>JAUIMM010000556.1:230000-1430000 GCA_031769625.1 Taudactylus pleione
TGTTTATGCTCGAAATTTAAAAAGGTAACAGTTTTACTAGCATGACGTGGCTAGTAACAGCATTGCCATTTTAAGTTTCAAGCATAAACTCGATCAAAACCGCCGGGATTGAGAACCGATGAATAAATAAACCCCAAAGTGCGAGCTCAGAACACAAATACTGGGCACCGAAGTTGGGGGCCCCCTAGAAAAAGCCATTTTTGCCACAAATCAAATTCTGGTACTAAGGGCCTGTTTCAGCAAGCAACGCAAGTGAGAGAACGCACGGTGCGAGCCGATGTTTGCGATCTGCGTATGCATACTATTGTGCGCGCGCGAACAGGTTGCTGAGTACGGTAAGGGCTCTCTCTCAGAGTACGCAGTAGTGCGCAGAATACTTCGATGCTGATTGACAGGAAGTGCCGTTTGTAGGTGGAGACAGGGGGGTGGACGGCCGAACTCAGGCGTGCCTGTGCGTTCGCTAGCCATTACAGTGGCGTGCATAAATTAATCTCAGCGGCGCCGCTCGCAGCCAGGCGCCTCTCTGCGTGCAGGAATCTCTCAAGTCCAGCGGCAGGGTCAGGTCTATCCTTAGCTTACACGCAGCTTCGATGGCACTCCATGTTCCCGATGGTCACGCTGTCAATCACGGCATAGGTGGGCGGCTTTATGTTTTGTTGGGTGTCTGCTTCTTCTGCTGCGGTGTCCGTGCGTATGCACTGATTAGCATATCCTCGCAGTGGCTTCGTGCGTGCGTCTGCTAGCGTGCGTTCCTTGCTGGATCAGGCCCTAAGTTACAGATTATTTCTCATATATATACTGTTTAGTTGTGTGAGGCCCATTATCTGGTCATCTCTGCGACGCTTCTAGCGATTAGACTCCTCCTCCCAGGCGCCTGTCTCTATGTATAACCCCATGTGGAGATGAGAGGGATAAACCTGTCAGCCTGTGTACTTCTAGAACAAGAGATATGACTAATTACTATCAGTATCTGTGATATTTCCCGTGTCCTATATCACACACCACAGATCATTGCCCAGGTGCCGGCCGGATTGTGCGAGGCTTCATGTTCTGCTGCCTTATATCAGGGGACATTGTTCTGTCTGTACTTTGTTACATTCTATAAATCATTGTCTCAGTGTCCGAGGTCTGTAACCGAGACATACCTTAGTATGACTGAGGTACGAGGCACAAAGTGTCTCACCCTTTATTATGCTCCCAGTATTGTAGGCTGCATTCATATACAGTAAATATATTGTCTACCCAAAATAATGGCGGCATCCACATTATCACTTGTCCATGAAACTATACAGTATAGTTTATTAAAAATTATGTTTACGATGACTGTATTGTGTGTGTATATATTGTGATATGATCGGGGTAGGGGTCCCTCTCCTGGGGTAGGTGGACACCTCCTTACACACAGCAGCCAGGAAACAGCAGTAGTCGAGAGTTTTCGTGCAAGCTGGTCGGCCCCAGTTTTTATTGTGTGACACCAATAATCAAACAAACAAAACATAAAAATAAACCCTGGCCCGTCTGGGCACTAACTAGATAGGTAACGCCCTCTCTACATGTGGCAGGGCCTACTGCCTTACCACAAACATAGTACATAGGGCCTGATTCAGAGCTCAACGCTCTGACCAGAGCGCTCGCTCTGAATCAGGGCCCTCCTACCTTTTTTTGGAGCGTCCTCATGGACGCTCGCATAGCTGTGGGTTACCACCCACAGCTATAGCGAGCATCCATGATGATGGTCGCGATGGTCTTGACCACCGCGACCATCGGGCTTGCGACGGAGACCCTGCGGTAGGGTCTCGCTGCCGCAAGCCCTGGAGTGATTTTGGCTCTATCAAAGCCACAATCACTCCCACTGACATCACTAGTGATGTCAGTGGGGCCGGCTTGAGACGGTAGGCCAGCGGTTTTCAACCGGTGTGCCTCGGCACACTAGTGTGCCATGGCCGGTTGTGAAGTGTGCCGCGGGGCTGTCAGAGCTGCCGGGCACATTTTACTGTACTTCAGCATCCCGGGCTGCTGAGCTCCTCTGGGAGACTCAGGCGCGACCGGGTAGTGACCTGCAAAGATGCGGCGGCGTGACATCACAGGTCACGCGCGCCGCGTTGTCCACTGCCCTCCAACCCGCTCTGCCAGCCAACGCCCTGCGCCAATCAGCCAGCCCGCGCTCTGTCCTGGCAGGCTCTGCAGCTTGCCTGGAAGCCCGCCCGCACGCGATCCTGCTGCAGTGTGAGTGACAAGGGGGGAAGAAATGTGGGTTTTGTGGGGACCAGACATTTTTTTCTTCTTCGTGGGTACCAGCCATAGTTTATTTTTTCGTGGGAACCAGTCATGTCATTTTTTTTAGTGAGAACCAGCCATATGTTATCCAGCCATATATTTGCCTATTTAGTGGGGAACAATGTGTTTTGTTTTGTTTTTTGTTTCTGTGGGGCCAGTCATAGGTTTCTTTTTCTGTGGGGAGCAATTCTGTGGGGCGCAATGTGGTATGGTTGTTTTTCTTGTGGGGAGCAATGTGGTTTTTTTTTTCTGTTAGGCCAGCCAATGGGATTGTTTTATTCCTGTGGGGGCCAATGTAGTGTGTTTTTTCATAGTCCGCGCACACCGCATCGCCGGATTGTGTGCCTTGGCAATTTTAAAATCTTGTGTAGTGTGCCACGAGTTAAAAAAGGTTGAAAATCACTGCGGTAGGCGTTCCCATGGGAACGCCTCCGTCTGGCAGGCACGCCCCCGGCACGCCCACCAAAGGGGGCGTGCTGTCAATCAACATCGACAGCACACCCCCTTTGGTGCGAGACCGGGAGCGATGGAGAGCCCGTCGCTCGCCGGGTCTCGCGCATGCGCACGACGGAGCTCCCTCCATCGTGCGCATGCGCAGTGGGGGAACATCGGCCCGCTTGCGAGCGTACTGGCGCTCACGAGTGGGTCTGAATGACCCCCTTAGTACATACCAATGTCACAGTGTCTCAGAAGAAAGCCTCAGTGTCTGTCCCCCCCCCCCTTGGTGTGTGAAACACTGCATCAAAACTCTAAAGGCCCCCATACATCAGAGATTGATTGCAGAAATCGTGCAATTTGCAATCGATTGTGTATAAAAATCTTTCCCTTTTTCAATCGATTGTAAATTGCACGATTGCTGCAATCAATCTCTGATGTATGGGGGCCTTTACACAGCTATATTGAGCCACTTCCAGGTGTAAACCCTAATTAGCCTGCTCTCAGGCTGAAAGACCTAACACCTGAAACGGCCCTGTGGATGGGGCCCTCCCTTCTCTCTCACATCCACACCCCCAGGACCCATTCTCCAGCTTTTACCTGAAGCTGACACCTCAGATCTGTTTGTAAAACAGACTTTTCCTGGGGGTTAAAATACATATTACACAAATCTGGGACACATATACACGCCATCCCATACTTCTCTAGTGCTCCTATCACAATATACACACACACATACACACATATATGTATATATACACACACACATACACACATATATGTATATACACACACACATATATATATAATATTATACATATATGTATTAATGGTTGTGTGTGTGTATATATATATATATATATATATATATATATATATATATATATATATATATATATATATATATATATATAAATTCATTTTTACTATATTTTTCATTCTACTTCAATGCGGTTCTGATCATTGTGTTTAGTCTCTGAAGTTATTAAATGTTGATGCTCCTTTATATTGTATGACTATAATCACATAAAAAGTTTATACTACAGAAGTTGTTGGGAGTGCAATGAATAACACTGAACTTGATTAATAATTGTACGCCCAGCATGGTCACGCTGTACCGGTCACAGCGCCCCGCTAGGTGTATATAATTGGATAAATGGACATATGGTACAGAGAAGGGAAAGGAGAAAATTAAGGTCATTGTTACATAGCACAATATTATCTGCCAGCCAGAGAGCTGTGTAAGACAAGATACTTCATGGTTGTAGTGATGTAACTGGCGTGGTCGCGGCCGGGCTTTGGGGTCATGTGACCAGTAGACAGTGACTGCGCGCACTTATGTCACACAAGAACCCCACCTGTCACTGGCAGCCTCGGGGTGCATGGCTAGGGTCAGGAACCTTGTCAGTGGGACCCAGGACCCCAGACCGTGCACACAGCATTCATACTGGAGCATGGGAGCACGGTGTATGCTGTATGCATACAGGGGGATTGCACGGTGTGATATATAGCCGCACGCTGCACGGCGATCACACAAGGGTCTCTGACAATATTTTCACTGAAAATCCCCCTGTCCATCCGCTACAGAGTTTGAACTGGGGACCTCTGCAGCTGGAGGAGGGGGTCGAGGGTATTAGTGTGGGTGGTTAGAGGTAAGTTAGCGGGGTCTCATACTTTGCGATGGTTTGGTCTTAAACTGCGCATCCACTACCCCACTATGGAAAGACAGTACGATTATGACATCATAATCCTACCGTCATTCCCCATCCCCTGTGGTGCCTACACTGAACGATATGTCATTAAGTGCAGGCACCTTTCCTCATCCCCGAACATGGTCATTCTGTCGTTATCGGCAGATTGACCGGCATGTTCAGGCGATGCTTAATGTTGGAAACGACCAGCGGAAGTGCGCATTGCTGGTCGTTACCGACATTATAGTGCACGATTTGTGCACGATTAATGAGCTATTGAACGATTATGATGTCGTCATCATTCAATCGCTCATTAAAATCGCCTAATGGATGGATTCGCGGCTTAACTCTCACATTAATGATTTTTTTACATTTGGTAAAACTGTTGCCATTATTGTACAGCATTGCTCATAGCGGTCAGTTGCTGAGTATTATTACAAGTCTTCAGTTTGCCCACCAGCAATGCACCCTAGGTAGAATGAAAGTGCCAGCTTGTGCCCTTAGAAGCACCTTGCTCTCTTTCAGAATATGGCAGGCAAGTTCGAACCTGGATAAACCATGTTGAGATGCACAAGGGGAGAATATACTGGATTTTACTGGTAGCGCGCATATACTGCGTGACATTATTTAAAACTGCGATTTCGAGTCATGCTACTGTACGGCACCCCCCTCCCCTCCCAAATATTCTCTGCACAGTGGCATAACTTCATCCCTGGTGCCCGGAGGCAAGATAAATGTTGGTGCCCCCCCAAACTAAAATGTACCACCCCCAGCACCTATGCCAGCTGCCACCGCCTCCCTTATGCAGTTCCTTTTATATAATGTCCCCAGTAGTGGTCCCCCTATGCAGTGCCTGCCAGTAATGGTCCCCCTATGCAGTGCCTCCAGTAGTGACCCCCCTGTAGTTGCCCCCAGTAGTGACCCCCCTGTAGTTGCCCCCAGTAGTGAGCCCCCTGTAGTGAGGCCCCTGTAGTTGCCCCCAGTAGTGAGCCCCCTGTAGTTGCCCCCAGTAGTGAGACCCCTGTAGTTGCCCCCAGTAGTGAGACCCCAGTAGTTGTCCCCAGTAGTGAGACCCCTGTAGTTGCCCCCAGTAGTGATGGCCCCCACCGCGCGCGCACACACAAAAAAAACAAACACTTACCTTTATCCCTGCTCCAGTGCTGCTGCCGTCCATCCCCGGCATCCGCTCCTCGGCACTATGGGAGTGACGTCATTACGTCACTCCCATAGTACACTGCGGGACCCGGAAGACGGAGGGAGCTCCGTCCTCCAGCTGCCGCCGGGGGTTTGAATAGGAGCCGGGCGCCCGCTGGTAACAGACTCAGCGGGCGCCCGGCAGATGGAGGGTGCAGGGGGTGCGACCGCACCCCTTGCATCCTCCGCAGTTACGCCAATAGAGGTGGAGCGCCGATCAGCGGCGCTCCTTCTCCATGCAGCTCCCGGGGACAATGGAGCCAGGTGCCCCCTTCAGGACTGACGCCCGGCAGCAAATGACTCCATTGTCTCCGGGAGTTCCGCCACTGTCTCTGCACATATTAAATGCAGAATTGCTCCCTACAGCTAGATTTACTCATAAGTCTGTTCGAAGCCCTTTGTCCGTCCGCCATCCTAATGTAACTTCTTACGCTGACGCATTTGCTCGTTACTTACCGGTATAGAACCGCCTGGCAGCCATGATGATGTACTGTACCATCGTACTGTCATTGTAGCCGAATCATTTCACTTTTTGTAACAAGTTCCTACAAACTGCTATTATTTGGGGGAGGGCGATATTTGTCATTATGTTTAATTTGCACGTACCTCACGGAAGGAAAGGCCAGGGGAGTTAGGCCGGGAACACAGCTGTACTGGCGGCAGAACTAATTGCCTCTCCATACTCAACCTCATTTATCTTCATTTCTTCCCAATTATACCAAATTATCAATAGTCTCTGTTGCATCAGAGCCTTAATCCCCTTTATTCAGACAGCATTAGGCAGTGGCAGATGAATTCTTGGAGGGAGTTGGGCTAAACGGCTACGGCTTGCCACCTCTGGCAGATGGCACGGCTCACGAGTAATGCGACACAACATTTGGAATTTGTTACCGGGCATCGGAATGAGGATTCAAGCTGTCAATATTTTTTCAAAACATAATGGAGGTGGCTCTGGCTTAGGTCACACGGACACGGCAATGGCTCAGGGTGTGCGGCGGGCAGCGAGAGGCGAGCGAGACTCTCCTGTGCCTCAGGGAGGAAACGTCATTCAGCCAAGGTGGTGGGTAGAGAAACAAGCTGTCATTATTCTGTAACTACTCGTTTATGGGAAATAATAATGTCTTAAATATTAGTAAAGATAATTGTAGTAGCAGGAGGAACATCCAACTGACCGCATCGTGCATGTTGGCTCCGGCTCCTCCATTTTGGAAATGGGCAGAGCTTTGATATCACAGCCAAGCGCCACACTCCAAAGATGAGAAGTTGCTGGCCCGTTATGATTGGGGGGGGGGGGGTGAGGTGTGCGACAGGTGGCTGCAACTGGCGTTACCCTATAGAAGCCTATGGGCTTCTCTTCGCAGAGTGCTGTGAGAGGGATCCAATCGAATCCCTCCCAGCACCCCCCACAGCGCGTGTGTCATACTGCGAATACGCAGAATGACACCAGAGAGACTTCTGGGTCATAGACTCAGTGAGACCTGTCCTTTGCGTTTTTGTTCATGCATACCGGTGTAATTAACGCCGTCATGCATGCGGAGATTGGTGGGATGCATTGTATGCAAATTGCGATGCGTCATGCATCCCGAACCCCTTAACTTTTTTTTTTTCTTGTTGTCTTTTTTATTTTTAATGAATCAGCACTTGAAAGATCACAAAGGGTTTTCTGGTACCTTTTCTCTATGCGCTTTGTTTCTCCTTGTGTTGGGAATGTTGTATGGACTGCACTGATTTTACTTTCCGATCCGTTGGAAATCATCAAATCGTCCAAAATATCATCTAGTGCAGTGGTCTCCGACCTTAATTGGGGTGGGAGCTACTTGAGAAAACTGAGACGTCTTGAAGAGCCACATTTAATTTAATTTTTGAAAACTAAAATCTGGCTAATAATTAAATTTTTCATAGAAAAACAACAATGCATTTATTAATATATAATAGTGATACATCACTGTATTAATAAATGCATTGTTGGTGTTCTATGAAAAATGTAATTATTAGCCAGATTTTAGATTTCAAAAATAAAATGTGGAGAGCTGTCAGCGAGGAGCAGGGGGCTGCTGGATGGATGGGTAGATAGCAGTTGGGGCAGTACTGGGGGTAGGATGGGGGTAAGGGTAGATAGCAGTTGGGACACTACTGGGGGCAAGGAGGGGGTTAGCGGCAGGCAATGCTGGGGGTAGGGAAGGGGTAAGGATACATAGCAGCTATTGAAGTAATGGGGGCAAGGAGGGGGTTAGGGGCTGTGCTGGGGGTAGGGAGGGGGTCAGGATGGGGGGGAAATCTGTGGCCCGGCAGTCAGCACATGATATGAGGAGGGGCACAAATGCTGTCAGCCAGACAGTGGAACTACAAGCTGTGGGGCAGACTGGAGGAAGAGTGGGCTGTTCACCTGCGCCGGACCACGGTGGTTTTGCCAGTGGCTGGGGGTCAGCGCAAGTCTAGTGCCCAACGGCAGCCGCGCTGGAACTGCTCTTGAGCCTTCCATGCGCCACCAGACACCGCAGGGCCAGGCATGTAGCCGCGAGTCACATACATTCTCACTGGAGAGCGGTAGCGGGCCCCAATCACCAGCGGCAGCCCGTGATAATATCCTAGCGGCTTCCGTGATGTAGGAGGCAGTGCCAGTGGGGGGTGGTCGGCTGGGCTTGGGTGGCGATTGGACAAGGAAAAGCTGCAGGCTGTGATTTGTTGGGGAGACGCTGAGGACTGCTATAGCGCTTTTGCGATCACTGCTTTATGCGCGGCTTGCCAGTTGGCAGCCCACTGCCGTGAGGAGAACACCCACCATGCTACTGCCATGAGGCGAGCTACCATGCTTGCGGCCGCGAGCTACCTGTGGCTCGCGAGCGATGGGTTGGCGATTGTGGGTCTAGTGTGTACCCAGCTCTAGAAATTTTGCTATTATTATTATTATTATTACTACTTATATTGGTTACTTTTTTGCTGAAAAATTAGATGTTAAGGTGCGTACACATGGTACGATTAAAATGGACGTTACGAACGATAACGATATCGGTGACCAACCACCTAAATGCGCGGCCACGTATAGACGATAACGATATCGTCCATCGACCGTGCATGCAGGCCAACCTGGTCGATATAAAGTTCTGTATTTAAGAAGTTGAGGGGTCTATTTACTAAGCAGTGTTAGGAGACAGAGTGAAAAGTGATAAGGTACCAGCCAATCAGCTCCCAACTGTCATCTCACAGGCTGTGTTTGAAAAATGACAGTTGGGAGCTGATTGGCTGGCACCTTATCACTTTCTTATCATTTTTCACTCTGTCTCCTAACACTGCTTAGTAACTAGACCCCTTAGTCCTCCACCCCCTACTTCATACTATAGTTGGTCTCTGCCATAACTTACTGCTGCTTGTCTATTCTTTAAATAATTTAGTTGTAACAATGTTGCAGTCCTTCCCCACACAGAATACCCTCAGCTCTCAGTATCTCAGTTTAGGGCTCACTCACCCATACACGTGGGGAAAATGGGCAAAAACACTTGAAAACTAGTTTGTGCTTATAGTGTGTCTTACTAATGCTCTTAGGGCCTGATTCAGACCCACTCGCGAGCGGCTGTCCGTTCGCAAGTGGGTCGATGTTCTGCACTGAGCATGCGCACGACGGAGGGAGCTCCGTCGTGCGCATGTGCCAGACACGACGAGCCAAGGACTTTCCTTCGCTCGTTGTGTCTGATCAAAGGGGGCGTGCTGTCGATGTTGATTGACAGCACGCCCCCTTTGGTGGGCGTGCCAGGGGCGTGCCTCCCTGACGGGGGCGTTCCTAAGGGAACGCCTCCCGTCAGAAGCCGGCCCACTGACATCACTAGTGATGTCAGTGGGAGTGATTTTGGCTCTGATAGAGCCAAAATCACTCCGGGCCTTGCGGTTGAAAACCTCAACCGCAGGCTCCGGCTCGCAGTTTCGATGGTCGCGATGGTCAAGACCATTGCGGCCATCAAACTGCACGGTCGTATAGGCTGTGGGTGGTGACCCACAGCTATACGAGCGTCCAGGAGGACGCTCCATAGTTATGGAGGACGGCCCTCATTCAGAGCGTGCGCTCTGCTCAGAGCGTACGGCTCTGAATGAGGGCCTTAGTTTGTGATTTCCACCTGGCTTTGATGCATTGCGCTCTTTTACTGATCCAACCTGTTGTACAAGGAGAAAAACATTGGACACATTTTTTTTCTTACTTTCTTTAAACATATAGGAAAATAAAGTCAGCAAATTACATTCCGCGTAATTTAAGGGAAGAATGTGGCCGGATATTTGTGTAAGCCGCACAAATCAGATATATAACGCTCCTGAAAGAAAAAGAATAATAAAAAGTACCCCTCGACATCGCCCACATTTGTGAATTGCGCCCTAATTGTGCCGTAACAACTGTGCACTTAAACTTTGGCCTCTGAGTCCAAATGCAAAATTATGAACAAACTAAAGAAACACCCATTAAAATAATAGTAGGACAGGGAGCCGGTAGTCTGATCGCGTCCAGCCTGACTTTCGCCCTCCGTCACGGTGGGAGTTTGGAATGAAAGGAGCCTTGTTCGCAGCGACAGAGAACGTTACTACAGGTGTTACACTGCTCAGAAAACGTATTTCTCCAATTTCTGACAACTTGTCACTTTCACTGTTTTCCGTCAGGATCCGCTTCGTCCATGTTTCATCTTTTCTATTTCCCCCTAAAGTTTGGACCTGCGCTCCTATATTCAGCGTTTCATTACATAATTATTAAAAGATTACTTCACCTAAGCAGTGACAGACATATTTTTTAAGTATGACTGACTGATGGACATATTGGGAATTGCAGAATTAATGGGTGCGTTCCAATGCCTTGGCAGCGCTGAGCAGTAATTACATCTACTGAACCACTTGATACATTTTTGGAACTTGCCCAATAAAACCATCACTGAGGCTTTTGACACTTTAACCTGCTTTAAATCATGGTTTCCTTCAACCGCAGAACCGGCAGCATGACGGGAGCGGACGCCTATGGTTCACTTTATAAGAAGTTTTTTTTTTTTGTTTTTTTTTAACCACGTGAAATCATCTCACATTCTGCTTTCATTGTGCTGAAAAATGGCTTCTGTACAGAGAGTGATTCCAGAAGGTGTTCTGCAGGATTTACGGATAATTTGTCGCGACCGACCAGCCGTTTGCTTTCACTGAGCGCTATTTACTGACATAGCTCATTGGTGCAAATCCGCTTTAAAAGTGTATCCGCAAAACACTTCCTTTCATTGGGGATAATTTATTAAGTATAACATATCTGCTGTGTGCCGGCATGGTCCGCTATTTGCGCCAAAGTCCATAGGTGGATGCGGAGTTCAGGCACCGCGGCTAATTGGATATGGCCCTAAGCCTGTAAATGAATCTTGGCGTGGAAAAAATAAATCGGCACAGTCTCCTGGTGCGTCCTAGTTACATCGTATTGCGACTTAGACGTGTTTTCAGCCAAAAAAGATGAAAAAATTCGCCCAGCGCTAGCAGAGTGTTACAGGACCAGGCGCCAAGAGGGGATGTTTAGTGCGACTGCAGACACATCTGTGTATAGCTCTTATGTAATAGTTTGTGGGTTGCGGTTTCGGGCACAATTTTGGCAACTTAGCACACAAAAGCAGGCCTATATGTCCAGTCACCAGCCCCCTCCCCAGTATATAACACAGCAGTGTGAGGTGTATGGCTTTGGTGTAGTCCCCCCAGCAGGGCTATGCCCAATCCTCTTCCCCTGTGGGCTGCGCAGGAGATTTTAAATGCAAACCGTGTTCCAGCGAACATTCAGCACATATACCGTATCCTGTATTCCCGTCCCAGGAAGTTTGGTACATACACTGTATCCTGTATTCCCGTCCCAGGAAGTTTAGCACATACACTGTATCCTGCATTCCCGTCCCAGGAAGTTTGGTACATACACTGTATCCTGTATTCCCGTCCCAGGAAGTTTAGCACATACACTGTATCCTGTATTCCCGTCCCAGGAAGTTTAGCACATACACCGTATCCTGTATTCCCGTCCCAGGAAGTTTAGCACATACACTGTATCCTGTATTCCCGTCCCAGGAAGTTTAGCACATACACCGTATCCTGCATTCCTGTCCCAGGAAGTTTAGCACATACACCGTATCCTGTATACCCGTCCCAGGAAGTTTAGCACATACACTGTATCCTGTATTCTTCTCCCAGGAAGTTTAGCACATACACTGTATCTTGCATTCCCGTCCCAGGAGTTTAGCACATACACCGTATCCTGCATTCCCCTCCCAGGAAGTTTAGCACATACACTGTATCCTATATTCCCGTCCCAGGAGTTTAGCACATACACTGTATCCTGCATTCCCGTCCCAGGAGTTTAGCACATACACCGTATCTTGTATTCCCGTCCCAGGAAGTTTAGCACATACACCGTATCCTGCATTCCCGTCCCCAGGAAGTTTAGCACATACACTGTATCCTGCATTCCCGTCCCAGGAAGTTTGGTACATACACTGTATCCTGTATTCCCGTCCCAGGAAGTTTAGCACATACACTGTATCCTGTATTCCCGTCCCAGGAGTTTAGCACATACACCGTATCTTGTATTCCCGTCCCAGGAAGTTTAGTACATACACTGTATCCTGTATTCCCCTCCCAGGAAGTTTAGCACATACACCGTATCTTGCATTCCCGTCCCAGGAGTTTAGCACATACACCGTATCCTGTATTCCCCTCCCAGGAAGTTTAGCACATACACTGTATCTTGCATTCCCGTCCCAGGAGTTTAGCACATACACCGTATCCTGCATTCCCCTCCCAGGAAGTTTAGCACATACACTGTATCCTATATTCCCGTCCCAGGAGTTTAGCACATACACCGTATCCTGCATTCCCCTCCCAGGAAGTTTAGCAGATACACCGTACCCTGCATTCCCGTCCCAGGAAGTTTAGTACATACACTGTATCCTGCATTCCCGTCCCCAGGAAGTTTAGCACATACACTGTATCCTGCATTCCCGTCCCAGGAAGTTTGGTACATACACTGTATCCTGTATTCCCGTCCCAGGAAGTTTAGCACATACACTGTATCCTGTATTCCCGTCCCAGGAGTTTAGCACATACACCGTATCTTGTATTCCCGTCCCAGGAAGTTTAGTACATACACTGTATCCTGTATTCCCCTCCCAGGAAGTTTAGCACATACACTGTATCCTGCATTCCCCTCCCAGGAAGTTTAGCACATACACTGTATCCTGCATTCCCGTCCCAGGAAGTTTAGCACATACACTGTATCCTGCATTCCCGTCCCAGGAAGTTTAGTACATACACTGTATCCTGTATTCCCCTCCCAGGAAGTTTAGCACATATACCGTATCCTGCATTTCCGTCCCAGGAAGTTTAGCACATACACTGTATCCTGCATTCCCGTCCCAGGAAGTTTAGCACATACACTGTATCCTGCATTCCCGTCCCAGGAAGTTTAGTACATACACTGTATCCTGTATTCCCCTCCCAGGAAGTTTAGCACATACACTGTATCCTGCATTCCCCTCCCAGGAAGTTTAGCACATATACCGTATCCTGCATTTCCGTCCTAGGAAGTTTAGCACATACACTGTATCCTGCATTCCCGTCCCAGGAAGTTTAGCACATACACTGTATCCTGCATTCCCGTCCCCAGGAAGTATAGCACATACACTGTATCCTGCATTCCCGTCCCAGGAAGTTTAGCACATAAACTGTATCCTGTATTCCCGTCCCCAGGAAGTATAGCACATACACTGTATCCTGCATTCCCGTCCCAGGAAGTTTAGCACATACACTGTATCCTGCATTCCCGTCCCAGGAAGTTTGGTACATACACTGTATCCTGTATTCCCGTCCCAGGAAGTTTAGCACATACACTGTATCCTGCATTCCCGTCCCAGGAAGTTTAGCACATACATGTTATCCTGCATTCCTGTCCCAGGAAGTTTAGTACATACACTGTATCCTGCATTCCCGTCCCAGGAAGTTTAGCACATACACCGTATCCTGCATTCCCCTCCCAGGAAGTTTAGCACATACACGGTATCCTGCATTCCCGTCCCAGGAAGTTTAGCACATACACCGTATCCTGCATTCCCCTCCCAGGAAGTTTAGCACATACACGGTATCCTGCATTCCCCTCCCTGGAAGTTTAGCACATACACGGTATCCTGCATTCCTGTCCCAGGAAGTTTAGCACATACACCGTATCCTGCATTCCCCTCCCCAGGAAGTTTAGCACATACACGGTATCCTGCATTCCTGTCCCAGGAAGTTTAGCACATACACCGTATCCTGTATTCCCGTCCCAGGAAGTTTAGCACATACACTGTATCCTGTATTCCCGTCCCAGGAAGTTTAGCATGCCGCCCGCGCTCTCATTTTCTTTGCTACTCTTGGAAACACTTTCTCTATACTGCAGAGAACACTGAATTTTAATTGCAGGCTATATATTGAAATGAGCGCGGCCTCTGGTACCTTCTGTACGAATCTTTCAGACTATTAAGCTCTTCTAAATATTCTCTGCATCTGTCCAGATCATATATCTCCGCTGTCATGTAACATATGGACAGTAAATAGTGTTGCTACAATATCAGATAATAACAAAAGCTCGACAGAGAAAAGTCACCTTCATCTCATTTGTTTGTCTTGATTTATGGACTGAACCGACATGTGCCAGAGAGTCCTGTGGTTTTAGGATGGCAAATAAATCTGTTTGTTACCAGGTTCCGGAGTGACAATAGGAGGCTTCTTCCTCTGTTGTTCTTCAGAGCCTGTATCAGCCTGTAAGGAGGTCCGTCTCCCCATCGCCGCTGGGTCAGCACATACCCTCTACCATCCTTTCATCATGAGATTATGATGGGCTTAGGATGGTTATAATGTATTATTTATGAGGTGTAGACATGTTACCGGTTATATAGTGTCCCAACATCTGAGAGATAGGTGACTGGTTATATAGGGTCCCAACATCTGAGAGATAGGTGACTGGTTATATAGTGTCCCAACATCTGAGAGATAGGTGACTGGTTATATTGGGTCCCAGCATCTGAGAGATAGGTGACTGGTTATATAGGGTCCCAGCATCTGAGAGATAGGTGACTGGTTATATAGTGTCCCAGCATCTGAGAGATAGGTGACTGGTTATATAGTGTCCCAGCATCTGAGAGATAGGTGACTGGTTATACAGTGTCCCAGCATCTGAGAGATAGGTGACTGGTTATATAGGGTCCCAGTATCTGAGAGATAGGTGACTGGTTATATAGGGTCCCAGCATCTGAGAGTTAGGTGACTGGTTATGTAGTGTCCCAGCATCTGAGAGGTAGGTGACTGGTTATATAGGGTCCCAGCATCTGAGAGTTAGGTGACTGGTTATATAGGG
Organism: Taudactylus pleione; assembly: GCA_031769625.1. NCBI lineage: Eukaryota > Metazoa > Chordata > Amphibia > Anura > Myobatrachidae > Taudactylus > Taudactylus pleione. The sequence goes on from JAUIMM010000556.1 coordinate 244,974, forward strand.
TCCCAGCATCTGAGAGATAGGTGACTGGTTATATAGGGTCCCAGCATCTGAGAGATAGCTGACTGGTTATATAGGGTCCCAGCATCTGAGAGATAGGTGACTGGTTATATAGTGTCCCAGCATCTGAGAGATAGGTGACTGGTTATATAGTGTCCCAGCATCTGAGAGATAGGTGACTGGTTATATAGGGTCCCAGCATCTGAGAGACAGGTGACTGGTTATATAGGGTCCCAGCATCTGAGAGATAGGTGACTGGTTATATAGTGTCCCAGCATCTGAGAGATAGGTGACTGGTTATATAGGGTCCCAGCATCTGAGAGATAGGTGACTGGTTATATAGGGTCCCAACATCTGAGAGATAGGTGACTGGTTATATAGGGTCCCAACATCTGAGAGATAGGTGACTGGTTATATAGGGTCCCAACATCTGAGAGATAGGTGACTGGTTATATAGGGTCCCAACATCTGAGAGATAGGTGACAGGTTATATAGTGTCCCAACATCTGAGAGATAAGTGACTGGTTATATAGGGTCCCAACATCTGAGAGATAGGTGACTGGTTATATAGGGTCCCAGCATCTGAGAGATAGGTGACTGGTTATATAGGGTCCCAGCAACTGAGAGATAGGTGACTGGTTATATAGGGTCCCAGCATCTGAGAGATAGGTGACTGGTTATATAGTGACCCAACATCTGAGAGATAGGTGACTGGTTATATAGGGTCCCAGCATCTGAGAGATAGGTGACTGGTTACATAGTGTCCCAGCATCTGAGAGATAGGTGACTGGTTATATAGGGTCCCAGCATCTGAGAGATAGGTGACTGGTTATATAGGGTCCCAACATCTGAGAGATAGGTGACTGGTTATATAGGGTCCCAACATCTGAGAGATAGGTGACTGGTTATATAGGGTCCCAACATCTGAGAGATAGGTGACTGGTTATATAGTGTCCCAACATCTGAGAGATAGGTGACAGGTTATATAGTGTCCCAACATCTGAGAGATAAGTGACTGGTTATATAGGGTCCCAACATCTGAGAGATAGGTGACTGGTTATATAGGGTCCCAGCATCTGAGAGATAGGTGACTGGTTATATAGGGTCCCAGCAACTGAGAGATAGGTGACTGGTTATATAGGGTCCCAGCATCTGAGAGATAGGTGACTGGTTATATAGTGTCCCAACATCTGAGAGATAGGTGACTGGTTATATAGGGTCCCAGCATCTGAGAGATAGGTGACTGGTTATATAAGGGCCCCAGCATCTGAGAGATAGGTGACTGGTTATATAGGGTCCCAGCATCTGAGAGATAGATGACTGGTTATATAGGGTCCCAGTATCTGAGATATAGGTGACTGGTTATATAGGGTCCCAGCATCTGAGAGATAGATGACTGGTTATATAGGGTCCCAGCATCTGAGAGATAGATGATTGGTTATATAGTGTCCCAGCATCTGAGAGATAGGTGACTGGTTATATAGTGTCCCAGCATCTGTGAGATAGTGTCCCAGCATCTGAGAGATAGGTGACTGGTTATATAGGGTCCCAGCATCTGAGAGATAGGTGACTGGTTATATAGGGTCCCAGCATCTGAGAGATAGGTGACTGGTTATATAGGGTCCCAGCATCTGTGAGATAGTGTCCCAGCATCTGAGAGATAGGTGACTGGTTATATAGGGTCCCAGCATCTGAGAGATAGGTGACTGGTTATATAGGGTCCCAGCATCTGAGAGATAGGTGACTGGTTATATAGGGTCCCAGCATCTGAGATATAGGTGACTGGTTATATAGGGTCCCAGTATCTGAGAGATAGATGACTGGTTATTTAGGGTCCCAGCATCTGAGAGATAAATGACTGGTTATATAGGGTCCCAGCATCTGAGAGATAGGTGACTGGTTATATAGTGTCCCAGTATCTGAGAGATAGGTGACTGGTTATATAGGTTCCCAGCATCTGAGAGATAGATGACTGGTTATATAGGGTCCCAGCATCTGAGAGATAGATGACTGGTTATATAGGGTCCCAGCATCTGAGATATAGGTGACTGGTTATATAGGGTCCCAGTATCTGAGAGATAGGTGACTGGTTATATAGGGTCCCAGCATCTGAGAGATAGATGACTGGTTATATAGGGTCCCAGCATCTGAGAGATAGATGACTGGTTATATAGGGTCCTAGCATCAGAGAGATAGGTGACTGGTTATATAGTGTCCCAGTATCTGAGAGATAGGTGACTGGTTATATAGGGTCCCAGCATCTGAGAGATAGATGACTGGTTATATAGGGTCCCAGCATCTGAGAGATAGATGACTGGTTATATAGGGTCCCAGCATCTGAGATATAGGTGACTGGTTATATAGGGTCCCAGCATCTGAGAGATAGGTGACTGGTTATATAGGGTCCCAGCATCTGTGAGATAGTGTCCCAGCATCTGAGAGATAGGTGACTGGTTATATAGGGTCCCAGCATCTGAGAGATAGGTGACTGGTTATATAGGGCCCCAGCATCTGAGAGATAGGTGACTGGTTATATAGGGTCCCAGCATCTGAGATATAGGTGACTGGTTATATAGGGTCCCAGTATCTGAGAGATAGATGACTGGTTATTTAGGGTCCCAGCATCTGAGAGATAGATGACTGGTTATATAGGGTCCCAGCATCTGAGAGATAGGTGACTGGTTATATAGGGTCCCAGTATCTGAGAGATAGGTGACTGGTTATATAGGGTCCCAGCATCTGAGAGATAGATGACTGGTTATATAGTGTCCCAGCATCTGAGAGATAGATGACTGGTTATATAGGGTCCCAGCATCTGAGATATAGGTGACTGGTTATATAGGGTCCCAGTATCTGAGAGATAGGTGACTGGTTATATAGGGTCCCAGCATCTGAGAGATAGATGACTGGTTATATAGGGTCCCAGCATCTGAGAGATAGATGACTGGTTATATAGGGTCCCAGCATCTGAGAGATAGATGACTGGTTATATTGGGTCCCAGCATCTGAGAGATAGATGACTGGTTATATAGGGTCCCAGCATCTGAGAGATAGATGATTGGTTATATAGTGTCCCAGCATCTGAGAGATAGGTGACTGGTTATATAGTGTCCCAGCATCTGAGAGATAGGTGACTGGTTATATAGGGTCCCAGCATCTGAGAGATAGGTGACTGGTTATATAGGGTCCCAGCATCTGAGATATAGTTGACTGGTTATATAGGGTCCCAGTATCTGAGAGATAGGTGACTGGTTATACAGTGTCCCAGCATCTGAGAGATAGGTGACTGGTTATACAGTGTCCCAGCATCTGAGATATAGGTGACTGGTTATATAGGGTCCCAGCATCTGAGAGATAGGTGACTGGTTATATAGGGTCCCAGCATCTGAGAGATAGGTGACTGGTTATATAGGGTTCCAGCATCTGAGAGATAGATGATTGGTTATATAGTGTCCCAACATCTATGAGATAGGTGACTGGTTATATAGGGTCCCAGCATCTGAGAGATAGGTGACTGGTTATATAGGGTCCCAGCATTTGAGAGATAGGTGACTGGTTATATAGGGTCCCAGCATCTGAGAGATAGGTGACTGGTTATATAGGGTCCCAGCATCTGAAATATAGGTGACTGGTTATATAGGGTCCCAGTATCTGAGAGATAGATGACTGGTTATTTAGGGTCCCAGCATCTGAGAGATAGATGACTGGTTATATAGGGTCCCAGCATCTGAGAGATAGGTGACTGGTTATATAGTGTCCCAGTATCTGAGAGATAGGTGACTGGTTATATAGGGTCCCAGCATCTGAGAGATAGATGACTGGTTATATAGGGTCCCAGCATCTGAGAGATAGATGACTGGTTATATAGGGTCCCAGCACCTGAGATATAGGTGACTGGTTATATAGGGTCCCAGTATCTGAGAGATAGATGACTGGTTATATAGGGTCCCAGCATCTGAGAGATAGATGACTGGTTATATAGGGTCCCAGCATCTGAGAGATAGATGACTGGTTATATAGGGTCCCAGCATCTGAGAGATAGATGACTGGTTATATAGGGTCCCAGCATCTGAGAGATAGATGACTGGTTATATAGGGTCCCAGCATCTGAGAGATAGGTGACTGGTTATATAGTGTCCCAGCATCTGAGAGATAGGTGACTGGTTATATAGTGTCCCAGCATCTGAGAGATAGGTGACTGGTTATATAGGGTCCCAGCATCTGAGAGATAGGTGACTGGTTATATAGGGTCCCAGCATCTGAGATATAGTTGACTGGTTATATAGGGTCCCAGTATCTGAGAGATAGGTGACTGGTTATACAGTGTCCCAGCATCTGAGATATAGGTGACTGGTTATATAGGGTCCCAGCATCTGAGAGATTGGTGACTGGTTATATAGGGTCCCAGCATCTGAGAGATAGGTGACTGGTTATATAGGGTCCCAGCATCTGAGAGATAGATGATTGGTTATATAGTGTCCCAACATCTATGAGATAGGTGACTGGTTATATAGTGTCCCAGCATCTGAGAGATAGGTGACTGGTTATATAGGGTCCCAGCATCTGAGAGATAGGTGACTGGTTATATAGGGTCCCAACATCTGAGAGATAGATGATTGGTTATATAGTGTCCCAACATCTATGAGATAGGTGACTGGTTATATAGGGTCCCAGCATCTGAGAGATAGGTGACTGGTTATATAGGGTCCCAGCATCTGAGAGACACTATATAACCATTGAATTAGGATATAAAAGGGAAAAGCCACAGCCATAAAGGGGACTTACAGTATTCGCCCTTATGCATCAGTAAACGTGTGATATTGTAGCGGTTAATCTCCTGTAATAATAAAGGGGACAGTAGGAAGTAAAGTCACCGGGGGAGGGGAGGTGTAGATCGCATGCGGCCATTAGGGGAGATATCTATTGTACTCCTGCAATGTCGCCTTATTCAGAATTTGTCTTGTAAACCAGGGTCCATGTAGACATCTCTATCAGCGGATAAGCTACGGCCTATTGATTAACTAATGGCTCCGTGTGCCGGCTTTCAGCATCGCCATCACTTCATTCCTCAGTCATCTGGAACCCGTCCTGTGTCCTCTCCACCGCGCAGCGTTCATTAGCCCAGCCAGAGATTCCGTTTCCATAATCCTTTCTAATTTGGTTTCCTATTCAATTGACCAGATATTTTCCACGTGTGACCCCCGGAGAGGCAGTGGCGCAGAGCAGGGTGAGATATGGTGACGCCATGTTACTATTAGCAATGGCCGGCGATGCGTACGTTTCCAGACTCCGCCACCCCAGTAGGAAGTGGAATTTACCTTTGTGTAGGAGTCTCACAAGATGATAAATGCTGGTTGTATGCAGCTGTAGCGGCTTCAATTCCAGATATTAAATAATAAAAATGAATAAAGCGGGATGCCCTCCTCTGAGATTTGGAGTGCGGGCGTGGGTGCTTGATGCCAGCATGTCTGAGTGCCCAGGGATGAGAGGCTCCAGTCACCATGTGACGGCTGAACGCGCGGCACATTACATTTCAGCGTCCGGCTTTCCTTTGATTGTCGCAGTCTCACCGGTTGTCTTTGAGTTATAAAGCGTGCTGTATTTCTGCGGGCACAGCTTGTAGTACTGCGTGGAACGGCCGCTGTCTTAGTACTGCAGTAAGGGCTTATTTCTCCTGACAGAGCGGAAACAGGTAATGAACGCACGGTTTGACATTGACTTTATTACACGAGTGCTGTAAACACGGGTTATCTTGTATATTCACCGGGAGACAGGTGCTGGAGATGATCACGGAATTTGTTTTAATTAAGTAACTGCAAATGTGCGGTCATGACGGTTATTACATTCACGGGTGTTTTTTTTCCATTTTATGTAACGGCAGAAAGAGGACCTGATGAGCCTAATACATGGATTTGCTTACGTTGCAGACTGTGTATGTTAATGTTCTACCTGTGCTGGGGAAGGAAGCAAACCTGTCCTGTGGATTATTGGATAGTAAAACTGAACTTGTGACTCAAACATGAAACAGATTTAATCCTTTAAAACCATCAAATTAGTATTTCTCTATGTGACTGTTACCAGCAGAAAGGACGATGTGTAATTACTGTGCCTGCACTGTCCTCTTCCCAATGCAGAGTAAAGCTGTCCATACGCTGTGCGATATGCACCGTGCGACGCAATGGGGGATCCGACATAACGATTGGATGGCCGACCGCCTGATATGCCGGCTCTCCCCTCCCCCACCCGCATAGCGCTGCATGGGATTGCACATCTCATCCCCAGATCGACTGAACCTGCAGTAAGACCTGGGGGTGCACGACCCCACTGCTGCGCGCACTGGCCGATATCATGCCCATATACGGTACGATGGAGCAGCCAAATCGTACCAATCTGTCGGATCGGCTGCTTTATCGCCCCGTGTATGGGCATCTTTATAGGGCCCATCTTATTATACAGCTGCTAGGGTTCATGTCCAACTAAACCTCATTAGTGATAATAAACGCCACAAAATAACTTTTATGTATATTCCAAATATTTGGTTCCAGAATATGTAGTTTCTAGTACATAGGTGATTTCCTCTGTAAGCACTTTGGAGTACCGTCCTTTAAGAGATATTGCCTATGCTTAGAGCTGCAACTAGGAATATGTACATAGTATATACACAATGTAGACAAAAGTGATTGGACACTGTCAGTAAACAGATCAGTGAGATGTTATAGTGACGTCAGTACTGTGTAGGTCACCACGTGCAGTGATTACCGCAGACGCCCTTCTTGGCAAACCGGCCACAAGTTCCTGGGCAGCAGCAGGCGTTATGTTCTGCCATTCCGTCCTATGTACAGTGACCGACTGTGACACTGAGGATGGTGGAGTCGGCCTAGATCGCACCCATCGCTCCAATTCACCCCAGAGGTTCTCAATGGGGACTCTGATACCGCTTTCAGACAAAAATCCAAATTACCCGGGTTAAACATTTCAACCTGGTAATTTGGAGATCTACACGAGTCCTTTTTCTGTCTGAAAGGGTCATCCCGGGTCTAAATTCCCAGCAATTTACCAGGGTCGGAGACACGGGAATTTAGACTTGGGTTGACACTTTCAGACAGAAGAAATACCCGTATAAATCAGCAAATTACCAGGTTAAAATTTTTGACCCGGTAATTTGCTTTTCTGTCTGAAGGGGGGGTACAGACAGAGAATGGCAAAACATCCCGGTACGCAAATGTCGGGAAAAATCCATGTTTTTTGCCATTTTCTGTCTGAAAGCGGTAAGAGCTGGCCAGTCCATCCTGATTACCAAATTTTCTGTATACCAGTCCAGCGTCGCCCCCGGAAACACGACAGTTGGCATTGTCACGCTGATAAAAGCATCCATTGTTTCCGTAAAATTGCCAAGTGCATGGGCCTCCCTACCAAGTGCTCTTATCCAAACCCCATTTGGAACTCATGTGCAGTTGTATGCATGGTATGCATTTCCCTTGCGCGGGGGTGTCCAATTACTCTTGTCTACATAGTCTGTGTATACATTGACCAATATTTTGAATACCAGAAACTTTATTTACAAAAGTAAACCGACAATTTATAAAACTTAATCCAGAGCAGATAAATGAATGAGAGATTACAGCTGTTCTCTGTATAGTGGTTACAATGTGGATAACGTGTCCCTTCTACTTCATCCTCCAGGTGGAAGTGAATCCTCGTGGGATAAGGAGAAGCTCCAGTCTCCGATCACCACCAGCGGCTCCCAGCATGGACTAGGACACGTCACTTTGTCCGGACAGTCCGGGATTGGAAGTACACATCCGCTGAGTCCTCTCCAACAGAACCACCTGCTGGCTAACAGTACGTATCGAGGGGGACACGACGAGGGTCCAGTGTGTGGCTCATTAGTGGTGGGGCCAGGTCAGGAAGAGAAGGTCACAATGTGTTCTGAGGAGGACCCCCGTGATCTCTTTGTCTGCTGTCATTATGGGGGAAATGTCCCCCCCCCCTTACTAGGTCAGACACTTGGAAGCCTCATATTATTTGTGCCAGTTCTCTTGGCACCCAATCCAGGGAGGGTGATCCCACGTTTCTGCTAGTCAGGAGATGGCATTGTGAACCCCCAGATATAACCCTGAGGTCATGCCAATGTGGCTTTTCAGGCAGGGTCAAATCAGATTAGTATAACAGTTGTTTGTAATATAGCAATGATGGATTTCAGTAACTCGTGTCACGGAGGGGGGAGGGGGCATTTGGCTGGGCTGCGCTACTCCAACTATCAGTAAAGTAGGGTCTGGCAGGGTGGGGGGATAAGAGCCCTTTGGTCACAACTGAGACAATAACATTCTCGATCCGCTGCAGAAGTTTTCTTACCGACTTTCATGACCCCCAAATATCATTTAGAGGATTCAGGACTCTGTATTAAGGTCATTCACAATTACATGAATATTACTCAAAGTAAAAAAAGTTACTTATTTCTAAATAAACATTTTAACTTTTATTTTTTCTAGAGTAAAACAAATGACTGCACACGGTGGCGGGACAGTTATTATATCTCGGAATCTCTAGCTGTGCGCTCGCAAGCGGCCCGATGGTTTGCGAACGCGCATGCGCACGCTACGTTCTGCGTGTGCGCGAACTGTTCTGTGCGATCGCAGCCCGCTCGCTCGCTCGCCCAGCAAAGACAGCCCAGTGTAATGTGTGACAGGAGAGGCCGTTTGCGGGTGGCAACAGGGGTAGGACACTAATAACGGGGGACTGGAGGCGCGAACGCAAGTGTGCCTCTGTGTATAAACGCCGTTTTTAAGGCGTGCATAATTAACATGCAGCGTCACAGTACACGTCACTTGCCTGTCTTTTACACTGAAGTCCTCGCAGTGTTTGCAGCAGGGTAAGGCAACCACAAGCGCTGTGATCGCTACCGATGGTCCTTGATGTACCAGTGTTTTAATACACTTCCTGGAGATGACATGCGCTAGTGGGCGTCTCAATATACACTCATGGGTGTCTGCATACACAAAGCGATCGCTCGCCCAGCCAAAGTGGGCGTGCTAATGCCTTTCCGAGTGAACGCCTGCCATGGCTTCACTTTGCCGAAATTGCATACGCTGGATGAGAGCGATCGCATCTAGCGAACGGTTCAGAATCGTGGCCTATGTGCGCTCCCACATGTCGGACCGACGTGGAATGTCGTTAGCGACGGCCATGCTGATTAACACAGAACAATTATTGTAATCTTCAGTTTTAACTGCGCCGAGACCAACACCCGTCTCCCATCGGTAAATGTAATGTAGCTGTGTATCTGTAGGGGTCTATACCTCAGGAAGGCGACCGCAGTCAACCCCATCACTAGGAATTGGTGACAGAACTGTCATGTGCGACAGCGACTGAAATCGCAGTTGCAGCCTAAATGGGCATTGTACGGTGTAGATGGGCTGAGACGGTGTTAGCCTCATCTTCTGGGCTTAGAATAGGATTATTATGTTAACATTTTGTTTCCCCTAATTAATTGCAGTTTAATTATTTTCCAATAGCGTGCCAGAGAAAATAATGTCCGACTGCGAATCTGCAAGAATTAAAACGATGACGGGAAAAAGAAGCATTTTAGAGAGACATAAGACATGGCATGTAATTGTCCTGATATCATATTTAATATTGGGCTAGATTGTTGTATAATTCATTGTAAAATTATAGTGGGAAGTACATCATAAAATAAGAAGTGTATGATTAATTCATTAATTTATGTAGCAGGCATAAAATAAGAAATGTCGTCCAAAATTAATTTTAGCCCAGAATTAAATGATGTAGAGTTTGCGGTGAGGCCGTATATATTCCGGATATACTGTGAATTTATCCCTTGGTAATTAGAATATATGAGAAGTCAGGGCTCTGATAGATCACTTTTCTGTGTAAAATAATATTTCTGTCAGCGTTTTATGTGTTCGACTCAATGTGAGGTCAACATATTTTTCTGAGTTGAAAAGTTGTAGACATAACAAATGATCTGAAATCCCGGCGTCTTCGCTGCTTTACGCGTTTTATTTACTGTGTTACAGCGTCCGCTCGGATGTCCAGTCAACGTGGGTTATTCTGTCCATATCTGATTTATTTAAAAAAAATACATGGGAAGCACAGAAAAGAATGGCGTGGAAAGATTTTTTGTGTGTGTTTTTCCATCCTCTGTGTATAACACATACATGAGTGTCAGCATAGGGATCAGCACTTCCCTATGCCTGGAGCATGTAATTTGTGTTTCCTTTCTGTCTGTGCTTTGTTTCAAATTCTACACAAGTGAGTTTGGATAAAGAGCCGCAGTGCTGAGTTCCCGGTATACGGCGTACAGACTCCCAGTATACGGCGCACAGACAGGGGCGGAGGATATGGAATCTGCAGACTGAAATGTACCTTTTCTTCTGGCTTGATAAATTGGTCCTGATCCTACACACCCATCTCATCTTCCCTGTCCTGTTCCTATACTCCCCATATCACCTTCCCTGTCCTGTTCCTATACTCCCCATCTCACCTTCCCTGTCCTGTTCCTATACTCCCCATCTCACCTTCCCTGTCCTGTTCCTATTCTCCCCATCTCACCTTCCCTGTCCTGTTCCTATTCTCCCCATCTCACCTTCCCTGTCCTGTTCCTATACTCCCCATCTCACCTTCCCTGTCCTGTTCCTATACTCCCCATCTCACCTTCCCTGTCCTGTTCCTATACTCCCCATCTCACTTTCCCTGTCCTGTTCCTATACTCCCCATCTCACCTTCCCTGTCCTGTTCCTATACTCCCCATCTCACCTTCCCTGTCCTGTTCCTATACACCCCTATCTCACCTTCCCTGTCCTGTTCCTATACTCCCCATCTCACTTTCCCTGTCCTGTTCCTATACTCCCCATCTCACTTTCCCTATCCTGTTCATATACTCCCCATATCACCTTCCCTGTCCTGTTCCTATACTCCCCATCTCACCTTCCCTGTCCTGTTCCTATACTCCCCACCTCACCTTCCCTGTCCTGTTCCTCTACTCCCCATCTCACCTTCCCTGTCCTGTTCCTATTCTCCCCATCTCACCTTCCCTGTCCTGTTCCTATACTCCCCCATCTCACCTTCCCTGTCCTGTTCCTAAACTCCCCATCTCACCTTCCCTGTCCTGTTCCTATACTCCCCATCTCACCTTCCCTGTCCTGTTCCTATACTCCCCATCTCACCTTCCCTGTCCTGTTCCTATACACCCCTATCTCACCTTCCCTGTCCTGTTCCTATACTCCCCATCTCACTTTCCCTGTCCTGTTCCTATACTCCCCATCTCACTTTCCCTGTCCTGTTCCTATACTCCCCATCTCACCTTCCCTGTCCTGTTCCTATACTCCCCCATCTCACCTTCCCTGTCCTGTTCCTATACACCCCCATCTCACCTTCCCTGCCCTGTTCCTATACTCCCCACCTCACCTTCCCTGTCCTGTTCCTATACACCCCCATCTCACCTTCCCTGTCCTGTTCCTATACTCCCCATCTCACCTTCCCTGTCCTGTTCCTATACTCCCCCATCTCACCTTCCCTGTCCTGTTCCTATACTCCCCATCTCACCTTCCCTGCCCTGTTCCTATTCTCCCCATCTCACCTTCCCTGTCCTGTTCCTATACTCCCCCATCTCACCTTCCCTGTCCTGTTCCTATACTCCCCATCTCACCTTCCCTGCCCTGTTCCTATTCTCCCCATCTCACCTTCCCTGTCCTGTTCCTATACTCCCCCATCTCACCTTCCCTGTCCTGTTCCTATACTCCCCATCTCACCTTCCCTGTCCTGTTCCTATACGCCCCCATGTCACCTTTCCTGTCCTGTTCCTATACTCCCCCATCTCACCTTTCCTGTCCTGTTCCTATACTCCCCATCTCACCTTCCCTGTCCAGTTCCTATATTCCCCCATCTCACCTTCCCTGTCTTGTTCCTATACTCCCCATCTCACCTTCCCTGTCCTGTTCCTATACTGCCCCATCTCACCTTCCCTATCCTGTTCCTATACTCCCCATCTCACCTTCCCTATCCTGTTCCTATACTCCCTCATCTCACCTTCCCTGTCCTGTTCCTATACTCCCTCATCTCACCTTCCCTGCCCTGTTCCTATACTCCCCATCTCACCTTCCCTGTCCTGTTCCTGTTCTCCCCCATCTCACCTTCCCTGTCCTGTTTCTGTACTCCCCCATCTCACCTTCCCTGTCCTGTTCCTATACTCCCCATCTCACCTTCCCTGTCCTGTTCCTATACGCCCCCATGTCACCTTTCCTGTCCTGTTCCTATACTCCCCCATCTCACCTTTCCTGTCCTGTTCCTATACTCCCCATCTCACCTTCCCTGTCCTGTTCCTATACTCCCCCATCTCACCTTTCCTGTCCTGTTCCTATACTCCCCATCTCACCTTCCCTGTCCTGTTTCTGTACTCCCCCATCTCACCTTCCCTGTCCTGTTCCTATACTCCCCATCTCACCTTCCCTGTCCTGTTCCTATACGCCCCCATGTCACCTTTCCTGTCCTGTTCCTATACTCCCCCATATCACCTTCCCTGTCCAGTTCCTATATTCCCCCATCTCACCTTCCCTGTCTTGTTCCTATACTCCCCATCTCACCTTCCCTGTCCTGTTCCTATACTCCCCATCTCACCTTCCCTATCCTGTTCCTATACTCCCTCATCTCACCTTCCCTGTCCTGTTCCTATACTCCCTCATCTCACCTTCCCTGTCTTGTTCCTATACACCCCCATCTCACCTTCCCTGTCCTGTTCCTATACTCCCTCATCTCACCTTCCCTGTCCTGTTCCTATACTCCCCCATCTCACCTTCCCTGTCCTGTTCCTATACTCCCTATCTCACCTTCCCTGTCCTGTTCCTATACTCCCCCATCTCACCTTCCCCTTGTTCTGACCCATTCCTCCCCTTCAACAGTTTCTCCCTAACTTTTGATCCTGTGCACCCCAAACAGCAGACAAAGCCACTCTCAGCCCTGCAGAGTGACATACAGTCAGGTCCATAAATATTGGGACATTGACAGAATTTTCATATTTTGGCCTCTATTCACCACCACAATGGCTTTGAAATGAAACAAACAAGATGTGCTTTACCTGCAGACTTTCAGCTTTAATTTGAGGGTAATTACATCCAAATCAGGTGAACGGTGTAGGAATTACAATGGTTTCTATATGTGCCTCCCACTTTTTAAGGGGCCAAAAGTAATGGGACTATCAACTCAAAAGCTATTTCATGGACAGGTGTGGGCTATTCCCTCGTTATTTCATTATCAATTAATCTTGTTTGTTTCATTTCAAAACCATTGTGGTGGTGAATAGAGGCCAAAATCTGAAAATTCTGTCAATGTCCCAATATTTATGGACCTGACTGTATATAGTAACTAGCACCATGTGACCTGGTGCATTCAGTCCGACATTGAATGTAGGTTTCATCAATCTAGTGCATCTTCTGTGGTCGCCGAATACAGAAGTGTGATTTGTTCCTGGGGGTAAATTCCACGTCATTAGAACAGACCACTGCCACAAGCAATAAGGAGCATTTTACTGCAGTATAATCCCCAACACTGTACTATCCACCCGTGTGATGCTTAGTGTCACAGGGCAGCCGTGGTCAGTGCTGCGGCGTTTGTATGTAGCAAACATTACATGCCGAGGGTTCTGTCTTCTGCTGTGGTGGAACGATATTGTATAAGGAGAAATGTGATGTCCCGTGACAGGCCGCTCCAGTAACATGTCCGTCAGGATCACGTATGTTCTTGTGCACTGATGTCTGGAAACTTCTCTCTTTTGTTTTTTAGGATTAGAGATACCGTTCATGATGATGCCTCACCCCCTCCTCCCAGTGAGCCTCCCTCCCGCATCTGTTGCCATGGCAATGAATCAGATGAATCACCTTAATACTATCGCCAACATGGCCGCAGCTGCTCAGATGCACAGTCCTCTGTCTAGGGTGGGAGCGTCTGTAATAAAGGTAAGAACAATAGGGCTGGCTGACACATTGTGACAGAGCTTACGTGCAGCAGCAGCTTGTTACAATGTAGCAGCCTGCACTGTGCAAACATTGCTCCTCCAACACTGTATCGTCTGCATGTACTCGTCGCTGCATGAGGTAACCGGGGTGTCTGTGGTCGGTGAAAGCGTGCGCAGCGACGTGCGCAATGCACCAGTCCGTGCCTGAGATTGGACACTTTGGCAAATTTTAACAGAAAATCAGAATCAGTAGGGGGGGAGGGGGGGGGGGATGTCGTCTGGTAACAGAGCGAGCGTTCCTGTGTAATGAACCTGTGGTCACAGCTACAGGAACAGTTTTGTGGATATGTACCAATTTGTTTTTGTATTATGTGACAAATGTAAAGACATGTTTAACGCCTTCGTCGCCGCAGGGATATCAAGTCGTTCATTGCTGTGATAAATTCATTATATTCTGTCAGTTTACGTGGAGGAATTTGCAGAATGTGACCAATTAGACGGTATCCGTATGTCGCATTAAGTAAACTTCTGTGATCGCTTTGTAAGAGATTGTATGTATATAGTTATTTTCACAGGTGTGTTAAGTTTGATATAGACGAGGATGGGGGAGAGCCGGTGTTTGATGAACTCGCCGAAAAATCAGTTTATTTCTCAGTTGTCCGATGTCAGTACATTGCTAATTGCACCACAATCCCGTCATTCACCATGTTTAGGGTAAATGTTTGGAAAAAAATGTCTCTTGCTGTGTACACAAAGCTAGATCTTCAGTCCATCACCGAGAGAAACGGCCATAAAATGCTAAGAAATCACATATGGAATTGTATAATGAAGCTCACGGCTGTGCGAATTGCGTTGTATTGTGGGACCGCAGTGTGGATACCTGTGACATGACACAAACTCGTCATTCTGTGCCGTATAATGATTATATGGTTTAACCCTGATCACTATTTCTTCCTGTTGGTAAAGAACATTGATACTGTACGTGAATAAATGTTACATTGTAACCCTGATGTCACCTTCTAATCTGTGTCATGTCATTCCTGGCGGCCTTCAGTGCCCACATCAGGTCAGATTTCCCTCAAGCTTCTCTGGTTGTTTGGTTCACATTCCACAAGAAGCCATTTACCCCCCACTCTGAGCTGGGAACAAGTTTCCCTCCAGCCCTTACACAGTGTTGCCACCTTTTAGGGCCAGCGATAACGCCTCTCGCCCTGCGATGCCGCTATGTGCAGGACTATTGGAACTCATGGTATCATAGTTAAGCAACACAACTGCCAGGTTCCGGTTTGTTGAATAATTAGTTAATGGGGCCCATACATATGCGACTGATTCCCGCAATTCCCCAATCCAACCATACCTGAGTCTGGGAATCGGGGAAATCCAACATGGATACGACTGATTTGTCGGATCCCAACCAAAAATGGGATTGACAAATCTGGGAATTTTAACATGCAGAGTTTCCCCGATCCGCCATGTCTGCGGATTGACGGTTTTGATGATCGGATAGACGGTCGGGGATGTATTGGCCCCTTTAGTCCTTCCTGTCTCTGACGTGCTCAGAAGGTGTTGGAAGTCTCAGGTGAAGATGTGATGACATCACTGACACAGGTAGGAGAGGTCAGAGGTCAGAACAACTGACCGTAACTAATTTGTTTGTTTCTTAATAACACTTAGTGGGTTTTAGTTCCTCCTCTCATTAGCCAAAATTTAATGGGAACATCCAGGAGGCATCAGTCAGCAACGCTTTGTGAGATCTATGTACCACCACTCTTTATACAGATGTGTCCTCATACATTATTCCTGCAGTCGCGCCAAACAAACCCTCTCGGCGTGCAGGCTCCATTTGACTCGGATTGCACAGAGCATATTTTGTCACCGGAAAATGCGTCGCAATTTCATGAGACAAACCCGCTTCACGAGACTGCACTTCTTACTATGGATAAATTTACTAAAGTGAGAGGTTTTAGAAGTGAGTTTTAAAAGTGATGTTGCCCATAGCAACCAATCAGATTCTGGCTATTATCTTCTAGAAGGTGCTAGTTATATGTTAAGTAGAATCTGATTGGTTGCTATGGGCAACATCACTTTTAAAATTCACTTCTAAAAACTCTCACTTTAGTAAATTTACCCCTAAATCTCTATAGAAAGTGCTACGATTCACCAGCCGCAGCTTTTTTTTCACGGCCAAATCCCAATATGCTTCGTATACAGACTCAGACGCCAATGCCAGGAGCTGGCACCCTCGCAAGTGTCGGGGGAGGGGAAGGGGTTTGAATACAGAGATGGGAGATAGGCAGGATGGGGGACAGAGATGAGAGATGAGGAGGAGGTAGAGATGAAAAAGAGGTATATGGGGAGACGTGAGGCACAAAATGGAAGAAAGACACCGGCTGGGGGGAGGATTAGATTTGGCAGAGATAGGAATGTGGGGGAAGACCCTGTATTGTCGGGCATGATAGCTAGTGACCCGGCTAAGGACAGGCCCCCGTCTAATGAAATGTCAGGACAGCTGCTGTAGTTTGGTGTGTCTGTACCGAGGCCTCCTGCGTCTGACTGGGCCTGTCCTGATGGTAGTGATGCACCTCGTATTCTGTGCTACAAATTGTACAATGCCCCCGATATGCAGCGGGCGCTTTTATGGCTGGAAATACGTGTCATCAGTCACATAGCCCTCCCATTACCACGCAGACCCTCCGGGTGACCCCCGATCCATTTCACCTTCACTTTCAAAGACAATGGTTTTTTCTGCAAAGCATTGTAGCTCTGGAGCTCACATCAACCTTTAGTTCTGGCTCAGATCCCTTTAGTGTTGGCGCTGCCGTTAGTATTAGTAGCCAATGTCTAATGTTGCCATAACATGAATGGGATATAGTAATGTGATCATTAGGCCTCAGAGATTCCGTTTATGATCCAACCTGAGCAATTGCTGTGGAGAAGGGAGGTTACGATGCCGCCCGTCATCTGTATTCCAGGTCTCCTCTGTAGTCAGGGCGCAGAAACGCACTCCGCAAATTTCTCCGCACAGTGCAGCCTTAGGGTTATCCCTCTGTTTGCAGTAGCTCTCGTAAATGAAAATACGGTCATTCAGGATGGGTGAGTGAAAACCGTTGTATCGATTTAATGATGGAATTTGCGCAATCTATTCTCTGCTTATGCACTTTATGAAATTATTGTTAGTGTGTGTGTGTGTTATTGTTAGTGTGTGTGTGTTATTGTTATTGTGTGTGTGTGTTATTGTTAGTGTGTGTGTGTGTTATTGTTATTGTTAGTGTGTGTTATTGTTAGTGTGTGTGTGTCATTGTTAGTGTGTGTGTGTGTTATTGTTAGTGTGTGTGTGTGTGTGTGTGTGTGTGTGTGTGTGTGTGTGTGTGTGTGTGTGTGTTATTGTTAGTGTGTGTGTGTGTGTTATTGTTAGTGTGTGTTATTGTTAGTGTGTGTTATTGTTAGTGAGTGTGTGTTATTGTTAGTGTGTGTGTGTTATTGTTAGTGTGTGTGTGTGTTATTGTTAGTGTGTTATTGTTAGTGTGTGTGTGTTATTGTTAGTGTGTGTGTGTTATTGTTAGTGTGTGTGTGTGTTATTGTTAGTGTGTGTGTGTGTGTTATTGTTAGTGTGTGTGTTATTGTTAGTGTGTGTGTGTGTGTGTGTAAATCGTTCATATTATTTTGTGTGCTGAAAAATGGTTCAACAAAATTACTGCTTATACGGTCAAATGCGCAGAGCAATTTAGTTGCGCCATCGGAGAGATACATACTGTACCTCCCAACTTACTGTATGGTATCCCAAGGCGCAGGCAGGAGACATACTTTATACTCAGGCGCTTGTCTGTGCCGTGAATCCGGCTGTTTAGGGCCTATACATTTCACGCTGCCAGCCGAGGTCTCAAAGACACAATTCACCGGATCCCTCAGGGTGACTATCAGTGGAGGATGTATTGAGTACCAGATCCTGTCCCAGTAATTATTCCTGGATGGTTCATTTCAGCTAGACCTACATCATCGTTTACAGGCCAGTCACTCAGGATATCTGTGTGTTTCTATCTAGGAGTTCCTATACACACTATATTACTGTGGTACTACTGAATCAGTGTGTGCAGTTCATCACATGAAAGTGCACCTTAATACGGGACCTTTTTCTATCGGACTGCTGGTAATTATATTATGGTCTTGATGCCACAGTATATATAGATTCATACCAATGGTTTGCAATCGTGTTTGACATCTGCAGATGCACACAGTCTCTCGCAGTCTCACACAATTTCACGCAGTCTCTCACAGTCTCACACAGTCTAACACAATCTCTCGCAGTCTCACACAGTCTCGCGCAGTCTCACACAGTCTCACACAATGTCACGCAGTCTCGTGCAGTATCATGCAGTCTCACGTAGTCTCATGCAGTCTCGCCCAGTCTCATGCAGTCTCGCCCAGTCTCATGCAGTCTCGCCCAGTATCATGCAGTCTCGCGCCGTCTCACGCAGTCTCTCGCAGTCTCATGGTTACTTTTTTAACATATGAATTGATACTTTTGTTATTTTATTGCACGCCTGATTCAGTACATTCTCAGTACAAGTCATACAATACTGTTACCAGCGCTGTGAGCCTTTTTACCCATTGTTTATTGGATTAAGAAGAATCTTTTCCTAGGGGGCTCACATCGTCCCTCACACCTGCAGGACACTATTGTTTCAGCGAAATGGGTATGAAAGAGCCGCCGGTTCAAATCCCGATCCTGGAAGCCCGTCTAGGACAGAATCCCGACTGGCAGGTAAGTATACTATCCCTCCCCTTTACCCCCCCCAACCCTCCTTTTGTGGTGCCTGACCCCCCCCCCAGTGGTGCCTAACCCTAACCTCCCTTCCCCGCATCCTAAACCTAAGTGTCTCGGGGGGGGGGGGGTGCCTAACCCTATCCCCACCGTAATGGTGCCTAACCTTAATCCCCCCTCCCCGCAGCCTAACCCCAAGTCCAACGCCGGTATCCTGATGCGTAAAGGGATAGTGGCGTCGGTACTTTATCCGGCGGTGGCATATCATACTTGCCTATCCCCCCGATTCGGCCAGCAGCCTTCCGTAAATCGGGTGTCACTCCCTGCCCCCAGATAGGCAGCCGACGACCCCTCTCCCCCCCTTTCCCCGTGGTTATAAGAGAATCCCCCCCACAGCAGGGG
Source organism: Taudactylus pleione (assembly GCA_031769625.1). NCBI lineage: Eukaryota > Metazoa > Chordata > Amphibia > Anura > Myobatrachidae > Taudactylus > Taudactylus pleione. The sequence goes on from JAUIMM010000556.1 coordinate 264,104, forward strand.
GGGGGGCGGTGACGCGATTCTCAATGAACCGCATCATTTTGGCCCCTGTAAGCGGCATTGTGTAGTAGGGGCGGGGCCAAAATGACGTGATTGCATGGTCACGCCCCCACTCTGCCCACAAATGCCGGCCATGCCCCCTTGATTTGCTGATCTGGCTTCCCCCTCCCCGAAAGGGCAGCCAGAAAGTCGTCAACCCTGCGGTATACCGACCGCCGGCATCTTGTCCGCTGAGATGTGAACTACATCCCGTTTCAGCGCCTAAAAGAGGGTTTATTTATATATTTCATACTGTATACTCAGGTGTGCCCAGCAGTGTTGGAGCTCCTCTCCCCTAATACCACTCCTTACGTTGCTTGCCCACCTGCTGCTACGTGCGCGGCTTATAAGGGGACCATGGCGGGTTATGTCTCTCAGCTGTCCTGGAGTCGGGAAAAGTCCTTTTGCTGGTCTGTATGGAAATAGCTATTAATTGTGTGTATGTCTAAGTTTAGTACAGTAATGACTCTTTGGTTATTGCTTAAGTATGGAAATAGATCAGTTCCCTGGCAGAGGTTCTAGCTGCAGGATACAGTATTTGTAGGACATATAACTCCCCACGTGGGCCCTATCCCCAGCCCATGGAATCCGTTATATAACACTTTACGAAGCTTCTCAGCAGCTCCCATTATATCCGCTACTTGTTCAGCGGAACATCTGGAAAGGAATGTTCTGATAGAAAACCGTTACAGCGATGTGGTGTAAGCATGCCAGTAACTGGTAATAAGGCTGCGGGGACGTTACACCGGCCTGTCTGCATCATATTCCATCTCCTCATCTGCTGGAGAAGTATCTGCGTATCTGTGCGGGGATTCTGTCTGTGTCAGGCCGTCGCAAAGTAACTGATGAACTATCTCAATACTGACTTAAAAGGTTCTTACACAGTCAGATAACCTTATTTTGGGACACTTCCTGCGACTTTTTGACATTGCTTTTTCCTTTTAGCTTTTTTAGCCAATCAGGCAGCGCTTTGCTATTATCCTGCGCACTTAGGCCCTGATTCAGACCCACTCGCGAGCGGCTGTCCGCTCGCAAGTGGGTCGATGGTCTGCACTGCGCATGCGCACGACGGAGGGAGCTCCGTCGTGCGCATGCGCGAGACGCGACGAGCGAAGGACTTTCCTTTGCTCGTAGTGTCTGATCAAAGGGGGCGTGCTGTCGATGTTGATTGACAGCACGCCCCCTTTGGTGGGCGTGCCGGGGGCGTGCCTGCCAGACGGAGGCGTTCCCAAGGGACAGCCGCTCGCGAGTGGGTCTGAATCAGGGCCTTAGCTGAGCTGAGGGCACAATTGTTCCCAGAGTTATAGAAATCTCTATCTTGGGGCAACGGAAAATTTCTGCTGGTTTTGCGCTGAGACAAACAATGTTTCTGAGGACAATTCTGTCTAAAATGTCCAATCTGGCCGTCTGGGGTGCGCACCCTAAACGCAGATTGTCGTTCTTTCAAAACTCCAGTGAACGGTCTTTGGGTGACTCTTCCGTGTTTATTCTAAACAGCGAACCTAGAACATCACTTTGGCACAATTGTCTCCAAATTCATAAAGAGAATTCTGCAGTAATATTCTTATGGGACGTTTGCATTTCACGGTGACCCCACTTAGTGTAGCCAATCGAGGGGCTTACACCATTTACATACTGTATAGCCTGGATGCCCGATCTCTCAGCTGCAAGTCACATGAAACTAGATATATTTGGGGGAAAATGGAGATATATTTGTTCAAAACTTGGTTAACATTCAGCAGACAAGAATCCTGTGCTGCATCTGTATACACTTTACGCTCAGGCTTCAGTCATGCAGTAAACATTGCTCCGCCCCATACTCAATGATGTCATGCCCCAATGTCCTCCTGTGTAACTGCCGCTGTTGGACTTGGAGGACCGATGCGTTCTCTGTGTCCGTGTCTGCGTCTTTCCTGAGACCGTGCACCACCCGTGCTCCTCAATCGAAACTGGGACTGTGCCTTATTCAGAGCCGGACGCTCTTTGAGAGAGAGAGCTCTGAATCAGGGAGTCCCTGTTTTTTTTTTAAAGACAGCCTCCTGGCCGCTCGCTAAGCTGTGGGTGACCACCCACAGCTTTAGCGAGCGGCCATGTGATGGTCGCAATGGTCACGACCATCGGGTCTTGCGACGTGACCCTTGTGGTAGGGTCTCATTTCCGCAAGCCCCAGCGAGCTTTAGGCTCTAATAGAGCTGGAAGCTCACCACTGATATCACTCGTAATGTCAGTGGGGCCGCCCCCAAATGGCAGGCGTCCCTTCGGGAACGCCTCCATTTGGCCAGCAACCCCCCTGCCCGCCTCCAAAACGGGGCAAGCTGTCAATCAAAATCAACAGCTGCCCCACTAGCGACGGAGCGCCCGTCGCTGGCCGGGTCTTGTCCATGTGCACCCCGGTGCCGGCTCCGACATGCGCAGTGGGGGACCATCGACCCGCTTCCGAGCGGGTCTGAATCAGGCCCTCTGTGCGCGTGGAATCTGGATGCACACACCGTGCAACTCAGACAAAGAAAATAAAACGATCCACTGCGTCCTACGTCGCCATTGCGTCCAACACATTTTTGTTCACCTCAAACAAGGGTGCTAGAATTTATTATCCTTTGTTTATGTGGCGCCACAAATCACACAGGAGCTTGCAGTCTAAATTCCCTAACACGCGTTGCACACACTAATGTGCATTTTAGTCAGCAGCCAATTACCCTACCAGTAAGTTTTTGAAGTGCGGTGGGAAACACCTGGGGTATAGCCACACAAACATGGGGAGAACATACAAACTCTACACTGGCGCTGTTGGTGGCATTTCCTCATTGTGTGTATATGTCCCTGTGTTATATAGAAGCAGCCCTGGAAGTGTAAGACCTGCTACAGCATGTATACAGTGAGTGCTGGGTCTCCCCTGATATTCCTTCAGCTCACATTGTGCATTGTCTCTTTGCTATTGAGACTGACAGAGCAAAGGAAAACTATCAATTATATGTGTCATATCTAGACAGATAAATGAATTAAATATCCAGACTCTTTATAAACACTCGGAAACAGCTTCCACTGTGAAATGCCATTTACTCCTCCTGGAGCTAATTAAAAGATTAACATTTTGAAGAGTAATTACAGTTTCAAATATCTCGGCGTCCCACTATAACACGATGATCGCTTACCTTCAACTCTCCCATCAGCCTCTGGATCAAACTTCACTTCTCGTTTTAAATAGTTCAGTTGACAGGATAAGAGGCCATTTCTGATTGGCTGCCAGATCGGCGGCTGGCAGCCAATCAGTTTGCGTTTGGTGCTATTTTGTAGTGGCGCATTCGCCCAACCAGCTTTTATTATGCTTTTCTCCCATTGGACTATGGGCCTGATTCAGAGCCGCTCGTAAGCGGCCGCTCGTTCGTTCCTACCGATGTTCGCACAACTGCACATGAGTACGAATTTTAATCCGCATGCGCGAACCAGTCAGTGCGGCCGAAAATCGTGTGCTCGCTAAATAGCGAATGCCTGCTATTTTGAGTGACAGAATGAGGCGTTTGTGGGTGGTAACAGGGGAAGGTGCTTGAAAACGGGGAGTGGAGATCCGAACGCAGGCGTGCTTAAAGGTCAAAACGGGCGTTTTAAGGGTGTGCATAATTAACAAAGCAGCGTCATTGACCACGTCACTTGGTTGTTTTATAGCCAGAACTGCTCGCATGATTCTGGTAGGAAAAACCAACCACAAGAATAGCGAGCAGTTCAGACGCCATTCGATGTACTCGATTAATCTAATAAATAGCGGACATGACGTATGATGCGAGCTGCCAGGGGGCGTTTTTTTCAAAATTACGTTCACATGTTTTGTTCGCTCGTTCAGACCTAGAGGCGTGAACAGACCGCAAAGAGCGAACGGTTCATTTAAATAGCCAGCCCCTTTTTCTGAACGAGTAAGCGCAAATAGCGTCCGGCTCTGAATCAGGCCCTATGTCTGATCAAGACAAGATGACATAATTATAAGTAATTAAAGGCACGGCTGTGTTTCCTCTGTCCCTTAAACCTGGCTCAATATTTTCTGTTGAGAGAAGTTATTACTGGACACATTATTGGGGCAATGTTTTTTTGAATTTGAGCCACAGTTTATGAGATTATTATTACTGTGCTACCCACCAGCCAGAGGTACCAGGAGGGGCACGTGATATTCAGCTCTGACTGGGCAGCGTTAGGAGTGGGGGTCCGTCTGCTCAGGGGAACAGCACGATGTGAAGTAGCACTAAGCTTCTAAAACTGGATTCTTCTCATCTGATTTTTAAAGGGCGCTTTGTCCTAAACCGTATGCGATTTAGGAGTTTTGAAAGGTCTTCATTACACCAGCAGTTTGGTTCTATACTATGACAAACCTCAATGTGTTGCAATTTCAACACTACCAAAAGAAAAGCACATTTTGTAATTGTGCCCCAGTTATATAGGAATAACAGGTATAGATTTCCATTTATTTATACATAGAGTTTTCTGTGGGGCCTGGAGCCGTGGAAAATGGGTCTGCGCAGCTACAGAGAATACGGAGGTAAAACGCCCGGATTTGAGTAGAAAAAGAGGCACTTGGGAGGTAGATCAGTGGTTTGTTTATTGGACAGGCTGCAGTTTATGACGTTTGTGTTCTTTTGTTCTACAGCTTTAAAGTATACCCGACATTTACATAAACGGAGGCCGAAATCTTGTGGGTTGAGCCAATTTGTAATATGGCAATTTATAAGGAACCATAAGACACTGCCTTACTGATGTTCACTGAGGCCGGACTAATATTCCCTGAGGCCGGACCAATATTCCCTGAGGCCGGACCAATGTTCCCTGAGGCCGGACCAATGTTCCCTGAGGCCGGACCAGTGTTCCCTGAGGCCGGACCAGTGTTCCCTGAGGCCGGACCAGTGTTCCCTGAGGCCGGGCCAGTGTTCGCTGAGGCCGGGCCAGTGTTCGCTGAGGCCGGACCAGTGTTCGCTGAGGCCGGACCAATGTTCACTGAGGCCGGACCAATGTTCGCTGAGGCCGGACCAATATTCACTGAGGTCGGGCTAGTATTCTGGAGAAATAACTAAAATTTTGTAGACCAGACTAACATTTATGATGCCTGACTAATATGCGGGAAGAAAATATGCCCCTCACAGGAAAATAAAAAAACATACACACATTGCCCCCCCACAGGAAATATAAAACATACACACATTGCCCCCTCACAGGAAATATAAAACATACATACATTGCCCCCCCTACAGGAAATAAAAAAACATACACACATTGACCCTCCACAGGAAATAAAAAAACATACATACATTGCCCCCCCCACAGGAAATATAAAACATACACACATTGCCCCCTCACAGGAAATATATAACATACACACATTGCCCCCCCCACAGGAAATAAACATATACACACATTGCCCCCCCCCACAGGAAATAAACATATACACACATTGCCCCCCACAGGAAATAAACATTTACACACATTGCCCCCCCACAGGAAATAAACATATACACACAATGCCCCCCCACAGGAAATAAACATATACACACATTGCCCCCCCACAGGAAATAAACATTTACACACATTGCCCCCCACTGGAAATAAACATATACACATTGCCCCCCACAGGAAATAAACATATACACATTGCCGCCCCCCACAGGAAATAAACATACACACATTGCCCCCCCATAGGAAATAAAAAGCATACACTCATTGGTCCCCAAAAAGAAAAAAAACACACACATTGGCCCCCACAGAAGACTTATACTGTATACTTACCTCATATGAGTTTGGAGACAGGGCTGCTTCCTGCAGTGCAGAGCTACCTCACTCATCACGGATATGATGGCGGCTGGGGAGAGCTTCTTATGATGGCTGCAGGTGCAGCTGCTGAAAACCTTTCCTTGATGAGGGGAACGTATGGGAGCAACAGAAGTTCCTTCAGGGAGTCAGCAACTGGCTCCCTGTGCTGCTACCTGCCTCCCCTCCCACCGTGCCCTCAGAGCACTGCGTGGCTGCGCGACCCCATAACGTCATGCCACCGCATCAAAGATGGGTCACAGCCCAGCCGGGCCACATCTGCACTGGAAGTTGAGCCCACCACCACCCGTACCAGAAGTTCAGCGGTCACACTACGCCCCCTGTGAGGTGGAACCCCTGTGTGGCCACTCTTCGGGAATGGGCCTCGAGCTGGCCCTGACGTAATGGTTCTTAGTGGATTGATCGGCTCCATAATGTTGAATATTAGGTCATCCCAGGATTAGCTTTCTGAACGCTATGATGTCTCTACCTAACTGAAAACTGTTGCTGGCAGTACATTTGCATTTTGATATAGGGAGCCCAAAACTCACAACAGACCCAGTTTAAGCAGAACCGTTATCATTTGAGGGCTCTATCCTGCCCTTGGATATGTTTGTTGTCTCATTTTTGGGAAATTTAGGCGATGTCTCCTGCTCACCGCAGAGCATCAGTAAAGTGGTGCCAGACAGACCTTTAATTTGTGCGCTCAATTTTTATTGGATGTTTGGAGGCGGCTAAGGGGCAGCGTAGTATTTCACAAGGGCTAAACAGGCCCCCACCGTGACCCAGCCATGCCCAATGTCCTGTTTCCTGGATATGAAATGTTGGAGGTTTTGGGAGCCCACCATCAGACCACCTAGTATTTTAGCCTGGGTAGGATGATGGTATCCAAGGTGGCAAATACCTTAAAGGAAATGCGCGTCACCTAATTCAAGTTACCATGGTGATCTTTACATCTCGTTGGCTAAATAAAAAAATACAGAAAAAAACAGTTTCAAAGTATTACTCGAAACTGATATCCTGGTGCTAATTGGGTACAAAAATATATATACTAATAGTTATGATATTGCTGCAAGTTCATACAGCTGGTACTCTTCTGGCAAATTGCTACTTATAACCAAAAACTTCCAGTGAACTGCGCAAAAACCATATATAACATATCTTCAAATAATATGTTGTATTGACACAAGACTTCCTTTATAAAAAAAAAGATTTAATACATAGATCAATACATACAGTATAACACATAACACAATACAATAATGGATAATTTCCAATAGATGGCCTATTATTCTAAAATAGCTTAGTATCCAGCCAGTGTCATCTAGAAAGTATGATTTGTTATATCCTAGATACAAAGTTGGTCACCAGCTGATTGTTGCAATTGTAATTGAAAACAATGTCTCTTTATAAGCCTTCAATAGGCAGAGTTAGTGACTTATGCTCACCGGCTTAATATGAATAGAACATGGAGTTCCCAATAGCAACTTAGTGTCTTTAGACGATAAACAGAGTATTAAACGTACTGTTGTGTAGGAGGCCTGCAGTACCTCTCACCTCTGTGATTCCAAGGAATGTATTGAAAATTAGCCATTATTGTATTGTGTTATGTGTTATATGTATTGATCTATGTATTAAATCTTTTTTATAAAGGAAGTCTTGTGTCAATCCAACGTATTATTTGAAGATATGTTATATATGGTTTTTGCGCAGTTCACTGGAAGTTTTTGGTTCTAAATAAAAAAAATATAACCTTTAGCTGACATTTCAGGGGTCAATTTAAGAACCTTCACAATTTGTCCCTGAGGATTAACTACTCTTGTTTCCGTCCTTTGCGCTATTCATATGCTGGGGGGGGGAAAGCACCCGCCCCTGCAAATAGTAAAATGTACTGTACTGATTGCAAAATGTTACTCTCCCTGGTCCTCCCCAACTCATCTATTGCGCACGTGTGGCCGTTAAGCCATTGATGCGCCCAGTATAGGCTACCCGAGAGTATTATCTACTGTGGAGATCCAGCTCCAGCTAAGCTCACGATGGCTCCATCTCAGGAAAGGGACGTTTCTGAATGGTGTTCAGGGGAAAATGCATTAAGGAATAACCCCCTTAACTAGCACAAATCCTAAATTTCAACTTACTGTACCCCAGGTTTTAAAACCAGACCTATCACACTCAGATCAAATCTATCCCTAAAATTAAAATCCTAATCTTAAACCTAAATGATGTGCTGAAATTATTTTAAGCGCTATTAGAGCTCTAATATTTCCAACCCAAAATACAGAGCTATAAGAAACATACGATGTGCCTCTGGCTGTACAGATAACCTGATATTCTCTTTTTGAGATATAATGAAAGTGACTTCCTATATTTTAAATGAGGTACCAGGGTTCCAAGTAACAAATAATCGGCAGATCCTCCATAAATATTCTGGGCATGTTACAAATTTGGATGGAAATAAAGGCATTTAATCCCCCATATGCAAAGTGGTGGTTTACAAATTCACCAGCCAACGATTCCATCTACACCCCCTGTGCCTATGTGACAACGCCCCGTTACGGCCCAGTTACACCTCTGAAACACATATAGTACGACTCAATATGGCCCATACTTGTGAGCAGGCAAACGCTTGCATCAGGGCCTATGTGTGCATACTACTGTAATACACACCCCTAAGCAATGGGACACGCAATATGTCCATTATATCTGCGGTGGGCTAACGCTGATTTTCTCACAAATAGTTAATAGCCGCCGTTCCTCCCTACGAAAATATTTTTCTTATGAAATCATAACTCTGTTACATCGTTCCAGTATCGGCCCTAAAAAGCCCATTGGCTGCTGCAACGTCCGCCGAGAATCTGGCATTAGCAGAGAATATAAAGTATATCGAGTGAGACAGAGCCGTAAAAACCCACAAATGGCGAATAAAGGCAAAGCACCAACGCAAGGAAAATGTTGACATTTTCAGATTTTGTCATTTTCTGATACAAATGTCCTCATTGATTAGCTGCAAATACCGTTAACCCTTTGCTTGGCAAATGCTGGGGACATGAAGACTTGTTCTCATTTCTAATAAAATAGATTAACTTGCAGTGAAATTTTAACTAGGCTGAGACAGAACAGTAGCTACCTAATGAACCGGGCGTATTGCTGTTAAGTAGCTAAATAGATGGATACTGATTACAGGACTGAACGATGGGGAACGTGCTCTGCGGCCGCCTTGTTGTCAGGGAAGGGAAGTACTTATACGGTTCTGCGTAACCATCTCTAGGAGGCGCTATTCTACACAGGTTCTCAGGGACAATTTTCTCAATCTGACAAGGGAAACGCAGGCCCCTGTGTAAGTGTTAAATGCTTTCAGTGCATGGACTCGGAGCTCGTAGACATGTATTGTTCAAGTCTACACGTTTGCAATGACGCAATATAACGGTTTGAATATACGCAAAGACTGACACTGCTCAATTCTTCTGGGAGAACTGCATTATATTCAGGTGGAGGCACTAATCAATTCATATTGGTCAGTCCACAAAATTACAGGTGCCCCAACATTCAGTATCTGACAGGTGCTGCAATATTCTGTATCTCTGACAGGTAACCTGACATTCTGTATCTCTGACAGGTGCCCCAACATTCAGTATCTCTGACAGGTGCTGCAATATTCTGTATCTCTGACAGGTAACCTGACATTCTGTATCTCTGACAGGTGCCGCGACATTCTGTATCTCTGACAGGTAACCTGACATTCTGTATCTCTGACAGGTGCCCCAACATTCAGTATCTCTGACAGGTGCCCCAACATTCTGTATCTCTGACAGGTGCCCCAACATTCTGTATCTCTGACAGGTGCCCCGACATTCTGTATCTCTGACAGGTGCCCCAACATTCAGTATCTCTGACAGGTGCCCCAACATTCTGTATCTCTGACAGGTGCCCCGACATTCTGTATCTCTGACAGGTGCCCTGACATTCTGTATCTCTGACAGGTGCCCCGAAATTCTGTATCTCTGACATTTGCCCCGACATTCTGTATCTCTGACAGGTGCCCCAACATTCAGTATCTCTGACAGGTGCCCCAACATTCTGTATCTCTGACAGGTGCCCCAACATTCTGCATCTCTGACAGGTGCCCCAACATTCTGTATCTCTGACAGGTGCCCTGACATTCTGTATCTCTGACAGGTGCCCCAACATTCAGTATCTCTGACAGGTGCCCCAACATTCTGTATCTCTGACAGGTGCCCTGACATTCTGTATCTCTGACATTTGCCCCGACATTCTGTATCTCTGACAGGTGCCCCAACATTCTGTATCTCTGACAGGTGCCCTGACATTCTGTATCTCTGACAGGTGCCCCGACATTCTGTATCTCTGACAGGTGCCCCGACATTCTGTATTTCTGACAGGAGCCCCGACATTCTGTATCTCTGACAGGTGCCCCGACATTCTGTATCTCTGACAGGTGCCCCAACATTCCTCCTCTCTGACTGGTGAACTAACATTCAGTATCTCTGACAGGTGCCCCAACAATCAGTATCTCTGACAGGTGCCCCAACATTCAGTATCTCTGACAGGTGGTCCAACATTCAGTGTCTCTGACAGGTGCACCAACATTCTGTATCTCTGACTAGTGAACTAACATTCAGTATCTCTGACAGGTGCCCCAACATTCAGTATCTCTTACTGGTAAACTAACATTCAGTATCTCTGACAGGTGCCCCAACATTCAGTATCTCTGACAGGTGCCCCAACATTCAGTATCTGACAGGTGCCCCAACATTCAGTATCTCTGACAGGTGCCCCAACATTCTGTATCTCTGACTGGTGAACTAACATTCAGTATCTCTGACAGGTGCCCCAATATTCAGTATCTCTGACAGGTGCCCCAACATTCTGTATCTCTGACAGGTGCCCCAACATTCTGTATCTCTGACAGGTGCCCCAACATTCTGTATCTCTGACAGGTGCCCCAACATTCAGTATCTCTTGACAGGTGCCCCAGCATTCTGTATCTCTGACTGGTGAACTAACATTCAGTATCTCTGACAGATGCCCCAACATTCAGTATCTCTGACAGGTGCCCCAACATTCAGTATCTCTGACAGGTGCCCCAACATTCAGTATCTCTGACAGGTGCCCAAACATTCTGTATCTCTGACTGGTGAACTAACATTCAGTATCTCTGACAGGTGCCCCGACATTCAGTATCTCTGACAGGTGCCCCGACATTCAGTATCTCAGACAGGTGCCCCAACATTCTGTATCTCTGACTGGTGAACTAACATTCAGTATCTCTGACAGGTGCCACAACATTCAGTATCTGACAGGTGCCCCAACATTCAGTATCTGACAGGTGCCCCAACATTCTGTATCTCTGACAGGTGCCCCAACATTTATGCTCTTTGACAGGTGCCCCAACATTCTGTATCTCTGACAGGTGCCCCAACATTCTGGATCTCTGACAGGTGCCCCCACATTTATGCTCTCTGACAAATGCCCCAACATTTAGACACTTCACCAGGTGCCCCAATATTCAGGTTTTCTTGCACGTTCATGTTTCCTCTTGGGTCACCCAACGTTTGGGTTCTCCAGCCATTAAAACTACATTTGGGTTCTCCAGGCGAATACCCAATGTTCAAATTCTCCAGCAGGTCCCCCCAAGATTAAGGTTCTCCAGCATGAACCTCAAAACTTTCCGGTTCTCCTGCTAATTCTTCATGGTTCAAAGTGTCCCACTGCTGCTACCCACACTACTGAAGACATAGGACACTACAACCCCAACATGACCTGACCACTGGACATGACCATAATACAATTCTATTACATTCTATACAGACATTGGACACTACACCCCCAACATGACCTGACCATTGTACATGACCATAATACTTCTATTACACACTATACAGACATAGGACACCACAACCCCAATATGGCCTGACCATTGTACATAACCATAATACATCTATTACACACAATACAGCCATAGGACACTACACCCCCAACATGACCTGACCACTGTACATAATCATAATACACATCTATTACACCGTTTACAGACATAGGACACTACACCCCAACATGTCCTGACCACTGTACATGATCATAATACACATCTATTACACTGTATACAGACATAGGACACTACACCCCCAACATGTCCTGACAACTGTACATGACCATAAGACACATCTATTACATTGTATACAGACATAGGACACTACACCCCCAACATGTCCTGACCACTGTACATGACCATAATACACATCTATTACACTGTATACAGACATAGGACACTACACCCCCAACATGACCTGACCACTGTACATGATCATAATACACATCTATTACACTCTATACAGACATAGGACACTACACCCCCAACATGTCCTGACCGCTGTACATGACCATAATACACATCTATTACATTGTATACAGACATAGGACACTACACCCCCAACATGTCCTGACCACTGTACATGACCATAATACACATCTATTACACTCTATACAGACATAGGACACTACACCCCCAACATGTCCTGACCGCTGTACATGACCATAATACACATCTGTTACACTGTATACAGACATAGGACACTACACCCCCAACATGTCCTGGCCACTGTACATGACCATAATACACATCTATTACACTGTATACAGACATAGAACACTACACCCCCAACATGTCCTGACCACTGTACATGACCATAATTCTATTTAACCATATACAGATGTAGGGCACTCCAGCCGGACCTGACCCCTGGCCATTATCATTCCCAGTGATCCTCCTATTACCGGTGCCTAATACACTCCCCAGTGAAATATTCTGATCCTAGCTAGAATAATGTGAGGGAGTAGGATCAGGTGTGTGTAGGGTCCGTCACCTGAGTTTTATATTCTGCCAGCATAACAGACGTCTGATACATGGAAAGAAATATACAAGTGTAACAGATTTGTGTTATAAGATCTCATCTACTTCTGTAAGTTGCACTTTTTCTAGTCTCTGGGCCTGATTCAGAGCCGGACTCTCTGAACGAGCGCCCGCTCTGAATCAGGGCTTTTTTTTTTTTTTTGTGCGACCTCCTGGACGCTCGCATAGCTGGGGGTTACCACCCACAGCTTATGCGAGCGTCCATGATGATGGTCGCGATGGTCAAGACCATCGCGACCATCGGGCTTGCGACGAGACCCTGCGGTAGGGTCTCGCTGCCGCCAGCCCTGGAGTGATTTTGGCTCTATCAGAGCCAAAATCACTCCCACTGACATCACTAGTGATGTCAGTGGGGCCGGACCCAGACGGTAGGCGTTCCCATGGGAACGCCTCCGTCTGGGCAGCCGCACCCCGGCACGCCCACCAAAGGGGGCGTGCTGTCACTCACCATCGACAGCACGCCCCCTTTGGTGCGAGACCCCGAGCGAAGGCTTCCCCGTCGCTCGCCGGGTCTCGCGCATGCACACGACGGAGCAGCCTCCGTCGTGCGCATGCGCATTTGGGTACCATCGACCCGCTTGCGAGCGTCCTGAATGAGACCCTCTGTCTGAAGATACTGTAGGAATTTTGCCCTTTTCTTATATCTGTCCTGGGTGAAATATAACGTCCCATTAAGCTGCTTCCTGCAGGTTCCTGTGATATGATAGTAATCTTGGTGCTTGATACAAAGTTTCTGGTAATAAGTTAACTTGTCTCATGGCTCATGTGTGTCCTGGTTTCTCCAGTCCCGAAATTGGTATTTTAAACCTTACATTTAGAAAGCATACAATGCTGGAATTCCAGGAAAGCCGAATCAGGCTCGTTTTACGCTATTTGGCATCTATTCTGAACTGGGGCATATTTTTTATTTGTGCAAGTCGATTATGAACTTGAATGCAGCCAAGAGGCAGGAAAATCATTCATTTAGATTGTGTGCACTGTGCATCCTAAAGGCTCCTTAATCCTCATTCAATTCCAACCAACTGTCTAAAAGAGTAGAGGGGGGCAAACATATCCCCCCCCCCCTCGACCATCGGAAGCCCTGGTGGCTTTTGTGGTACAGTATGGACAGACTTTCCGACGTGCGCCTGTTACCGTTCAGTTTTATATCCCAGCGATAACACAGACAACAGACTATTTAGAATTCTGAGAGTGTTAGTTAATGTACAAGTTTATCTTCATTCATTTGAAGATGTTTATGTACTGCTGGGAGTTAAATTAATTAGCATTTGCAATGATATCCATCTTCTTCTGCGGAAAGTGCGACTGCGAGGTCAGATTATGAGGGATCTCTTAAATGAAGACCAGACGGATAAGTACACAGCGAGGTCTAAAACCGCGGCCACCTCCAATCAATAATATTTTATTTTGCTTGAATAACTCCCATTTAAAGATTGCATATATTGGCGTTTATGTGATTTCCGAGGGTTAATATACTGTCATTTGGTTTGTTTAGCCGTGTTTGTGAAGAAAACATTTGGCAAACTCTCCCCAGTTGTTCATTCAAACGGCCATTACAGATAATGTGATATAGGAAATTGCATTCTGCAATGGCAGATATCCAGTCTGGAGTCTGAAATCGGAGCCGTCGCAGGAAGAGGGGAACTGTTCCGCTACACCAGGGGGACACCAGGCGATATTGGGGGGGATGCCCACCCATTTCCCATGTCATCAGGGCCTTAAGAACAAATGCAAATTGACGGGATGGGACATGGGGCCTGATTCAAACCCACTCGCGAGCGCACGGCACTCGGAAGCGTGTCGATGGTCCTCGACTGCGCATGCGCCACCTCCGGCGTGCGCAACGGGTCTCGCTACAAGACGGGGTGGCTGTCGATGTTGATTGACAGCTCGCCTCATTTTGTAGGCGGGGAGGGGGGTGGCTGCACAAACGCAGCTTAGCGAGCGGCATGGAGGCTGAAAAAAATAAAATAAATTCCCGCCCTGTTTCAGAGCGAGCGCTTGCAAACAGCGATCGGCTCTGAATCAGGTCCATGATCTGCTAATAGGTCCTGTTCGTTACACGTTTGTGTAAGACTTAGGCCCTCATTCAGAGCCGTTCGCTATTTGCGGTCGTTCGTTCAAAAACAAGGGGTGGCTATTCAAATGATCCATATGCACATTGCGGTCTGTTCACACCTCTAAGTCTGAACGAGCGCGCAAAACATACGCTCGTTTATTTGTTAAAAACGCCCCCTGGCCGCTCGCACCCTACGTCATGTCCGCTATTTATTAGATTATTCGAGTACATCGTACAGCGTATGAACTGCTCGCTTTTCTTGTGGTTGGTTTTTTCAACCGCTATTTTGCGAGCAGTTCTGAGTTAAAAAAAAACCAAGTGACATGGTCAATGACGCTGCTGTATTAATTATGAACTCCCTTAAAACGCCCGTTTTGACCTTTAAGCACGCCTGCGTTCGAATTCCACTCCCCCGTTTACAAGCACCTTCCCCTGTTACCACCCACATACGCCTCATTCTGTCACTCAAAATAGCAGGCACTCGCTATATAGCGTACAAACGATTTTCGGCCGCACTGACTGGTTCGCGCATGCGTACTAAAAACCGTACGCATGCGCAGATGTGCGAACATCGCTCGAAACGAGCGTACGGCCGCTAGCGAGCAGCTCTGAATGAGGGCCTAAGTGTACAGTGCGTTTCCCTGCAGGCAAATATATTGCTACATACAGGGCTGGATTCAGAGCTGGACGCAATGGCGATTACAGACGCAGATCGAGCGATTGTTTGCCATCGCGCATGCGTATAAGCCGCACTGTGTGTTCCCTGCGATCGCATTACAACGACGGACGGACAGAAGAATCCATCACAAAGTGAGTGAGAGGATGTCAGCGTTTGGGGGTGGTGATGGGGAGGTCAGGAAAGCGCAGGCGTGCCTGTGTGAACGCAGTTACATGGGCGTGCATAAATTAGCACATGCGATGTCCTACGCAGCTCTGCGTGTCAGAAAAGCTCCCAAGGCCGCGGCTGGTCAGACGTTCTGCATCGGCAAGATGGCTGCTCGATGTGACGAATATTTACGAATGTAAGCGACGTCGTACGTATATGAGAAGTTAGCAGCGGGCGTCCTTCTGCTCGGGTAAGCCTTGCAATCATTAGCATATTTTCGCAGCTGCGATCGCATTAGCGTGCGTCTCTTAATCGGGCGCAGAGTGCGGTGATTATATCTCATGAGGAAAGTTTATCATTGTGCTCATGTTCGGGGAAAGTGCGCCAATGTGACTTTACAGGAAAACTGTTGTTAACATATTTTGTATTATTTCTAATTAACTTTCTTTTAAAAAATGTTTTCTAAAATCGTTTGACTTTTTCATACCGTGTTGTGCATCGCGTGGATATAGCGTGCGGATCGCATAGTGTCTACGCCCAATTGCCCTTGGGTCATACATCGCATCCTCCCATCTACTGTGCTGCAGATGGGACAATGCAATGAACGACACTATTGCACTAAATGCAGCATTAAACAACACATGGCATCGCCGTATGCCGCATTAGTCCATCGCGTTCTCCCGCTGACTGGGTACACTATCGCATAGTGTGTACCCAGTATTACTTTCATGATTAATATCTTCCCGGCCATTATTAACAACAGCGCCACCTACAGGTTATAAGGACAAACTGATCAACATACTGGGGGGGAGGAGAGTCCAGCGCTTCGGCGGCGTTATTCCTTACGGTCGTGGCAGTCCCATCTAACCCCGCCCGCTGCAATCAAACATGGAGGACGGCTTCCACGCCCAGGACACTCCCATGAAACAGAACAGTTCTGTGCAGTCACATGGGGCCTGATTCAGGGATTCTACACCGATTAGCGCACATCTGCGATGTTTAGCGGTCTGCGCATGTGAGTCCCCCCTTTTCAGCAGCCTGATGGACATGCTGAGGCGTTTGGGGGGCACAGCCGGGCACGTGCCTGCCCACCGTCACCAGAAACGGGTCCGCGTCTCCCCCTTTCTCCAAGAAGGACGAGGCCACGGTCTGCATCGGTAGCCGCAGATTTCCTGGCCTCACAAGTGACCAGGAACCAGCCAGGCTGCGGTAAGCTTCGGCTTACGCAGCCATGGCCAAGGGAGCAACCATCGCGACCAGGTTGCGTCTACGGACGCCGCACTCAGATCGCAGGAGGCGTCTTATTTCCTTTAGACACCTCCTGCTGCGTTTGCATTATGTTGCTGGTATAACACAGCCGCTTCTGTGCAGCTCTGCGATACCGTCCATCTCTGAATGAGGCTCATGGCCGCCATCCTATCACGGTCCGAAACGCAAGTCCTGTAAATATCCCGCAATGCATAATAATGACTTTTAGCTTATTGTGCTGTTCACCACCTTCTGCTGGAAGCATATCCGCCAGTCCGTGACTATAAATCAGAATACATTAATCATTGTCCCTCATGTTAGGAATGGAGAAGGATGAAGCATTCTGCCACATGCAGAAAGGAGACCTAGGGGCAGATGCACTAAGCCTTATGGGTCTATGTACTAAGCAGTGTTAGGAGACAGAGTGAAAAGTGATAAGGTACCAGCCAATCAGCTCCCAACTGTCATCTCACAGGCTGTGTTTGAAAAATGACAGTTGGGAGCTGATTGGCTGTTACCTTATCACTTTCTTATCACTTTTCACTCTGTCTCCTAACACTGCTTAGTAAATAGACCCCTTAGTGAGAGATAAAGTACCAACCAATCGGCTCCTAACTGCCTTGTTACTGGCTGTGTTTGAAAAGTGTCAGTTAGGAGCTGATTGGTTGGTGATTTATCTCTCTCCAAGACTTAGTGCATCTGCCTCATGCTTGTACGTGATTCTGCGTAACTGGGAAGCGTCTCTCAGGCGCTGTACATCCTCACAATGTACCATTATGTAGCCCTATTACAATGTATCTTTATATATGGCTCATTTTCTCCCCCATCACCCTCCCGCCATCATCGGGGCACTTATATAAGGGGCGATGTCACGAGGGTCATCTTTTACGGCCGCAGTAATGGCGCACGGATGTTTTACTCATTGCCATATGTGGTTTCTGCTTCTTGTCAGTCCCATTGACTGTAAAGCTGCTATATCTAATTAAGACAAATACATTATTATTGGTAAGCTGAATAATAGACCAGAAATAAAGGGATTGTTATAGTATAACCACATGTTACGGGGGTAGGCGCTTCCTAAGCAGACACTGAGGGACTGACATAAACATTGTCATTTGGTTGAATTATACACAGGATCAGGGCGAGTGATATCACAGCAGCTTAAATCACTATTCACAGGATCACAGCAGCTTAAATCACTATTCACAGGATCACAGCAGCTTAAATCACTATTGATTAAGCAGTTTTGACCTATATCAGGTTCCATAAGGACACTGGGCCTGATTCAGCTTTGGGAATAGAGTAAAGCCGGGTACACACTTAACGATATGCTCCATGAGTGATATCGCTAAAATGTTTTCCCTTCACCCGGCTCAACGACATCGTACATACACACTGAACGATATCGTTAACTATATCGTTCAGTGAAGTCACCCGCCTCATCCCTGAACATGATATCGTCAGGTTGCCCTTCATGTTCCGGCGATGGCAGACATCATTAACGATCCGCGTGAGTGCGCATTGTTAACGATATCGTGCATACACACTGGACGAAACTGAACGCTATGAACAATATCGTTATCGTCCATATCGTTCAATTTATTGTCTAGAGTGTATCAGCCTTAAGATAGAGCCAGTAACTGATCATCTTGGTAACAACATGCTGCACTGCAGGGGGGGCAGATGTAAGATGTGCAGAGTTTTCATTTTGGGAGGGGTGTCCAAACCGAAATTTACATTGCAGTGTGAAAATAAAGTTGTCCAGAATTTGTGGGCTACATGCAAAAGCATCCAGTATTTACTGTACATGCCAAAATATGTATGTACAGAGGGCCTGATTCAGAACCGCTCGCTCGTGCTGCACGTTCGCAAGCGGCCCGATATTCTTTGTGCGCACATGCGCATGCTTCGTTCTGCACGTGCGCGAACTACACACTGCGATCACATCCCTCTCGCTCGCCCAGCAAAGGCAGCGCAGGGTAATGAGTGACAGGAGAGGCCGTTTGTGGGTGGTAACAGGGGCAGGACACTAATAACGGGGGTGTGGAGGTGCGAACGCAGGCGTGCCTGGGTGTTTCAGTGCCGTTTTAGAGGCGTGCATAATTAACAGGCATCGTCATAGTACACGTCACTTGCCATTTTTTTACACTGGTTTCCTCGCACTCTTGCGGTAGGGTAAAGCTACCTCAAGCGCTGCGTTCGCATCTGATGGTGCTCGATGTACCAGTGTTTTAATACACTTCCTGGAGTTGACGTGTTGCTGGTGGGCGGCTCTGCCTGTGCGATTGGGCGTACGCATACACAAAGTGGCCGCTCGCTAAGACATGGTGGGCGTGCTTATGCCGTGGCGAGCAATCGCTTCCCGTGGCGTCACTTTGACACATTTGCATACGCATCCAGTGAGCGTTCGCAGATAGCGAACGGGTCTGAATCAGGTCCAGTATTTTCACCCCCTGCATTGCAACATGGTTTGTCCAGGTAACATAGAAACATAGAATTTGATGGCAGATGAGAACCACTTGGGCCCCTTCTAGTCTGCCAGTTACTTGCTATATCTTACTCAGGGCCACTGTCCTAAAGATGTTATACTACCTTTAGCTCTTTGTAGTAATATAGAGACATAATACTTTTTAATAAATTTGCAGTCAGGGTAACACTGAACAGTGTATTTAACCTCCATGACTTCCGTCTGAACATCACCATGTTAGTGTTGATTTACAGGTCATCATGTATAGGATATAGTAGCAATATGGAATTTAAGGTCTAATATTTGTTAGTGAATAAGAAGCTGAAGTTTAGAGAGGAGTTAAACCAAATGAAACCAGTGCATCCATCCGCAGCGCTAACACTACGCTGAGGTTTAGTCTCAATGACGCACTGGTGAAATAGTAAAAAACAATTTATTAATATTCAAATGATAAAATGGTAAAGACATACTGTTATAGAATAACTCTTGTTCTCCCAGTGAGAGAGACATTTGTGACTTTTGCAGACTGTTCCGAGTTTTCAAAATGATCATCTGCAACTATAGGATTCTGATCCTATCGGGTGTGAGGGTAAATAACGGGCGCGGATGCAGAAATTCAGCTAATGGGATAAACGTACAGACTGAGCCCAGTGGGACAGTTGCATATACAACGAGTCATCTTTAACAATGAGCAATCAGATCCGCATGGAGATAACTGACAATGTATCTTTGCTCATGGCTGCAGATAATACTGTACGTAACCAATTGTGCCTCATCCTTCTCCCCAAACCGGGACTTACTGACTTATTCTTATTCACTTCCATGATGCCTCAGGTTGTACGACGCAAGAACTGTGGCTCGTACTTCCCGTATATAACACCTCTGTTATTATATGTTCATGCCGTAGTATCTGTATTCCTTGTTTTCCGCCATGTACTGATGTGTAAATGTCTCTCTCCAGGAAAGGATCCAAGGCAGTCCTTCACCAGCTCCATCCATAGAGGACCCCCAGCGGCCAGGCAGCCATGCCTCCTCGCATCAAAGCAGTAGTGTATCCAGCTCCCCCTCACAACTTGACAACATAGCTGACCGAGTCGGTGAGTAGTTTCTGCAGCTGCCGTCATGCGATTCCATATACAGATATTATCCGTACAGGGCTTAAGCTGCTCTGGAGCTCACGTTATAGACATTGGAGCTTTCCAGCTGACATTGGTAGATGTTATGTGTCCAAAGATCTTGGACCAGTAGAGATTAAGTGTGGCACAATTTGTCTTTTATAGCTGCAGTTGTCTTATTACATATAAAACCCACTGAAATAAGAGCATGTGACCCAAGAACCTGACTGGTGCTTTAGTGGTGCAAAGCCATCCTTGTCACACTGTCACCAGCTGTACCCCTCTCTCACCTTAATCTCTCTCAGTGTATAACCATTGCCTTGCTGCTCCCCCGTTCTCATTGCTCTTACTCCATCCGTATCCTATCCTCCCGGCCTCACGTCCTAGTCACCCTTTTCTCACTTCATTTCTTTCATGCTCACACTCTTCTCGCTACTTCCTCCTTACCTTATTGTCACTACCCTCATCTTCTCTGCACCATTTCTCTATGCGTTTCCTAATCCTCTTCTAACTGCCATAGTTCCTGCTTTAGCCTTGCTCATTGCCCTCACAGCCGCTTCTCACTGCCCTTACTCCATCCTCAATCCCTATCCACTGCCCTTACTTCATCCTCAATCCCTATCCACTGCCCTTACTTCATCCTCAACCCCTATTCATTGTCCTTACTCCCTCTACTCACTGTCCATACTCCCTCCTCACCCTTATCTCACTGCACTTCCTCTCACCTCACCCTGCTCTCACTGTACTTACTCCCTCCTCTTCCACTTCTCACTGTACTTACTCCATCCTTATGCGATTCCCAATGGCCTTACTTCCTGCTCATCCTCTACCCTCTGTCCTGTTCATCCTCTTACGTCTGTACTTACTGTACTTCTTGCTCAGCCTCTTTGCTCTCTCTTACTCCCTGCTCATCCCCTTCCCTCTTTACTTACTCCCTGCTCATCCTCTTCCCGCTATCCTTACTCCCTGCTCATCCCCTACCCTCTGTCCGTACTCTCTGTTCATCCTCTTCCCTCTGTCCTTACTCCCTGTTCAGACTTTTCCCTCTGTCCTTACTCCCTGCTCAGCCTCTTCTCTCTGTCCTTAATCCCTGTTCAGCCTCTTTCCTCTGTCCTTACTCCCTGTTCAGCCTCTTCCCTCTGTCCTTACTACCTGTTCATCTTACGTCTGTACTTACTCCTTGCTCCTCCTCTTCTCTCTGTACTTACTCCTCGCTCAGCCTCTTCTCTCTGTACTTACTCCTTGCTCCTCCACTTTTCTCTGTACTTACTCCTTGCTCAGCCTCTTCTCACTGTACTTACTCCTTGCTCAGCCTCTTCTCTCTGTCCTTACTCCTTGCTCAGCCTCTTCTCTCTGTACTTACTCCTTGCTCAGCCTCTTCTCACTGTACTTACTCCTTGCTCAGCCTCTTCTCTCTGTCCTTACTCCTTGCTCAGCCTCTTCTCTCTGTACTTACTCCTTGCTCCTCCTCTTCTCCCTGTCTTTACTCCCTGCTCTCCCTTTTACGTCTGTACTTACTTCCTGTTCTTTCCTCTGTCCATCAATATCATCTTCACTAACTCACCCCTCTATACTGTTCCCACTATTTGCTCGTTACTCCTCCATACTGTGCATATTAGCAATAGGGGCGATATAATGTTTGTGAGATATGCTGTGCTTTCATTGGTTGCTGAGTGACGCTGCTCTTTGTACCCAGCCATGTTACCCAACTCCAGAGACGGAGATATCACAGAACAAGATACTGAAACCAGTATAAAAAAGATGTCAAAAGAGAAAGGTAAAAGGCATCCTTTGGTCCATTCTCTATTATACTTATGGGGTTTTGTGAATTACACATATACGCATAAACCTTCTATCAGATGAGGTGTTGTCATGTGTGCAAACCACTTACCCTTAACTAAAGTAAATAAAGACACTGACACGTAGATTTGGCAGATAACTTCATTGGAGCAATAATTATTTATTATTTATATAAGTATGTATGGTGGCAAAGAAAGGACGGCCAGAAATCAGCCAATTCTGCAATGCCCACACACAACCAACAACAGGCATAGCAGGCGTATATCGCCCAGAGTACATAAACATAACAATATAAACCATATAATCAACAAAAAGGTATCAATCACCCTCTACCTTGACTACCCACCCATTTGGGTGATGATACTGCCCCCCGTTAGGTTGGTACAGCCAACTACCAGTCAACGAAGGGGGCACACCTCAACTAAATAATTGCACCCGGACTGGTAACCTGCCCCTCTTTCACGCCACCTAAGGCCAAATCCGAAACAAAAACAGCCCAAAATTAAAGGGAAGGGAGGGTGGGAAACCTGGAAACAAAGAGGCTTTGGCCCACACTTCTAGCCCCTTATATAATATCCCTATAAAAACCCGCCCCTGCTTGCCATAGGCTACCTAACCCAGTGATTTGCATACATGCCGGCCCCCATCCTAGAGGTTTAAGCCTCCTCTTTTCTTATGCTAATCATTCGGTTTCTCTTACAGCCGAGAGTGTGACCTTAGCAATAGCAGCCTGTACCCCTGCAGATTATAGTGCAGGACCCTGGTCTGATTAGCGTAGGTGTAATAATTAGTGTGTTACAGTGTTGGTTGTTGAGTTACGATGCAGATAATGAAGGAAATGCAATCTTTTAATAGTAAATATATATATATATTCTTTAGTAATATATTAGCACTTTAAAGGATGGAAACTTGCTTATTGTGTAGTTTGGATATTAGATATTGTTCAAGGTGAAATCTCATTATCTGTGGCTTTGCACCCAGCTCCTTGATAAGAAGACATTGTTATGCAATGCACAGATATATTGACTTGTTCCTGGTGATGCTAAGGAATGCGATTAGCCTTTGCATTTGTAAATGCCAATCTTGACATGCTGCAGACACGTCAGCAATTTTAACACGTGACGCGTGCTACGATCTGTACATGCCAATCTCCGGAGTACCAAGAAGCTGTATAATATCTTGTCAAACGTGTTCGCTGTAAATCGGGCAGATGCTGTGAAGTCGTATTTTAGTAACACAGTTCAGCCTGTAACGTGACAGTTAGGAGCTGATTGGTTGGTTCTTTATCTCTCTCCAAACTTTGATAAATCTCCCCCTTAGTATTATGGGATCTTTCTGGAACTATACATGTACAGTTATTCACATACCCTGTTAATCATGTAGCGTGAGTGCGGTCATTGTTTGCGAGAGCCGTTTGGTGCATTTGCTGTTAATATATTCACTAAACTAATGAAACTTGTAGATGGTCATGTTTTTTTAAATGTCTAAGCTGGTGACATGGGCTAGAGGATAATTATCGCGTTCAGCCGGTCACAGAGAGACGTAGCTGGTGAGATCCAGATGTACGGCCTATTCACGTGAAAGGTGACCGCACAGACAGGCCGATAGCGGTGAGCTGCGTCCACTAATCGTCCTCTTTACCATCGTGCCCAACAATGAGGAGATTGGTTTTCATCGGATGTTATTGGGCATCGCTGCCGCGTTCAGCCCAGACGCTGTCACATGAGGCAAGGTGTCTGCCGACCCGCAGGATGTGTCACCAGCATTACTCAGGGACTATATAAATCTTTCATCCTTCATGCCAAGCGTCTTTCCGTGCGAATTTTTCCCTTAAAATGCGTCTTATTTGCAAAGTGATGTAAACAGGACGCACAAGCAGCTTCTGCTGATTAACATGATATACAGCATGCCTATATTCTGTGTGCGACTGCGGGTGTATCTGCATGCCTATATTCTGTGTGCGACTGCGGGTGTATCTGCATGCCTATATTCTGTGTGCGACTGCGGGTGTATCTGCATGCCTATATTCTGTGTGCGACTGCGGGTGTATCTGCATGCCTATATTCTCTGTGTGACTGCGGGTGTATCTGCATGCGTAACGCTACGTTACAGTGTCACAGATGCTGACAGCGTAACGTAACATTCACATGCAGATATAACCGCAGTCACACACAGATTACAGGCATACAGAGTGGCACTGCGCTCAAACTGTAACGTAACATTCACATGCAGATATAACCGCAGTCACACACAAATTACAGGCATACAGAGTGGCACTGCGCTCACACTGTAACGTAGCATTTCACATGCAGATATAACCGCAGTCGCACACAGATTACAGGCATACAGAGTGGCACTGCGCTCACACTGTAACGTAGCATTTCACATGCAGATAGAACCGCAGTCACACACAGATTACAGGCATACAGAGTGGCACTGCGCTCACACTGTAACGTAGCATTTCACATGCAGATATAACCGCAGTCACACACAGATTACAGGCATACAGAGTGGCACTGCGCTCACACTGTAACGTAGCATTTCACATGCAGATAGAACCGCAGTCGCACATAGATTACAGGCATACAGAGTGGCACTGCGCTCACACTGTAACACAGCATTCACATGCAGATATAACCGCAGTCACACACAGATTACAGGCATACAGAGTGGCACTGCGCTCACACTGTAACGTAGCATTTCACATGCAGATATAACCGCAGTCACACACAGATTACAGGCATACAGAGTGGCACTGCGCTCACACTGTAACGTAGCATTTCACATGCAGATAGAACCACAGTCGCACATAGATTACAGGCATACAGAGTGGCACTGCGCTCACACTGTAACGTAGCATTCACATGCAGATATAACCGCAGTCGCACACAGATTACAGGCATACAGAGTGGCACTGCGCTCACACTGTAACGTAGCATTCACATGCAGATATAACCGCAGTCACACACAGATTACAGGCATACAGAGTGGCACTGCGCTCACACTGTAACGTAGCATTCACATGCAGATATAACCGCAGTCACACACAGATTACAGGCATACAGAGTGGCACTGCGCTCACACTGTAACGTAGCATTCACATGCAGATATAACCGCAGTCACACACAGATTACAGGCATACATAGTGGCACTGCGCTCACACTGTAACGTAGCATTCACATGCAGATATAACCGCAGTCACACACAGATTACAGGCATAGAGAGTGGCACTGCGCTCACACTGTAACGTAGCATTCACATGCAGATATAACCGCAGTCACACACAGATTACAGGCATACAAAGTGGCACTGCGCTCACACTGTAACGTAGCATTCACATGCAGATATAACCGCAGTCACACACAGATTACAGGCATACAGAGTGGCACTGCGCTCACACTGTAAGACAGCATTCACATGCAGATATAACCGCAGTCACACACAGATTACAGGCATACAGAGTGGCACTGCGCTCATGCGTTGCGTGTAATGCGACTTGTAACACGCGGAGTATAGATTTATGTGGACACATCTGTAGTTGAGCCGTGATGAGATCCGTAGAAACCATTTAATGGCCTTAAACGCGGGAGTCATTCTTTATACACGCTGCATTGGCTGCTACACGTATCATCCGCGCATTAGTCCCGGGAAGTAGCGGCATTTTACATGTAACGTGCCCGATGCTGAACTCATTATCAGACCATCTATATAACGACCGGGAGAGCAGCAAAATACTTTTCCTAAGTTACACAATCTCCAAAATAAATAAGTACTAATACCCCCCCTCCCTTTTTAAAACTTGAAAAACAAAATGTATATGAAGTGAGGGTCTCACCATTTATTAAGTATGACAGGCAGGCGCTTTGTACTGCTGCGACGAACATATGTCTTCACATCTGTTTCCAGTAATATCATCATGATTTTAAAAATTATTTATAGTTCTCCACATCATAAATCCCCTGCTTTGCTGTTACTTACAC
Source organism: Taudactylus pleione (assembly GCA_031769625.1). Taxonomy (NCBI): domain Eukaryota; kingdom Metazoa; phylum Chordata; class Amphibia; order Anura; family Myobatrachidae; genus Taudactylus; species Taudactylus pleione. Next base: position 290,350 of record JAUIMM010000556.1, read on the forward strand.
ATTTAGGATTTCATTGAAAGCACGTCGGGAAGATGTGAAGTTTGTTGTGAGCAGGTAAAGTTTGAGAGGGTGTCAGTGATCAGCGCCGGGTGTCCGCAGGGCGGAGGGAACATGGGGCTTTAACTCTATCGGTGACAGAACTTTGAGTCCGTAAACCTAGGTATGTAGGAATGGCATTTGTGTGTTTATGCCAGTACAAAGCGATTAGTCTGTACACTCAGAGGTCACATATGCTGTTGGAACTGATCCGGATTTGGATCACATGTGGAATTCCCATCATTTGGAGAAAGCAAAATAGCATTAAATATAGCGTCCAGTCAGCAGTATACATAATAAACCGCAGGCAAATGAGACTAAATATAAATATATACTGTTAGCACATTTTAAAAAAAATAATAATTTATAGCCATTTAATGGTGCGATGTAAAACCATCTTTCATCGTGATTTATCAATAAAATGACACCAGGGTTTCTTAGCGACGTGCATCTGACTTGGCGATATTTTCCGGAGCGATTTAAAGTGAACGTACTGCTACGCAGGGCCAGTCTCGGGGCATATGTGCAATATGGGATTGAAGGAAAAAATAAATAAAATAAAATAGTCATTGAAAAAAAGGCACTTTCATGTGCCTTTAGAAGAAGCTATGCGCTGAGAGGGAGCTTGGCCGCGCCACATTAAGGGTGTGCGTAATTCCTCCTCCCAGGCAAGCTTGGACCCCCCGGAGAGATCTGGGCATAGATACTCTGTACGCACCTCACCCCCATCTTGCCAGCTCTGCTTGTAACATCAGGATCCTTGTTAAATAGGCCTTCTCATGCAAAAGCGAGAACTGTGGAACTTAAACGCCTGTGGGGCTGTCACCAACGATGCGTTTCTAGTGGTGGTACGGACATCTTGCCCTTGAATAAATAGACACCATTGTGCATACAGTATGTGATTTACCAGAACAAAGTGATGCCGTTGACAGTTTCTGAAAAAGTTTTCGGAACAAGGGCAGGATTAAAGGGGGGGGCGACAGGGGCGGGCATCCCTGGGCCCCCGCACATTAAGGGCCCCCACACCCACCGGGGTTAAAATGGGCCAGAACAGGTGACGGAACCAGTTTCGTCTCCACCGGCCCAACTAACCCCGGCGCCGCAGGGAGGCTCTATATGCCGGGTGCCCGCTGAGATTTTGTTACCAGCAGGCACCCGGCTCCCTCCCCACAGCCGGAGCCGGAGACTATAGCTTGCTCCTTAGCTCCGGCTCCCGCAATGCACTCTGGGAGAAACGTCATGACGTCTCTCCTACAATTCAGAGGAGCAGCCGCAGCCAGGCGGACCGGACGGCAGCGGGAGCGGGGCTTAAAGTAAGTATTCGTTTTTTTGTTTTTTTTTGTGTGCAACTGGCTTCATTATCTTGGGCACTACTACTGGGGACAAAACTCAGGGGCATTACTTAGGGGGCACCACTACTGGGGGCATTACTCAGGGGGTATTACTATTGGGGGCTCTACTAATGGGGGAATTACTAGTGGGGGAATTTATACAGGTGGCACTACTACAGGGGGCACTACTATTGCGGGCACTACCACAGGGGGTATTACTACAGGGGACATGACTACAGGGGGCACTGCATAAGAGGCACCACTCCTGGGGGCATTGCATAAGGGGCACAACTACTGGGGGCACTGCATAAAGGGCACGGGCATTGAATACTGCAGTGGGCATTGTGTAAGAGGCACTACTACTGGTGGCACTATTTGTATTAGGGGCACTACTACTATGGGCATTGTGTATAAGGGGCACTACTGTGTGCATTGTGTAAAAGGGGCACTACTGTGTGTCATAACATGAATAAGGGGCACTAGTACTATGTGGTGTAATGTGAATCAGGGGCACTATGTGCTGTGTAATGTGGCTAAGATTGTGTGACTGTTGAGTAATATTCCATGTGGGTGTCTATATGTGTGTGTTTTTCCTGTGGGTGTATATTGTGTGTTTTTTTTCTTGTGTGTGCTTGAGGTTTGATGTCTCTGGGGAGACAGTGCTAAAGGGGTTATGTCACTTGCTAAATGTCCTCCTTTCAGTATTTAACAAACAGCGCTTAGCTTATCGCCGTTTGTCAATGTACCACTTATGAGCGATACGGTCTTTGTTGCGGTGTTTCTCTGGTGAGTTTTTCAGCTTTGTCTAGTTTGTCTGCAGCGTGTCGGTTTCATGTCAATTTTGTTCTCTATTTTTGGTCTTCATCTTCTCTAGTTGGTTCCCCCTGGTCTCTCCTCTTTGGTTGCACTACTATCTGTCTCCACTTGGACTTGGTTAATCTTAACTGAGTTTGGGTGGGGTATAGAGGGGGAGGAGCCAGCTACTCTTCTGAAGAAATTTAAAGAGCCAGGCTCCACTCATCACCCGTCTATAGCCCATTGTATATACTCCAGCGTCCCCTATGGATTCGGAGAAAGAGATTTATCAGTAAGTTCTAAAATCCTATTTAAGCAGAATGTGTGTGAGGGGTGTATGTGATCAGGGCAGACAAGTGCATCTATTGTCATATCTTAGCTGGGCTATAATTGCTTCTTAGTGTGGGGTGCCTGCAGCATCCAGGTGCAGATATATCCGGCAGAACCGCGCGTTTTCCGTACTTCATACTGTGAAAAATTAACACATTATCCATTTTTCATGTGCTACAATTCTCGCTTTCAGTACATAGACTCTCCTTCACCTCTGAATTAATCATTGCCAAAACGTATTAGGTTGTTTAAGGAAAATAAGACAGAAACAGGTGCAAAACACCTGAGACAGCAACAGGAATCTGTGCGAATTGGGGAATCTTCACTCAGGGGACATCAATTTAATTTTTTGTATTTACTTTTTTTTTTGTAATTACAATTACTTTATCGTAAAGGTGGCCAGATGGAGCTTAAAGGGAAAAAATACTACGCTCAGCGCCGCGAATCATAATTTTTACTGTGCAGAATGCAAAACTAATTAAAACAACTTAAAAAGTAATTTTAGGACAACTGTAATCCATTATCTAACTCAGTTTCCAGGCAATAATTCAGGTATTTTTAAAACACCACCCTAATGACTTTCCTCTTTTGTGTCTGCGGAGGAATACGTGGACAGCAAGATGGATTATTGTGCTCAGAGACTAATTGTAACCTGCACAAAAGCACTTTGTAAAATGCTTGTTTGTTGGGGTGATCTGGACCCCTTCAGGTAACTGGAAGAAAATAACTAAGAATGTTGTACATAGAGTTAAGATGACCTTATGAAGTGAGGCACAAAAACAAATAAATCTCCCGAACAGAGACTCCAACAAGTTTACTGAGGAATCTGGAGCACAGAAACAAGGAACTGGTGCAGTTCAGCAAAGCTTAACAATCATCAGTTGGTCCGAGTGCTTGGTCTTACTTCCCTGTTTATGTAGTGGACCCTAATGCAGATTATTATGGGAAAGACTAGCCCAGTTTAAGCTGCCTAGCTGGTATTCCTGACACCTCAGTTTCCTATATTACCAGGCAGGGGCGTAAATGGCGTAGTGCGACATGTGCACCGCAGGGAAGGGGGGGCGCTATTTGGGCCTGTCACTTTTCTGTTTGTAATCAGTCTCACTTGTAGCTTCCTCTTCTTTTATCCCCGGCATCCCCTGCCCATCACTATCTCCTCCCTGGCCGACTCCTCCTCCATCTGGCCACCTCCCCCAAGTGCCTTCAGTCACATCCTCTTTTATTTAAGAGACACATTTCAAAATACTGTCATACCTGGAACTCGAACCTATCACCTCTCGCCTATCAGTCAGATACCTTACACATGGAGCTATCTGCTCCACAACTTCTGATGGCAGCCCTGAACGCAGCCACCAATTCCCGACCCAGGTGTCCTCGAGTCCCTTTGCTGGTGAGTTTCCCATACACTGATCTCCCCATCGCTGCATATACAATACAAGTAGCGCGTTTTCTATACCTTCAGTCGGTGATCTACACTGCCGGCTCCAGGCTTGCGCACGGCTGTTCTGATGGAGAAATCCCGCTGCTCATGCAGCTTTCCCATAACGTTTCATGTGCAGATACACCGGCAGTCGCACAGAAAACATAAGTCACCCATAGATTTATTACTTTCACCATACGTAAACTTAACTAAATATAAAATGAAGACACTGACAACTGAAAAGATTGGTAAAAAGAGGTCACAGCCAAATTTATTTAATCGAATTGTGATTGATTCAAGCATGGTGGCGATAACTCTGCTACAGCCCATCTGAAGAATTTATTACTAAGATGGGGGTGGAGTTTCCACCGCCAAACGCAAGCCATCCAGGGTACTACCCCCTCCCCTTAACTAGCACAGTGCTGATCCCTCCGTTGGATGGAGACCTGGTCCTCCCCTAAGGCAGCAGCCGACTCGCCTTTCTCAAAGGGGGATGCTAGCCAAGTTCAGCTGCACTAAATTGAGCCGCCGAGGAGTACTGCTTTCCGCCTGCTGCGCCTCACCTGCTGGAAGCAAAACAGAGAAATAACGTTCCAACGAATAACATCGGCCCAAACCGATTACCGAAATATTGGGTGGGTGGGATCACAAACTGGAAAAGAGGAAGCTGACTCCTCCTACTGCCCTAATTTTCCTTATAAGAGCCCGCCTACACAGATCCCTGATAGGTTGTCAAACTTGATTGAACGAATACACAACCACTAACCGGACTGCAACCAAAAAACTAGTTCTATCCAGTAATGCTACAATAAAAACCAGGGTGCTTATCTCCTCTAACGCTTATGCTAGCTTTCGCGTACTTTAGGCATGCTGCATATCATTTTAAGCAGCAGAAGCTTGCGCTAAATATTAGCATTACTGTGCGAATAAGACGCATTCGAAGGTAAAAAGTCGCACAAAAAGATGCTCGGCGCTACCGAGTCACACAGAGCTCCCTCGTTACGTGTAGCGCGACTTATAGCGCAGGGAGGATAGATGTATGTGGACACATCTGTACGTCCGTATTTGAAAAATAGGGGGGGAGGAGGGCAATGCTCTTTCTGGCCCAGGGCACCAAAAAGTATACTTACAGCCCTGTTACCAGGTAATACTCGGCTGTAGCATTGAGCAAGGCTCCCTATACTTCCATACCCATCTATGGGTTACTTTTGGAGATTAATGTATGCCAGATGCTGTTCGGATGGTAACTGTTAAATATACATTGAAGATCAAGAAGAAGAATTAAATAGCCATTCATATTATATGAAGAGCTGGATCTTGAACTGAAAGTGATCTCGGCATGGGTCGTGGAGACAAATTGCGGATTTAACAGAGAGCAGCTTTTCTTAACGTTGCAGACCATTGCCACAGAGATGGAATTGCAGTGTAATTTTATTGGTCATCCTTAGCCCAGTGGGCAGTGTAGAGTGCACAGATAGCATTAGCATTGCTTCTTATGTGAAGTAATGTGCAGCCCCTAGACGCCTCTCCCGCAGTCCAACCATAACCTGCTCCCTAGCGCCTAACATCCCCTCCCACAGAGTAACCATAACCCTCTAATGCCTAACCTCCCCTCCCGCAGTCTAACCATAACCCTCTTCCTAGTGCCTAAGCATAACCTCCCCTCCCGCAGTCTAACCATAACCCTCTTCATAGTGCCTAACCATAACCTTCCCTCCCACAGTCTAACCATAACCCTCTTCCTAGTGCCTAACCATAACCTCCCCTCCTGCAGTCTAACCATAACCCTCTTCCTAGTGCCTAACCATAACCTCCCCTCCTGCAGTCTAACCATAACCCTCTTCCTAGGGCCTAACCATAACCTCCCCTCCCGCTGTCTAACCATAGCCCTCTTCCTAGTGCCTAACCATAACCTCCCCTCCCGCAGTCTAACCATAGCCCTCTTCCTAGTGCCTAACCATATCCTCCCCTCCCGCAGTCTAACCATAGCCCTCTTCCTAGTGCCTAACCATAACCTCCCCTCCCGCAGTTTAACCATAACCCTCTCCCTAGTGCCTAACCATAACCTCCACTCCCGCAGTCTAACCATAACCTTCTCCCTAGTGCCTAACCTCCCCTCCCGCAGTCTAACCATAACCCTCTTCCTAGTGCCTAACCTCCCCTCCCGCAGGCTAGCCATAACCCTCTTCCTAGTGCCTAACCATAACCTCCCCTCCCGCAGTCTAACCATAGCCCTCTTCCTAGTGCCTAACCTCCCATCCCGCAGTCTAGCCATAACCCTCTTCCTAGTGCCTAACCATAACCTCCCCTCCCGCAGTCTAACCATAACCCTCTTCCTAGTGCCTAACCTCCCCTCCCGCAGTCTAGCCATAACCCTCTTTCTAGTGCCTAACCATAACCTCCCCTCCCGCAGTCTAACCATAGCCCTCTTCCTAGTGCCTAGCCATATCCTCCCGCAGTCTAACCATAGCCCTCTTCCTAGTGCCTAACCATAACCTCCCCTCCCGCAGTCTAACCATAACCCTCTCCCTAGTGCCTAACCTCCCCTCCCGCAGTCTAACCATAACCCTCTTCCTAGTGCCTAACCTCCCCTCCCGCAGTCTAGCCATAACCCTCTTCCTAGTGCCTAACCATAACCTCCCCTCCCACAGTCTAACCAAAACCCTCATCCTAGTGCCTAACCATAACTCTCTCCCTAGCGCCTAACATCCCCTCCCACAGAGTAACCACAACCCTCTAATGCCTAACCTCCCCTCCCGCAGTCTAACCATAACCCTCTCCCTAGTGCCTAACCTCCCCTCCCGCAGTCTAACCATAACCCTCTTCCTAGTGCCTAACCTCCCCTCCCGCAGTCTAACCATAACCCTCTTCCATGTGCCTAACCTTCCCTCCCGCAGTCTAGCCATAACCCTCTTCCTAGTGCCTAACCATAACCTCCCCTCCCACAGTCTAACCAAAACCCTCATCCTAGTGCCTAACCATAACTCTCTCCCTAGCGCCTAACATCCCCTCCCACAGAGTAACCACAACCCTCTAATGCCTAACCTCCCCTCCCGCAGTCTAACCATAACCCTCTTCCTAGTGCCTAACCTCCCATCCCGCAGTCTAGCCATAACCCTCTTCCTAGTGCCTAACCATAACCTCCCCTCCCGCAGTCTAACCATAACCCTCTTCCTAGTGCCTAACCTCCCCTCCCGCAGTCTAGCCATAACCCTCTTTCTAGTGCCTAACCATAACCTCCCCTCCCGCAGTCTAACCATAGCCCTCTTCCTAGTGCCTAGCCATATCCTCCCGCAGTCTAACCATAGCCCTCTTCCTAGTGCCTAACCATAACCTCCCCTCCCGCAGTCTAACCATAACCCTCTCCCTAGTGCCTAACCTCCCCTCCCGCAGTCTAACCATAACCCTCTTCCTAGTGCCTAACCTCCCCTCCCGCAGTCTAGCCATAACCCTCTTCCTAGTGCCTAACCATAACCTCCCCTCCCACAGTCTAACCAAAACCCTCATCCTAGTGCCTAACCATAACTCTCTCCCTAGCGCCTAACATCCCCTCCCACAGAGTAACCACAACCCTCTAATGCCTAACCTCCCCTCCCGCAGTCTAACCATAACCCTCTCCCTAGTGCCTAACCTCCCCTCCCGCAGTCTAACCATAACCCTCTTCCTAGTGCCTAACCTCCCCTCCCGCAGTCTAACCATAACCCTCTTCCATGTGCCTAACCTTCCCTCCCGCAGTCTAGCCATAACCCTCTTCCTAGTGCCTAACCATAACCTCCCCTCCCACAGTCTAACCAAAACCCTCATCCTAGTGCCTAACCATAACTCTCTCCCTAGCGCCTAACATCCCCTCCCACAGAGTAACCACAACCCTCTAATGCCTAACCTCCCCTCCCGCAGTCTAACCATAACCCTCTCCCTAGTGCCTAACCTCCCCTCCTGCAGTCTAACCATAACCCTCTTCCTAGTGCCTAACCTCCCCTCCCGCAGTCTAACCATAACCCTCTTCCTAGTGCCTAACCTCCCCTCCCGCAGTCTAGCCATAACCCTCTTCCTAGTGCCTAACCATAACCTCCCCTCCCACAGTCTAACCAAAACCCTCATCCTAGTGCCTAACCATAACTCTCTCCCTAGCGCCTAACATCCCCTCCCACAGAGTAACCACAACCCTCTAATGCCTAACCTCCCCTCCTGCAGTCTAACCATAACCCTCTTCCTAGTGCCTAACCTCCCCTCCCGCAGTCTAGCCATAACCCTCTTCCTAGTGCCTAACCATAACCTCCCCTCCCACAGTCTAACCAAAACCCTCTTCCTAGTGCCTAACCATAACCTCCCCTCCTGCAGTCTAACCATAACCCTCTTCCTAGTGCCTAACCATAACCTCCCCTCCCGCAGTCTAACCATAACCCTCTTCCTAGTGCCTAACCATTGCTGTACCTATTATATACTCTACATTGCTGTACCTATTATATACATTGCTGTACCTATTATATACTGTACATTGCTGTACCTATTATATACATTGCTGTACCTATTATATACTGTACATTGCTGTACCTATTATATACTGTACATTGCTGTACCTATTATATACTGTACATTGCTGTACCTATTATATACTGTACATTGCTCTACCTATTATATACATTGCTGTACCTATTATATACATTGCTGTACCTATTATATACTGTACAAATGTTTGTATTTAATAAGGAAAGTAGTCCCAAACCTTGATCACTTCGCCTATAAGCAAACACTACAGCCGTGTGACTGTATAAACATCTTTGATTCATCTTCTCTTTACTGTCCATAGACTTTCAAGTCAATGTGACAATATTTCCGCCTTGTGTTATACAGCTAAAAAGACTTAGGATCACGCTACAAACTCAGGTGGAGACTGTTACAAGGTAACCTTGTCTTTTCCACAGCTCAGCCCCCTCCCAGTCTCCCTAGGGTCCACTTTCAGCGAGGTATAAAACAGGAAACAAAAAGGTAGCGGCATCTGGTTGTAATCTGAGTTTCCTTTTTAAAAGTTTCTAAATGAGCTGAAGGAAATGGATTATAAAGGGCCGTACGCTGATCTCAGATAGGAGCGAGCAACATCGCCCGGCTTTGAGATAAGAACTTGACAAAATGTGCAAAATAGATGCAAAACATTTGACTCTAAAAAAAAAAAAAAAAATAGAAAGAAAAAATATTCAGATTACCATTTTCTCTGTTGCGTGCCAAGTGCTGTGCGCATTTCAACTGCAAGCCGTTGGCTCCTTTTCAAAAACTGATAAATAATGATGTTTACCGCGGAAACAATTATCCTAAAAATAATTTGAAAGGACTCGATGCCTTTTTGTTTGCTCATAAAGACCACATTCAATTTATGGAGAGCGCGTTACATATGGGCAGTGAGACGCCACTTGCATCTAGGAGCCAGCTCTTAGACATTCGCACGTATTGATGTGCAGAGAGCTTATCGCGAGCGCTGCCTTTGAAGTTTGATTTTTGTGACACCCAGCGTTTTAATCGCTCTCTCAACTCGCATTGGCATCTGCTAGAGCCGATTCGGAAAAGTTTTACACACCCGCTTTTTTGTCACAGTTCACTCACAAAGAGGAATATCGGTATTTGTGTGAGAGGAAAATAATTGGTAGGGAGGAGGCTCGCAATACTGTTTCAGCACTTAAGCCAGGGGTTATGCTTTTAGAAAAAGCCTCCATTTTTAATTCCGGTGCACATTAGTTACCGTGTGTTCATTCTGAAGCCATAAGCATGTTATATGTCATTTATATGTGTAGTGATATCCATATCAGTGGCCTCTAGTCTGTCACAGCGGCTTTGTAGGGACAGGACACTGTACCTCATTCAGAGGTGGTCGTTAGTTGCAACCGGTCGCCCTGAATCAGGGCGGCCGCTTGCATCCTGAACGGCCGCCTCCTTGTCGATCGTTAAGCTGTGGGTTACCACCCACAGCTTAACAACCCACCAGGTTCACCATCGCAACCATCAGGGTTTACGACCAGACTCTAAGGTTGGGTCTGGGCACTCGTAAGCCCCAGGGAACGTTCTGCTCTGATGGAGCAGGAAGCTCCCCACTGACATCACTGATGATGTCAGTGCGGCCCCCCCAAAATGGTAGGCGTTCGTTACGGAACGCCTCCGTTTTGGAAACCACCCCCCCGGCCCGCCTACCAAACGGGGCGAGCTGTCGATCAACCTCGACAGCCGCCCCTTTGGTAGCGAGCTCCGGAGCGACAGAGTTTACCTGTCGCTCCAGGGCTTGTGCACACGAAGTGGAGCCGCTGCGCATGCGCAGGACTAACCATCGAGTTGGTTACAAGCGCATCGGCGCTTGCGACCGACTCTGAATAAGGTCCTCTATGCTAGGGGCATGATTATCAAAGGGCAAAAATCCCTATTGCCGGCAGAAATTGGCGTGTTCGGCAGTGCTACTACTTTTTTCGCTTTGCCTTATGGGGTTACCGCTGCTGGTACCGCAGCATGACTTTGCACAGGGGAAGCCTATTTATCAGGTAACACCAGGTCCTGTTTTTAGTAAGAGGTGAAAATCATTAGAAAAAAAAAATTGTCATCATAACTACATTTTTTTTTTTTTAAATACTAAGTATATTTTTTTTGTATTTTTAAACAACGTTCTTGTAATTTGGGCAGACCCGGTTCATGTACAGATGTGCCCTCATACACCTATCCTTTTTGTGCCGTATGGTGTGACTTAGACGCTCCGCTACCGGTATTAATTCCCAGACTTTCGTACCTTTGTCCTGAATTTAGCGTCTGTATCACATGGTGGGTGCTTAGGATTCGTACTTTTGTCGCAGATGAGTTGGTATAAAGTCGCAGATCAGGCACAACGATGCGTGGCGCAGCTTACTCGCCTCAGTCCTCTGGTTAGTGTCTGAGAGGCACTCTGCAGCTGCGCACAATGCTAGCGCCAGTATCCATGGTACCCAAGCATTGTACTTTTGTCACATTAGTGACGCGAATAAGACGCATATTTTATGTGGGCGAGGTTTGCGTCCGATGGATATGCCCATGTCATCAATGTGATTGTACAGATGGGGCATTGTGTTGAATATTCCCCGGTGATACCTGGACGCACTCATTCCCGTCATTACCAGGAGAAATTACCGCGGCTCGGTTACACTGACGTTTGACTCCTAAATCATCAGAATGTGTAACAAACCAATCTTCCTGCGCTGCTGGTGCTCCCAGCCAAGAAACGTGTTTGCATATCGCGTTTGGGGCCACTTTGTGTGTTTCCGTGATCTAAATTGAAATGCGGTGTCTACAGAACAGACCCTGGTAACGTTACCAAGTGTGTATGTAAGTGTATATAAATACAATTACGCTTTATGGAGAAGCAATATATAAGGGTTATGGGAGCCGGAGGGGAGCGGACGTATTTTATGCCGCACTTTGGGAATACATACAGCCTTGCTTACAAATCATATTGACGAAGAGGCTACAAAACTTATATTTTTCTCTACCTCCAAAGGCTGAATTTATTATCTTCTGTAAATTGATTTTGGACGCCTTTCATTTGCCATTGGGTCTTAACTCACGGACAGAACAACCCCACAACGCTTTCTGCGCGCTCATCTCTTTCCTGCGCTCGTCTGTCGTTCTGGAATTAAAGACGTTATTTAAACATTATGGGGGATATACTCAGTAATGTCATTGTGGCAGAATTAGGATGACATCTATGTCCTATAATAAAAGACGTAATACTCTGCTGTGAGCGATACACGATATTGTCTTCTGTAGATTTCTTCATTCAAAATGCTAACGCACATCGCACAGACAATATACCAGTTGTAACGGTTACTTTATCTCCTGCTGGTATATGTGCGGAATGGAGGCAGCAGGAAGTCACAGACTGAGAGTTATATAGTGGGAGGAGCAGGGTCCCCAGCAGCACAGAGTATATCAGGAGATGAGTGATGTATTAGTGAGGACAGGGCTGCATGTGACAGGGGCAGTGACATGATGTGAGGAGGGGAATGGAGGCAGCAGGAAGTCACAGACTGAGAGTTATATAGTGGGAGGAGCAGGGTCCCCAGCAGCACAGAGTATATCAGGAGATGAGTGATGTATTAGTGAGGACAGGGCTGCATGTGACAGGGCAGTGACATGATGTGAGGAGGGGAATGGGGGCAGCAGGAAGTCACAGACTGAGAGTTTTATAGTGGGAGGAGCAGGGTCCCCAGCAGCACAGAGTATATCAGGAGATGAGTGATGTGTTAGTGAGGACAGGGCTGCATGTGACAGGAGCAGTGACATGATGTGAGGAGGGGAATGGAGGCAGCAGGAAGCCACAGACTGAGAGTTATATAGTGGGAGGAGCAGGGTCCCCAGCAGCACAGAGTATATCAGGAGATGAGTGATGTGTTAGTGAGGACAGGGCTGCATGTGACAGGGGCAGTGACATGATGTGAGGAGGGGAATGGAGGCAGCAGGAAGTCAGACTGAGAGTTATATAGTGGGAGGAGCAGGGTCCCCAGCAGCACAGAGTATATCAGGAGATGAGTGATGTATTAGTGAGGACAGGGCTGCATGTGACAGGGGCAGTGACATGATGTGAGGAGGGGAATGGGGGCAGCAGGAAGTCACAGACTGAGAGTTTTATAGTGGGAGGAGCAGGGTCCCCAGCAGCACAGAGTATATCAGGAGATGAGTGATGTGCTAGTGAGGACAGGGCTGCATGTGACAGGAGCAGTGACATGATGTGAGGAGGGGAATGGAGGCAGCAGGAAGCCACAGACTGAGAGTTATATAGTGGGAGGAGCAGGGTCCCCAGCAGCACAGAGTATATCAGGAGATGAGTGATGTGTTAGTGAGGACAGGTCTGCATGTGACAGGGGCAGTGACATGATGTGAGGAGGGGGGGAATGGAGGCAGCAGGAAGTCACAGACTGAGAGTTATATAGCGGGAGGAGTAGGGTCCCCAGCACTATATACCTTTTTTTTTAGGAAATGCCATTTGTAAAAATGGCTTTTCCTAATTGTATTGTGTAGGCCAATGTGGCTGCCTGTACTGTGTTCAGAGGGCAATACACTATATATGGATGATATATTCAAGTACCCATATAATATTTAGCAGTAAAGGGTTAATCTGCACACTACATTCCACTTTGCACGAGTTAAGTCTTGTCCCCTCATTGTGACATCTGTAGAATTCTTAAAAATTATCTCCTTTCCAAAATCTCTCTGATGGGAAACAAAGTATTGCTGCCTGAGAAAGACACAGGTTTTGGTTGATCAGTATGTTATGTGATGTTATGTGATGGCAGAGGGAAGAAAAGGTAGGGGAGGATGTTACAATGAACCCAGAGCTCAGAAGGTTGTTCCAATGCCTCTGCTCATTATATCATGCTGCATGTGACTGTGGGTGTCCTGTAGCCTCATAACACTTTGGATATTCTTCAGAATTAACAATAAATAATAGCAGTATAAGCAACAAACCTCCAATGATTTATGTGAGAGAAGACACAATTATTTTATTTTTTTGTGGTGTTTGTACTTTAACTATTCAGCAGACAGTGGGCCTGAATCAGAGCCGGATGCTCTGAAAGAGTGCTCGCTCTGAATCAGGGCGTTTTTTTATTTTTTTTGTGCGGCCTCCTGGCCGCTCGCTTAGCTGTGGTTGACAACCCATAGCTATTGCGAGCGGCCAGGTGATGGTCGCGATGGTCTCGACCATCGCGACCATCGGGGCTTGCGACGAGACCTTTGCGGTAGATTCTCGTTCCTGCAAGCCCCAGTGAGCTTTCGGCTCTATTAGAGCGCCTCTATTTGGCAAGCTACCGCCCCTGCCCGCCTCCAAAACGGGGCAAGCTGTCAATCAAAATCGACAGCTGCCTTGCTTTGGTGCGAGACCCGTAGCGACGGAGCGCCCGTCGCTAGCCGGGTCTCGCGAACGCGCACATCGAAGCCGGCTCCGGCGTGCGCATTCGCAGTGGCCAAACATCGACCCGCTCGCGAGCGGGTCTGAATCAGGCCCTGTGTTAGAAATATGAGGCACATATAGACAGACCCTTATATTACACTGATTAATAGACTGTTCCTATGAAATGAGACTGAAAAATTGTTCCTACTATGAGATAGCAACATTTATTAATATTAAGTGGTCACATATTGATACTATATACAGTTACCTAAACAAAAGTTTATTATTGGGTATTACGCTGTACTGGCCAACTCTCCCTGATGGTCGGGGACACTCCCTGGAATAATAGCAATCTCCCTGATTGCACCTTACCCCAATCATGTCGCTGTTATATAAGGTTCCCATGGCCACATACAGTATATACAGTACAGTGCAAAAGTTTTAGGCAGGTGAGGAAAAAAAATGCTGCAAAGTAAGAATACTTTCACAAATAGAAGTGTTACATAGTACAATGCAGATGTGACCACTGGATTTATATTATTAAATTGTATGAATGTAAAATAAGTAATTGCTGTCATAACACTGAAAATGTGCGATATTCTAATAATGAGGCCACTACTACAGGTCAGCAAGTGTTCTACGCAAATTGAACGCTATATAGATATGAGGCTTCAGTCCGGGGGTAAATAGAAAGTGGAGGGTGCTGAAATCTTCCCGCCATTGTCGGAGTTTTTGGGAAAGGTTTTGGGACTTTCTGGTCTCCATTATTTATCACAAGATAATGCACGGCCAGCAGTATTAATGTTGTGATCGGAGGATCGCTGCTCAGGATTGCCGCGTGACTGACAGCTCTGTCAGGTACTGAATGAAGACTGACAGTGTAATATTGAAAATGCAGCGCTGACAAAACTCCCAGCTCAAGTTTTCTCATGACGCAGCAACTTTCCTGAGAGACGGCGTTTTTTTTCCCCACTTTAAAATAAATGTATCAGATTCTTTTCGAGAACAACATGTTTTGTTTTGCTCAATAAAGATTGAAGTTTTCCTCAGGTAGAATTTAACCCATAATGCACCGACGCTGCGCCCGCGCAATGCTGATCATGTGATCACTGCCGTGTGTCACATGACTGCCTGACCTCCTGCATTTTTAAAGTTACTCCTCATAGATTTTGTTTTAGGCAGAGCCCAGGTGACGTGTACTAGATTCACAGCACACATGGGTCTAGGAAAGTCGCCTTTTGCTGCCATCTTAATTTGTGGGTAATATTCTGCTTTTGTGGCTGACGTTTAAGCCAAAAAAGTCTTACAGCTATAAAATCATATTCTGGGTCATCACGGGTGGCATGGTGGGACCGTGGTTAGCATGGTAGCCTCAGAGCACTGGATCCTCGTCTTTGGTTCCTACCAGGATGATTTGCGTGATATTTGTTGTCCACCATGTTTCCATGGTTACTCTTGTGTCCTCTCCCGGTTCATGTACACCATGGCAGGTAGCTTGGTTTCTAACCTACGTGTCTCCACACTGCGCACGCCTGTAGGCAGAACATATCTTACGTGTCTCCACACTGCCCTCACCTGTAGGCAGAGCATATCTTACGTGTCTCCACACTGCCCTCACCTGTAGGCAAAGCATATCTTACATGTCTCCACACTGCGCTCACCTGTAGGCAGAACATATCTTACGTGTCTCCACACTGCGCACACCTGTAGGCAGAGCATATCTTGCGTGTCTCCACACTGCCCTCACCTGTAGGCAGAGCATATCTTACGTGTCTCCACACTGCGCACACCTGTAGGCAGAGCATATCTTACGTGTCTCCACACTGCCCTCACCTGTAGGCAGAGCATATCTTACGTGTCTCCACACTGCCCTCACCTGTAGGCAGAGCATATCTTACGTGTCTCCACACTGCGCACACCTGTAGGCAGAACATATCTTACGTGTCTCCACACTGCGCACACCTGTAGGCAGAACATATCTTACATGTCTCCACACTGCCCTCACCTGTAGGCAGAGCATATCTTACGTGTCTCCACACTGCCCTCACCTGTAGGCAGAGCATATCTTACATGTCTCCACACTGCGCACACCTGTAGGCAGAGCATATCTTACGTGTCTCCACACTGCCCTCACCTGTAGGCAGAGCATATCTTACGTGTCTCCACACTGCCCTCACCTGTAGGCAGAGCATATCTTACGTGTCTCCACACTGCCCTCACCTGTAGGCAGAACATATCTTACGTGTCTCCACACTGCCCTCACCTGTAGGCAGGTCTCCTCTCTGTAACCGAATAAACCAAAGTGCAGAATCAGGGGCAGAATTGCCTGGGCCCTATGGCAAAAGGATAACGGCCGCCAAGCTGCTGTGTCTTCCCGTCTCCCCCAACTCTTTGAGAGACAGAGAGGGACTTTTTTGAATGTTGGACCTGCTATTGCTGACTACAATGAATAGCTCACAGGACTCAGAATATATGTCCCAATACTCAGGTAGAGTCAGTTGATACAAGATCTATAGCCGCTTCCATACTCTGTGATACAAGATCTATAGCAGCTTCCATGCTCTGTGATACAAGATCTATAGCAGCTTCCATACTCTGTGATACAAGATCTATAGCCGCTTCCACGCTCTGTGATACAAGATCTATAGCCGCTTCCATGCTCTGTGATACAAGATCTATAGCCGCTTCCATGCTCTGTGATACAAGATCTATAACCGCTTCCATGCTCTGTGATACAAGATCTATAACCGCTTCCATGCTCTGTGATACAAGATCTATAGCCGCTTTCATACTCTGTGATACAAGATCTATAGCCGCTTCCATGCTCTGTGATACAAGATCTATAGCCGCTTCCATACTCTGTGATACAAGATCTATAGCCGCTTCCATGCTCTGTGATACAAGATCTATAGCCGCTTCCATGCTCTGTGATACAAGATCTATAGCCGCTTCCATGCTCTGTGATACAAGATCTATAGCCGCTTCCATGCTCTGTGATACAAGATCTATAACCGCTTCCATGCTCTGTGATACAAGATCTATAACCGCTTCCATGCTCTGTGATACAAGATCTATAGCCGCTTCCATACTCTGTGATACAAGATCTATAGCCGCTTCCACACTCTGTGATACAAGATCTATAGCCGCTTCCATACTCTGTGATACAAGATCTATAGCCGCTTCCATACTCCGTGATACAAGATCTATAGCCGCTTCCATACTCTGTGATACAAGATCTATAGCTGCTTCCATACTCTGTGATACAAGAACTATAGCCGCTTCCATACTCTGTGATAGAAGATCTATAGCCGCTTCCATACTCCGTGATACAAGATCTATAGCCGCTTCCATACTCTGTGATACAAGATCTATAGCCGCTTCCATACTCTGTGATACAAGAACTATAGCCGCTTCCATACTTTGGTCAAATCTTCTAACACGTATTCATTTCTGAAATGATTTCACTGATTCCTTCTTTGCTTACGGAAACCAAGTATAAGAAATAGAAATTTAAAAAAAGAAAATCCAAAAAAACAGGTGCCAGTACTGGGTACCATGGGGTACTATCGGGAAGGAAGCTCCCACCCATGGTAACCCCTTTCATATAAATGTGATAACGAGCCCTATCCTGGTCGGACATTTTGCCCATCGCTAAAGAGACCCCATTTTTTTAGCATTTGCTTTTTTATTTTTGATAACCTTGCACACACCCCAAAAGGCCATCGATCCTGGCGGCGTGGGCCGTGAGCGAGCAGGGGGTGGTAAGTAAATTACGTGGTAGAAGACTATTTAAGTGGTAGGATTACAGCTCAGTCCAGTTTCCTAGGGCAGAACTAACACACAATAAATAGTTGTGCGACTTACATAATATACATCACGATTGGCGCTAGGGTCTGGCTACATTGATCCTAAAACAATTCAGCAATTTTCCCCGTTTGTCGGAGACGGCTGTTTGGAGAGGCGCGCGCCAGATTCCTGCTCATTCTGAGAATATGCTTTGAACTTAATGAATTATTGAAAGCAATTTGTTTTGCATAATATAGTCACATCTATGTAAATTTGTTTTCTTAATGCATTAGTTACCCAAACAGTCTAGCTCATAAACTCTTTTTCTCATTAAAAAATAGTTTATTTATCTCGCGGAGTCTTTTCTCTCTCTCTCTCTCTTCCACAGCGATGATTACTCACTAATCACATCAAATTACTTTGGAGTTTTCATGATTTCTCAATAAGCAGCCAGAGTATTCTGCGTGATTTTACTCTTATTAAATGTGTTCGCTTCGCCCCTTCTTCAAATGTACATCTAAGAAAGCTTTGTTTCTCACGTTACACCAGACCTAACGGAAGCCCACAGAGACCCCCATTGGCAGCAGTGAGAATCACCAGTAACTGCTCTTTCATTCTGTTTATTTCACGATCAAAGCACATAAAAGCGTTTTGTGTTTTTTGGGTTTTTTTTTATACATATATCTTTTATTCTCCTCTGTTGTATGAGGTCTCTGTAACTCTCCTCTTATCTGATAGACTTCAGAGGAGCGGTTTTATCTCCTGCATTCACAAAAAGCCAACGTTTGCAAAAAAAGAAATAAATAAAATAAAATCATTTGAGACGTCAAATATAATGATTAAAATAAACACCATACAGTTCACGATACATGTATATTTAAATTTTTTTTTTTTTGGCCATTTCTAACACACTAATTGGACTCGCTGGCCCCTAGATGGAATTGTAGCATTATAAAAGTGTATTATATCATTTTTATATGATGTGTTTTTCGTGTTTTTTTTAATGACAGTACCATGCAGTATACTAGTATATATGTTTACTTTGTATCATTGTTTTCCCCTTTAACGTTCATGCGTTTTGTTTTTTGTATAAAGTATAAATCTGCCCTTTGAACTTGCACAGTAAGTCATCCTGTATAATATGCATTTTATTAACTTTTTACTGCTCTTTTTCCCAACTTGATAAATAGTCGTGTTTCTCAGAAACAAAAGAGTTTTAACTTCCTCTTAAAAAAGGGATTGTTAATTTAGTGTTTTCTTTCATCTGCCGAAATAATTACTTTTCCTTTTTTTTATTTTTTTTCCTTTTTCTTGGATAGTTTGTTCTGGTCATTAAGTTTTCTGTAAAATGAAGTCTGAAAGGTGGTTTTAATGTTCGGATAGACGGCAGCGAGCGTTTGGCTGTTAAACTCAACCTACTTAAGGCAGAACTAATGCTGAACACTCGCCGCCATTTGAAGAAGTTCACTGCTCCGTTTAATAGCCCTGTCCGAGGGCGTAGCTCAGTTTTATTTTTCTTTTGCTCGCGCTATTCCTGCAGCTGGGAACCTTTTTACCATATTCAGGTCTTACATCTCTATCTGCATTACTTTACTGCTGGCATTAAAACACAAGAGCTTTTACTAATCACAGGTATGACAGATATATAATCAGATTTTCAAAGAGTTCGTAAAGTATTGAAGAGGACTTTAAATAAATATATGTCTGTATGTATATGTGTATGTATGTATATATATATATGGGCACACAGATGGCTGAAACATCGCTGCACATTATATTGATTTTTAGTAAACGCTCTGGTGTTTGAAACCACTCAGGATTGTCGTTTTTCTGCATCTATATACAGTCAGGTGCATAAATTTTGGGACATTGACAGAATTTTCATATTTTGGCCTCTATTCACCACCACAATGGCTTTGAAATGAAACAAACAAGATGTGATTTACCTGCAGACTTTCAGATTTAATTTGAGGGTAATTACATCCAAATCAGGTGAACGGTGTAGGAATTACAATGATTTCTATATGTGCCTCCCACTTTTTAAGGGGCCAAAAGTAATGGGACAAACTAAACAATCCTAAATCTAACTTTCACTTTTTAATACTTTGCTGCAAATCCTTTGCAGGCAATTACAGCCTGAAGTCTGGAACGCATAGACATCACCAGACGCTGGGTTTCATCCCTGGTGATGCTCTGCCAGGCCTCTACTGTAAATGTCTTCAGTTCCTGCTTGTTCTTGGGGCATTTTCCCTTCAGTTTTGTCTTCATCAAGTGAAATGCATGCTCAATCGGATTCAGGTCAGGGGATTGACTTGGCCATTGCATAACATTCCACTTTTTAGCCTTAAAAAACTCTTTGGTTGCTTTTGCAGTATGCTTCGGGTCATTGTCCATCTGCACTGTGAAGCGCCGTCCAAAGAGTTCTGAAGCATTTGACTGAATATGAGCATATAATATTGCCCGAAACACTTCAGAATTCATTCTGCTGCTTATGTCAGCAGTCACATCATCAATAAATACAAGGGAACCAGTTCCATTGGCAGCCATACATGCCCACGCCATGACACTACCACCACCATGCTTCACTGATGAGGTGGTATGTTTTGGATCATTAGCAGTTCCTTTCCTTCTCCATACTCTTCTCTTCCCATCACTTTGGTACAAGTTGATCTTTGTCTCATCTGTCCATAGGATGTTGTTCCAGAACTGTAATGGCTTTTTTAGATGTTGTTTGGCAAACTCTAATCTGGTCTTCCTGTTTTTGAGGCTCACCAATGGTATATATCTTGTGGAGAACCCTCTATATTCACTCTTGTGAAGTCTTCTCTTGATTGTTGACTTTGACACATATACACCTACCTCCTGGAGAGTGTTCTTGATTTGGCCAACTGTTGTGAAGGGGTTTTTCTTCACCAGGGAAATAATTCTTCTGTCATCCACCACAGTTGTTTTCCGTGGTCTTCCGGGTCTTTTGGTGTTGCTGAGCTCTCCAGTGCGTTCTTTCTTTTTAAGAATGTTCCAAACAGTTGATTTGGCCACACCTAATGTTTTTGCTATCTCTCTGATGGGTTTGTTTTTGTTTTCCAGCCTAATGATGGCTTGCTTCACTGATAGCGACAGCTCTTTGGATCTCATATTAAGAGTTGACAGCAACTGATTCCAAATGCAAATGTCACACCTAGAATCAACTCCAGACCTTTTACCTGCTTAATTGATAATGAAATAACGAGGGAATAGCCCACACCTGTCCATGAAATAGCTTTTGAGTTGATAGTCCCATTACTTTTGGCCCCTTAAAAAGTGGGAGGCACATATAGAAACCGTTGTAATTCCTACACCGTTCACCCGATTTGGATGTAATTACCCTCAAATTAAATCGGAAAGTCTGCAGGTAAAGCACATCTTGTTTGTTTCATTTCAAAGCCATTGTGGTGGTGAATAGAGGCCAAAATATGAAAATTCTGTCAATGTCCCAATATTTATGCACCTGACTGTATTTGTATCCTGGCACCCTAATCTAAATGGTGGTCCTTGGATTGGCCATTTCTTTCAACATTTTTTATATATATATATATATATATTAGGGGTGAGCGGATTCGGTTCTACTCGGTTCCGTTCGGATTTAAAAACCGAATCTTATTGGCTATCCAAAACTCGTGACAGCTGATACCCAATAAGATTCGGTTTTTAAATCCGAACGGAACCGAGTAGAACCGAATCCGCTCACCCCTAATATATATATATATATATATATATATATATATATATATATATTATATATATGTGTGTGTGTGTGTATATCTTTAAGCTGGTTAAATCTAATAGCGGAAACCGCTTTCTGTCTGATACTTTAAAAAAAAGAAAAACTTTTTAAAACTATAATATTGATGTCAATTCACCACATAGTAAATTTAAATAAAGTTATTTAGATACATAATTGGTGGTCTGCCCCATGTATATTGTAAGTGCAAGGTAAAAATATATAATAATATTTATTATACCATAATGATCCTGTAGTATTAATATTGGGCCCCATTTAATAATAATACAATTTTTTTTTTTATATTAGTATCGCAGTGATATTAAAGAATATTCCATTGGTATTTAACAATACTCCTCTCTCCAGCGAGGTCCAGCGACGTCTCTCTCATCGACAGAACCTCCACCCTATTGCGGCTGCCAGCGACGGTCAGTCTGCGCATGGACGTCACGCTTTCACACGGCTGGGACATAGCAAAGCCTGGAAGGCATTTGCTGGGTCCCCATTGCCATCAATGGAGAAGGTCACTATCTACAGTACAGATGGCAGATGGCGGCGTAAACGGTACAGTGACAAGCAGTGGTAAAGTGAGATTACTGCAGTTTGTTGAACACTGAAAGGAGGACATAATCCCTATAGCGACTGCTAAAGGTGTTATGTCTTCTTGTTAAATAAGGCCCATTATCTTTTCATTTTCTGCTAGCTGGAGCCCCGGGGATATAAGGAATTGCCACATCAGTGATGTTTGCTGGATTGTACGCATTAGCAGGAAGCCAAACGCTGTGCGCTAATTGCGGGATTACAACAATGCCAAATACAGAGCTGGGTTTGTGGACTCCTCTAATTCTGGTTAGAGATACAGTAAAACTATTTGTTCATTTTCTTCATTAATTAAATTACAGAACTAAATGCAGGAAGTCTAGTAATATACTGACGTGTGTTCTCAGTTCTGACCATTCCTGGTCCTTCAGCTTCCCACCACGTGAAGTGAGTGTAAATTGTAAAGTGAAGTCGATAGTTGAGGTTTCATTCGTTTGATTCAGATCAAAATCAAAGACTTTAGGGAATTATTATAGGACAAATGGCAAAAGGCGTGAAATGCGTCAGTTTTTCCTTATAACGTAGCTCCAAGTATTTTTATTATTCAAGTTGGGATGGGTCATGGCCATGTTACTTTGGGACATGTCACAGCCTGCAGGGCATACCATCTCACCCTCTAACGCCACTTCTCCTGCTGCCCTATCCTCTGGGGGCCTCACCTTCTCCCACACCCCCCGGCCTGGGTGTCGCCATGGTGGTGGTGTTGGGGTCCTTCTATCCACCAGTCAATCCTACCAGCTAATACCCTCTGAACCATCCCTTACTTTCCCCACATTTGAGGTTCGTGCTATACGCCTCTTCCAATCAGTAAACATCAGAGTAGCTGTCATTTACTGTCCCCCTGGCTCACCCTCAAAATTCCTTGACAACTTGCTTCCTGGCTACCTCACTTTCTCTCCTCAGATCTTCCCTACATTATACTAGGTGATTTTAATATTCCTATTGACATTCCCACAGAATCCTCTGCAGGTAAACTCCTTACCCTCACATCTTCGTTTGGTCTCGCCCAATGGACCTCCTCACCCTCCCATGTGAGTGGGCACTCACTTGACCTGGTCTTTACTCACCGTTGTGATATTTCTGATTACTTCAATTCCCCATTCCCCCTCTCTGACCATAACCTTCTCTCTTTAAACCTATCCCTCTCTCCTTCCCCTCCTTTGCCTCCTAAGGCTACCATTACTAAGCGTAACATTGAGGCTATTGACACTGTTGCTTTTTCCTCCCTGCTGGACTCTCTTCTCTCCCCTATCCTTTCTCTCTCGTGTCCTGAACAAGCTACTTCCCTGTACAATTCCTCCCTTACTACTGCTCTTGACTCTGTTGCGCCAGCAATAACTACTCACCCTCGCAGATCCACACCACAACCCTGGCATTCCAAATGCACCAGGTACCTGCAACAGTGTTCAAGAATTGCCGAGCATCAGTGGAGAAAATCACGCTCTAAGGCTGACTTCCTCCTTTTCAAATTTATTCTCTCATCCTACAGTGCTGCCCTGTCCCTCTCCAAACAAACATATTTCAAGAACCTCATATCCTCCCAGTCCTCAAACCCCCTGCGTCTCTTTGCCATTTTCAACTCCCTCCTCTGCCCTTCCCCTCCTCGCTCTCTGCCCTTGACTTTGCCACCTACTTTACATCTAAAATTGACTCCATACGTGAGGACATCATATCCCATCAGACCCTCAGCACTCCTCCCCCTCCTTTCCCTCACCACCCCTCCCCTTCTGCCTCACCAACTCTGACATCCTTCTCCCTTGTTTCTGGAGAGGAAGTCACGGCCCTCATCCGGTCCTCACCTCCTTCCACCTCCCCTCTTGACCCAAACCCTTCCCGTCTACTCTGTTACCTGTCTCCTTCTGCCTGTTCCCATCTTGCTCACCTCCTTAATCTCTCCCTATCATCTGGCACTGTCCCTCTGCATTCAAACATGTTCTTGTCTCCCCCATTCTTAAAAAAACTACCCTTGATCCTAACATACTCTCCAACTACCGACCCATCTCTCTTCTCCCTTTTGCTTCGAAACGCCTTGAGCGTATTGTTTACAACCGCCTTACCACCTTTCTTTCCTCCCACTCCCTCCTTGACTCATTTCAATCTGGCTTCCGTTCTCTCCACTCCACTGAAACTGCCCTCACAAAAGTCAGCAATGACCTCCTTGCTGCCAATTCCAAAGGCCACTACTCTCTGCCCATTCTCCTTGACCTTTCTGCTGCATTTGACACTGTGGACCACTCTCTCCTCCTGCAAATCCTTCACTCTCTTGGTTTACGTGGCACTGCCCTCTCCTGGCTTTCCTCCTACCTCCCTGATCGTTCCTTCTCTGTGTCCTCTCATGACTCCTCCTCCCCCCCACTTCCACTAACAGTAGGAGTTCCCCAAGGTTCTGTTCTTGGACCTCTCCTTTTCTCCCTATATACATACTCCTTAGGTGAACTCATAAACTCCTTTGACCTCCAATATCATCTCTATGCTGATGATACTCAAATTTACCTTTCAGCCCTGAGCTCTCCCCCTCGCTCCTTACCCGTATCTCCAACTGTCTCTCTGCTGTCTCTTCATGGATGTCCCAGCGCTTTGTTATACTTAACATGTCTAAGACTGATCTGATCATCTTTCCATCCTCTTCCACTACCTCACTTCCCACAATTTCATTATCTATTGATGGCATAACGATCTCCTCTAGCACCAAAGTGCGCTGTCTTGGAGTTATATTAGACTCTTCCCTCTCATTTAAACCACACATTCAGCACCTCTCGCAGTCCTGCTGTTTCCACCTAAAAAAATATCTCCAGGATTAGACCCTTCCTCAACCAGGATGCCACTAAAACCCTCTTCCACTCACTGGTCATCTCCAGATTGGACTACTGTAACCTTCTCCTAGCTGGCCTCCCAGTCTCTCACCTCTCTCCACTACGATCAGTTCTCAATGCTGCTGCTCGGCTCATCTTCCTCTCCAGACGTTCTACATCTGCTTCCCCTCTCCTTCAAGCCCTACACTGGCTCCCCTTCCCCATCAGATGCCAATTCAAATACATTTCTGACCTTCTCTCCCTTCACACTCCCGCCCGTCCACTTCGCTCATCTAATGCATGCTGCCTCTCTTGCCAACTGATTACTTCCTCCCACTCCCGCATCTAAGATTTTGCCTGTGCTGCTCCCTACCTTTGGAATGCTCTCCCTCTCCCTATCAGACTCTCCACCTCTCTACAAATCTTCAAACGGGCTCTCAAGACCCACTACTTCATCAAGGCCTTCCAGCACTCATCCTAACCCACCTCATGCTCTTTCCTTCCTATCTTCCCCTTCTGTGTCACGCCTGTCTGTCTGCCCCTCCCCTTCTGTGTCACGCCTGTCTGCCTGCCCCTCCCCTTCTGTGTCACGCCTGTCTGTCTGCCCCTCCCCTTCTGTGTCACGCCTGTCTGCCTGCCCCTCCCCTTCTGTGTCACGCCTGTCTGTCTGCCCCTCCCCTTCTGTGTCACGCCTGTCTGTCTGCCCCTCCCCTTCTGTGTCACGCCTGTCTGCCTGCCCCTCCCCTTCTGTGTCACGCCTGTCTGCCTGCCCCTCCCCTTCTGTGTCACGCCCGTCTGTCTGCCCCTCCCCTTCTGTGTCACGCCTGTCTGTTTGCCCCTCCCCTTTAGAATGTAAGCTCTCACGAGCAGGGACCTCTTCCCTCATGTGCTTCTCTTTACATTTTCTTCTACTCTCTACTCCCCATTAGGGCACCTAACACGTGACTGCCAGCTCCCTGCTGCTTATTGTGAGTGATGTAATCACTATTGCAGCAATGTATATAATTGTGTCCTTGTCCTGCACTGTAATGTACTGTAAGTTACTTGTTTCTTGTTCACCTATTAGTTCTATGTACTCTGTAAGGCGCTGCAGAACACTTGTGGCACCATATAAATAAAGGATAATAATAATAATAAAACCCAGCCCTTCCCCTAAAAACACCCCTTCAAAGCCACGCTCACTTGCTGCTGGTACATGCGCTGTTGAATAGGTGCCTGTCAGAGGGACACACCATAGGGACTGTCCTGTGATCAGTGCAAAAGTCATTATTAGCTGTATGGTTGGACAGTCCCCTAAAATTGGGACCATAGCAAGGAATCCTATAGTTCTATATTGCTTATTTATCGCTTTGACGTGTCCATCGTGGAGCATAAGAAATGTTTTCTGTGTCCTTTTTTTTACTTGATTTATTGATCACTGTTTTCCCCCGGGTTCCCTGATATTATACTGGTTACAGCTAGTTACAGAGCTCTTGTCATTGTCTGCTTTCTGCGGTTCTGCAGACCTCCGTCACTCGTCAGATGCATTTTTAGGGCTGCGTCGCCTCTGTGCGTGGAAGTTAATGTCCTTCACAGAGCAAAGTTTCCTTTGCAAATTGACAGAAGGAAGAGAAGTCATTTGGCAGCGCGGCGGCGGTGACTGCTAGCGAGGAACAGACACAGAGCTACATAGGTCAGAAAAACAAGGACATATTTTATTATTGGAAAACAATCGCATGGCAGAGTCTGAACATTAATGGGACCATTCAGAGAAAGACGTAATTCACCCTGGAGAAAGTTCTGCGCCCAGACAATGATCAACTTAATATATGTTGGATGATGGCTGTTTTCACAGCGCACGTTGATTGATACGGCCCTTTCATTTTGATCGCTCATCGCTTCTATGTAGACGAGTTGAGATTTTGGGTTTAAGAGACAAGTTAAAATTGTCGACTGCCCAGGTAAATAGTATAGATATGTACAGATATCTGTACACGCTGCGTAATATTTTGGCGCTTTGTACAGTAGGTGTCACATGATTTGGCGTGGGGCAATATTCTGTCACTCTCCCCCTGGATACATCCCTTCCTGGGGCTGCAGCACAGCACAAACTTCAAGCGGGAGCCACACCAACTGCCAGTGAGTCCCAGTCACCTTTGGGGTGGCAGTTGGTGGGTTCCCCTATTTGAATGTTGAACTCTGCTGCAGTCCCAGTTCTGGAGCCTCCACTGGCGATAACAGAAGGATTGTGGCGGTAATTGTACTGCTGCACACCTTACGACATAGGCTTCCCTCTGCTCCGCGAGAACCGGGGAATCTTGCCGCTGGCGGTAGCACTGTTATCGGTAGTGGTGACCCATTGATGTATAGTCCCCTTGGACGCCAGATTTAGGGCCTGATTCAGTGGTGGACGCTATTGCAGCTGCGACGGCATCTTTTTATGCAGCGTGACTGCGCCTTTATGCTAATGCCGCAGCCAATTGACTACCAACGGAGACGCTCACTGACTGCTTTGATAATCCACCGATGTGCTTATGAAGACGCACCATCGGTCATTCCATCGGACATTGCACCAGCCCTATGGAGGCACAGAATGTCCATCAGAACATGGCCGATAATGCCAGTGCAACTGCGGCAGCTGGACGCGACACGCCTGCATCTGGCTAGCACTCCCTGTTACCACCCAGAAGCCGCCACTGAAATTGCCTCTCTCTGGAGTGGCGCATCAAGGGGGGGTCGAACGGGACACGTATCCTGGGCGGCGTCTAACCCATCGGTACGGGAGGGGTGCTGCCGGGGCCGCCATCTGCTGTCCAGGGCTGTGCGGTTCGTGGCACTACACACTGAAACAGACACGACACTGGCGGTGTGTTTGTTTTAGCACTGCAGCCAATAAGAGTCAAACAGACTCTTATTGGCTGCTGATCCCACAGCCGGAGCCAGGCTGGAGCTCACTCATAAGTTCCGCTTTCATGCTCCCGCAGTAGGTGAAGTGAGAGACGTCATGACGTTTCTCCCATAGTGCCGAGCGGGACCGAAGGAGCAGGAGGCGGTGGGCGCAGGAGCGGAGATTCAGGTAAGTATAGTTATATGTGTGTCTTTACAAGGCACTAGTACTGAGGATCTGTATAAGGGGCACTGCATAAAAGGCACTACCGGGGGCACTGTATAAGGGGCACTGCATAAAAGGCGCTACCGAGGGCACTGTATAAGGGGCACTACTGGGGGCACTGCATAAAAGGCACTACTGGGGGCACAGTATAAGGGGCACTACTTGGAGGACTGTATAAAAGGCACTACTTGGGGCACTGTATAAGGTATAAGGGGCACTACTGGGGGGCCACTACTACTGGGGACATTGCATGATGGGCACTACTACAGTGTGCATTGAATAATGGGCACTACTACTAGGGGCATGCATAAGTGGCACTACAACTAGGGGCATTGCATAAGGGGCACTACTACTGGGGGTATTAAGGTGCTTATGGAATTGTAAGGAATGTTCCCAGAGTGACGAGAAACGGTGGTCTCATGTTGACACGCCCCCATTTTTCAGTGGCCATGCCCCTTGTGGCATGTGGCCACGTCCACTTTTTCGCCGTGCGCAAATTGTTGGGAAGGGGGGGCTCAGTTTTTCATCTAATATCCTAGTTACACCACTGTCTCTTTGTCCAAATTCGCTCTGTGGCTTTCGGCGGTAACCATCGGGACGCAAGCGCAGACTGAAAATAGTGGTCGCATGCGTCCGACATCAATACACCTCTGAATCGCCCCAAAATGCTGAATTTCAATATGAATATGAAAAATCTTCTTAAATTGTCTCATATGGATATTCCAGTTTCTCGTGTATGTATTGTTGTGTATGTATTGTGGTGTATGTATTGTTGTGTATGTATTGTGGTGTATGTATTGTTGGGCGTGTATTGTTGTGTATGTATTGTGGTGTATGTATTGTTGGGCGTGTATTGTGGTGTATGTATTGTTGTGTATGTATTGTGGTGTATGTATTGTTGTGTATGTATTGTTGGGCGTGTATTGTTGTGTATGTATTGTTGGCCGTGTATTGTAGTGTATGTATTGTAGTGTATGCATTGTTGGGTATGTATTGTGGTGTATGTATTGTTGTGTATGTATTGTGGTGTATGTATTGTTGGCCGTGTATTGTATTGTAGTGTATGCATTGTTGGGTATGTATTGTGGTGTATGTATTGTTGTGTATGTATTGTGGTGTATGTATTGTTGGCCGTGTATTGTAGTGTATGTATTGTGGTGTATGTATTGTTGGCCGTGTATTGTAGTGTATGTATTGTGGTGTATGTATTGTTGGGCATGTATTGTAGTGTATGTATTGTAGTGTATGTATTGTAGTGTATGTATTGTTGTGCGTGTATTGTTGTGTATGTATTGTGGTGTATGTATTGTTGGGTATGTATTGTGGTGTATGTATTGTTGTGTATGTATTGTTGGCCGTGTATTGTAGTGTATGTATTGTAGTGTATGTATTGTTGGGCGTGTATTGTTGTGTATGTATTGTGGTGTATGTATTGTGGTGTATGTATTGTTGTGTATGTATTGTGGTGTATGTATTGTGGTGTATGTATTGTGGTGTATGTATTGTTGTGTATGTATTGTTGGCCATGTATTGTAGTGTATGCATTGTTGGGCATGTATTGTGGTGTATGTATTGTTGGGCGTGTATTGTGGTGTATGTATTGTTGTGTATGTATTGTCATGCGTGTATTGTTGTGTATGTATTGTGGTGTATGTATTGTTGGGCATGTATTGTGGTGTATGTATTGTTGTGTATGTATTGTTGGGCGTGTATTATTGTGTATGTATTGTTGGGCATGTATTGTTGTGTATGTATTGTTGGGCGTGTATTGTTGTGTATGTATTGTTGTGTATGTATTGTTGGGCGTGTATTGTTGTGTATGTATTGTCATGCGTGTATTGTTGGGCGTGTATTGTTGTGTATGTATTGTTGGGCGTGTATTATTGTGTATTTATTGTTGGGCATGTATTGTTGTGTATGTATTGTGTATGTATTGTTGGGCATGTATTGTTGTGTATGTATTGTTGGGCATGTATTGTTGTGTATGTATTGTCATGCGTGTATTGTTGGGCGTGTATTGTTGTGTATGTATTGTTGTGCGTGTATTGAGGTGTATGTATTTTTGTGCATGTATTGCTGGGAGTGTACTGTCGTGTGTGTATTATACGTGTATTGTTGTGTATATGTATGTTGTGTATGCAGAGCCGTAACTAGAGTTTTTGGTGCCCTGTGCCAGAAAGAGCATTGGCGCCCCCCTCATTTTTCAAAGGAACATAATGCACCCAAAAAAGGGCCATGGCTTCATGGGGAAGGGCCAGGGAAGAGATAGGAGAGGCCAGGAGATGCTGGGGATAAATAGGGACATAATATAGTGCACCTGAGAGAGGGCCATGGCCTCATGGGGAAGGGCCAGGGAAGAGATAGGAGAGGCCAGGAGATGCTGGGATAAATAGGGACATAATATAGTGCACCTGAGAGAGGGCCATGGCCTCATGGGGAAGGGCCAGGGAAGAGATAGGGGAGGCCCGGAGATGCTGGGGATAAATAGGGACATAATATAGTGCACCTGAGAGAGGGCCATGGCCTCATGGGGAAGGGCCAGGGAAGAGATAGGGGAGGCCAGGAGATGCTGGGGATAAATAGGGTCATAATATAGTGCACCTGAGTGACGGCCATGGCCTCATGGGGAAGGGCCAGGGAAGAGATAGGGGAGGCCAGGAGATGCGGGGATAAATAGGGACATAATATAGTGCACCTGAGAGAGGGCCATGGCCTCATGGGGAAGGGCCAGGGAAGAGATAGGGGAGGCCAGGAGATGCTGGGGATAAATAGGGACATAATATAGTGCACCTGAGAGAGGGCCATGGCCTCATGGCGAAGGGCCAGGGAAGAGATAGGGGAGGCCAGGAGATGCTGGGGATAAATAGGGACATAATATAGTGCACCTGAGAGAGGGCCATGGCCTCATGGGGAAGGGCCAGGGAAGAGATAGGGGAGGCCAGGAGATGCTGGGGATACATAGGGACATAATATAGTGCACCTGAGAGAGGGCCATAACCTCATGGGGAAGGGCCAGGGAAGAAATAGGGGAGGCCAGGAGATGCTGGGGATAAATAGGGACATAATATAGTGCACCTGAGAGAGGGCCATGGCCTCATGGGGAAGGGCCAGGGAAGAGATAGGGGAGGCCAGGAGATGCTGGGGATAAATAGGGACATAATATAGTGCACCTGAGAGAGGGCCATGGCCTCATGGGGAAGGGCCAGGGAAGAGATAGGGGAGGCCAGGAGATGCTGGGGATAAATAGGGACATAATATAGTGCACCTGAGTGAGGGCCATGGCCTCATGGGGAAGGGCCAGGGAAGAGATAGGAGAGGCCAGGAGATGCTGGGGATAAATAGGGACATAATATAGTGCACCTGAGAGAGGGCCATGGCCTCATGGGGAAGGGCCAGGGAAGAGATAGGAGAGGCCAGGAGATGCTGGGGATAAATAGGGACATAATATAGTGCACCTGAGAAAGGGCCTTGGCTTCATGGGGAAGGGCCAGGGAAGAGATAGGGGAGGCCAGGAGATGCTGGGGATAAATAGGGACATTATATAGTGCACCTGAGAGAGGGCCATGGCCTCATGGGGAAGGGCCAGGGAAGAGATAGGAGAGGCCAGGAGATGCTGGGGATAAAAAGGGACATAATATAGTGCACCTGAGAGAGGGCCATGGCCTCATGGGGAAGGGCCAGGGAAGAGATAGGGGAGGCCAGGAGATGCTGGGGATAAATAGGGACATAATATAGTGCACCTGAGAGAGGGCCATGGCCTCATGGGGAAGGGCCAGGGAAGAGATAGGAGAAGCCAGGAGATGCGGGGATAAATAGGGACATAATATAGTGCACCTGAGAGAGGGCCATGGCCTCATGGGGAAGGGCCAGGGAAGAGATAGGAGAGGCCCGGAGATGCTGGGGATGAAATAAGAGGAAGCTACAAGCAAGAATAATAATAAACAGAAATGTGACAGGCCCAAACAGCGCCCTCTGACCTGTGGTGCCCTGTGCCATGG
This sequence comes from Taudactylus pleione, assembly GCA_031769625.1. Lineage (NCBI taxonomy): Eukaryota > Metazoa > Chordata > Amphibia > Anura > Myobatrachidae > Taudactylus > Taudactylus pleione. The sequence continues at coordinate 322,184 of JAUIMM010000556.1, forward strand.
CACCGGCCGCACTACCCTAGCTACGGCCCTGTGTGTATGCATTGTGTGTGTATGGTTGGGCGTGTATTGCTGGGAGTGTACTGTTGTGTGTGTATTGATGTGTATGTATTGCTGGATGTGAACGGTGGTGTGTATATTGTTGGGCGTGTATTGTTGTATGTGTACTGTCGTGCATGTATTGTTGTGTATGCATTGTATGTGTATTGTGTGTATATGTGTGTTGTGTATGTATTGTGTATGTATTATTGTGTGTATATTGTTGTGCATGTATTGTGTATGCATTGTTGGGCGTGTTTTGTTGTACGTGTATTGTTGTGCATGTATTGTGTGTGTATTGGTGTACGTGTACTGTCGTGCATGTATTGTTGGGCGTATACTGTCATGCATGTATTGTGTATGTATTGTTGGGCATGTTTTGTTGTACGTGTACTGTCGTGCATGTATTGTGTGTGTGTGTGTATTGTTGTACGTGTTCTGTCGTGTTTTTATTGTTGTGTGTGTATATTGTTGTGTATGTATTGTGTGTGTGTATATTGTTGTGTATGTATTGTTTGTATATTGTTGTGTGTGTATTGTGTGTGTATTGTGTGTATATTGTTGTGTATATATTGTTGTGTGTATATTGTTGTGTATGTATTGTTGTGTGTATATTGTTGTGTATGTATTGTTGTGTATGTATTGTGTGTATATTGTTGTGTGTATATTGTTGTGTATGTATTGTGTATATATTGTTGTGTATGTATTGTGTGTATATTGTTGTGTATATATTACAATCCTCTGCGTTATATTGGAAACACTGCAGATTTATGACATGTTGGAGATATGAATTGCTGATCTATCTGGGACAGATTTACTAAGGCTGTTATCAGTAATCTCTGTAGTGTCTCATCGTAATTTACGAAATCTGAGCCCTGAGATTACACAAATATGATACACGTTACAGCGTTCTCTAGAGACTCATTGCCCCCGAGCCGGTATATACAGTACATCTGTTACGCACAGTACCAACCACGGCGAATGTTGCAGCGTCACATTCCCCATTTTGACAGGTTTACGGACTGTGATTAAAGAACAAATTTCAATAAAAAGTTGCATTGTTAAATCTAGAGAGTTACGATAGATAACAAGAATTGCACCTGACATGCAGAATAATAATGACTAATCGGCATGCACCTTTGTGCCCATGCACGTGAGCCATCCAGGCGCTGTTAGGCTGCTCCACTTCTACTGTTGCATCGCGCTAAAGTCATTTGATGGTGACATCTACATTGAATGAAAGCACGAAAACAGCATATTCTATAGCCCGGCTTATTCCTATCACACGCTATTTCTAAGTGATCCATCCTGCAATGATAAATAATGATAATAAATAGTTTACATTAGCCGCCCGGCCGTTATTGGTGCGGCGTACGCCTGAACCTGCGGATTACTGAGGCAGGTGCTGCGTACAGACATTGCTTTGTTGCTCTCTCGCCAGATATTTACAGCGAAACATTTTCCCAGTGATTGAATTTTCAAAAGTACTAAAATACCAGTGAGAAATATGTTTCCCAGCAGCTTTACGGCTCCCCAGATACATTCGCTGCAAACCTTGTGTCTGCTAGGACGCAAACCGAACATTGCTAAAAATATATGTATTTTGCCATTTTAACTGGCTATTCGGCCTTACAAAGGACACACTTGCAATGCCACCGGGATTGTCAGTATTTTAGGATTAATTCTGCAAGAGGGGCACTATTTTATTAAACTGCGCTGGCGTAATGTGTTCCTGACTGTTATACACCTCTATTTTATAAAGGTTATTTTACATCTATACAGGAGATTACAACCTCTATTATTTTCTGCACTATTTGCTTTTAATGGACAGCAAGGGACGTAATATTTATTAAGTCTAAGCAGGGGGAGGACATAATAGCAGCGCTGTCCTTTATAACCTGCTTTATAAAGTTGTAAAATAAGCCTCAATAAAGTGGGAATAATTACTCAGGGGCAGGAAGCTGTGTTTTCTATCTGCTCGGGAACATTGTCTGTATTCGGGGTTATGGACCGTAAAGTGCTAAGCATGTTCTGACAACGGCGCTCTGCCGAAAGCGCGCTCTGTAGTTTCTGCACAAACTGTTTTTTGGCGAAAGCTGTTAAAGTCTGTTTATTTCTCCAAAAGCCAATTACAACGTTTTCTTTATGTGGACAGATGAAGCTAAAAATGGATAAATTCCTTTAACGTATAAATGGGTCAATGAGCGCTCTGGCGTAGATCAACCTGCACCAACCGCCATGTTTCTTGAAATAGAGCTAAATATTCATGGAGAAGTCTATAAGACATCCCCCATGTTTGCTTGTGTCCTTTCCAATACTGTAGTCATGTGTCCAGCGCAGCACCGGTGGTTCTGACCAGCGTACTGCGCCAGCCCACCGGACAGCCCGCCATTACAGATATCGCTATGCTTCAGAAAAGCTGGGGAAGTGAGATTATGACAGGTGGACTGTGACACGGTTACCACTTACAGTCACATCAACAGTCATTATAAATACCTACAGTATGTGTGGAGTAACCTACCTTATACTGTGCATCGGATGCAGATTATTCTATTATCGCAGTCCTGAGTGAGTCGGTGGGCCTGGAGAATCGCCGCGAGATGCTGAAGCCATATTTCTTGCGTACGGAATCGCAGTCGCAGGGTGACATGTCTCCGAAATGGTCGTGACATGCCTGCTTTATTTACAACACCCCCCCCCGTTACCTTCTCCAAACGCTCCCTGACCGACCATCACACTGCCAGTAAATTGCCACAGTCAGCGACTACGGTAATGTGCCTTGATGCATGCGCTCTGCGGCTTAGACGCTTACGTGGTTTACTGATAATCTCTCACTTCGTAAACGTCAGCAATGTGTACATCTATGAATCGGCCCAGTGTTGAGTCTATTACCCCCTCATTGAATATGCAGGACCCCCCGGGACATTGTACAGCAGTGTAATACAGGGCTCTGGGCAGGATATGGGTGAAGATAATAAAACATGGATTTAATTAATGTCACCATATTCATATGTTATACTTATAACCTTTTTGCTTATCTTGGCCCTACCCTCTGGCTGTACAACGATGCAATCCACCGTGAATCATATCATTGAGCGCCTAGATCTGTCCTAGATCCGGGACTACGGTCTGCTGTTTTTGGATTCTGGGTGAGCTTCTCCAAAATTCGAAGACTTGTGGACGTCCAGGAGAGTGACCAAATATACAATAAGCTGGGTGTAATCAGTGCTTAAGGGGCCCATTTATCAATAATCAAATACTTCATGCGATCTATGCTATTAGCGCCCATTGTCGCACTGCAGTCTGCGATTATAGCGCTCAAATGTAATAAATAGCAGCCGTAGCCCGTCCCTGCGTCTGTTTGGAGTGAAGTGACTGCATTAGCTGTCTCTTCGCTCCTCTATCGGATTCCTGCACATGCTCGGTCTACAGACGAGACATATATCGGATATACCTGGTGCGATCCCTCCGTAGCACATCTGGGGATGCTGAATATTTGCAGTTGTCCCTCGGAAACATGTGTTTTCATGGAATATGATGCAAATATTTTATGATAAATAGGCCCCTAAGTCTGTTACATCCCCAGGTGTTACTGCGCACTTTTAGGCGTTGTATGCACAGGAAGTTACTTGTGGTCACTGCGAAATAAGCCCAGACTGGACGGTCTTCAAAATAGTTCATCTGCTGATCATCAGTCGGAGTTTCAGTATTCATGGTACTGGATTCAAATCCTGTGTGGACCATATATAGGGCCAGTCGCACCCAGGGGACCAACCAGCTAATGGTGGCCGTATTGTGACTGCGTCCCTCATTGTGAGCAGTGAATTACGCTGGCTGATCTGGATTATCCATTTTGCAGCAGAAAACTGGAGGTGGGAGTGTCAGGTCTCCGCCCAAAATCTTGAGTGGGGCCCAAGGGTATCTTACACCAGGTCTGCTGCTGGTGTAGCACTGGTCAATGTAGCAAAGGTAACGCTACAAGCCTCTATAAGTGCATGCTCTTAGAATAAGTGGGATCTATGAAGGGGCGTCTCTCCTCTAATGGCGGCCGGCTTTCTCTCCGTGCCGCTGTGTCGGAGAGAGACACCCGAACACTGTGGCCGGTGATTCTGGTTACTAGCTGGCAAAGTATCACCGTAGTCACACTGTAATTGTGCCACCTTTCCCGCAGATGTTTTTTCTATACCCGGCTCTTTGAAACAATGAAATACCGGTCACTAAAACTAAAAAAGTCAACACAAATACATAGGAAATGAAACACAGGTCTTTAATAGCGGAACCTCTGAGTTCACATTAAAATCAAATAACATTTCTGCACACAAGTGGATATAAATATAAATGATTCAAAGAGAATTGATTCAGCAGATGTTAGTATTCAGAATTCATCCAAAATCATAAACCACTAAAGCACATTTGCTAATTATTAGGTGTGGTCTACTTTCAGGGTATAAACCCCTAGTTTGCATTATCGTCCCGATTCAGACCCGTTCGCTAGGCTGCATTCGCACATAGCCTGCCGATGTTCGCAATCCGCGCATGCATATAAGACACAATGCGCGTGCGCGAACCAGCCCATGCGATTGCTCCTTGTACACAGACGCCTCGCTAGACGGAGTGACAGGACGGTGGTAACAGGGGTTGGTCTAAAGAAACGGGGGAGTGGTGGTGCGAACGCAGGCGTGTCTGAGCGTCTTAACTCCGTTTCAGAGGCGTTTATAATTAAGATGCAGCGTCATAGTACACGTCACATGGTTGATTTACACACTGAAGCTCTCGCAGTGCTTGTGGTAGGGGATGCTGTCAGGAAGCCGACGGTCGAAATACCGACCGCTGATTTCCCGACTGCCAAGTCCCGACAGGGTACTAATGACAGGCGTCGAAATCCCGACACCTGTCATTAGACCTACGCCGGGAGCCCGATGCCCGGCATACCAAAAGAAGGTAAGCCAGCCGCGGGGAGGTTAGGGTTAGGCACCCCTAAGGGAGGGTTAGGGGGTGGGTAGGGCTAACATTACTTACCTAAATCTGCTGTCGGGATCTTCGCCCCTGCCGGGCTTCCAGCGTCGGGATTTGCGGCTGGCGGTTATACACACTGATTCCTGCGGTAGGGTATGGTCAGCCACAAGTGCTGCGTATGGTTCCGATGGTACTCGATGTTACCGATTGTTGCATACACTTCCTGGAGATGATGTGTATTACTAAGGGAAAGTGGGCGTCTTAAGTCAAGCTGGTGGGCGTCTAAATACACACCGCGATTGCAGGAAAGGTTCCTGGACTGCACACCCTGAATATATATAATGGGAGGTGATACCTGATGAGACTTATTGCAGGCACAGGAACAGACAAAATCTCAGGTGCACAACTCCAAATTACTGATTATATATAAATACATTATGCAATAACATTTTGCAATCAATAGAGGCTTTTAGCATAATCATGGCCAAGGTTATGGGCCTACCCACCATATCCAGGTAACCTCTGTAGGGTAGGTCCCTAACATACTAGGGTTCAAATCCAGAGGGCAGGACACCCCTAAATCGGCACAGCCGTGCCACCCCAGGGCATCGCATATATATAATGGGAGGTAGCACCTCCCATTATATATAGTCAGGGTGTGCTGTCCAGGAATCTTTCCCATATGCTCCATTTAATGTGCTTTATTGCACTTCTGAGGGAAAGGAGACGCCTTCAGCCTGGACTAGCACCCCTATCTTATTGGTTTAAAAGCATGGAGTCTGGTAATGTATATGCACACTAGTAATAGGCACAATTTTAGGTAAGTCCTACAAATTATATACTGTAGTGCAACTTTGGGTTGATTTTTGGGGCGTGGGTCCCCTGGATTGCTTTGGATAACACATTCTTCCTTTTTTGCACTATTGTAACACTTTACTGTTTGTTTTTATTATATTTGTATTGTCACCTTTCCATGTAGCTATAGCTGCTCTTATCTTTCTTACTTCACATTTCACTTTTCTCTTTATGGCGATGCCCTGGGGTGGCTCGGCTGGGCCGATTTAGGGGTGTCCTGCGCTTTCGATTTGAACCCTAGTATGTTAGGGACCTACCCTACAGAGGTTTCCTGGATATGGTGGGTAGGCCCATAACCTTGGCCATGATTATGCTAAAAACCTCTATTGATTGCAAAATGTATTTATATATAATCAGTAATTTGGAGTTGTGCACCTGAGATTTGTTTGTTTCTGTGCATACACTCACCACATACATACACACACACGTACATACGTACATACGCACATACATACATACACACAAATACATACACATATACATACACATACATACAGACACATACACACATACATACACCATATACATACTGTACATACACACGTACATACACATACATACATGCAAATATACATACCATGCATACACACACACACACACACATACATACATACATGCATATATACATACATACACACACACGTACATACGTACATACGCACATACATACATACACACAAATACATACACATATACATACACATACATACACATACATACACCATATACATACTGTACATACACACGTACATACACATACATACATGCAAATATACATACCATACATACACACACACACACACACCACATGTTTACGAAATACAACTGGTAAAAGTGACCTGTATTCGGATGCATAGAGTCATCCCGCACAGTCCAATCTGTATATCGGTAGGCGACATGAGGGAGGGGGTAACCTGCTGCCCCACTGTTACACAGGGGGTGTTTGAGGGTCGGCACTGCCTGTAATTGCCCATGGGCTGGTTATTTATGTCGTGTGTCATAAATGTGAAAAGTTGGATTTTAAACAATGTCATTTTTCTCTCTACTTTTAGTTACGGTCGGCCTTGCTAAGTATAGATTTGGACCTAGTAATGGTAGGTACACTTTAAACTTATCCATTTCTTGCTGAGCTATTTTGTAAATGAATTTACTTTGCGGACTTAGTCGCAGTGACAGGTGGCGTCCCCATAGGTTGAGGTTTTAGGGGGGAGATTCTGGCGTCCCTCACACTGCTAGTTGGGTGACTCATTTTAGTTTTAAAAGAGAAAAAAATGAAAGCAATAAAATATATTCATGTGTTGTCAGAAACCCGTGGCTTGAAATTAAATCTAAGAGATTTCTAGGTTTATTGCTGATGGTATTTATGTGTGATTGCCGATGTGGGTGCTTATTTTGTTGTCGGTGTTGTGCAATGTTAGTGGTTAGTGATGTAATCATGTTTTTAGTGTTGTGTCCAATGTCACGAGTGACCTAATATATAATGTCTATGTCTTTTTGTTTTTATGAATGATGTCATTAGGAAATCTTTCGGGGTGGGGCGTGAAACCTTAACATGATGTCAACAGGAAATCTTTGGGGGTGGGGCGTGAAACCTTAACATGATGTCAACAGGAAATCTTTGGGGGTGGGGCGTGAAACCTTAACATGATGTCATCAGTAAATCTTTGGGGGTGGGGTGTGAAACCTTAACATGATGTCATCAGGAAATCTTTGGGTGTGGGGCGTGAAACCTTAACATGATGTCATCAGGAAATCTTTGGGGGTGGGGCGTGAAACCATAACATGATGTCATCAGGAAATCTTTGGGGGTGGGGCGTGAAACCTTAACATGATGTCATCAGGAAATCTTTGGGGGTGGGGCGTGAAACCTTAACATGATGTCATCAGGAAATCTTTGGGGGTGGGGCGTGAAACCTTAACATGATGTCATCAGTAAATCTTTGGGGGTGGGGCGTGAAACCTTAACTTGATGTCATCAGGAAATCTTTGGGGGTGGGGCGTGAAACCTTAACATGATGTCATGAGGAAATCTTTGAGGGCGGGATGTGAAACCTTAATAACCTGAGATAGCGGTTTGTATGCGCCTTTAAGTCTCTGCCACGTGTATTTGGAAATTCACCACTTTCCTTTTGTCCTTTGAAAATCCTCTATGATGAATGGGATCTAACAGTCGCACACATCTACAATGATTTTGTTGTTTTGTTAATGGCTTATTTTACAGTATATAAATATTAATGAAGCGTTAATGTTGGTTTGTACGGTTTACTCGCCTGTAAGTAGGAGGGAGATGGAAGAAAAGCTGCTGACACAGCGGCAGGATTATGGCTGGAAATGAAATGTTTCCCGCAATGTGTCTGCGCAGACATCTGTCGTTCCATATGGATTCATAAATAGTCGCATCAAACTTGTTTAGAAGACACCTTAACATCACCGGGGGAGAGGGAGGCTCCTCTCAGAATAACATCTAACATAAGAAATAGTGGTGAAAGGCTGGAACTGTTACTCTGGGGCCTATTCATCATCACTTCATTTTTACAGAAGCATTTTCACCTGCACTTGTAAAAATTAAGTTATCGGGCCATTCATCAAGGAGATAAAGCAGGAGATCTCCCCATACACTAATATCACAGATATCCCCATACACTAGTATCACAGATATCCCCATACATTAGTATCACATATATCCCCTGCTTACCTTCCTCTCCCGGAATGGCCGCTGTCCCCATACACTAGTATCACAGATATCTCCTGCTTACCTTCCTCTCCCTGAATGGCCGCTGTCCCCATACACTAGTATCACAGATATCTCCTGCTTACCTTTCTCTCCCGGAATGGCCGCTGTCCCCATACACTAGTATCACAGATATCTCCTGCTTACCTTTCTCTCCCGGAATGGCCCGCTGTCCCCATACACTAGTATCACAGATATCTCCTGCTTACCTTCCTCTCCTGGAATGGCTCGCTGTCCCCATACACTAGTATCACAGATATCTCCTGCTTACCTTTCTCTCCCGGAATGGCTCGCTGTCCCCATACACTAGTATCACAGATATCTCCTGCTTACCTTCCTCTCCCGGAATGGCCGCTGTCCCCATACACTAGTATCACAGATATCTCCTGCTTACCTTCCTCTCCCGGAATGGCCGCTGTCCCCATACACTAGTATCACAGATATCTCCTGCTTACCTTTCTCTCCCGGAATGTCTCGCTGTCCCCATACACTAGTATCACAGATATCTCCTGCTTACCTTTCTCTCCCGGAATGGCCGCTGTCCTCATACACTAGTATCACAGATATCTCCTGCTTACCTTCCTCTCCCGGAATGGCCGCTGTCCCCATACACTAGTATCACAGATATCTCCTGCTTACCTTTCTCTCCCGGAATGGCCGCTGTCCCCATACACTAGTATCACAGATATCTCCTGCTTACCTTCCTCTCCCGGAATGGCCTGCTGTCCCCATACACTAGTATCACAGATATCTCCTGCTTACCTACCTCTCCCGGAATGGCCAGCTGTCCCCATACACTAGTATCACAAATATCTCCTGCTTACCTTCCTCTCCCGGAATGGCCAGCTGCACCCATACACTAGTATCACAGATATCTCCTACTTACCTCTGTCTCCCGGAATGGCCCGCTGTCCCCGTACACTAATATCACAGATATCTCCTGCTTACCTTTCTCTCCTGGAATGTCCTCTCTCCTCATACACTAGTATCACAGATATCTCCTACTTACCTTCCTCTCCCAGAATGGCCCGCTGTCCCCATACACTAGTATCACAGATATCTCCTGCTTACATTCCTCTCCCGGAATGGCCCGCTGTCCCCATACACTAGTATCACAGATATCTCCTGCTTACCTTCCTCTCCCGGAATGGCCTGCTGTCCCCATACACTAGTATCACAGATATCTCCTGCTTACCTTCCTCTCCCGGAATGGCCCGCTGTCCCCATACACTAGTAACACAGATATCTCCTGCTTACCTTCCTCTCCCGGAATGGCCCGCTGACCCCATACACTAGTAACACAGATATCTCCTGCTTACCTTCCTCTCCCGGAATGGCCCGCTGTCCCCATACACTACTATCACAGATATCTCCAGCTTACCTTCCTCTCCCGGAATGGTTCGCTGTCCCCATACACTAGTATCACAGTTATCTCCTACTTACCTTCCTCTCCCAGAATGGCCCGCTGTCCCCATACACTAGTATCACAGATATCTCCTGCTTACCTTCCTCTCCCGGAATGGCCCGCTGTCCCCATACACTAGTATCACAGATATCTCCTGCTTACCTTCCTCTCCCGGAATGGCCTGCTGTCCCCATACACTAGTATCACAGATATCTCCTGCTTACCTTCCTCTCCCGGAATGGCCAGCTGTCCCCATACACTAGTATCACAAATATCTCCTGCTTACCTTCCTCTCCCGGAATGGCCAGCTGCACCAATACACTTGTATCACAGATATCTCTTACTTACCTCTGTCTCCCAGAATGGCCCGCTGTCCCCGTACACTAATATCACAGATATCTCCTGCTTACCTTTCTCTCCCGGAATGTCCTCTCTCCTCATACACTAGTATCACAGATATCTCCTACTTACCTTCCTCTCCCAGAATGGCCTGCTGTCCCCATACACTAGTATCACAGATATCTCCTGCTTACCTTCCTCTCCCGGAATGGCCCGCTGTCCCCATACACTAGTATCACAGATATCTCCTGCTTACCTTCCTCTCCCGGAATGGCCGCTGTCCCCATACACTAGTATCACAGATATCTCCTGCTTACCTTCCTCTCCCGGAATGTCCCGCTGTCCTCATACACTAGTATCACAGATATCTCCTGCTTACCTTCCTCTCCCGGAATGGCCGCTGTCCCCATACACTAGTATCACAGATATCTCCTGCTTACCTTCCTCTCCCGGAATGTCCCGCTGTCCTCATACACTAGTATCACAGGTATCTCCTGCTTACCTTCCTCTCCCGGAATGGCCGCTGTCCCCATACACTAGTATCACAGATATCTCCTGCTTACCTTCCTCTCCCGGAATGGCCTGCTGTCCCCATACACTAGTATCACAGATATCTCCTGCTTACCTTCCTCTCCCGGAATGGCCCGCTGTCCCCATACACTAGTATCACAGATATCTCCTGCTAACCTTTCTCTCCCGGAATGGCCCGCTGTCCCCATACACTAGTATCACAGATATCTCCTGCTAACCTTTCTCTCCCGGAATGGCCCGCTGTCCCCATACACTAGTATCACAGATATCTCCTGCTTACCTTCCTCTCCCGGAATGGCCCGCTGTCCCCAAACACTAGTATCACAGATATCTCCTACTTACCTTTCTCTCCCGGAATGGCCCGCTGTCCCCATACACTAGTATCACAGATATCTCCTGCTAATCTTCCTCTCCCGGATTGGCCGCTGTCCCCATACACTAGTATCACATATATCTCCTGCTTATCTTCCTCTCCCGGATTGGCCGCTGTCCCCATACACTAGTATCACAGATAACTCCTGCTTATCTTCCTCTCCTGGATTTGCCGCTGTCCCCATACACTAGTATCACAGATATCTCTTGATTACCTTCCTCTTCTGGATTTGCCGCTGTCCCCATACACTAGTATCACAGATATCTCCTGCTTACCTTTCTCTCCCGGAATATCCCGCTGTCCCCATACACTAGTATCACATATATCTCCTGCTTACCTTCCTCTCCCGGATTGGCCCGCTGTCCCCATACACTAGTATCACAGATATCTCCTGCTTATCTTCCTCTCCCGGTTTGGCCCGCTGTCCCCATACACTAGTATCACAGATATCTCCTGCTTACCTTTCTCTCCCGGAATGGCCCGCTGTCCCCATACACTAGTATCACAGATATCTCTTGCTTACCTTCCTCTCCTAGATTTGCCGCTGTCCCCATACACTAGTATCACAGATATCTAATGCTTACCTTTCTCTCCCGGAATATCCCGCTGTCCCCATACACTAGTATCACATATATCTCCTGCTTATCTTCCTCTCCCGGATTGGCCCGCTGTCCCCATACACTAGTATCACAGATATCTCCTGCTTATCTTTCTCTTCCGGAATGGCCCGCTGTCCCATACACTAGTATCACATGTATCTCCTGCTTACCTTTCTCTCCCGGAATGGACTGCTGTCCCCATACACTAGTATCACATGTATCTCCTGCTTACCTTCCTCTCCTGGAATGGACTGCTGTCCCCATACACTAGTATCACAGATATCTCCTGCTTACCTTTCTCTCCCGGAATGGCCCGCTGTCCCCATACACTAGTATCACATATATCTCCTACTTACCTTCCGATTGTGGAATGGCCTGCTGTCCCCATACACTAGTATCAAAGATATCTCCTATTTACCTTCTGTTTGCGGAATGGCCCGCTGTCCCCATACACTAGTATCACAGATATCTCCTGCTTACCTTCCTCTCCCGGAATGGTGCCTGTCCCCATACACTAGTATCACAGATATCTCCTGCTTACCTTCCTCTCCCGGAATGACCCGCTGTCCCCATACATTAGTATCACAGATATCTCCTGCTTACCTTTCTCTCCCGGCATGGCCCGCTGTCCCCATACATTAGTATCACAGATTTCTCCTGCTTACCTTCCTCTCCCGGAATGTCCCGCTGTCCCCATACACTAGTATCACAGATATCTCCTGCTTACCTTTCTCTCCCGGAATGGCCGCTGTCCCCCATACACTAGTATCACAGATATCTCCTGCTTACCTTTCTCTCCCGGAATGGCCGCTGTCCCAATACATTAGTATCACAGATATCTCCTGCTTTCCTTTCTCTCCCGGAATGTCTCGCTGTCCCCATACACTAGTATCACAGATATCTCCTGCTTACCTTCCTCTCCCGGAATGGCCCGCTGTCCCCATACACTAGTATCACAGATATCTCCTGCTTACCTTCCTCTCCCGGAATGGCCTGCTGTCCCCATACACTAGTATCACAGATATCTCCTGCTTACCTACCTCTCCCGGAATGGCCAGCTGTCCCCATACACTAGTATCACAAATATCTCCTGCTTACCTTCCTCTCCCGGAATGGCCAGCTGCACCCATACACTAGTATCACAGATATCTCCTACTTACCTCTGTCTCCCGGAATGGCCCGCTGTCCCCGTACACTAATATCACAGATATCTCCTGCTTACCTTTCTCTCCCGGAATGTCCTCTCTCCTCATACACTAGTATCACAGATATCTCCTACTTACCTTCCTCTCCCAGAATGGCCCGCTGTCCCCATACACTAGTATCACAGATATCTCCTGCTTACCTTCCTCTCCCGGAATGGCCTGCTGTCCCCATACACTAGTATCACAGATATCTCCTGCTTACCTTCCTCTCCCGGAATGGCCCGCTGTCCCCATACACTAGTAACACAGATATCTCCTGCTTACCTTCCTCTCCCGGAATGGCCCGCTGACCCCATACACTAGTAACACAGATATCTCCTGCTTACCTTCCTCTCCCGGAATGGCCCGCTGTCCCCATACACTACTATCACAGATATCTCCAGCTTACCTTCCTCTCCCGGAATGGCTCGCTGTCCCCATACACTAGTATCACAGTTATCTCCTACTTACCTTCCTCTCCCAGAATGGCCCGCTGTCCCCATACACTAGTATCACAGATATCTCCTGCTTACCTTCCTCTCCCGGAATGGCCCGCTGTCCCCATACACTAGTATAACAGATATCTCCTGCTTACCTTCCTCTCCCGGAATGGCCTGCTGTCCCCATACACTAGTATCACAGATATCTCCTGCTTACCTTCCTCTCCCGGAATGGCCAGCTGCACCCATACACTAGTATCACAGATATCTCCTACTTACCTCTGTCTCCCGGAATGGCCCGCTGTCCCCGTACACTAATATCACAGATATCTCCTGCTTACCTTTCTCTCCCGGAATGTCCTCTCTCCTCATACACTAGTATCACAGATATCTCCTACTTACCTTCCTCTCCCAGAATGGCCCGCTGTCCCCAAACACTAGTATCACAGATATCTCCTACTTACCTTTCTCTCCCGGAATGGCCCGCTGTCCCCATACACTAGTATCACAGATATCTCCTGCTTATCTTCCTCTCCCGGATTGGCCGCTGTCCCCATACACTAGTATCACATATATCTCCTGCTTATCTTCCTCTCCCGGATTGGCCGCTGTCCCCATACACTAGTATCACAGATATCTCCTGCTTATCTTCCTCTCCTGGATTTGCCGCTGTCCCCATACACTAGTATCACAGATATCTCTTGATTACCTTCCTCTTCTGGATTTGCCGCTGTCCCCATACACTAGTATCACAGATATCTCCTGCTTACCTTCCTCTCCCGGATTGGCCCGCTGTCCCCATACACTAGTATCACAGATATCTCCTGCTTATCTTTCTCTTCCGGAATGGACTGCTGTCCCCATACACTAGTATCACATGTATCTCCTGCTTACCTTCCTCTCCTGGAATGGACTGCTGTCCCCATACACTAGTATCACAGATATCTCCTGCTTACCTTTCTCTCCCGGAATGGTCCGCTGTCCCCATACACTAGTATCACATATATCTCCTACTTACCTTCCGATTGTGGAATGGCCTGCTGTCCCCATACACTAGTATCAAAGATATCTCCTATTTACCTTCTGTTTGCGGAATGGCCCGCTGTCCCCATACACTAGTATCACAGATATCTCCTGCTTACCTTCCTCTCCCGGAATGGCCAGCTGTCCCCATACACTAGTATCACAAATATCTCCTGCTTACCTTCCTCTCCCGGAATGGCCAGCTGCACCCATACACTAGTATCACAGATATCTCCTACTTACCTCTGTCTCCCGGAATGGCCCGCTGTCCCCGTACACTAATATCACAGATATCTCCTGCTTACCTTTCTCTCCCGGAATGTCCTCTCTCCTCATACACTAGTATCACAGATATCTCCTACTTACCTTCCTCTCCCAGAATGGCCCGCTGTCCCCATACACTAGTATCACAGATATCTCCTGCTTACCTTCCTCTCCCGGAATGGCCCGCTGTCCCCATACACTAGTATCACAGATATCTCCTGCTTACCTTCCTCTCCCGGAATGGCCTGCTGTCCCCATACACTAGTATCACAGGTATCTCCTGCTTACCTTCCTCTCCCGGAATGGCCCGCTGTCCCCATACACTAGTAACACAGATATCTCCTGCTTACCTTCCTCTCCCGGAATGGCCCGCTGACCCCTTACACTAGTAACACAGATATCTCCTGCTTACCTTCCTCTCCCGGAATGGCCCGCTGTCCCCATACACTACTATCACAGATATCTCCAGCTTACCTTCCTCTCCCGGAATGGCTCGCTGTCCCCATACACTAGTATCACAGTTATCTCCTACTTACCTTCCTCTCCCAGAATGGCCCGCTGTCCCCATACACTAGTATCACAGATATCTCCTGCTTACCTTCCTCTCCCGGAATGGCCCGCTGTCCCCATACACTAGTATCACAGATATCTCCTGCTTACCTTCCTCTCCCGGAATGGCCTGCTGTCCCCATACACTAGTATCACAGATATCTCCTGCTTACCTTCCTCTCCCGGAATGGCCAGCTGTCCCCATACACTAGTATCACAAATATCTCCTGCTTACCTTCCTCTCCCGGAATGGCCAGCTGCACCCATACACTAGTATCACAGATATCTCCTACTTACCTCTGTCTCCCGGAATGGCCCGCTGTCCCCGTACACTAATATCACAGATATCTCCTGCTTACCTTTCTCTCCCGGAATGTCCTCTCTCCTCATACACTAGTATCACAGATATCTCCTGCTTACCTTCCTCTCCCAGAATGGCCCGCTGTCCCCATACACTAGTATCACAGATATCTCCTGCTTACCTTCCTCTCCCGGAATGGCCCGCTGTCCCCATACACTAGTATCACAGATATCTCCTGCTTACCTTCCTCTCCCGGAATGGCCGCTGTCCCCATACACTAGTATCACAGATATCTCCTGCTTACCTTCCTCTCCCGGAATGTCCCGCTGTCCTCATACACTAGTATCACAGATATCTCCTGCTTACCTTCCTCTCCCGGAATGGCCGCTGTCCCCATACACTAGTATCACAGATATCTCCTGCTTACCTTCCTCTCCCGGAATGTCCCGCTGTCCTCATACACTAGTATCACAGGTATCTCCTGCTTACCTTCCTCTCCCGGAATGGCCGCTGTCCCCATACACTAGTATCACAGATATCTCCTGCTTACCTTCCTCTCCCGGAATGGCCTGCTGTCCCCATACACTAGTATCACAGATATCTCCTGCTTACCTTCCTCTCCCGGAATGGCCCGCTGTCCCCATACACTAGTATCACAGATATCTCCTGCTAACCTTTCTCTCCCGGAATGGCCCGCTGTCCCCATACACTAGTATCACAGATATCTCCTGCTTACCTTCCTCTCCCGGAATGGCCAGCTGTCCCCATACACTAGTATCACAAATATCTCCTGCTTACCTTCCTCTCCCGGAATGGCCAGCTGCACCCATACACTAGTATCACAGATATCTCCTACTTACCTCTGTCTCCCGGAATGGCCCGCTGTCCCCGTACACTAATATCACAGATATCTCCTGCTTACCTTTCTCTCCCGGAATGTCCTCTCTCCTCATACACTAGTATCACAGATATCTCCTACTTACCTTCCTCTCCCAGAATGGCCCGCTGTCCCCATACACTAGTATCACAGATATCTCCTGCTTACCTTCCTCTCCCGGAATGGCCCGCTGTCCCCATACACTAGTATCACAGATATCTCCTACTTACCTCTGTCTCCCGGAATGGCCCGCTGTCCCCGTACACTAATATCACAGATATCTCCTGCTTACCTTTCTCTCCCGGAATGTCCTCTCTCCTCATACACTAGTATCACAGATATCTCCTGCTAACCTTTCTCTCCCGGAATGGCCCGCTGTCCCCATACACTAGTATCACAGATATCTCCTGCTAACCTTTCTCTCCCGGAATGGCCCGCTGTCCCCATACACTAGTATCACAGATATCTCCTGCTTACCTTCCTCTCCCGGAATGGCCCGCTGTCCCCAAACACTAGTATCACAGATATCTCCTACTTACCTTTCTCTCCCGGAATGGCCCGCTGTCCCCATACACTAGTATCACAGATATCTCCTGCTTATCTTCCTCTCCCGGATTGGCCGCTGTCCCCATACACTAGTATCACATATATCTCCTGCTTATCTTCCTCTCCCGGATTGGCCGCTGTCCCCATACACTAGTATCACAGATATCTCCTGCTTATCTTCCTCTCCTGGATTTGCCGCTGTCCCCATACACTAGTATCACAGATATCTCTTGATTACCTTCCTCTTCTGGATTTGCCGCTGTCCCCATACACTAGTATCACATGTATCTCCTGCTTATCTTTCTCTTCCGGAATGGACTGCTGTCCCCATACACTAGTATCGCATGTATCTCCTGCTTACCTTCCTCTCCTGGAATGGACTGCTGTCCCCATACACTAGTATCACAGATATCTCCTGCTTACCTTTCTCTCCCGGAATGGCCCGCTGTCCCCATACACAAGTATCACATATATCTCCTACTTACCTTCCGATTGTGGAATGGCCTGCTGTCCCCATACACTAGTATCAAAGATATCTCCTATTTACCTTCTGTTTGCGGAATGGCCCGCTGTCCCCATACACTAGTATCACAGATATCTCCTGCTTACCTTCCTCTCCCGGAATGGCCTGTTGTCCCCATACACTAGTATCACAGATATCTCCTACTTACCTTCCTCTCCCGGAATGGTGCCTGTCCCCATACACTAGTATCACAGATATCTCCTGCTTACCTTCCTCTCCCGGAATGACCCGCTGTCCCCATACATTAGTATCACAGATATCTCCTGCTTACCTTTCTCTCCCGGCATGGCCCGCTGTCCCCATACATTAGTATCACAGATATCTCCTGCTTACCTTCCTCTCCCGGAATGTCCCGCTGTCCCCATACACTAGTATCACAGATATCTCCTGCTTACCTTTCTCTCCCGGAATGGCCGCTGTCCCCCATACACTAGTATCACAGATATCTCCTGCTTACCTTTCTCTCCCGGAATGTCTCGCTGTCCCCATACACTAGTATCACAGATATCTCCTGCTTACCTTCCTCTCCCGGAATGTCCCGCTGTCCTCATACACTAGTATCACAGATATCTCCTGCTTACCTTCCTCTCCCGGAATGGCCGCTGTCCCCATACACTAGTATCACAGATATCTCCTGCTTACCTTCCTCTCCCGGAATGTCCCGCTGTCCTCATACACTAGTATCACAGGTATCTCCTGCTTACCTTCCTCTCCCGGAATGGCCGCTGTCCCCATACACTAGTATCACAGATATCTCCTGCTTACCTTCCTCTCCCGGAATGGCCTGCTGTCCCCATACACTAGTATCACAGATATCTCCTGCTTACCTTCCTCTCCCGGAATGGCCCGCTGTCCCCATACACTAGTATCACAGATATCTCCTGCTAACCTTTCTCTCCCGGAATGGCCCGCTGTCCCCATACACTAGTATCACAGATATCTCCTGCTAACCTTTCTCTCCCGGAATGGCCCGCTGTCCCCATACACTAGTATCACAGATATCTCCTGCTTACCTTCCTCTCCCGAATGGCCCGCTGTCCCCAAACACTAGTATCACAGATATCTCCTACTTACCTTTCTCTCCCGGAATGGCCCGCTGTCCCCATACACTAGTATCACAGATATCTCCTGCTTATCTTCCTCTCCCGGATTGGCCGCTGTCCCCATACACTAGTATCACATATATCTCCTGCTTATCTTCCTCTCCCGGATTGGCCGCTGTCCCCATACACTAGTATCACAGATATCTCCTGCTTATCTTCCTCTCCTGGATTTGCCGCTGTCCCCATACACTAGTATCACAGATATCTCTTGATTACCTTCCTCTTCTGGATTTGCCGCTGTCCCCATACACTAGTATCACAGATATCTCCTGCTTACCTTTCTCTCCCGGAATATCCCGCTGTCCCCATACACTAGTATCACATATATCTCCTGCTTATCTTCCTCTCCCGGATTGGCCCGCTGTCCCCATACACTAGTATCACAGATATCTCCTGCTTATCTTTCTCTTCCGAAATGGACTGCTGTCCCCATACACTAGTATCACATGTATCTCCTGCTTACCTTCCTCTCCTGGAATGGACTGCTGTCCCCATACACTAGTATCACAGATATCTCCTGCTTACCTTTCTCTCCCGGAATGGCCCGCTGTCCCCATACACTAGTATCACATATATCTCCTACTTACCTTCCGATTGTGGAATGGCCTGCTGTCCCCATACACTAGTATCAAAGATATCTCCTATTTACCTTCTGTTTGCGGAATGGCCCGCTGTCCCCATACACTAGTATCACAGATATCTCCTGCTTACCTTCCTCTCCCGGAATGGCCTGTTGTCCCCATACACTAGTATCACAGATATCTCCTGCTTACCTTCCTCTCCCGGAATGGTGCCTGTCCCCATACACTAGTATCACAGATATCTCCTGCTTACCTTCCTCTCCCGGAATGTCCCGCTGTCCCCATACACTAGTATCACAGATATCTCCTGCTTACCTTTCTCTCCCGGAATGGCCGCTGTCCCCCATACACTAGTATCACAGATATCTCCTGCTTACCTTTCTCTCCCGGAATGGCCGCTGTCCCCATACATTAGTATCACAGATATCTCCTGCTTTCCTTTCTCTCCCGGAATGTCTCGCTGTCCCCATACACTAGTATCACAGATATCTCCTGCTTATCTTCCTCTCCCGGAGTGGCCCGCTGTCCCCATACACTAGTATCACAGATATCTCCTGCTTACCTTCCTCTCCCGGAATGGCCGCTGTCCCCATACACTAGTACCACAGATATCTCCTGCTTATCTTCCTCTCCCGGAATGGCCGCTGTCCCCATACGTTAGTATTAGGGCAGAATTCATCAAGCTCCAAAAGTATAGTATTTTTGGAGCTTGACTGCGGGAGCATTCGCCATCTTCATCTCCTTCTCGAGGCTCGCAACCCACTCCTTCCCTATGGGAAGGAGGTCCAGGTTGCGAAGAGGGATACTTTTGGATCCCTTCGCCCCTCTCCGGCTCCTTCCGCCGGACGGCGGGGCTCTTGTGCACATGCGTGACCTGTAGGTCGCACATGCGCAGTCCCATCACTGCTCCGAAAGGAGCGAAGCTCCATGCCTGTACTTTGTCACGTAACATTAGCGGTGAAAGTTTACCCTGCCAGGTTTTCTGTCTTCGCAGTGACAGTGCGTTGCGCACTATGGAGCCCAGAGTAAGCGGAGGGATCTACATTGAAACCGCGAGCTTGATAAATCAGATAATCCTATCGTCCTTATACTTAGGCCATTAATAAATAGGTAATAAACCTACAATTGTGTTAATTATGTGGAAACTATTGTTTCTGCACTATTATCGGGAATTGCCATTATAATCAATAGGCCCTAAGCGCGATAAAACTTCCTATTGTTTCCATAAGCCATTAGCACATAGCGGGTGGTGGTGGGAGCAATTACTGATTCCCCCGGCCCGGGGTTGTTGGTGGGCCCTGGGTTAACTGCAGAGCGGGGCTTTGCAGTATTTTTTCTTTATTTGGAAGGAGCATGGTCACGCCTCCCGGATTTGGTCACGTGTCCCCCTCTAGCATGGGGGATACGTGACTTGCTCTCAGTTTTTAGCAGGGGGGATACGTGACCTGCTCTCAGCCTGTAGCAGGGGGGATATCCTCCTGCGCTCAGTAGGGAAAACTCAGGGCCTGATTCAGAGCCTGACGCAATTAGCGCTCGCTCGTCCTGAAAATAGGGGTGGCTATTCAAATCAACCGTTCGCTCTTTGCGGTCTGTTCACGCCTCCAGGTCTGAACGAGCGAACAAACTTGCTGTAGTTTTTTTGGAAACTACGCCCCCTGGCCGCTCGCATCCTACGTCATGTCCGCTATTTATTAGATTAATCAAGTACATCGGCCAGCGTATGAACTGCTCGCTATTCTTGGGGTTGGTTTTTGCTACCACAATTTTGCGAGCAGTCCTGGCTATAAAATAACTCAGTGACATGGTCAATGACGCTGCTGTTTTAATTATGCACACCCATAAAACGCCCGTTTTGACCTTTAAGCACGCCTGCGTTCGGATCTCTACTCCCCGTTTTCAAGCACCTTCCCCTGTTACCACCCACATACGCCTCCTCCTGTCACTCAAATTATCAGGCTTTCGCTATTGTGCGAGCACATGAATTTCGACCGCACTGACTGGTTCGCGCATGCGTATAATGATCCGTACGCATGCGCAGTTGGTCAAACATCGCTCAGAGCGAACGAGCGGCCACTTACGAGCGGCTCTGAATCAGGCCCTCAAATCGCTGAGCGGACTGGGGCTGATACACAAATCTGACTGGTTGAGAATCACCGGTCTTTGGGCATCAGGAGGCTATTAATTATCTCTTATTTATATAGCACTATTATAGCATCATACATACAGCCGATTGTTGCAGGAAACCGGAGCACCTGGAGGTTCCGATGCCTCCAGAGCGCCGAAGCTGACCCAGAATATCCCTCCCTTACTGACACCTCCTCCCGCACCTCAATTTGATGCACATGGGCCCCCCCATTGCCAGTTACAAAATAAATTAAAAAAAAAAGTCATAATGACAAAAAGAAAGAAATCACTGTGCCTCATGCCAGCAGTCCAACGGGGCTCCCATGTTGGAAAGCCAGCTGTACCACCCCCAGAAAATGGCGCCCTTAGGCACATGCCTCACATGCCTAGTGGGAAATCCACCACTGATGCCACCCAATGTTCCACACTAAATGTACCATACTAAGCACTGTGACTGTGATAGACGAAATGTCGATACTTACGCAGATTGAGCGATTGTTAGCCATTGCGCATGAGTGTAAACTGCACTACGCAAGCGCAGCATTTGAATTGCGTTTACGTTCACACAGAGGATTCACTCACAAAGTGAGTGACCGCTAATGGGGGAGGTAACGGGGATGACTTGAGAAACGAAGGTGAGTTGGACCATTTAAACACTGTTTTGAGCATACATAAATTAGCCCCTGCGTCCTTGCTGTCAGCGCAAGAACCCTCTGTGTGTCTGGGGCCGGCTGTGTGTGTGGCAGCAGGAGAGGCCTCTGTGTGTCTGGTGACCGGCTGTGTGTGTGGCAGCAGGAGAGGCCTCTGTGTGTCTGGTGACCGGCTGTGTGTGTGGCAGCAGGAGAGGCCTCTGTGTGTCTGGTGACCGGCTGTGTGTGGGCAGCAGGAGAGGCCTCTGTGTGTCTGGTGACCGGCTGTGTGTGTGGCAGCAGGAGAGGCCTCTGTGTGTCTGGTGACCGGCTGTGTGTGGCAGCAGGAGAGGCCTCTGTGTGTCTGGTGACCGGCTGTGTGTGTGGCAGCAGGAGAGGCCTCTGTGTGTCTGGTGACCGGCTGTGTGTGTGGCAGCAGGAGAGGCCTCTGTGTGTCTGGTGACCGGCTGTGTGTGTGGCAGCAGGAGAGGCCTCTGTGTGTCTGGTGACCGGCTGTGTGTGTGGCAGCAGGAGAGGCCTCTGTGTGTCTGGTGACCGGCTGTGTGTGGGCAGCAGGAGAGGCCTCTGTGTGTCTGGTGACCGGCTGTGTGTGGCAGCAGGAGAGCTCTCTGTGTGTCTGGTGACCGGCTGTGTGTGCGGCAGCAGGAGAGGCCTCTGTGTGTCTGGTGACCGCTGTGTGTGTGGCAGCAGGAGAGCCCTCTGTGTGTCTGGTGACCGGCTGTGTGTGTGGCAGCAGGACAGGCCTCTGTGTGTCTGGTGACCGGCTGTGTGTGTGTGGCAGCAGGAGAGGCCTCTGTGTGTCTGGTGAGTGGCTGTGTGTGTGGCAGCAGGAGAGGCCTCTGTGTGTCTGGTGACCGGCTGTGTGTGTGGCAGCAGGAGAGGCCTCTGTGTGTCTGGTGACCCGCTGTGTGTGTGGCAGCAGGAGAGGCCTCTGTGTGTCTGGTGACCGGCTGTGTGTGGGCAGCAGGAGAGGCCTCTGTGTGTCTGGTGACCGGCTGTGTGTGGCAGCAGGAGAGGCCTCTGTGTGTCTGGTGACCGGCTGTGTGTGTGGCAGCAGGACAGGCCTCTGTGTGTCTGGTGACCGGCTGTGTGTGTGTGGCAGCAGGAGAGGCCTCTGTGTGTCTGGTGACCGGCTGTGTGTGTGGCAGCAGGACAGGCCTCTGTGTGTCTGGTGACCGGCTGTGTGTGTGGCAGCAGGAGAGTCCTCTGTGTGTCTGGTGACCGGCTGTGTGTGTGGCAGCAGGAGAGCCCTCTGTGTGTCTGGGGACCGGCTGTGTGTGTGTGTGGCAGCAGGAGAGGCCTCTGTGTGTCTGGGGACCGGCTGTGTGTGCGGTTGCAGGATAGCCCTCTGTGTGTCTGGTGACCGGCTGTGTGTGTGTGGCAGCAGGAGAGCCCTCTGTGTGTCTGGTGACCGGCTGTGTGTGTGGCAGCAGGAGAGCTCTCTGTATGTCTGGTGACCGGCTGTGTGTGTGGCAGCAGGAGTTGCCTCTGTGTGTCTGGTGACCGGCTGTGTGTGTGGCAGCAGGAGAGGCCTCTGTGTGTCTGGTGACCGGCTGTGTGTGTGTGGCAGCAGGAGAGGCCTCTGTGTGTCTGGTGACCGGCTGTGTGTGTGGCAGCAGGAGAGGCCTCTGTGTGTCTGGTGACCGGCTGTGTGTGTGGCAGCAGGAGAGCCCTCTGTGTGTCTGGTGACCGGCTGTGTGTGGGCAGCAGGAGAGGCCTCTGTGTGTCTGGTGACCGGCTGTGTGTGGCAGCAGGAGAGGCCTCTGTGTGTCTGGTGACCGGCTGTGTGTGTGGCAGCAGGACAGGCCTCTGTGTGTCTGGTGACCGGCTGTGTGTGTGTGGCAGCAGGAGAGGCCTCTGTGTGTCTGGTGACCGGCTGTGTGTGTGGCAGCAGGACAGGCCTCTGTGTGTGTCTGGTGACCGGCTGTGTGTGTGGCAGCAGGAGAGGCCTCTGTGTGTCTGGTGACCAGCTGTGTGTGTGGCAGCAGGAGAGCCCTCTGTGTGTCTGGTGACCAGCTGTGTGTGGCAGCAGGAGAGCCCTCTGTGTGTCTGGTGACCGCTGTGTGTGTGGCAGCAGGAGAGGCCTCTGTGTGTCTGGTGACCGGCTGTGTGTGTGGCAGCAGGACAGGCCTCTGTGTGTCTGGTGACCGGCTGTGTGTGTGTGGCAGCAGGAGAGGCCTCTGTGTGTCTGGTGACCGGCTGTGTGTGTGGCAGCAGGAGAGGCCTCTGTGTGTCTGGTGACCGGCTGTGTGTGTGGCAGCAGGAGAGGCCTCTGTGTGTCTGGTGACCGGCTGTGTGTGTGGCAGCAGGAGAGGCCTCTGTGTGTCTGGTGACCGGCTGTGTGTGGGCAGCAGGAGAGGCCTCTGTGTGTCTGGTGACCGGCTGTGTGTGGCAGCAGGAGAGGCTTCTGTGTGTCTGGTGACCGGCTGTGTGTGTGGCAGCAGGAGAGCCCTCTGTGTGTCTGGTGACCGGCTGTGTGTGTGGCAGCAGGAGAGCTCTCTGTATGTCTGGTGACCGGCTGTGTGTGTGGCAGCAGGAGAGCCCTCTGTGTGTCTGGTGACCGGCTGTGTGTGTGGCAGCAGGAGAGCCCTCTGTGTGTCTGGTGACCGGCTGTGTGTGTGGCAGCAGGAGAGCCCTCTGTGTGTCTGGTGACCAGCTGTGTGTGGCAGCAGGAGAGCCCTCTGTGTGTCTGGTGACCGGCTGTGTGTGCGGTAGCAGGAGAGCCCTCTGTGTGTCTGGTGACCGGCTGTGTGTGTGGCAGCAGGAGAGGCCTCTGTGTGTCTGGTGACCGCTGTGTGTGTGGCAGCAGGAGAGCCCTCTGTGTGTCTGGTGACCGGCTGTGTGTGTGGCAGCAGGAGAGCCCTCTGTGTGCCTGGTGAGTGGCTGTGTGTGTGGCAGCAGGAGAGTCCTCTGTGTGTCTGGTGACCGGCTGTGTGTGGCAGCAGGAGAGCCCTCTGTGTGTCTGGTGACCAGCTGTGTGTGTGGCAGCAGGAGAGCCCTCTGTGTGTCTGGTGACCGGCTGTGTGTGTGGCAGCAGGAGAGCCCTCTGTGTGTCTGGTGAACGGTTGTGTGTGTGGCAGCAGGAGAGCCCTCTGTGTGTCTGGTGACCGGCTGTGTGTGTGGCAGCAGGAGAGGCCTCTGTGTGTCTGGTGACCGGCTGTGTGTGTGGCAGCAGGAGATCCCTCTGTGTGTCTGGTGACCGGCTGTGTGTGTGGCAGCAGGAGAGGCCTCTGTGTGTCTGGTGACCGGCTGTGTGTGGCAGCAGGAGAGCCCTCTGTGTGTCTGGTGACCGGCTGTGTGTGTGGCAGCAGGAGAGGCCTCTGTGTGTCTGGTGACCGGCTGTGTGTGTGGCAGCAGGAGAGCCCTCTGTGTGTCTGGTGACCGGCTGTGTGTGTGGCAGCAGGAGAGGCCTCTGTGTGTCTGGTGACCGGCTGTGTGTGCGGTTGCAGGATAGCCCTCTGTGTGTCTGGTGACCGGCTGTGTGTGTGGCAGCAGGAGAGGCCTCTGTGTGTCTGGTGACCGGCTGTGTGTGTGGCAGCAGGAGATCCCTCTGTGTGTCTGGTGACCAGCTGTGTGTGTGGCAGCAGGAGAGCCCTCTGTGTGTCTGGTGAACGGCTGTGTGTGTGGCAGCAGGAGAGGCCTCTGTGTGTCTGGTGACCGGCTGTGTGTGTGGCAGCAGGAGAGGCCTCTGTGTGTCTGGTGACCGGCTGTGTGTGTGGCAGCAGGAGATCCCTCTGTGTGTCTGGTGACCGGCTGTGTGTGGCAGCAGGAGATGCCTCTGTGTGTCTGGTGACCGGCTGTGTGTGGCAGCAGGAGAGCCCTCTGTGTGTCTGGTGACCGGCTGTGTGTGTGGCAGCAGGAGATGCCTCTGTGTGTCTGGTGACCGGCTGTGTGTGGCAGCAGGAGAGCCCTCTGTGTGTCTGGTGACCGGCTGTGTGTGTGGCAGCAGGAGAGGCCTCTGTGTGTCTGGTGACTGGCTGTGTGTGTGGCAGCAGGAGAGCCCTCTGTGTGTCTGGTGACCGGCTGTGTGTGTGGCAGCAGGAGAGGCCTCTGTGTGTCTGGTGACCGGCTGTGTGTGCGGTTGCAGGATAGCCCTCTGTGTGTCTGGTGATCGGCTGTGTGTGTGGCAGCAGGAGAGCCCTCTGTGTGTCTGTTGACTGGCTGTGTGTGTGTGTGGCAGCAGGAGAGGCCTCTGTGTGTCTGGTGACCGGCTGTGTGTGTGGCAGCAGGAGATCCCTCTGTGTGTCTGGTGACCGGCTGTGTGTGTGGCAGCAGGAGAGGCCTCTGTGTGTCTGGTGACCGGCTGTGTGTGGCAGCAGGAGAGCCCTCTGTGTGTCTGGTGACCGGCTGTGTGTGTGGCAGCAGGAGAGGCCTCTGTGTGTCTGGTGACCGGCTGTGTGTGTGGCAGCAGGAGAGCCCTCTGTGTGTCTGGTGACCGGCTGTGTGTGTGGCAGCAGGAGAGGCCTCTGTGTGTCTGGTGACCGGCTGTGTGTGCGGTTGCAGGATAGCCCTCTGTGTGTCTGGTGACCGGCTGTGTGTGTGGCAGCAGGAGAGGCCTCTGTGTGTCTGGTGACCGGCTGTGTGTGTGGCAGCAGGAGATCCCTCTGTGTGTCTGGTGACCAGCTGTGTGTGTGGCAGCAGGAGAGCCCTCTGTGTGTCTGGTGAACGGCTGTGTGTGTGGCAGCAGGAGAGGCCTCTGTGTGTCTGGTGACCGGCTGTGTGTGTGGCAGCAGGAGAGGCCTCTGTGTGTCTGGTGACCGGCTGTGTGTGTGGCAGCAGGAGATCCCTCTGTGTGTCTGGTGACCGGCTGTGTGTGGCAGCAGGAGATGCCTCTGTGTGTCTGGTGACCGGCTGTGTGTGGCAGCAGGAGAGCCCTCTGTGTGTCTGGTGACCGGCTGTGTGTGTGGCAGCAGGAGAGGCCTCTGTGTGTCTGGTGACTGGCTGTGTGTGTGGCAGCAGGAGAGCCCTCTGTGTGTCTGGTGACCGGCTGTGTGTGTGGCAGCAGGAGAGGCCTCTGTGTGTCTGGTGACCGGCTGTGTGTGCGGTTGCAGGATAGCCCTCTGTGTGTCTGGTGATCGGCTGTGTGTGTGGCAGCAGGAGAGCCCTCTGTGTGTCTGTTGACTGGCTGTGTGTGTGTGTGGCAGCAGGAGAGGCCTCTGTGTGTCTGGTGACCGGCTGTGTGTGCGGCAGCAGGAGAGGCCTCTGTGTGTCTGGTGACCGCTGTGTGTGTGGCAGCAGGAGAGCCCTCTGTGTGTCTGGTGACCGGCTGTGTGTGTGGCAGCAGGAGAGCCCTCTGTGTGTCTGGTGACCGGCTGTGTGTGTGGCAGCAGGAGAGGCCTCTGTGTGTCTGGTGACCGGCTGTGTGTGTGGCAGCAGGAGAGCCCTCTGTGTGTCTGGTGACCGGCTGTGTGTGTGGCAGCAGGAGAGCCCTCTGTGTGTCTGGTGAGTGGCTGTGTGTGTGGCAGCAGGAGAGCCCTCTGTGTGTCTGGTGACCGGCTGTGTGTGTGGCAGCAGGAGAGGCCTCTGTGTGTCTGGTGACCGGCTGTGTGTGTGGCAGCAGGAGAGCCCTCTGTGTGTCTGGTGACCGGCTGTGTGTGTGGCAGCAGGAGAGGCCTCTGTGTGTCTGGTGACCGGCTGTGTGTGCGGCAGCAGGAGAGGCCTCTGTGTGTCTGGTGACCGCTGTGTGTGTGGCAGCAGGAGAGCCCTCTGTGTGTCTGGTGACCGGCTGTGTGTGGGCAGCAGGAGAGGCCTCTGTGTGTCTGGTGACCGGCTGTGTGTGGCAGCAGGAGAGGCCTCTGTGTGTCTGGTGACCGGCTGTGTGTGTGGCAGCAGGAGAGCCCTCTGTGTGTCTGGTGACCGGCTGTGTGTGGGCAGCAGGAGAGGCCTCTGTGTGTCTGGTGACCGGCTGTGTGTGGGCAGCAGGAGAGGCCTCTGTGTGTCTGGTGACCGGCTGTGTGTGTGGCTTCAGGAGAGGCCTCAGTGTGTCTGGTGACCGGCTGTGTGTGTGGCAGCAGGAGAGGCCTCTGTGTGTCTGGTGACCGCTGTGTGTGTGGCAGCAGGAGAGCCCTCTGTGTGTCTGGTGACCGGCTGTGTGTGGGCAGCAGGAGAGGCCTCTGTGTGTCTGGTGACCGGCTGTGTGTGTGGCTTCAGGAGAGGCCTCAGTGTGTCTGGTGACCGGCTGTGTGTGTGATAGCAGGAGAGGCCTCTGTGTGTCTGGTGACCGCTGTGTGTGTGGCAGCAGGAGAGCCCTCTGTGTGTCTGGTGACCGGCTGTGTGTGTGGCAGCAGGAGAGCCCTCTGTGTGTCTGGTGAGTGGCTGTGTGTATGGCAGCAGGAGAGACCTCTGTGTGTCTGGTGACCGGCTGTGTGTGTGGCAGCAGGAGAGTCCTCTGTGTGTCTGGTGACCGGCTGTGTATGTGGCAGCAGGAGATCCCTCTGTGTGTCTGGTGACCGGCTTTGTGTGTGGCAGCAGGAGAGCCCTCTGTGTGTCTGGTGAACGGCTGTGTGTGTGGCAGCAGGAGAGCCCTCTGTGTGTCTGGTGACCGGCTGTGTGTGTGGCAGCAGGAGAGGCCTCTGTGTGTCTGGTGACCGGCTGTGTGTGTGGCAGCAGGAGATCCCTCTGTGTGTTTGGTGACCGGCTGTGTGTGGCAGCAGGAGATGCCTCTGTGTGTCTGGTGACCGGCTGTGTGTGGCAGCAGGAGAGCCCTCTGTGTGTCTGGTGACCGGCTGTGTGTGTGGCAGCAGGAGAGGCCTCTGTGTGTCTGGTGACCGGCTGTGTGTGTGGCAGCAGGAGAGCCCTCTGTGTGTCTGGTGACCGGCTGTGTGTGTGGCAGCAGGAGAGCCCTCTGTGTGTCTGGGGCCCGGCTGTGTGTGGCAGCAGGAGAGGCCTCTGTGTGTCTGGGGAGCGGCTGTGTGTGTGTGACAGCAGTAGAGGCCTCTGTGTGTCTGGGGACCGGCTGTGTCTTCGGCAGCTGAGACTTACTCAGAAGGCAGATGTCCGCATGATCTGCGTTCAGTGTTTCTGGTTTTGTGCGTGCACGGCGGACGCAAGATGCTTTCAGTGGGCGTCTCTAAGAACTAGACGGTGTGCGAGTCATTAGCGTATTTTCATAATTGATTTCCGTAATATATCGCAGTTGCCATTGCATTAGTGTACCTCTCTGAATTAGGCCTTACTGTATGTGTGCAGTGCTAACTACTGTGTCACATTGCTGTCTTACTCCGTTGTAGTTACCGGAGTTAATGATTTTCAGTTTTCAGAAAGCCACAGCCAAAACAGAACTATCCTGGAAAACCAGTTATATAAATAATTGTCCTTCTTTTCCCATTTAAAATGAATACTGCACCTGATTCCTGTTGGATCTCAAGGTTGCGGACACACGCAACAAGTCAATATTTGTGTTCTGCGCATGCATATGGAGCACGTGCGCAAGCCGGGCACTGCGAGCTGGTATGCAAACGCAGT
The DNA here is from genome assembly GCA_031769625.1 of Taudactylus pleione. Lineage (NCBI taxonomy): Eukaryota > Metazoa > Chordata > Amphibia > Anura > Myobatrachidae > Taudactylus > Taudactylus pleione. The sequence continues at coordinate 351,638 of JAUIMM010000556.1, forward strand.
GAATACGCAGTGTAACACACAAATGATTTACAGGACGTGCCAGTTGGGGGTGTAGAGGGGGGTGGTTGATGGAACGCAGGCGTGCCTGTGCATTTGAACACCGTTACAGGGGCGTGCATAATTAAGCCCCAGCGACGGCATACGCAGCCAGAGGTCTACATGGCGACAGGAAGCTTCGCAGGGTGTGAGTCATGGCAAGCTCAAGCACAACTGTGCGTATGGGTCCGATGTTACCGATGTTTTCGCTGACTTATGGATGTATGTAATGGGAAGTGGACGGCTGTATAGGCTGGGGGCGTCTTGGTATAGTGCTACGATCGCATTCATTTGTATATTATCGCTACGTGCGGGTGCGTGCGATTGCAGACTTGCGATCCGTCCTTAACCCATAAGAAGCAGTGGTAGGTGTAGTCATTGCAGCGAGTCTCATGTTCCCGTGCCCATGTGCAGGTCAGTATTACACCTCCTACATGGCACATTAGTGGTAGGACAGGCACCAACCTGCCAGCACTGCTACAGTCTGCTCTCATTGCCAGACCCAACGCCAGCTCCTAAAATTATATTTTCAAATGTTTAGTTTCACATGTGTTTTATCAGCACAAAATAAATTGCTTCTACATCCAATTTATACAAACTCGGGATAAATACACAAGGGGACGCGCAAGGTGAATGCTTTTACTGTCTCCGGCTTAGCGCTAAGGTCACCCAGGGAAAATAGGCCCAATGCAGCATTTTTATGGTAAGTGTTTTTATGATAAACGCCACTAATGAAAAGAGAAAAAAAATGTCATCTTAGTCCTAAGTAACATAGACTAATTTATTTGGAAATAAATAAAACAAGATTTAAAACCCCTGGAACAGATGAACCAGCTACCCCTTTATTGCGGCATTTTACATTCACGGAGTGTGGGCCTGATTCAGAGCCGCTCGTAAGCGGACGCTCGTTCGCTCTGAGCGATGTTCGCACAACTGCGCATGCGTATGGGTCGTAATACGCATGAGCGAACCAGTCATTGCGGTCGGAAATTGTGTGCTCGCAAAATAGCGAATGCCTGCTAATTTGAGTGACAGGATGAGGCGTTTGTGGGTGGTAACAGGGGAAGGTGCTTGAAAACGGGGAGTGGAGATCCGAACGCAGGCGTGCCAAACGGGCGTTTTAAGGGTGTGCATAATTAACAAAGCAGCGTCATCAACCACGTCACTTGGTTGTCTTTTAGCCTGAACTGCTCGCATGATTGCGGTAGGAAAATGCTACCACAAGCACTGCGAGCAGTTCATACGCCTTTCGATGTACTCGATTAATCTAATAAATAACGGAGATGACGTAGGATGCGAGCGGCCAGGGGGCGTTTTTTTAAAAATAGCGAGCGCATGTTTCATTCGCTCGTTCAGACATCAACAGACCGCAAAGAGCGAGCGCTCAATTTAAATATCCGGCCCCTTTTTCTGAACGAGCGAGCGCAAATAGCATCCGGCTCTGAATCAGGTCCTAATTACGAAGATGATCATTGATTGTGAAGCCAGAGTGTGAATCACAGGGAGAAACTATTGGGTGCATTCTGAATTCTGTTACTTCTGCCACCCCCTCCCTGCTGCCAATCCACAAGGGGGCGCAATATACCACAGGGTCGCTCTCTGTCACCAGCACATAGCGGCACGCCTGGCAGCAATTCACAAGTTCCACAATGTTACGTCCATGATGGGTGTTGAGAGGGGCACGGTCTATTTATCCTTAATGGGTGTGTGCAGCCCCCCACCTGTACCACTGATGCAGGCTGCAGTTTGGGGAGAGAGTGCGCCCTAATGTGCCCCAACTTCCTATTCAGTAATGTTGGCAGCCATGATTGCGAGCTGAGCGTGGGTATATTACATATTTTTATAATATGAGATAATTATAAACATACAAGAGGGACCAACATCCTTAATGGAGCATACACACGGTCAGACTTGTCAGATTTGTCAGATGAACGATTAAACGATTTGAACGATTTTACCAAAGTTTTGAACGATTGAACGATTTTTGACTGCATTAAAATGAATAGAATCGTCCAAGTCTGACTGCAAACCCATCAGATGTCAGAAATCGTTATCTGACCATCGGGAACGCGCATCGTTGATCGTCCATCGTTCAGGCATGTCAGATATGAACGATTTTCCTTCAGATATGAACGACTGAACGATTTTTAAATCGTTATCGTTCATATCTGAAGGAAAAATCTGACCATGTGTATGCACCATTAGGCTTAAATACACCAACTCCACTTCCAGAATATTGGTAGGGACTGTGGGCGAGGACTGAGGGGATAGGTGGCCTCACTGACACTTGTATCTCCTATCAAATGTATCTCTTCAGCATTTCCCTGCCTCCGCCAGTTCTGATGTAACAAAGTGTCATATAGGTTGGAAGGTGGTGGCCATACTCTAAATTTATTGATGTCATTGTAACTATTTTGTAGTTATGTTGCAGGTTCTCCTCATTTTCTATTTTATATACATGTTCCCCATAGCGTAGAATGAGCCCCCCGTATCCTTAGTGACAGGTGACCCTGTTTAGGAAGCGTCAGTGCTACGCCATGCACATAATAGTACATAGCAGCGTGAGAGTACGATTTTACCTTACGTTGTGTGTTCGCCTATATTGGAATGTTGTAGATCGGGATTTGAGGTTTCATCTCCACTTACAAACTATATTGGATTTGTAATAAAATGAAGCACTCCAGTCTTACAAGCGCCGCTCTGCCATTCGCACAGCGATCTCATCGGTCATTGCTGGTGGGTTTGCAGGATTTAGGACCGAACGTTTTCTCTGAATGGCACAGATAAGAAAGTCAAACGCAATTCGGTGCAATGTAAGAGATAAGTCCTAAGCTCGGAAAGTGGTTTTACATTAATGGGCCTCACTCAGAAGTGGACGCAAATCCCGTCATGAGTGTGTTTCCGCATGCAGCAGACGTGAGAGAACATGCAAATTTTCGGAGCCACCAGAATTTGTATTAAGACGCCCACTTGTGGCGTCTCACGGCCTTCTGCGAAACTCTATGGGCCTCTATGAGTCTTAACCACAGAGTACAAATTCGCAGTCACTTAAGTCGCCACAACCCCGTTACCTCCCCCAAACAATCGCTGTCTGTAAATCACTCTGCTTCCCAATCCGCACACACGAGATCATTGCAGCACAAACGCGCAGCCTAAAAACATGGGCACTTGCGACTGAAATCGACACTGCGTTCACATCTAAATCAGCCCCAATGTTACATCCTTATTCATGTCAGAATAATTGTTACAGAACTGTTACTTGATACATCGGGAAGCTCTGCACTGACCGGGGGATTGCATGTGTGCGACATCTCCATGTATTGTGTTGCCAGCGAGGGCCATGGAACGGTCTCCCAGCATTGTGGTGTGAGATCACAGTACAGTAGGAGTGGATGGGACTAACATAAGGCCAAGATACAACATTTTTAGGAGATAAATCCAAAAAGCTCAACCAGGAAACCAAATATATTTCCGAATATGTGACCTGTACAGTAGCGTATGGGAAACTATCGGAACGTTCTAGAAGGTGAAACACACGTTTATTCTGGTTTGTCCACTCTGCAATCATTCTAGAATATTCCCCCTCCGTATATTAGTGACCGGACACCCAACCAGCAGTCAGATGGACGTTTTCTATCGTGTTTATCTATTTCTCGTCTGTGTATGTAAAAAATTAGAACCAATCTAGCAAAACCGATGTCATGTTCGGAATCGGCAGCACAAAGTTACCCCAGAGTCGCTCTAATACAGGGGTCAGGGAATTTTTTTACCTCTTACCCCAAAATATATTTAGATACACCGTTATCCCCTTGATTTGAAAGGAAGGAAATCATATAGTAGTGCCCCCATATAATGTCCCTGTAGTAGTGCCCCCATATAATTCCCCTATAGTAGTGCCCCCATATAATGTCCCTGTAGTAGTGCCCCCATATAATTCCCCTGTAGTAGTGCCCCCATATAATGTCCCTGTAGTAGTGCCCCCATATAATGTCCCTGTAGTAGTGCCCCCATATAATGCCCCTGTAGTAGTGCCCCATATAATGCCCCTGTAGTAGTGCCCCCATATAATGTCCCTGTAGTAGTGCCCCCATATAATTCCCCTGTAGTAGTGCCCCCATATAATGCCCCTGTAGTGCCGCTTGTACAAAAAAAAAAAAACACCTCAATCCCCGCTCCTGCGTCCGCCGCTGTCCTGGTCGCCCGGCTGCTCCTCAGAACTATGGGAGAGACGTCATGATGTCTCTCCCATAGTGCGCATGGAGAGAGCCGGAAGCTGAAGTTCAGAAGAGAACTCCAGCCTCCGGCTAACGCGGCGCTGCAGGGAAGGAGCCGGGCGCCTGCTGGTAATAACATCTCAGCGGGCGTCCGGCTTAGAAGCCTCCCTGCGGCAAAGCCGGGTATGCATATGAAGAATGATTCATATGCATGGCCGGCTGTCCGTCCATTACCCCCAGGAATTTAATTTTTACCCCATGTGGGGTAATTTACCCCTGTTCCCTGATCACTGCTCTTACATGATTGGGAATATGATCAGTATGATAGAATAGGCCGGTGCTGAAGGACAGCTCCTGTGAGTTACTATGAGGAACCTGCACTCAGATGTTTGTACTGTATAACACTATTTTCTAATTCTAGGTACAGAAATACCAAGCCCAGCATGTGCCTGTATACAATGGATATAAAAATAATGATAACTTGATATTTTACAAAAACCACGTACTCCGTGCAGCTGAGCTTGTTACAAAATGGGTGTAAATAGAAAACACGATGCCCATAAAAATCATGTATTTCTGCTGATACACAGAGCTGTATTCATCTGAAGATACGTCCGCCACCGCAAAGGCAGCATAGTCACCTGGTTTATGATGTCATCATTCTCAGCGTATATTTGTACCAGCCCAATAGCAGGTGCACAAGAGGTGCTTCCTAACCATCGTACATGCCTGTTTATTGTTTTATTAACAGTTATAGCACCAGCATATTACATTGCACATTACAATTGGGAACAAACAGTGACACAGGAAGACTGGGTAATAACAGACAGATAGAGAGGTAGGAGGGCCCTGCTCGCAGGCTTACAGTCAGCAGGTCTGAGAGAACGCACCATTACTGTACTCAGCCTGCCCTTGCACGTCTCCAATATTCCAGCTCATTCGTTATAAAGAGACGCAAGTGCCAAACATGCAATAGTCTGCAGTGCCTGCCATCTCTTTATGGATATGCTCAGGGCAAATCAGCGCAATTTAAGTTACATGAATCTCGTAGGTTAAGCCCGTCATCAGCCGCCATGTGTTTTTCCTTGAAACATCTAATTTTTATATAATAATAATAATATTGGGGAAGGGTAATAATAATATAGGGGAAGGGTAGTGCGAGGGGGCCAAAGTTAAGCAATCTGGAAAGGACAGAGAACACAGCATAGTAATGAAATCATCCATTGACGTTCTGCAGAGTCTCACCAGACAGAAGAGTGAAAACGAAATGAATGATCTTGTGGACACAGGATTGCGGTTATGCCAAGGATAGGAGAGGACAGGTTGTGTCCCTGAGGATTGCAGACCGAGACCCCCAATGAGTACAGGATATTCAGCAGAATGCGTTGGGCGCTGTGTACTGCGCCCCCAGCCTGAGTGGCAATGTATGTACCTGGGGCTCGCGTCAGTTTCCACAGCTCGGCCAGTTTTAATTGCTTTACCAATTAGGAGTTTTCACGCACGGCTGATAAATGTCTTACTAAGAGTGCACTTATCAGAAGAGGGGGGCGAAGCGCAGTCACCATTCAGATGTAAAAGGTCCATTACAAGATTGGAATAGATCGGCAATACATTTATCATTCATCTGCGCGGCGTGTGATTTCAATCAGAAAGAAAGGTGATGAATGGTTCTGGCAGTTCCTCCCAAATACACTAAAACATAATACGCCGCCACCAGTCCCCGCTGCTAAAAGACCTCATCGCGCGGCCTGACCTTGGTCAGCAAAACATGTTTGGTTAGCACAAAAACTTAATCATAGGAAGTCATAAGTAGAATCCTTCTTTTTTTACTGCTCTTTTTTTTCTCGGAGAGGGAAATTTATAGCTTGCGGGACAGGTAGGATGTGAACAATGGGCCCGAATGGAGTCTGGGGTTATCTCATCTGTGCGAGAATACTGCTAAAAATCGATGTGACCTCTGCTGCACTGTCATCCCAATTCCCACCCTCTGCGTCCTATCTGTCTTTCGCTGGTCGCTCAGATCTGTGTGCTGTCTCTGCGGCGCTCTCTTGGGCCAGATTATCAGAATGAATCATTGCCTGCATACCTCTTATATTTCTATTTATTTTCCTGCTGCTGACTAGCTGGGATGAAATATGAGACTTTTTGCATTTGATCCCTGCCGCAGCGCCAGCACCTCATTTAGAAGCGTCTCTCTCTTTTTAACGGAGAGTAATATTATTTTGAAACTTCAATTTGGTGTATGGAGACATTGCAGCTCGGCCAGCGTGATGCTCGTCCTGGCTAACGATAGTTATTTCCGGCACAGGGTGGTACTGTCGGCGGTGTTACTCCCATTTCAGGAGAGGACACCGTTCTGCCGGTTGGGGTTTAAAGGTCAGAGACCCAGGCGAAGGGTAGAGGCCACTGATCATTTACTGAGTGGCTGGTGGGTAAATGAATCTGTCACACCAGCAGCGGCCCCCTGTAGTGTTGGAGACAGGAGGTCTCAGATTTGGCAGAAGAAAAGTGGGTAATAATTGTTGGCCTGTTTAATGGACGTTTCGTCTTAGTACTGGAAGATCCAGGTTTCCTCACAGGTAATAACTTTATTTAAAAAGGCGAATCCGCTTGAACGTGTTCCAAAATGTCCGTACAAATCACTTTCTTTCCGCTCGGCAGTGAGACGTCTTGGAACCATCTAAACACAAAACTTTGTCATGTTAAGATCTTGGCACAAAACTTGCCTAATGGTTCCTTTGTCGATGTTATTTACCATTTCTATCATTCGGATGCCGAGTCAACGGTGAATTTGAACAATTTTCTAAATTTTTTCCACAATTTCTATTTGATGTGTAAGGCCTTCCGGGTTGTTCGTCATCTTCTACATCCTCACGATCATCACTAAATCTTTTGTGCCTCTCAAACACCCGTGCACGTGACATACAATCCGTCCTGTAAGACTCGGCATACGGAAATATTTGGTGGGAGTTTTGCTCAAACAACGTTGCGCTGCTTTTGAACTAAGCATTTTTACGACGCACAGGAAAGACAGAAGTCCTTCGAACGGTGTGTGACGGCAAACGGTCTGTGCGAGAGGGGTGAAACTTGCAAAAACGTTTTGGGATAGTCCAAGGTCAATTTTCCACCTCTCATTTTTTACTTACGCCAGTATGGTTTATTTTTTTTTACAAGTATCGTCTCGTTATTAAATAGCCACACCTCGTATTGCCGCCAAAAGCAACGTTACAGATTTTGCATTAGTGTGAGGCTGACATTGATAGACCCCTTTAGCAAGACCTAATATTGCAACAAAATTCCAGGGGGAGGGTGAATGCAGCGGATGTCAGCAAAGCTCTTGTTATAGGGTCCATTTATCAAAATGCTGCTATAGGTCAAATATATTTTTATTGTCACTTATGATGATAATATGGATAAAAGAACAATTTACCGCTGTCATTTATGAAGAATACGGTATATCACCAGCTGCCCGGAGCGGTAAGAGTTACCGATTTGCCGGGCCGGTCTTTTCAGAAATGCGCATGAGCCAGCTGCGTATTTGGCTCGTGTATTCGCAGCAGAACTGATATCCCAGGTTTGGACTTTTAGTTCCACTAATATGGGAAAACCTAGAAGTTTCAATGTAGATTAACAATAAAACAATATATATTTGCAAACTATTGGCCATTTAAATTAGATTTATTAAATAATAAAACACTTTTACTCTAACATTCTTCTGAGGTGTACACGTACCAACACAATGCTTAATAACCTTCGCTATTGCCCTTTGATAAATATCCCCAATAGTCCTGATATAATCATTAGCAGAGGCGCTGAACCGTTACAACACAGGAAAATTGTACATGAAGCCTGGACGGAAGTCCACCATACAGATCTGTTCGCAGACGCGACGTAGCCCAACGAATAAATAAATAAACAGCAGAGTACACTAATAACTGTCGCAGTCAAATTCCCATATTAAGAGCATTCGTCAATAGCAAATATATAGTGTAATAACTGTGCGGAGTGACATTGTAACAGCCGCAACAGCGCCACATAAACGGCAGATATAGTGGCCGCATTTAGCGACGTTCAGCTGTGGGTTTTTTTTTCTTAATCTTGGGAGGTAATTTTGGAAGCTGCCAGTAAAATGCGCACTCGGGTTGTGACAGATATCTCCCCTCATACGGATCTGAAATAAATACCAGGCAGGTACAATCTGCCGCAATATAGTGTGTTGTTCCCTGTCAGCAAATGTGTTTCTGAGCACATAATAGAGATAGCTGCCGGAGGAATTTGTCTGTACGCCACCATGGTACGAACGCTTAAGTCCTGTTCTTTAATCACGCCGGCCGTGTTTGTAACGGATTTGCAGGGCCCAGAGGGAATTATAAAAAGGAGGAAAAAAATTTAATTCTGCCGGAGTCTAATTGTAAATCTTGGAATTAATATGACAAGGGCATTGGAGAAATGGAACAAATGTATCAAGTACTTAAAGTCAATATATTTGGAAGAAGGTTTACCAAAAAGCAATTGCAGCTAAAATTTCCCCCATAACCTTTTTTTATGTGCCAGATGTAACGCCGTGATATATTTTCGTAGCCTTCCCCCCCCCCCCCCTCTGAAAATGAGTCATTTAAAACAGTATCTGAGACACGATTTCAGCGCAGTTTATGCGCGGTGATGAATTGGAGAGGAAAATCAAAATCAACTGTATCACTGTATTTCCTAAATAAAATGGGGGGCTGTGTATGTACGCTGGTGCGGAATGAAGCAACTGCCGGCAACAGTATCATTGATACAACCATGGGACTCCTTGCTGGGACTTGTAGTGTTTTTAGATATTCACCTTACAAAAATAAGACAATAGGCTGCTTGAACTCTTGAATATTTTTGTGATAAGTGAATAGTAAGTTATTGCACCCAGGCGAATCACTCTTAAGGCTAGATAGGGGACACACTGCGGAGCGCATCTGGCGTGTTTTCCCGCTGCGAATGATCGGGAGTCAGGCATACGCAATTTCGGGTGTTGCAGCCATACACATTTCAACCACAACTCACTTGTACATGTAGGCAGTGGGCTCACTGGGGGGGTTCATTGACAGAATTGCGGGCTTTGCAGATTTGTGCGTAAGCGTTTAGATGCCTTTATCAGGCGGTTCATTGTGCTTAGTATATGGCTGGTGCCAGAGCCTTAACTAGACTTTTTGGTGCCCTGTGCCAAGGAGAGCATTGGCACCGCCCTCCCAATTTTTTAATACCAGGGACATAAGATTGTGTAGTTGAAAAAAGGCCATGGCCTCATGGGAAAGGGCCAGGGAAGACATAGGAGAGGCCAGGAGATGCTGGGGATAAATAAGGATTTAATATAGTGCACCTGAGAGAGGACCATGGCCTCATGGGGAAGGGCCAGGGAAGAGATAGGGAGGCCAGGAGATGCTGGGGATAAATAGGGACATAATATAGTGCATCTGAGAGAGGGCCATGGCCTCATGGGGAAGGGCCAGGGAAGAGATTGGGGAGGCCAGGAGATGCTGGGGATAAATAGAGATATAATATAGTGCATCTGAGAGAGGGCCATGGCCTCATGGGGAAGGATCAGGGAAGAGATAGGGGAGGCCAGGAGATGCTGGGGATAAATAGGGACATAATATAGTGCATCTGAGAGAGGGCCATGGCCTCATGGGGAAGGATCAGGGAAGAGATAGGGGAGGCCAGGAGATGCTGGGGATAAAAGAAGAGGAAGCTACAAGTGAGAATGATAATTAACAGGAAAAGTGACAGGCCCAAACAGCGCCCCCTACCCTAGTTACGGCCCTTGCTGGTGCTAGTGCTCGCTGATCATGATAACAGCTAAGCAACCATGAGTACGGATGGGTGCTTGCTGTAGTATATCTGATGTGCTTTACATATTTATCTTGGTTGTTCTTTAGACCAGATGGAGAAATGATCTTGAAAGAAATTATTTGCATGAACAGAATTCCCATAGGACGTGTAGGTAATGTAGACGTGTGGGTGACATGAAAGAGGCTTTGAGGCTGGTCCAGAGAACTAGCTGAGTCTGCAGAAGACCTCAGTATGGGGACAGCTCTTAATTGCAGCTACTGGTATCATTCCAAGACCTCTGAGGTCCTCCCTCCTGTCCATATATGAATGGCTGGAACAGGTGGAGAACCATTAAACGTATGGAAGCACATTCTCGCAGATTCTTTAATAGTTATTCAGTGTGGTGGAATTCCCTAATTTATAGGATTCTAATGGATAATAGTGAACAAGAGCCTCCAGGCTGAGGTCAGTTAATGAGAGGGTCCTATTTGGATGTGACTGGTAGAGCTAAGTACGACCCTTTTCTGTGAATGACAGAGACTATTGTACAGTGATCCAAATTTCCATTGTGCCACTTACCCGACACTACTGAACTAAATGGCCGGGGTTCTTTTTGCCTTTAGTCCTCACCATCTGCGCCCCTACACCCCCAAAAGTCGTGCTCCCACTGAGTGGTTTGGTTCCTTTAACGCAGTAAGGTCTGATGAGATACGTAAATCACAGTACACGATTGTTCTTTTTGTCTAACAATAAAGATGAGAATTGATTGAAGTTGCTCTGCAGAATATATGAATGTGTATCTGTCAGAGGGTACTTTAGGATGAGGGCACTATAGGATGAGGGTACTATAGGATGAGGGCACTATAGGATGAGGGCACTATAGGATGAGGGCAGTATAGGATGAGGGCAGTATAGGCTGAGGGTACTATAGGATGAGGGCACTATAGGATGAGAGCACTGTAGGATGAGGGTACTATAGGCTGAGGGTACTATAGGATGAGAGCACTGTAGGATGAGGGCACTATAGGATGAGGGCACTGTAGGATGAGGGCACTATAGGATGAGGGCACTATAAGATGAGGGCACTATAGGATGAGGTTTCTATAGGCTGAGGGCACTATAGGATGAGGGCACTATAGGCTGAGGGCAATGTAGGATGAGGGTACTATAGGATGAGGGCACTATAGGATGAGGATACTATAGTATGAGGGCACTATAGGATGAGGGCACTATAGGATGAGGGTACTATAGGATTAGGGTAGTATAGGCTGAGGGTAATAATTGAGTATGGAGAATATCCGTATGCTCAGGATTGGGCCCCGGTGGGTCGGTCCATGAACAGACTGGGCAGCACATGCGGGGGCGAAGATGGGGCCATTTATTTGCTGGTTGAGAATAGCCTGAAGTGCAGATTTTTCAAAAGGCCAAGTGCAGCTGTTTGTGGGCACTGACTGGGGGTGGGCACTGCCCCTGAGTCCTGCTATGCCTCAGTCATCCAGCAGCGGCCCCTGGCTGTTTGTAACTGCGGATGAGAACCTGGGGGGTGGGGTGAAATTCCGCCTGTCATGTGCTGGACGCACCCAGAGCTAGCAGGGAAGCGCGATGTACATATTAGGAACGCCACTGGGGACAATACGGCTACAGGTTGATGATAAGCTGATGACCCAAAGGAAATAAATACACACCTACATTACGTCCTTATCCAAGTTACAGCTAATGATCTGCAGTGCGTCAGGGCGTATGTACTAATGTAGACAGTTGTGCATTGTGTGAGTGATCTCCCCCATCTGCTCCAGCTGAGACACTGGACGCATCTCCTGCTCTCCCCACCGAGTGTAAGGAAAATTCCAGCTTACACCCATGATGAATGGGGTGCACCCAGAATGGTACCAGTATGACCTGAATCCTGCAGCACAGCTAGGTATTGGCATCAGACACTGTAGTTACATAGGACCTATCACTGTCCCATCTATCTCTATGTGCTTATTGGAATCAGATGTGTGTATGACCACCCGGGTACGTTCCTAATGCCTCACTCTCTGTCTTACTCTGCAGATGACATCCAAATCACCATTCCAATAATAAAACCAACCTTGGAAAGAGTTCAGCTGACGGGGCAAACCCTACCTCCTGGGTTCCCAGCGCCGTTCCTCTTTGCCGACGGGCTGTCGTCCGTAGAAACTCTCCTAACCAACATTCAGGTGCGTCACCCTCAGTACTTCCCCCGACCAAAAGACTGCTATGGGTAATACCGCCCTCCATTTACAGTATACTCTCCTATATAACTATCCTCTTCTGTCCCACAGAGATTTACAGCATACAGATGTGTCCTCAATACGCCATGTGGTGCGATATGCCTGGCGCGTGAGTGAGCCGCCAACTCTGCCAGCGTCGGGCATGTAAATACGTCTGAGTCACAATGCGATGCAGCTAGGACGCACCCGCAGACTGCGCTGATTAATGTGATATGTGACACCTGTATATCTGTGTGCTCCTGAGTCTGTATATGGAGACTGCGCTGAGTAATGTGATATGTGACACCTGTATATCTGTGTGCTCCTGAGTCTGTATATAGGAGACTGCGCTGAGTAATGTGATATGTGACACCTGTATATCTGTGTGCTCCTGAGTCTGTATATGGGAGTCTGCGCTGAGTAATGTGATATGTGACACCTGCATGTGTGTGCTCCTGGGTCTGTATATGGGAGACTGCGCTGAGTAATGTGATATGTGACACCTGTATATCTGTGTGCTCCTGAGTCTGTATATGGGAGACTGCACTGAGTAATGTGATATGTGACAACTGTATATCTGTGTGCTCCTGAGTCTGTTTATGGGAGACTGCGCTGAGTAATGTGATATGTGACACCTGTATATCTGTGTGCTCCTGAGTCTGTATACGGGAGACTGCGCTGAGTAATGTGATATGTGACACCTGTATATCTGTGTGCTCCTGAGTCTGTATACGGGAGACTGCGCTGTGTAATGTGATATGTGACACCTGTATATCTGTGTGCTCCTGAGTCTGTATATGGGAGACTGCGCTGTGTAATGTGATATGTGACACCTGTATATCTGTGTGCTCCTGAGTCTGTATATGGGAGACTGCGCTGTGTAATGTGATATGTGACACCTGTATATCTGTGTGCTCCTGAGTCTGTATATGGGAGACTGCGCTGTGTAATGTGATATGTGACACCTGTATATCTGTGTGCTCCTGAGTCTGTATATGGGAGACTGTGCTGAGTAATGTGATATGTGACACCTGTATATCTGTGTGCTCCTGAGTCTGTATATGGGAGACTGCGCTGAGTAATGTGATATGTGACACCTGTATATCTGTGTGCTCCTGAGTCTGTATATGGGAGACTGTACTGAGTAATGTGATATGTGACACCTGTATATCTGTGTGCTCCTGAGTCTGTATATAGGAGACTGCGCCGAGTAATGTGATATGTGACACCTGTATATCTGTGTGCTCCTGAGTCTGTATATAGGAGACTGCGCTGATTAATGTGATATGTGACCCCTGTATATCTGTGTGCTCCTGAGTCTGTATATAGGAGACTGCGCTGATTAATGTGATATGTGACCCCTGTATATCTGTGTGCTCCTGAGTCTGTATATAGGAGACTGTGCTGAGTAATGTGATATGTGATCCCTGTATATCTGTGTGCTCCTGAGTCTGTATATGGGAGACTGCGCTGAGTAATGTGATAGGTGACACCTGTATATCTGTGTGCTCCTGAGTCTGTATATGGGAGACTGCGCTGAGTAATGTGATATGTGACACCTGTATATCTGTGTGCTCCTGAGTCTGTATAAAGGAGACTGCGCTGAGTAATGTGATATGTGACACCTGTATATCTGTGTGCTCCTGAGTCTGTATAAAGGAGACTGCGCTGAGTAATGTGATATGTGACACCTGTATATCTGTGTGCTCCTGAGTCTGTATATGGGAGACTGCGCTGAGTAATGTGATATGTGACACCTGTATATCTGTGTGCTCCTGAGTCTGTATATGGGAGACTGCGCTGAGTAATGTGATATGTGACACCTGTATATCTGTGTGCTCCTGAGTCTGTATATGGGAGACTGCGCTGAGTAATGTGATATGTGACACCTGTATATCTGTGAGCTCCTGAGTCTGTATATGGGAGACTGCGCTGAGTAATGTGATATGTGACACCTGTATATCTGTGTGCTCCTGAGTCTGTATATGGGAGACTGCGCTGAGTAATGTGATATGTGACACCTGTATATCTGTGTGCTCCTGAGTCTGTATATGGGAGACTGCGCTGAGTAATGTGGTATGTGACACCTGTATATCTGTGTGCTCCTGAGTCTGTATATAGGAGACTGTGCTGAGTAATGTGATATGTGACACCTGTATATATGTGTGCTCCTGAGTTTGTATATGGGAGACTGCGATGAGTAATGTGATATGTGACACCTGTATATCTGTGTGCTCCTGAGTCTGTATATAGGAGACTGCGATGAGTAATGTGATATGTGACACCTGTATATCTGTGTGCTCCTGAGTCTGTATATGGGAGACTGCGATGAGTAATGTGATATGTGACACCTGTATATCTGTGTGCTCCTGAGTCTGTATATGGGAGACTGCGATGAGTAATGTGATATGTGACACCTGTATATCTGTGTGCTCCTGAGTCTGTATATGGGAGACTGCGCTGAGTAATGTGATGTGTGACACCTGTATATCTGTGTGCTCCTGAGTCTGTATATGAAGACTGTGCTGAGTAATGTGATAGGTGACACCTGTATATCTGTGTGCTCCTGAGTCTGTATATGGGAGACTGTACTGAGTAATGTGATATGTGACACCTGTATATCTGTGTGCTCCTGAGTCTGTATATGGAGACTGCGCCGAGTAATGTGATATGTGACACCTGTATATCTGTGTGCTCCTGAGTCTGTATATGGGATACTGCGCTGAGTAATGTGATATGTGACACCTGTATGTCTGTGTGATCCTGAGTCTGTATATAGGAGACTGCGCTGAGTAATGTGATAGGTGACACCTGTATATCTGTGTGCTCCTGAGTCTGTATATGGGAGACTGCACTGTGTAATATGATATGTGACACCTGTATATCTGTGTGCTCCTGAGTCTGTATATAGGAGACTGCGCTGAGTAATGTGATAGGTGACACCTGTATATCTGTGTGCTCCTGAGTCTGTATGTGGGAGACTGTGCTGAGTAATGTGATATGTGACACCTGTATATCTGTGTGCTCCTGAGTCTGTATATGGGAGACTGCGCTGAGTAATGTGATATGTGACACCTGTATATCTGTGTGCTCCTGAGTCTGTATATAGGAGACTGCGCTGAGTAATGTGATATGTGACACCTGTATATCTGTGTGCTCCTGAGTCTGTATATGGGAGACTGCGCTGAGTAATGTGATGTGTGACACCTGTATATATGTGTACTCCTGAGTCTGTATATAGGAGACTGCGCTGAGTAATGTGATATGTGACACCTGTATATCTGTGTGCTCCTGAGTCTGTATATAGGAGACTGCGCTGTGTAATGTGATATGTGACACCTGTATATCTGTGTGCTCCTGAGTCTGTATATGGAGACTGCGCTGAGTAATGTGATATTGACACCTATATATCTGTGTGCTCCTGAATCTGTATATAGGAGACTGCGCTGTGTAATGTAATATGTGACACCTGTATATCTGTGTGCTCCTGAGTCTGTATATAGGAGACTGTGCTGAGTAATGTGATATGTGACACCTGTATATATGTGTGCTCCTGAGTCTGTATATGGGAGACTGCGATGAGTAATGTGATATGTGACACCTGTATATCTGTGTGCTCCTGAGTCTGTATATGGGAGACTGCGCTGAGTAATATGATATGTGACACCTGTATATCTGTGTGCTCCTGAGTCAGTATATGGGAGACTGTGCTGAGTAATGTGATATGTGACACCTGTATATCTGTGTGCTCCTGAGTCAGTACATGGGAGACTGTGCTGAGTAATGTGATATGTGACACCTGTATATCTGTGTGCTCCTTAGTCTGTATTTAGGAGACTGCACTGAGTAATATGACATGTGACACCTGTATATCTGTGTGCTCCTTAGTCTGTATTTAGGAGACTGCGCTGAGTAATATGACATGTGACACCTGTATATCTGTGTGCTCCAGAGTCTGTATTGGGGAGACTGCGCTGAGTAATGTGATATGTGACACCTGTATACCTGTGTGCTCCTGAGTCTGTATATAGGAGACTGTGCTGAGTAATGTGATATGTGACACCTGTATATCTGTGTGCTCCTGAGTCAGTATATGGGAGACTGTGCTGAGTGATGTGATATGTGACACCTGTATATCTGTGTGCTCCTGAGTCAGTATATGGGAGACTGTGCTGAGTAATGTGATATGTGACACCTGTATATCTGTGTGCTCCTGAGTCTGTATATAGGAGACTGCGCTGAGTAATGTGATGTGTGACACCTGTATATCTGTGTGCTCCTGAGTCTGTATATGGAGACTGCGCTGAGTAATGTGATATGTGACTGCGCTGAGTAATGTGATATGTGACACCTGTATATCTGTGTGCTCCTGAGTCTGTATATGGGAGACTGCGCTGAGTAATGTGATATGTGACCCCTGTATATCTGTGTGCTCCTGAGTCTGTATATGGGAGACTGTGCTGAGTAATGTGATATGTGACACCTGTATATATGTGTGCTCCTGAGTCTGTATATGGGAGACTGCGATGAGTAATGTGATATGTGACACCTGTATATCTGTGTGCTCCTGAGTCAGTATATGGGAGACTGTGCTGAGTAATGTGATATGTGACACCTGTATATCTGTGTGCTCCTTAGTCTGTATTTAGGAGACTGCGCTGAGTAATATGACATGTGACACCTGTATATCTGTGTGCTCCTTAGTCTGTATTTAGGAGACTGCGCTGAGTAATATGACATGTGACACCTGTATATCTGTGTGCTCCAGAGTCTGTATTGGGGAGACTGCGCTGAGTAATGTGATATGTGACACCTGTATACCTGTGTGCTCCTGAGTCTGTATATAGGAGACTGTGCTGAGTAATGTGATATGTGACACCTGTATATCTGTGTACTCCTGAGTCTGTATATGGGAGACTGCACTGAGTAATGTGATATGTGACACCTGTATATCTGTGTGCTCCTGAGTCTGTATATGGGAGACTGCACTGAGTAATGTGATATGTGACACCTGTATATCTGTGTGCACCTGAGTCTGTATATGAGAGACTGCGCTGAGTAATGTGATATGTGACACCTGTATATATGTGTGCTCCTGAGTCTGTATATGGGAGACTGCGATGAGTAATGTGATATGTGACACCTGTGTATCTGTGTGCTCCTGAGTCAGTATATGGGAGACTGTGCTGAGTAATGTGATATGTGACACCTGTATATCTGTGTGCTCCTGAGTCAGTATATGGGAGACTGTGCTGAGTAATGTGATATGTGACACCTGTATATCTGTGTGCTCCTGAGTCTGTATATAGGAGACTGCGCTGAGTAATGTGATGTGTGACACCTGTATATCTGTGTGCTCCTGAGTCTGTATATGGAGACTGCGCTGAGTAATGTGATATGTGACTGCGCTGAGTAATGTGATATGTGACACCTGTATATCTGTGTGCTCCTGAGTCTGTATATGGGAGACTGCGCTGAGTAATGTGATATGTGACCCCTGTATATCTGTGTGCTCCTGAGTCTGTATATGGGAGACTGCGCTGAGTAATGTGATATGTGACACCTGTATATCTGTGTGCTCCTGAGTCTGTATATGGGAGACTGCGCTGTGTAATGTGATATGTGACACCTGTATATCTGTGTGCTCCTGAGTCTGTATATGGGAGACTGCGCTGTGTAATGTGATATGTGACACCTGTATATCTGTGTGCTCCTGAGTCTGTATATAGGAGACTGCGCTGAGTAATGTGATATGTGACACCTGTATATCTGTGTTCTTCTGAGTTTGTATATGGGAGACTGCGCTGTGTAATGTGATATGTGACACCTGTATATCTGTGTGCTCCTGAGTCTGTATATAGGAGACTGCGCTGTGTAATGTGATATGTGACACCTGTATATCTGTGTGCTCCTGAGTCTGTATATGGGAGACTGCGCTGTGTAATGTGATATGTGACACCTGTATATCTGTGTGCTCCTGAGTCTGTATATGGGAGACTGCGCTGTGTAATGTGATATGTGACACCTGTATATCTGTGTGCTCCTGAGTCTGTATATGGGAGACTGCGCTGTGTAATGTGATATGTGACACCTGTATATCTGTGTGCTCCTGAGTCTGTATATAGGAGACTGCGCTGAGTAATGTGATATGTGACACCTGTATATCTGTGTTCTTCTGAGTTTGTATATGGGAGACTGCGCTGTGTAATGTGATATGTGACACCTGTATATCTGTGTGCTCCTGAGTCTGTATATAGGAGACTGCGCTGTGTAATGTGATATGTGACACCTGTATATCTGTGTGCTCCTGAGTCTGTATATGGGAGACTGCGCTGTGTAATGTGATATGTGACACCTGTATATCTGTGTGCTCCTGAGTCTGCATATGGGAGACTGCGCTGTGTAATGTGATATGTGACACCTGTATATCTGTGTGCTCCTGAGTCTGTATATAGGAGACTGCGCTGAGTAATGTGATATGTGACACCTGTATATCTGTGTTCTTCTGAGTTTGTATATGGGAGACTGCGCTGTGTAATGTGATATGTGACACCTGTATATCTGTGTGCTCCTGAGTCTGTATATAGGAGACTGCGCTGTGTAATGTGATATGTGACACCTGTATATCTGTGTGCTCCTGAGTCTGTATATGGGAGACTGCGCTGAGTAATGTGATATGTGACCCCTGTATATCCGTGTGCTCCTGAGTCTGTATATGGGAGACTGCGCTGAGTAATGTGATATGTGACACCTGTATATCTGTGTGCTCCTGAGTCTGTATATGGGAGACTGCGCTGTGTAATGTGATATGTGACACCTGTATATCTGTGTGCTCCTGAGTCTGTATATGGGAGACTGCGCTGTGTAATGTGATATGTGACACCTGTATGTCTGTGTGCTCCTGAGTCTGTATATGGGAGACTGCGCTGTGTAATGTGATATGTGACACCTGTATATCTGTGTGCTCCTGAGTCTGTATATAGGAGACTGCGCTGAGTAATGTGATATGTGACACCTGTATATCTGTGTTCTTCTGAGTTTGTATATGGGAGACTGCGCTGTGTAATGTGATATGTGACACCTGTATATCTGTGTGCTCCTGAGTCTGTATATAGGAGACTGCGCTGTGTAATGTGATATGTGACACCTGTATATCTGTGTGCTCCTGAGTCTGTATATGGGAGACTGCGCTGTGTAATGTGATATGTGACACCTGTATATCTGTGTGCTCCTGAGTCTGTATATGGGAGACTGCGCTGTGTAATGTGATATGTGACACCTGTATATCTGTGTGCTCCTGAGTCTGTATATGGGAGACTGCGCTGTGTAATGTGATATGTGACACCTGTATATCTGTGTGCTCCTGAGTCTGTATATAGGAGACTGCGCTGAGTAATGTGATATGTGACACCTGTATATCTGTGTTCTTCTGAGTTTGTATATGGGAGACTGCGCTGTGTAATGTGATATGTGACACCTGTATATCTGTGTGCTCCTGAGTCTGTATATAGGAGACTGCGCTGTGTAATGTGATATGTGACACCTGTATATCTGTGTGCTCCTGAGTCTGTATATGGGAGACTGCGCTGTGTAATGTGATATGTGACACCTGTATATCTGTGTGCTCCTGAGTCTGTATATGGGAGACTGCGCTGTGTAATGTGATATGTGACACCTGTATATCTGTGTGCTCCTGAGTCTGTATATAGGAGACTGCGCTGAGTAATGTGATATGTGACACCTGTATATCTGTGTTCTTCTGAGTTTGTATATGGGAGACTGCGCTGTGTAATGTGATATGTGACACCTGTATATCTGTGTGCTCCTGAGTCTGTATATGGGAGACTGCGCTGTGTAATGTGATATGTGACACCTGTATATCTGTGTGCTCCTGAGTCTGTATATAGGAGACTGCGCTGTGTAATGTGATATGTGACACCTGTATATCTGTGTGCTCCTGAGTCTGTATATGGGAGACTGCGCTGAGTAATGTGATATGTGACCCCTGTATATCTGTGTGCTCCTGAGTCTGTATATGGGAGACTGCGCTGAGTAATGTGATATGTGACACCTGTATATCTGTGTGCTCCTGAGTCTGTATATGGGAGACTGCGCTGTGTAATGTGATATGTGACACCTGTATATCTGTGTGCTCCTGAGTCTGTATATGGGAGACTGCGCTGTGTAATGTGATATGTGACACCTGTATATCTGTGTGCTCCTGAGTCTGTATATAGGAGACTGCGCTGAGTAATGTGATATGTGACACCTGTATATCTGTGTTCTTCTGAGTTTGTATATGGGAGACTGCGCTGTGTAATGTGATATGTGACACCTGTATATCTGTGTGCTCCTGAGTCTGTATATAGGAGACTGCGCTGTGTAATGTGATATGTGACACCTGTATATCTGTGTGCTCCTGAGTCTGTATATGGGAGACTGCGCTGTGTAATGTGATATGTGACACCTGTATATCTGTGTGCTCCTGAGTCTGTATATGGGAGACTGCGCTGTGTAATGTGATATGTGACACCTGTATATCTGTGTGCTCCTGAGTCTGTATATAGGAGACTGCGCTGAGTAATGTGATATGTGACACCTGTATATCTGTGTTCTTCTGAGTTTGTATATGGGAGACTGCGCTGTGTAATGTGATATGTGACACCTGTATATCTGTGTGCTCCTGAGTCTGTATATGGGAGACTGCGCTGTGTAATGTGATATGTGACACCTGTATATCTGTGTGCTCCTGAGTCTGTATATAGGAGACTGCGCTG
Source organism: Taudactylus pleione (assembly GCA_031769625.1). NCBI lineage: Eukaryota > Metazoa > Chordata > Amphibia > Anura > Myobatrachidae > Taudactylus > Taudactylus pleione. The sequence continues at coordinate 372,704 of JAUIMM010000556.1, forward strand.
TGTAATGTGATATGTGACACCTGTATATCTGTGTGCTCCTGAGTCTGTATATGGGAGACTGCGCTGAGTAATGTGATATGTGACCCCTGTATATCTGTGTGCTCCTGAGTCTGTATATGGGAGACTGCGCTGAGTAATGTGATATGTGACACCTGTATATCTGTGTGCTCCTGAGTCTGTATATGGGAGACTGCGCTGTGTAATGTGATATGTGACACCTGTATATCTGTGTGCTCCTGAGTCTGTATATGGGAGACTGCGCTGTGTAATGTGATATGTGACACCTGTATATCTGTGTGCTCCTGAGTCTGTATATAGGAGACTGCGCTGAGTAATGTGATATGTGACACCTGTATATCTGTGTTCTTCTGAGTTTGTATATGGGAGACTGCGCTGTGTAATGTGATATGTGACACCTGTATATCTGTGTGCTCCTGAGTCTGTATATAGGAGACTGCGCTGTGTAATGTGATATGTGACACCTGTATATCTGTGTGCTCCTGAGTCTGTATATGGGAGACTGCGCTGTGTAATGTGATATGTGACACCTGTATATCTGTGCACCAGCTGAGTCTCATAGTACCAGCTTCTCTGAGAGGGGCTGTTTGGCGAGACCGCAGCAAAGACCAGTGAGGACACATCTGTATATTGTGTTTAGTGGGTAAGAGGGACCCCCTTGCAAATCCATGTATAGTATGACCAGAGAGGTGCAAAAGTTTTCAGACCATTATTGCACCAGCACTTTCACCTTTTTTTATTCAGTGTTTTATGTGCAGCCGGTATCCAATCACATAATCAGCAGCACAGAGCAGTCAGGGGGACTATTTAGTGGAAATAGTGACTTGAGGGATCATGTTGATGAGGACAGGAATGCATGTGGGAATGGGGGCAGCAGGAAGCCACAGACTGAGAGTTATATAGTGGGAGGAGCAGGGTCCCCAGCAGCACAGAGTATATCAGGAGATGAGCGATGTGTTAGTGAGGACAGGGCTGTATGTGACTGGGGCAGTGACATGATGTGAGGAGGGGAATGGGGGCAGCAGGAAGCCACAGACTGAGAGTTATATAGTGGGAGGAGCAGGGTCCCCAGCAGCACAGAGTATATCAGCAGATCAGTGATGTGTTAGTGAGGTCAGGGCTGCATGTGACAGGGGCAGTGACATGATGTGAGGAGGGGAATGGGGGCAGCAGAGAGTTTATATAGTGGAAGGAGCAGGGTGCCCCAGCTGCAATGAATTACTGATGGATGGCGTCTATCACAATGAGCAGAAAGACTGTCACATACACCTGTTGGTGAAACAAGTTTCACACCTCAAACTTATTTTATTAAGTTTAATTTACAAATGAAACAGTTGGTAACTTAGGTTGTGCTACAATGATTAAGCAGATCTAATAGACTTTTATTTGTCCCACCGTGTACCCAGAGAGCTGAAATATTATTATGCAGGTGCACAGAACAGAAAACTTAGAAGAAACTGTAATTATTTACACTGCTTTTGGATTAAATTAGTTTTAAAATTGCAGCATGGAGCTCTCACCTACAGCTTTGTGGTACCTGTAGTTCTCTTCTGCCTGCAGTACACAGAGAGCGGTTATAATCCACAGTAAGTGGAGCCTGTAACAGGCCGGAAACATTGTGTCGTTCAGCCTCAGGGACCTAATATCTGACTTTGGCTTCTTAGTCATATTTAACTAACATGTTTTCAGCATCCTACTTAATCACTGAGCGCTATCACAGCTCAACCACTGTCTCTCTTCCATTGATGGAAATAAAAAATGACCTTAAGATGAATATATGACATTGTAATAAATGTCCCCTATTACCTGTGAGAACCTCCTGATTAATATGTTTCCTTCCGAACCTGCTTCACATAACAGACTTGTACAAAGAAGTGTCACCGTTAGTATCATGTACATGCCGGTAACGCACTCGTTATCACAGATCCCTATGGTTATCTGACACACTGCTTATACAGAAGGTGCTGCACGCTGTTACTGTATGTACAGGTGGGCTCCATTTATTACAGAACAATATAGTGTGCTTCTGCACTGCATAGAAAAGGAAGTGTGGTCATCAGTTTCACAGCAAGCAGTAAGTGACAGCTTTATCATTTTAGATTTTTGTCCTATAGCAGAATCGCTTTGGGCAGAGTGAAATAGTTATGAAGATATCTGTGTAGAATTAATGTTTCATTTTAAACAGTTCTACACTGGTTATTTAGGCACTTTGACATTTATTCTTCATATTGGACAATGTTACATTATTGACTTTATTTGTCCTGTAAATGGCTTCTCTAGCAACTCTGCAATTTGTGCTATAATTTCCAGCGCTAGTTCCCATTTACATTAACGCATTGGTCCAAACCGGCCATAGAAATATAGAGTAACCTTTCTATAAGCTGTCTGAATACTTACATTAGAAGTTAGATAAAAACTTTCATATTTTTGTTGTTTATTTGTTATTTATAGTACAGTGTGTTATCCGTGCAGACCAATGAGAGCTGGTATCTGTGCGGTTGCTCTGGGTTACGGCGCAGTCCGTCTAGGTGCCCGCACCTTTTTTACTGACCTCTTCTTTTTGTCCAGGGCCTTCTAAAAGTCGCAGTAGATAACGCCAGAGTACAGGAAAAGCAAATACAGCAAGAAAAGAAGGAGTTAAAAATGGAGCTTTGCCGGGAAAGGGAGCTGAGGGAAAACCTTGAGCGGCAGCTGACGGCCGAGCTACAGAGCCGAGGTGAGATTTGGCATCGTGACGCTTCGGTAACCCGCATAATTCTCAGGAATACATTTTACAATGAGCGGTGTTGTTGCAAAATTCCAAAAATGACGGTTTGAGCTTTTATTGCGCAAAAGTACAAACCCGCCAAACCAGTGGTGTCACTAATGATAGAGTATCAGCGTCATTAGTGCTTTCTTGCTCTACGCCAGTGACACCAAAGGGTTAACAGGAACGGAAGTTCCTTCTACATACAGAGACTTTAATGTGCGCTGAGTTATTGCCCCATATGGGATGTGCCCGGTAGTCGCATGAAACGGTTACTGCCCCATCTGTGTGGTATAACGTGTGCCTATCCACCTGCCCTGTGACTTACAGCCCCGGTACTCCGCGTCAGCAAAAGCTACTCTGAAACCAGCGGCGAAATACCGGGCTGCGCTAATTCTAATGTATCACAGATTTCCTGCACATGTTGCTAGTTACAGAGAACGTTTCGGGACTGCGGCTGGGACAGGCTGACGTCTATCTGGAAACAACTGCGCCAATAAGTGGGAAAAGCAGAGGGACCCTTTCATTAGTGCAGAAATGGGCTCTATAGGATCATAACCTTCAGAAGTTTGTATATCTAGCGAGAGAGAGAATATCGGCTAATTCACTTCCAAATAGCCATATAACCTCCACACTAAAATGTGATCTTCATGTCAGCACTAGAATTGCTGAGAAGCTTGTTCACACCACAGTATGTGGGGAAGGTCAGATCAGTATATAGTATAATAGGACTTGTTTCATCATTATTGTACATACTGTGTGTATAGCGTCCAGGCCAGCGTGATGTCACAGGGAACCTGATACCTGTCTCCTAAGTTCCACAAGACACGTATGACATCACAAAACGCAGTAACGGTATATTTATGAAATGCTGTATACAATGCTTGTAACAAACTGGGGAGATTATGACAATATGAGTAAAACGCAATGACTTGTATGGGGTCAATAATCAGGGCTGACATATACTGAAACATATTTAAAAAATATCCCAGTCATTCCTAATGCTTCCTCCACCTTTTCCCTTCTCATTACACTGTTTAGCAGAGCTCCTCACGGTGATTGTAATAGGAATCACTTGGTGATCATGCCTGGATGTATGACATTGTTTTACTAATTAACCTGTTTAGCAGAGCTCCTCACAGTGACTGTAATAGGAATCACTTGGTGATCATGCCTGGGTGTATGACATTGTTTTACTAATTAACCTGTTTAGCAGAGCTCCTCACAGTGACTGTAATAGGAATCACTAGGCGATCATGTCTGGATGTATGACATTGTTTTACTAATTACACTGTTTAGCAGAGCTCCTCACAGTGACTGTATTAGGAATCACTTAGTGATCATGCCTGGATGTATGACATTGTTTTACTAATTAACCTGTTTAGCAGAGCTCCTCACAGTGACTGTAATAGGAATCACTTGGTGATCATGCCTGGATGTATGACATTGTTTTACTAATTAACCTGTTTAGCAGAGCTCATCACAGTGACTGTTATAGGAATCACTAGGTGATCATGCCTGGGTGTATGACATTGTTTTACTAGTTAACCTGTTTAGCAGAGCTCCTCACAGTGACTGTAATAGGAATCACTTGGTGATCACGCCTGGGTGTATGACATTGTTTTACTAATTAACTTGTTTAGCAGAGCTCCTCACAGTGACTGTAATAGGAATCACTTGGTGATGATGCCTGGGTGTATGACATTGTTTTACTAATTACACTGTTTAGCAGAGCTCCTCACAGTGACTGTAATAGGAATCACTTGGTGATCACGCCTGGGTGTATGACATTGTTTTACTAATTAACTTGTTTAGCAGAGCTCCTCACAGTGACTGTAATAGGAATCACTTGGTGATGATGCCTGGGTGTATGACATTGTTTTACTAATTACACTATTTAGCAGAGCTCCTCACAGTGACTGTAATAGCAATCACTTGGTGATCATGCCTGGATGTATGACATTGTTTTACTAATTAACCTGTTTAGCAGAGCTCCTCACAGTGACTGTAATAGGAATCACTTGGCGATCATGTCTGGGTGTATGACATTGTTTTACTAATTACACTGTTTAGCAGAGCTCCTCACAGTGACTGTAATAGGAATCACTTGGAGATCATGCCTGGGTGTATGACATTGTTTTACTAATTAAACTGTTTAGCAGAGCTCCTCACAGTGACTGTAATAGGAATCACTTGGCGATCATGTCTGGATGTATGACATTGTTTTACTAATTACACTGTTTAGCAGAGCTCCTCACAGTGACTGTAATAGGAATCACTTGGTGATCATGCCTGGGTGTATGACATTGTTTTACTAATTAACCTGTTTAGCAGAGCTCCTCACAGTGACTGTAATAGGAATCACTAGGCGATCATGTCTGGATGTATGACATTGTTTTACTAATTACACTGTTTAGCAGAGCTCCTCACAGTGACTGTATTAGGAATCACTTAGTGATCATGTCTGCATGTATGACATTGTTTTACTAATTAACCTGTTTTGCAGAGCTCCTCACAGTGACTGTAATAGGAATCACTTGGTGATCATGCCTGGGTGTATGACATTGTTTTACTAATTAAACTGTTTAGCAGAGCTCCTCACAGTGACTGTAATAGGAATCACTTGGTGATCATGCCTGGATGTATAACATTGTTTTACTAATTAACCTGTTTAGCAGAGCTCCTCACAGTGACTGTAATAGGAATCACTAGGTGATCATGCCTGGGTGTATGACATTGTTTTACTAATTAACCTGTTTAGCAGAGCTCCTCACAGTGACTGTAATAGGAATCACTTGGTGATGATGGCTGGGTGTATGACATTGTTTTACTATTTACACTATTTAGCAGAGCTCCTCACAGTGACTGTAATAGGAATCACTTGGTGATCATGCCTGGATGTATAACATTGTTTTACTAATTAACCTGTTTAGCAGAGCTCCTCACAGTGACTGTAATAGGAATCACTAGGTGATCATGCCTGGGTGTATGACATTGTTTTACTAATTAACCTGTTTAGCAGAGCTCATCACAGTGACTGTTATAGGAATCACTAGGTGATCATGCCTGGGTGTATGACATTGTTTTACTAGTTAACCTGTTTAGCAGAGCTCCTCACAGTGACTGTAATAGGAATCACTTGGTGATCACGCCTGGGTGTATGACATTGTTTTACTAATTAACTTGTTTAGCAGAGCTCCTCACAGTGACTGTAATAGGAATCACTTGGTGATCATGCCTGGGTGTATGACATTGTTTTACTAATTAACCTGTTTAGCAGAGCTCCTCACAGTGACTGTAATAGGAATCACTAGGCGATCATGTCTGGATGTATGACATTGTTTTACTAATTACACTGTTTAGCAGAGCTCCTCACAGTGACTGTATTAGGAATCACTTAGTGATCATGCCTGGATGTATGACATTGTTTTACTAATTAACCTGTTTAGCAGAGCTCCTCACAGTGACTGTAATAGGAATCACTTGGTGATCATGCCTGGATGTATGACATTGTTTTACTAATTAACCTGTTTAGCAGAGCTCATCACAGTGACTGTTATAGGAATCACTAGGTGATCATGCCTGGGTGTATGACATTGTTTTACTAGTTAACCTGTTTAGCAGAGCTCCTCACAGTGACTGTAATAGGAATCACTTGGTGATCACGCCTGGGTGTATGACATTGTTTTACTAATTAACTTGTTTAGCAGAGCTCCTCACAGTGACTGTAATAGGAATCACTTGGTGATGATGCCTGGGTGTATGACATTGTTTTACTAATTACACTATTTAGCAGAGCTCCTCACAGTGACTGTAATAGCAATCACTTGGTGATCATGCCTGGATGTATGACATTGTTTTACTAATTAACCTGTTTAGCAGAGCTCCTCACAGTGACTGTAATAGGAATCACTTGGCGATCATGTCTGGGTGTATGACATTGTTTTACTAATTACACTGTTTAGCAGAGCTCCTCACAGTGACTGTAATAGGAATCACTTGGAGATCATGCCTGGGTGTATGACATTGTTTTACTAATTAAACTGTTTAGCAGAGCTCCTCACAGTGACTGTAATAGGAATCACTTGGCGATCATGTCTGGATGTATGACATTGTTTTACTAATTACACTGTTTAGCAGAGCTCCTCACAGTGACTGTAATAGGAATCACTTGGTGATCATGCCTGGGTGTATGACATTGTTTTACTAATTAACCTGTTTAGCAGAGCTCCTCACAGTGACTGTAATAGGAATCACTAGGCGATCATGTCTGGATGTATGACATTGTTTTACTAATTACACTGTTTAGCAGAGCTCCTAACAGTGACTGTATTAGGAATCACTTAGTGATCATGTCTGCATGTATGACATTGTTTTACTAATTAACCTGTTTTGCAGAGCTCCTCACAGTGACTGTAATAGGAATCACTTGGTGATCATGCCTGGGTGTATGACATTGTTTTACTAATTAAACTGTTTAGCAGAGCTCCTCACAGTGACTGTAATAGGAATCACTTGGTGATCATGCCTGGATGTATAACATTGTTTTACTAATTAACCTGTTTAGCAGAGCTCCTCACAGTGACTGTAATAGGAATCACTAGGTGATCATGCCTGGGTGTATGACATTGTTTTACTAATTAACCTGTTTAGCAGAGCTCCTCACAGTGACTGTAATAGGAATCACTTGGTGATGATGGCTGGGTGTATGACATTGTTTTACTATTTACACTATTTAGCAGAGCTCCTCACAGTGACTGTAATAGGAATCACTTGGTGATCATGCCTGGATGTATAACATTGTTTTACTAATTAACCTGTTTAGCAGAGCTCCTCACAGTGACTGTAATAGGAATCACTAGGTGATCATGCCTGGGTGTATGACATTGTTTTACTAATTAACCTGTTTAGCAGAGCTCCTCACAGTGACTGTAATAGAAATCACTTGGTGATGATGGCTTGGTGTATGACATTGTTTTACTAATTACACTATTTAGCAGAGCTCCTCACAGTGACTGTAATAGGAATCACTTGGTGATCATGCCTGGATGTATGACATTGTTTTACTAATTAACCTGTTTAGCAGAGCTCCTCACAGTGACTGTAATAGGAATCACTAGGTGATCATGCCTGGATGTATGACATTATTTTACTAATTACACTATTTAGCAGAGCTCCTCACAGTGACTGTAATAGGAATCACTTGGTGATCATGCCTGGGTGTATGACATTGTTTTACTAATTACACTGTTTAGCAGAGCTCCTCCCAGTGACTGTATTAGGAATCACTTGATGATCACGTCTGGGTGTATGACATTGTTTTACTAATTACACTGTTTAGCAGAGCTCCTTACAGTGACTGCAATAGGAATCACTTGGTGATGATGCCTGGGTGTATGACAATGTTTTACTAATTAACCTGTTTAGCAGAGCTCTTCACAGTGACTGTAATAGGAATCACTTGGTGATCATGCCTGGGTGTATGACATTTTACTAATTACACTATTTAGCAGAGCTCCTCACAGTGACTGTAATAGGAATCACTTGGTGATCATGCCTGGGTGTATGACATTGTTTTACTAATTAAACTGTTTAGCAGAGCTCCTCCCAGTGACTGTAATAGGAATCACTAGGTGATTATGCCTGGATGTATGACATTGTTTTACTAATTACACTGTTTAGCAGAGCTCCTCACAGTGACTGTAATAGGAATCACTTGGTGATCATGCCTGGGTGTATGACATTGTTTTACTAATTAACCTGTTTAGCAGAGCTCCTCACAGTGACTGTAATAGGAATCACTTGGCGATCATGTCTGGATGTATGACATTGTTTTACTAATTACACTGTTTAGCAGAGCTCCTCACAGTGACTGTATTAGGAATCACTTAGTGATCATGCCTGGATGTATAACATTGTTTTACTAATTAACCTGTTTAGCAGAGCTCCTCACAGTGACTGTAATAGGAATCACTAGGTGATCATGCCTGGGTGTATGACATTGTTTTACTAATTAACCTGTTTAGCAGAGCTCCTCACAGTGACTGTAATAGAAATCACTTGGTGATGATGGCTGGGTGTATGACATTGTTTTACTAATTACACTATTTTGCAGAGCTCCTCACAGTGACTGTAATAGGAATCACTTGGTGATCATGCCTGGATGTATGACATTGTTTTACTAATTAACCTGTTTAGCAGAGCTCCTCACAGTGACTGTAATAGGAATCACTAGGTGATCATGCCTGGATGTATGACATTATTTTACTAATTACACTATTTAGCAGAGCTCCTCACAGTGACTGTAATAGGAATCACTTGGTGATCATGCCTGGGTGTATGACATTGTTTTACTAATTACACTGTTTAGCAGAGCTCCTCCCAGTGACTGTATTAGGAATCACTTGATGATCACGTCTGGGTGTATGACATTGTTTTACTAATTACACTGTTTAGCAGAGCTCCTTACAGTGACTGTAATAGGGATCACTTGCTGATCATGCCTGGGTGTATGACATTATTTTACTAATTAAACTGTTTAGCAGAGCTCCTCACAGTGACTGTAATAGGAATCACTAGGTGATCATGCCTGGGTGTATGACATTATTTTACTAATTACACTATTTAGCAGAGCTCCTCACAGTGACTGTAATAGGAATCACTTGGTGATCATGCCTGGATGTATGACATTATTTTACTAATTACACTATTTAGCAGAGCTCCTCACAGTGACTGTAATAGGAATCACTTGGTGCTCATGCCTGGGTGTATGACATTGTTTTACTAATTAAACTGTTTAGCAGAGCTCCTCCCAGTGACTGTATTAGGAATCACTTGACTATCACGTCTCGGTGTATGACATTGTTTTACTAATTACACTGTTTAGCAGAGCTCCTCACAGTGACTGTAATAGGGATCACTTGGTGACCATGTCTGGGTGTATGACATTGTTTTACTAATTAACCTGTTTAGCAGACCTCCTCACAGTGACTGTAGTAGAAATCACTTGGTGATGATGCCTGTGTGTATGACATTGTTTTACTAATTACACTGTTTAGCAGAGCTCCTCACAGTGACTGTAATAGAAATCACTTGGTGATCATGCCTGGGTGTATGACATTGTTTTACTAATTACACTGTTTAGCAGAGCTCCTCACAGTGACTGTAATAGGAATCACTTGGTGATCATGCCTGGGTGTATGACATTGTTTTACTAATTACACTGTTTAGCAGAGCTCCTCACAGTGACTGTAGTAGGAATCACTTGGTGATCATGCCTGGGTGTATGACATTGTTTTACTAATTACACTGTTTAGCAGAGCTCCTCACAGTGACTGTAATAGGAATCACTTGGTGATCATGCCTGGGTGTATGACATTGTTTTACTAATTACACTGTTTAGCAGAGCTCCTCACAGTGACTGTAATATAAATCACTTGGTGATCATGCCTGGGTGTATGACATTGTTTTACTAATTAACCTGTTTAGCAGAGCTCCTCACAGTGACTGTAATAGGAATCACTTGGTGATCATGCCTGGATGTATGACATTGTTTTACTAATTACACTGTTTAGCAGAGCTCCTCACAGTGACTGTAATAGGAATCACTTGGTGATCATGCCTGGATGTATGACATTGTTTTACTAATTAACCTGTTTAGCAGAGCTCCTCACAGTGACTGTAATAGGAATCACTTGGTGATCATGCCTGGATGTATGACATTGTTTTACTAATTAACCTGTTTAGCAGAGCTCCTCACAGTGACTGTAATAGGAATCACTTGGTGATCATGCCTGGGTGTATGACATTGTTTTACTAATTAACCTGTTTAGCAGAGCTCCTCACAGTGACTGTAATAGGAATCACTTGGTGACCATGCCTGGATGTATGACATTGTTTTACTAATTAACCTGTTTAGCAGAGCTCCTCACAGTGACTGTTATAGGAATCACTAGGTGATCATGCCTGGATTTATGACATTGTTTTACTAATTAACCTGTTTAGTAGAGCTCCTCACAGTGACTGTAATAGGAATCACTTGGTGATGATGCCTGGGTGTATGACATTATTTTACTAATTACACTGTTTAGCAGAGCTCCTCACAGTGACTGTAATAGGAATCACTTGGTGATCACGCCTGGGTGTATGACAATGTTTTACTAATTAACCTGTTTAGCAGAGCTCTTCACAGTGACTGTAATAGGAATCACTTGGTGATCATGCCTGGGTGTATGACATTTTACTAATTACACTGTTTAGCAGAGCTCCTCACAGTGACTCTAATAGGAATCACTTGGTGATCATGCCTGGGTGTATGACATTGTTTTACTAATTACACTATTTAGCAGAGCTCCTCACAGTGACTGTAATAGGAATCAGTAGGTGATCATGCCTGGATGTATGACATTATTTTACTAATTACACTATTTAGCAGAGCTCCTCACAGTGACTGTAATAGGAATCACTTGGTGATCATGCCTGGGTGTATGACATTGTTTTACTAATTAACCTGTTTAGCTGAGCTCCTCACAGTGACTGTAATAGGAATCACTTGGTGACCATGCCTGGATGTATGACATTGTTTTACTAATTAACCTGTTTAGCAGAGCTCCTCACAGTGACTGTTATAGGAATCACTAGGTGATCATGCCTGGATTTATGACATTGTTTTAATAATTAACCTGTTTAGCAGAGCTCCTCACAGTGACTGTAATAGGAATCACTTGGTGATGATGCCTGGGTGTATGACATTATTTTACTAATTACACTGTTTAGCAGAGCTCCTCACAGTGACTGTAATAGGAATCACTTGGTGATCACGCCTGGATGTATGACATTGTTTTACTAATTAACCTGTTTAGCAGAGCTCCTCACAGTGACTGCAATAGGAATCACTTGGTGATGATGCCTGGGTGTATGATAATGTTTTACTAATTAACCTGTTTAGCAGAGCTCTTCACAGTGACTGTAATAGGAATCACTTGGTGATCATGCCTGGGTGTATGACATTTTACTAATTACACTGTTTAGCAGAGCTCCTCACAGTGACTCTAATAGGAATCACTTGGTGATCATGCCTGGGTGTATGACATTGTTTTACTAATTACACTGTTTAGCAGAGCTCCTCACAGTGACTGTAATAGGAATCAGTAGGTGATCATGCCTGGATGTATGACATTGTTTTACTAATTACACTGTTTAGCAGAGCTCCTCCCAGTGACTGTATTAGGAATCACTTGATGATCACGTCTGGGTGTATGACATTATTTTACTAATTACACTGTTTAGCAGAGCTCCTCACAGTGACTGTAATAGTAATCACTAGGTGATCATGCCTGGGTGTATGACATTGTTTTACTAATTACCCTGTTTAGCAGAGCTCCTCACAGTGACTGTAACAGGAATCAATTGGTGATCATGCCTGGGTGTGTGACATTATTTTACTAATTAACCTGTTTAGCAGAGCTCCTCACAGTGACTGTAATAGGAATCACTTGGCGATCATGTCTGGATGTATGACATTGTTTTACTAATTACACTGTTTAGCAGAGCTCCTCACAGTGACTGTATTAGGAATCACTTAGTGATCATGCCTGGATGTATAACATTGTTTTACTAATTAACCTGTTTAGCAGAGCTCCTCACAGTGACTGTAATAGGAATCACTAGGTGATCATGCCTGGGTGTATGACATTGTTTTACTAATTAACCTGTTTAGCAGAGCTCCTCACAGTGACTGTAATAGAAATCACTTGGTGATGATGGCTGGGTGTATGACATTGTTTTACTAATTACACTATTTAGCAGAGCTCCTCACAGTGACTGTAATAGGAATCACTTGGTGATCATGCCTGGATGTATGACATTGTTTTACTAATTAACCTGTTTAGCAGAGCTCCTCACAGTGACTGTAATAGGAATCACTAGGTGATCATGCCTGGATGTATGACATTATTTTACTAATTACACTATTTAGCAGAGCTCTTCACAGTGACTGTAATAGGAATCACTTGGTGATCATGCCTGGGTGTATGACATTGTTTTACTAATTACACTGTTTAGCAGAGCTCCTCCCAGTGACTGTATTAGGAATCACTTGATGATCACGTCTGGGTGTATGACATTGTTTTACTAATTACACTGTTTAGCAGAGCTCCTTACAGTGACTGTAATAGGGATCACTTGCTGATCATGCCTGGGTGTATGACATTATTTTACTAATTAAACTGTTTAGCAGAGCTCCTCACAGTGACTGTAATAGGAATCACTTGGTGATCATGCCTGGGTGTATGACATTATTTTACTAATTACACTATTTAGCAGAGCTCCTCACAGTGACTGTAATAGGAATCACTTGGTGATCATGCCTGGATGTATGACATTATTTTACTAATTACACTATTTAGCAGAGCTCCTCACAGTGACTGTAATAGGAATCACTTGGTGCTCATGCCTGGGTGTATGACATTGTTTTACTAATTAAACTGTTTAGCAGAGCTCCTCCCAGTGACTGTATTAGGAATCACTTGACTATCACGTCTCGGTGTATGACATTGTTTTACTAATTACACTGTTTAGCAGAGCTCCTCACAGTGACTGTAATAGGGATCACTTGGTGACCATGTCTGGGTGTATGACATTGTTTTACTAATTAACCTGTTTAGCAGACCTCCTCACAGTGACTGTAGTAGAAATCACTTGGTGATGATGCCTGTGTGTATGACATTGTTTTACTAATTACACTGTTTAGCAGAGCTCCTCACAGTGATTGTAATAGAAATCACTTGGTGATCATGCCTGGGTGTATGACATTGTTTTACTAATTACACTGTTTAGCAGAGCTCCTCACAGTGACTGTAATAGGAATCACTTGGTGATCATGCCTGGGTGTATGACATTGTTTTACTAATTACACTGTTTAGCAGAACTCCTCACAGTGACTGTAGTAGGAATCACTTGGTGATCATGCCTGGGTGTATGACATTGTTTTACTAATTACACTGTTTAGCAGAGCTCCTCACAGTGACTGTAATAGGAATCACTTGGTGATCATGCCTGGATGTATAACATTGTTTTACTAATTAACCTGTTTAGCAGAGCTCCTCACAGTGACTGTAATTGGAATCACTAGGTGATCATGCCTGGGTGTATGACATTGTTTTACTAATTAACCTGTTTAGCAGAGTTCCTCACAGTGACTGTAATAGGAATCACTTGGTGATCATGCCTGGATGTATGACATTGTTTTACTAATTACACTGTTTAGCAGAGCTCCTCACAGTGACTGTAATAGGAATCACTTGGTGATCATGCCTGGATGTATGACATTGTTTTACTAATTAACCTGTTTAGCAGAGCTCCTCACAGTGACTGTAATAGGAATCACTTGGTGATCATGCCTGGATGTATGACATTGTTTTACTAATTAACCTGTTTAGCAGAGCTCCTCACAGTGACTGTAATAGGAATCACTTGGTGATCATGCCTGGGTGTATGACATTGTTTTACTAATTAACCTGTTTAGCAGAGCTCCTCACAGTGACTGTAATAGGAATCACTTGGTGACCATGCCTGGATGTATGACATTGTTTTACTAATTAACCTGTTTAGCAGAGCTCCTCACAGTGACTGTTATAGGAATCACTAGGTGATCATGCCTGGATTTATGACATTGTTTTACTAATTAACCTGTTTAGCAGAGCTCCTCACAGTGACTGTAATAGGAATCACTTGGTGATGATGCCTGGGTGTATGACATTATTTTACTAATTACACTGTTTAGCAGAGCTCCTCACAGTGACTGTAATAGGAATCACTTGGTGATCACGCCTGGATGTATGACATTGTTTTACTAATTAACCTGTTTAGCAGAGCTCCTCACAGTGACTGCAATAGGAATCACTTGGTGATGATGCCTGGGTGTATGACAATGTTTTACTAATTAACCTGTTTAGCAGAGCTCTTCACAGTGACTGTAATAGGAATCACTTGGTGATCATGCCTGGGTGTATGACATTTTACTAATTACACTATTTAGCAGAGCTCCTCACAGTGACTGTAATAGGAATCACTTGGTGATGATGGCTGGGTGTATGACATTGTTTTACTAATTACACTGTTTAGCAGAGCTCCTCCCAGTGACTGTATTAGGAATCACTTGATGATCACGTCTGGGTGTATGACATTGTTTTACTAATTACACTGTTTAGCAGAGCTCCTTACAGTGACTGTAATAGGGATCACTTGCTGATCATGCCTGGGTGTATGACATTATTTTACTAATTAAACTGTTTAGCAGAGCTCCTCACAGTGACTGTAATAGGAATCACTAGCTGATCATGCCTGGGTGTATGACATTATTTTACTAATTACACTATTTAGCAGAGCTCCTCACAGTGACTGTAATAGGAATCACTTGGTGATCATGCCTGGATGTATGACATTATTTTACTAATTACACTATTTAGCAGAGCTCCTCACAGTGACTGTAATAGGAATCACTTGGTGCTCATGCCTGTGTGTATGACATTGTTTTACTAATTAAACTGTTTAGCAGAGCTCCTCCCAGTGACGGTATTAGGAATCATTTGACTATCACGTCTCGGTGTATGACATTGTTTTACTAATAACACTGTTTAGCAGAGCTCCTCACAGTGACTGTAATAGGGATCACTTGGTGACCATGTCTGGGTGTATGACATTGTTTTACTAATTAACCTGTTTAGCAGACCTCCTCACAGTGACTGTAGTAGAAATCACTTGGTGATGATGCCTGTGTGTATGACATTGTTTTACTAATTACACTGTTTAGCAGAGCTCCTCACAGTGACTGTAATAGAAATCACTTGGTGATCATGCCTGGGTGTATGACATTGTTTTACTAATTACACTGTTTAGCAGAGCTCCTCACAGTGACTGTAATAGGAATCACTTGGTGATCATGCCTGGGTGTATGACATTGTTTTACTAATTACACTGTTTAGCAGAGCTCCTCACAGTGACTGTAGTAGGAATCACTTGGTGATCATGCCTGGGTGTATGACATTGTTTTACTAATTACACTGTTTAGCAGAGCTCCTCACAGTGACTGTAATAGGAATCACTTGGTGATCATGCCTGGGAGTATGACATTGTTTTACTAATTACACTGTTTAGCAGAGCTCCTCACAGTGACTGTAATATAAATCACTTGGTGATCATGCCTGGGTGTATGACATTGTTTTACTAATTAACCTGTTTAGCAGAGCTCCTCACAGTGACTGTAATAGGAATCACTTGGTGATCATGCCTGGATGTATGACATTGTTTTACTAATTACACTGTTTAGCAGAGCTCCTCACAGTGACTGTAATAGGAATCACTTGGTGATCATGCCTGGATGTATGACATTGTTTTACTAATTAACCTGTTTAGCAGAGCTCCTCACAGTGACTGTAATAGGAATCACTTGGTGATCATGCCTGGATGTATGACATTGTTTTACTAATTAACCTGTTTAGCAGAGCTCCTCACAGTGACTGTAATAGGAATCACTTGGTGATCATGCCTGGGTGTATGACATTGTTTTACTAATTAACCTGTTTAGCAGAGCTCCTCACAGTGACTGTAATAGGAATCACTTGGTGACCATGCCTGGATGTATGACATTGTTTTACTAATTACACTATTTAGCAGAGCTCCTCACAGTGACTGTAATAGGAATCAGTAGGTGATCATGCCTGGATGTATGACATTATTTTACTAATTACACTATTTAGCAGAGCTCCTCACAGTGACTGTAATAGGAATCACTTGGTGATCATGCCTGGGTGTATGACATTGTTTTACTAATTAACCTGTTTAGCAGAGCTCCTCACAGTGACTGTAATAGGAATCACTTGGTGACCATGCCTGGATGTATGACATTGTTTTACTAATTAACCTGTTTAGCAGAGCTCCTCACAGTCACTGTTATAGGAATCACTAGGTGATCATGCCTGGATTTATGACATTGTTTTACTAACTAACCTGTTTAGCAGAGCTGCTCACAGTGACTGTAATAGGAATCACTTGGTGATGATGCCTGGGTGTATGACATTATTTTACTAATTACACTGTTTAGCAGAGCTCCTCACAGTGACTGTAATAGGAATCACTTGGTGATCACGCCTGGATGTATGACATTGTTTTACTAATTAACCTGTTTAGCAGAGCTCCTCACAGTGACTGCAATAGGAATCACTTGGTGATGATGCCTGGGTGTATGATAATGTTTTACTAATTAACCTGTTTAGCAGAGCTCTTCACAGTGACTGTAATAGGAATCACTTGGTGATGATGCCTTGGTGTATGACATTGTTTTACTAATTACACTATTTAGCAGAGCTCCTCACAGTGACTGTAATAGGAATCAGTAGGTGATCATGCCTGGATGTATGACATTATTTTACTAATTACACTATTTAGCAGAGCTCCTCACAGTGACTGTAATAGGAATCACTTGGTGATGATGCCTGGGTGTATGACATTGTTTTACTAATTACACTGTTTAGCAGAGCTCCTCCCAGTGACTGTATTAGGAATCACTTGATGATCACGTCTGGGTGTATGACATTATTTTACTAATTACACTGTTTAGCAGAGCTCCTCACAGTGACTGTAATAGTAATCACTAGGTGATCATGCCTGGGTGTATGACATTGTTTTACTAATTACCCTGTTTAGCAGAGCTCCTCACAGTGACTGTAACAGGAATCAATTGGTGATCATGCCTGGGTGTGTGACATTATTTTACTAATTAACCTGCACAGTGACTGTAATAGGAATCACTTGGTGATGATGCCTGTGTGTATGACATTGTTTTACTAATTACACTGTTTAGCAGAGCTCTTCACAGTGACTGTAATAGAAATCACTTGGTGATCATGCCTGGGTGTATGACATTGTTTTACTAATTACACTGTTTAGCAGAGCTCCTCACAGTGACTCTAATAGGAATCACTTGGTGATCATGCCTGGGTGTATGACATTGTTTTACTAATTACACTATTTAGCAGAGCTCCTCACAGTGACTGTAATAGGAATCAGTAGGTGATCATGCCTGGATGTATGACATTATTTTACTAATTACACTATTTAGCAGAGCTCCTCACAGTGACTGTAATAGGAATCACTTGGTGATCATGCCTGGGTGTATGACATTGTTTTACTAATTAACCTGTTTAGCAGAGCTCCTCACAGTGACTGTAATAGGAATCACTTGGTGACCATGCCTGGATGTATGACATTGTTTTACTAATTAACCTGTTTAGCAGAGCTCCTCACAGTGACTGTTATGGGAATCACTAGGTGATCATGCCTGGATTTATGACATTGTTTTACTAATTAATCTGTTTAGCAGAGCTCCTCACAGTGACTGTAATAGGAATCACTTGGTGATGATGCCTGGGTGTATGACATTATTTTACTAATTACACTGTTTAGCAGAGCTCCTCACAGTGACTGTAATAGGAATCACTTGGTGATCACGCCTGGATGTATGACATTGTTTTACTAATTAACCTGTTTAGCAGAGCTCCTCACAGTGACTGCAATAGGAATCACTTGGTGATGATGCCTGGGTGTATGATAATGTTTTACTAATTAACCTGTTTAGCAGAGCTCTTCACAGTGACTGTAATAGGAATCACTTGGTGATCATGCCTGGGTGTATGACATTTTACTAATTACACTGTTTAGCAGAGCTCCTCACAGTGACTCTAATAGGAATCACTTGGTGATCATGCCTGGGTGTATGACATTGTTTTACTAATTACACTATTTAGCAGAGCTCCTCACAGTGACTGTAATAGGAATCAGTAGGTGATCATGCCTGGATGTATGACATTATTTTACTAATTACACTATTTAGCAGAGCTCCTCACAGTGACTGTAATAGGAATCACTTGGTGATGATGCCTGGGTGTATGACATTGTTTTACTAATTACACTGTTTAGCAGAGCTCCTCCCAGTGACTGTATTAGGAATCACTTGATGATCACGTCTGGGTGTATGACATTATTTTACTAATTACACTGTTTAGCAGAGCTCCTCACAGTGACTGTAATAGTAATCACTAGGTGATCATGCCTGGGTGTATGACATTGTTTTACTAATTACCCTGTTTAGCAGAGCTCCTCACAGTGACTGTAACAGGAATCAATTGGTGATCATGCCTGGGTGTGTGACATTATTTTACTAATTAACCTGCACAGTGACTGTAATAGGAATCACTTGGTGATGATGCCTGTGTGTATGACATTGTTTTACTAATTACACTGTTTAGCAGAGCTCTTCACAGTGACTGTAATAGAAATCACTTGGTGATCATGCCTGGGTGTATGACATTGTTTTACTAATTAACCTGTTTAGCAGAGCTCCTCACAGTGACTGTAATAGGAATCACTAGGTGATCATGTCTGGGTGTATGACATTGTTTTACTAATTAACCTGTTTAGCAGAGCTCCTCACAGTGACTGTAACAGGAATCACTTGGTGATCATGCCTGGATGTATGACATTATTTTACCAATTACACTATTTAGCAGAGCTCCTCACAGTGACTGTAATAGGAATCACTAGGTGATCACGTCTGGGTGTATGACATTGTTTTACTAATTACACTGTTTAGCAGAGCTCCTCACAGTGACTGTAATAGGGATCACTTGGTGACCATGTATGGGTGTATGACATTGTTTTACTAATTTTCCTGTTTAGCAGACCTCCTCACAGTGACTGTAATAGAAATCACTTGGTGATCATGCCTGGGTGTATGACATTGTTTTACTAATTACACTGTATAGCAGAGCTCCTCACAGTGACTGTAATAAAAATCACTTGGTGATTATGCCTGGGTGTATGACATTGTTTTACTAATTACACTGTTTAGCAGAGCTCCTCACAGTGACTGTAATAGGAATCACTTGGTGTTCATGCCTGGGTGTATGACATTGTTTTACTAATTACATTGTTTAGCATAGCTCCTCACAGTGACTGTAGTAGGAATCACTTGGTGATCATGCCTGGGTGTATGACATTGTTTTACTAATTACACTGTTTAGCAGAGCTCCTCACAGTGACTGTAATAGGAATCACTTGGTGATCATGCCTGGGTGTATGACATTGTTTTACTAATTACACTGTTTAGCAGAGCTCCTCACAGTGACTGTAATATAAATCACTTGGTGATCATGCCTGGGTGTATGACATTGTTTTACTAATTACACTGTTTAGCAGAGCTCCTCACAGTGACTGTAATAGGAATCACTAGGTGATCATGCCTGGGTGTATGACATTGTTTTACTAATTAACCTGTTTAGCAGAGCTCCTCACAGTGACTGTATTAGGAATCACTTGATGATCACGTCTGGGTGTATGACATTGTTTTACTAATTACACTGTTTAGCAGAGCTCCTCACAGTGACTGTAATAGGAATCTCTATGTGATCATGCCTGGGTGTATGACATTGTTTTACTAATTACCCTGTTTAGCAGAGCTCCTCACAGTGACTGTAACAGGAATCACTTGGTGATCATGCCTGGGTGTATGACATTGTTTTACTAATTAACCTGTTTAGCAGAGCTCTTCCCAGTGACTGTATTAGGAATCACTTGATGTTCACGTCTGGGTGTTTGACATTGTTTTACTAATTACACTATTTAGCAGAGCTCCTCACAGTGACTGTAATAGGAATCACTTGGTGATCATGCCTGGATGTATAACATTGTTTTACTAATTAACCTGTTTAGCAGAGCTCCTCACAATGGCTGTAATAGGAATCACTATGTGATCATGTCTGGGTGTATGTCATTGTTTTATTAATTAACCTGTTTAGCAGAGCTCCTCACAGTGACTGTAATAAGGATCACTTGCTGATCATGCCTGGGTGTATGACATTATTTTACTAATTACACTATTTAGCAGAGCTCCTCACAGTGACTGTAATAGTAATCACTTGGTGATCATGCCTGGATGTATGCTAATTACACTATTTAGCAGAGCTCCTCACAGTGACTGTAATAGGAATCACTAGGTGATCATGCCTGGGTGTATGACATTGTTTTACTAATTAACCTGTTTAACAGAGCTCCTCACAGTGACTGTAATAGGAATCACTAGGTGATCATGCCTGGGTGTATGACATTGTTTTACTAATTAACCTGTTTAACAGAGCTCCTCACAGTGACTGTAATAGGAATCACTAGGTGATCATGTCTGGGTGTATGACATTGTTTTACTAATTAACCTGTTTAGCAGAGCTCCTCACAGTGACTGTAATAGGAATCACTAAGTGATCATGCCTGGATGTTTAACATTGTTTTACTAATTAACCTGTTTAGCAGAGCTCCTCACAGTGACTGTAATAGGAATCACTTGGTGATCATGCCTGGATGTTTAACATTGTTTTACTAATTAACCTGTTTAGCAGAGCTCCTCACAGTGACTGTAATAGGAATCACTAGGTGATCATGCCTGGATGTTTAACATTGTTTTACTAATTAACCTGTTTAGCAGAGCTCCTCACAGTGACTGTAATAGGAATCACTAGGTGATCATGCCTGGGTGTATGACATTGTTTTACTAATTAACCTGTTTAGCAGAGCTCCTCACAGTGACTGTAATAGGAATCACTAGGTGATCATGCCTGGGTTTATGACATTGGTTTACTAATTACACTGTTTAGCAGAGCTCCTCACAGTGACTGTAATATGAATCACTTGGTGATCATGCCTGGATGTATGACACTGTTTTACTAATTACACTGTTTAGTAGAGCTCCTCACAGTGACTGTAATAGGAATCACTAAGTGATCATGCCTGGGTGTATTACATTGTTTTACTAATTACACTGTTTAGTAGAGCTCCTCACAGTGACTGTAATAGGAATCACTAAGTGATCATGCCTGGGTGTATGACATTGTTTTACTAATTAACCTGTTTAGCAGAGCTCCTCACAGTGACTGTAATAGGAATCACTTGGTGATCATGCCTGGATGTTTAACATTGTTTTACTAATTAACCTGTTTAGCAGAGCTCCTCACAGTGACTGTAATAGGAATCACTTGGTGATCATGCCTGGATGTTTAACATTGTTTTACTAATTAACCTGCTTAGCAGAGCTCCTCACAGTGACTGTAATAGGAATCACTAGGTGATCATGCCTGGATGTTTAACATTGTTTTACTAATTAACCTGTTTAGCAGAGCTCCTCACAGTGACTGTAATAGGAATCACTAGGTGATCATGCCTGGGTGTATGACATTGTTTTACTAATTAACCTGTTTAGCAGAGCTCCTCACAGTGACTGTAATAGGAATCACTAGGTGATCATGCCTGGGTGTATGACATTGGTTTACTAATTACACTGTTTAGCAGAGCTCCTCACAGTGACTGTAATATGAATCACTTGGTGATCATGCCTGGATGTATGACACTGTTTTACTAATTACACTGTTTAGTAGAGCTCCTCACAGTGACTGTAATAGGAATCACTAAGTGATCATGCCTGGGTGTATGACATTGTTTTACTAATTAAACTGTTTAGCAGAGCTCCTCACAGTGACTGTAATAGG
This sequence comes from Taudactylus pleione, assembly GCA_031769625.1. NCBI lineage: Eukaryota > Metazoa > Chordata > Amphibia > Anura > Myobatrachidae > Taudactylus > Taudactylus pleione. The sequence continues at coordinate 395,057 of JAUIMM010000556.1, forward strand.
AATCACTAGGTGATCATGCCTGGATGTATGACATTGTTTTACTAATTACACTGTTTAGCAGAGCTCCTCCCAGTGACTGTAATATGAATCACTAGATGACCATGTCTGAATGTATGACATTGTTTTACTAATTAACCTGTTTAGCAGAGCTCCTCACAGTGACTGTAATTAGAATCACTTGGTGACCATGTCTGGGTGTATGCCATTGTTTTACTAATTAACCTGTTTAGCTGAGCTCCTCACAGTGAGTGTAATAGGAATCACTTGGTCATCATGCCTGGGTGTATGACATTGGTTTACTAATTACACTGTAGCAGAGCTCCTCACAGTGACTGTAATAGGAATCACTTGGTGATCATGCCTGGATGTATGACATTGTTTTACTAATTACACTGTTTAGCAGAGCTCCTCACAGTGACTGTAATAGGAATCACTAGGTGATCATGCCTGGGTTTATGACATTGTTTTACTAATTAAACTGTTTAGCAGAGCTCAGTGACTGTAATAGGAATCACTAGGTGATCATGCCTGGATGTATGACATTGTTTTACTAATTACACTGTTTAGCAGAGCTCCTCCCAGTGACTGTAATAGGAATCACTTGGTGACCATGTCTGGATGTATGACATTGTTTTACTAATTAACCTGTTTAGCAGAGCTCCTCACAGTGACTGTAATAGGAATCACTAGGTGATCATGCCTGGGTGTATGACATTATTTTACTAATTAAACTGTTAAGCATAGCTCCTCACAGTGACTGTAATACTGATCACTAGGTGACCATGCCTGGGTGTATGACATTGTTTTACTAATTACACTGTTTAGCAGAGCTCCTCACAGTGACTGTAATAGGAATCACTTGGTGATCATGCCTGGATGTATGACATTGTTTAACTAATTAACCTGTTTAGCAGAGCTCCTCACAGTGACTGTAATACTGATCACTAGGTGACCATGCCTGGGTGTATGACATTGTTTTACTAATTACACTGTTTAGCAGAGCTCCTCACAGTGACTGTAATAGGAATCACTTGGTGACCATGCCTGGGTGTATGACATTGTTTTACTAATTACACTGTTTAGCAGAGCTCCTCACAGTGACTGGAGGCATTTGATGATCATGGCTATTTATATGACATTACAAATAACTTTCTACGTCTGTGGTCCGGAGCACCCTGGATAATGTTTTTAATGTCATACCTGTACCACACAAATTAGTTCCCGACAGCTTCCGGCGTATACAATTTTCATATCCGTTTGCGGAGCGTAAGATTGCTCCCTTCTCACCCCTCTCTCTCAATTCCACCATCTTGTTCTGCAAAATGAAATCTTGTGTCTTCCGTACGCGGCAATACTAAGCACAACGCTACTGTACAGAGCAAGGCACACGCTCACTACGCCGTCCGCACAGCACGATGTAAATGAGGCCCACGTTGTTGAGGAAGGCATTTTATAATCTGAACCAATATTCAGGAGAATAAAACTTTATCGATACGCTCTGAACAAGAGCCTTCTACACATTAGTCATGAAGAACCACAGTGTTTGTGAATTAGTTTAGGCGATGGGTGCAGTTACATTTCAATTTGGGTTCGTCCCTCCTTCCAGCTCCGCAGAAAGTGTACACTGCGCTCAGACGTATATCAGCTTAGTAATGATCCCCATTCATTTGCTTCCAGAGGAGAACGTACAGTGTAATTTACACGAGACAGAGATTTACCCTTCACATTTTATATTAATATCTACTTATTAGTACAGTTCTGAATTTACAGGTCTTTGGCAGCGTCGCTTCAGTCTGTCTTTTTTTTTTCCTGAAAATTACCAGGATTTAAATAGTTTAATTTCACTCTCTAGACCTTGATGATGAGCTGGATATAAAGTCACATTTCCTTCCTGTGGAATTTATCATCTGTGCGATGTAACATGAGTTTGGCTGCTCTAGCACTTGTGCCTCCTGCAGAATGAAATATTCCAGCAACGAGTATAGATTCCATCAACAGAACATTAGTCTTAATTAAATGCACTTACTCAGTGTAAGAAATATATTTATACCCGGATGAGACTGCACAGATAAAATACAAATGTATCATTTGCCACCTGAAAAATACGATGTGAGGAATTAAAGTAAAATAATTATATTCTAAATGTAATCCAGTGGTGGCTCTCGTATCGCAAGACCAACGCCACATTGCCATCGTCTTATCTCTGACTCTGGTTACACTGTGCAGGACCGATATACAAGATCAACGCCGCAATCGTCTTATCTCTGACGCTGGTTACACTGTGCAGGACCGATATACATGATCAACGCCGCAATCGTCTTATCTCTGACGCTGGTTACACTGTGCAGGACCGATATACAAGATCAACGCCGCACTCGTCTTATCTCTGACGCTGGTTACACTGTGCAGGACCAATATACAAGATCAACGCCGCAATCGTCTTATGTCTGACGCTGGTTACACTGTGCAGGACCGATATACATGATTAACGCCACTATCGTCTTATCTCTGACGCTGGTTACACTGTGCAGGACCGATATACAAGATCAACACCGCAATCGTCTTATGTCTGTCGCTGGTTACACTGTGCAGGACAGATATACATGATCAGCGCCGCAATCGTCTTATCTCTGACGCTGGTTACACTGTGCAGGACCGATATACATGATCATCGCCGCAATCGTCTTATCTCTGATGCTGGTTACACTATGCAGGACAGATATACAAGATCAACGCCGCACTCGTCTTATCTCTGACGCTGGTTACACTGTGCAGGACCGATATACAAGATCAACGCCGCACTCGTCTTATCTCTGACGCTGGTTACACTGTGCAGGACCGATGTACATGATCAGCGCCGCAATCGTCTTATGTCTGATGCTGGTTACACTGTGCAGGACCGATATACAAGATCAACACCGCAATCGTCTTATGTCTGATGCTGGTTACACTGTGCAGGACCGATATACATGATCAGCGCCGCAATCGTCTTATCTCTGACGCTGGTTGCACTGTGCAGGACCGATATACATGATCCACGCCACACTCGTCTTATGTCTGATGCTGGTTACACTGTGGAGGACCGATATACAAGATCAACGCCGCACTCGTCTTATCTCTGACGCTGGTTACACTGTGCAGGACCGATATACATGATCAACACCGCACTCGTCTTATGTCTGACGCTGGTTACACTGTGCAGGACCGATATACATAATCAACGCCGCACTCGTCTTATCTCTGACGCTGGTTACACTGTGCAGGACCGATATACATGATCAGCGCCGCACTCGTCTTATCTCTGACGCTGGTTACACTGTGCAGGACCGATATACATGATCAACGCCGCAATCGTCTTATCTCTGATGCTGATTACACTGTGCAGGACCGATATACAAGATCAACACCGCAATCATCTTATCTCTGACGCTGTTTACTCTGTGCAGGACCGATATACATGATCAACGCCGCACTCGTCTTATCTCTGACGCTGGTTACACTGTGCAGGACCGATATACAAGATGAATACTCGGAAGGGATAAATCTGCATCACAGATTTCCTTTTTACCAGTGATATGCTCAGCTTGTACACAGAACATGGGATCGGAGTGTTTATGTACATATAGTATGGGATAGGAGCAGTCTGTACATAAAACATGGGATAGGGCGGAGTCTATACATAGAACATGGGATAGGGCGGAGTCTATACATAGAACATGGGATAGGAGCAGTCTATACATATACCATGGGCTAGGAGTAGTCTATACATAAAACATGTGATAGGAGCAGTCTATACATAGAACATGGGATAGGAGCAGTCTATACATAGAACATGGGATAGGAGCAGTCTATACATAGAGCCTATGATAGGAGCAGTCTATACATAGAACATGTGATAGGAGCAGTCTATACATTGAACATGAGATAGGAGCAGTCTATACATAGAACATGGGATAGGAGCAGTCTATACATAGAACATGGGATAGGAGCAGTCTATACATAGAGCATATGATAGGAGCTGTCTATACATAGAACATGGGATAGGAGCAGTCTATACATTGAACATGGGATAAGAGCAGTCTATACATTGAACATGGGATAGGAGCAGTCTATACATTGAACATTGGATTGGAGTTTATACATAGAACTTTTGATAATAGGAATCTGTGCATAGAACATGAGGTAGGTGGAGTCTGTACATAGAGCACAGGATTGCCGTCTGCAGATAGAACATGAGATAGGAGTCTGTACATAGAACATGAGATAGGAGTCTGTACATAGAACATGAGATAGGAGTATGTACATAGAACATGAGATAGGAGTATGTACATAGAACATGAGATAGGAGTCTGTACATAGAACATTAGATAGGAGTCTGTACATAGAACATGAGATAGGAGTATGTACATAGAACATGAGATAGGAGTATGTACATAGAACATGAGATAGGAGTATGTACATAGAACATGAGATAGGAGTATGTACATAGAACATGAGATAGGAGTCTGTACATAGAACATGAGATAGGAGTATGTATATAGAACATGAGAGGAGTCTGTGCATAGGCCCTGATTCAGAGCCGCTCGCAAAAACCGAGCGCTCGCTCTGAATCAGGGTGGCCGCTCTTTTTGAAAAAAACGGCCTCCTGGCCACTCGCTAAGCTGTGGGTGACCACCCACAGCTTTTACGAGCGGCCAGGTGATGGTCGCGACCATCGGGCTTGCGACGAGACCCTTGTGGTAGGGTCTCGTCTGCCGCAAGTCCCAGTGAGCTTCCTGCTCTAATAGAGCAAGAAGCTCACTACTGACATCACGTGTGATGTCAGTAGGGCCGCCCACAAACGGCAGGCGTTCCTTCAGGAAGCCTCCATTTGTCCAGCCACCCCCCCTCCCCACCTTCAAAACGGGGCGAGCTGTCGATCAACATCGACAGCTGCCCTTTCGTAGCCGCGCATGCACAATGTCCCAGCATCGACCCACTTGCGAGCGGGTCTGAATCAGGCCCACAGAATATAGGCATGATGCATATTATTCTTATCAGCAGAAGCTGTTTGTGCGATCTATTTACATCGCAGTGCGAATAAGAGTCTTTTGAAGGTAAAAAGTCGTACAAAAAGACGCCAGGTGCTACCGAGCCACGCCATGTCATGGCACTACTAGAAAAGCAGCGGTAGGGTCTCGTTCCCACAAGCCCCAGTGAGCTTCCTGCTGTAATAGTGTGACGTCAGTACGGCCGCCCTCAAATGGCAGGCGTTCCTTCGGAAAAGCCTCCGTTTGGCCTGCCACCCCCCCTCCCCGCCTACAAAACGGGGCGAGATGTCGATGAATATCGACAGACGCCCCATTTTGTTGCGAACCCCAGAGCGAGTGATGGCACTGCACGGCCATCGACCCACTTGCGAGCGCATAGCGCTTGCGAGCGGGTCTGAATCAGGCCCATAGAACATGATAGGAGTCTGTACATAGAACATGAGATAGGAGTCTGTACATAGAACATGAGATAGGAGTCTGTACATAGAACATGAGGTAGGAGTCTGTACATAGAACATGAGGTAGGAGTCTGTACATAGAACATGAGATAGGAGTATGTACATAGAACATGAGATAGGAGTCTGTACATAGAACATGAGATAGGAGTCTGTACATAGAACATGAGGTAGGAGTCTGTACATAGAACATGAGGTAGGAGTCTGTACATAGAACATGAGGTAGGAGTCTGTACATAGAACATCAGATAGGAGTCTGTACATAGAACATGAGATAGGAGTAGTGAGAGGGGGAAGGTCAGTGTAATAAGAGGGGGAAGGTCAGTGTAGTGAGAGGGGGAGGGTCAGTGTAGTGAGAGGGGGAGGGTCAGTGTAATGAGAGGGGGAAGGTCAGTGTAGTGAGAGGGGGAGGGGGAGGGTCAGTGTAGTGAGAGGGGGAAGGTCAGTGTAGTGAGGGGGGGGAGGGTTAGTGTAGTGACAGGGGGAGGGTCAGTGTAGTGAGAGGGGGAAGGTCAGTGTAGTGAGGGGGGGGGTTAGTGTAGTGACAGGGGGAGGGTCAGTGTAGTGAGAGGGGGAAGGTCAGTGTAGTGAGTGGGGGAGGGTCAGTGTAGTGAGAGGGGGAGGGTCAGTGTAGTGAGAGGGGGAGGGTCGGTGTAGTGAGAGGGGGAGGGTCAGTGTAGTGAGAGGGGGAAGGTCAGTGTAGTGAGAGGGGGAGGGTCTGTAGTGAGAGGGGGAGGGTCAGTGTAGTGAGAGGGGGAAGGTCAGTGTAGTGAGAGGAGGATGGTCAGTGTAGTAAGAGGGGGAGGGTCAGTGTAGTAAGAGGGGGAGGGTCAGTGTAGTAAGAGGGGGAGGGTCAGTGTAGTGAGAGGGGGAGGGTCAGTGTAGTGAGAGGGGGAGGGTCAGTGTAATGAGAGGGGGAAGGTCAGTGTGGTGAGAGGGGGAGGGTCAGTGTAGTGAGAGGGGGAGGGTCAGTGTAATGAGAGGGGGAGGGTCAGTGCAGTGAGAGAGGGAGGGTCAGTGCAGTGAGAGAGGGAGGGTCAGTGTAGTGAGAGGGAGGGTCAGTGTAATGAGAGGGGGAGGGTAGTGCAGTGAGAGGGGGAGGGTCAGTGTAGTGAGAGGGAGGGTCAGTGTAATGAGAGGGGGAGGGTCAGTGTAGTGAGAGGGGAAGGTCAGTGTAGTGAGAGGGAGGGTCAGTGTAGTGAGAGGGAGGGTCAGTGTAATGAGAGGGGGAGGGTCAGTGTAGTGAGAGGGAGGGTCAGTGTAGTGAGAGGGAGGGTCAGTGCAGTGAGAGAGGGAGGGTCAGTGTGGTGAGAGGGGGAGGGTCAGTGTAATGAGAGGGGGAGGGTCAGTGTAGTGAGAGGGGGAGGGTCAGTGTAGTGAGAGGGAGGGTCAGTGTAATGAGAGGGGGAGGGTCAGTGTAGTGAGAGGGGAAGGTCAGTGTAGTGAGAGGGGGAGGGTCAGTGTAATGAGAGGGGGAGGGTCAGTGTAGTGAGAGGGGGAGGGTCAGTGTAGTGAGAGGGGGAGGGTCAGTGTAGTGAGAGGGGGAAGGTCAGTGTGGTGAGAGGGGGAAGGTCAGTGTAGTGAGAGGGGGAAGGTCAGTGTAGTGAGGGGGAGGGTCAGTGTAGTGAGAGGGGGAGGGTCAGTGTAGTGAGAGGGAGAGGGTCAGTGTAGTGAGAGGGGAGGGTCAGTGTAGTGAGAGGGGACGGTCAGTGTAGTGAGAGGGGGAGGGTCAGTGTAATGAGAGGGGGAGGGTCAGTGCAGTGAGAGAGGGAGGGTCAGTGTAGTGAGAGGGGGATGGTCAGTGTCATGAGAGGAGGAGGGTCAGTGTAGTGAGATGGAGGGTCAGTGTAGTGAGAGGGGGAGGGTCAGTGTAGTGAGAGGGGGAGGGTCAGTGTAGTGAGAGGGGGAGGGTCAGTGTAATGAGAGGGGGAGGGTCAGTGCAGTGAGAGAGGGAGGGTCAGTGTAGTGAGAGGGGGATGGTCAGTGTCATGAGAGGAGGAGGGTCAGTGTAGTGAGAGGGGGAGGGTCAGTGTAGTGAGAGGGGGAGGGTCAGTGTAGTGAGAGGGGGAGGGTCAGTGTAGTGAGAGGGGGAGGGTCAGTGTAGTGAGAGGGGGAGGGTTATTGTAGTGAGAGGGGGAGGGACAGGATTCCTACGGACAGGTGTCGGTATCCTAACCCTGTCTGATGCCAGCATCGGTATTGTGACCGCTGGGATCTCCTACCCATCCCCATAAAACATGGGAGGGGAGTCTGTACATAGAACATGGGAGGGGAGTCTGTACTTAGAACATGGGAGGGGAGTCTGTACTTAGAACATGGGAGGGGAGTCTGTACTTAGAACATGGGAGGGGAGTCTGTACATAGAACATGGGAGGGGAGTCTGTACATAGAACATGGGAGGGGAGTCTGTACATAGAACATGGGAGGGGAGTCTGTACTTAGAACATGGGAGGGGAGTCTGTACATAGAACATGGGAGGGGAGTCTGTACATAGAACATGGGAGGGGAGTCTGTACTTAGAACATGGGAGGGGAGTCTGTACTTAGAACATGGGAGGGGAGTCTGTACATAGAACATGGGAGGGGAGTCTGTACATAGAACATGGGAGGGGAGTCTGTACTTAGAACATGGGAGGGGAGTCTGTACATAGAACATGGGAGGGGAGTCTGTACTTAGAACATGGGAGGGGAGTCTGTACATAGAACATGGGAGGGGAGTCTGTACTTAGAACATGGGAGGGGAGTCTGTACATAGAACATGGGAGGGGAGTCTGTACTTAGAACATGGGAGGGGAGTCTGTACATAGAACATGGGAGGGGAGTCTGTACATAGAACATGGGAGGGGAGTCTGTACATAGAACATGGGAGGGGAGTCTGTACATAGAACATGGGAGGGGAGTCTGTACATAGAACATGGGAGGGGAGTCTGTACATAGAACATGGGAGGGGAGTCTGTACTTAGAACATGGGAGGGGAGTCTGTACTTAGAACATGGGAGGGGAGTCTGTACATAGAACATGGGAGGGGAGTCTGTACATAGAACATGGGAGGGGAGTCTGTACATAGAACATGGGAGGGGAGTCTGTACATAGAACATGGGAGGGGAGTCTGTACATAGAACATGGGAGGGGAGTCTGTACATAGAACATGGGAGGGGAGTCTGTACATAGAACATGGGAGGGGAGTCTGTACTTAGAACATGGGAGGGGAGTCTGTACTTAGAACATGGGAGGGGAGTCTGTACATAGAACATGGGAGGGGAGTCTGTACATAGAACATGGGAGGGGAGTCTGTACATAGAACATGGGAGGGGAGTCTGTACTTAGAACATGGGAGGGGAGTCTGTACATAGAACATGGGAGGGGAGTCTGTACATAGAACATGGGAGGGGAGTCTGTACATAGAACATGGGAGGGGAGTCTGTACTTAGAACATGGGAGGGGAGTCTGTACATAGAACATGGGAGGGGAGTCTGTACATAGAACATGGGAGGGGAGTCTGTACATAGAACATGGGAGGGGAGTCTGTACATAGAACATGGGAGGGGAGTCTGTACTTAGAACATGGGAGGGGAGTCTGTACATAGAACATGGGAGGGGAGTCTGTACTTAGAACATGGGAGGGGAGTCTGTACATAGAACATGGGAGTGGAGTCTGTACATAGAACATGGGAGGGGAGTCTGTACATAGAACATGGGAGGGGAGTCTGTACTTAGAACATGGGAGGGGAGTCTGTACATAGAACATGGGAGGGGAGTCTGTACTTAGAACATGGGAGGGGAGTCTGTACATAGAACATGGGAGGGGAGTCTGTACATAGAACATGGGAGGGGAGTCTGTACATAGAACATGGGAGGGGAGTCTGTACATAGAACATGGGAGGGGAGTCTGTACATAGAACATGGGAGGGGAGTCTATACTTAAATCTTGGTAATGTAAAATAATATTTATTTACTAACAGCTATTTGTATAGTGATTTATAGGGATATTTCAGCCATCCACATCAGTCCCTCCCCCAGTAGAGCTTAATCAAAGCTTGGAGAGGGATGAAGTGGGGATATATAAAGTACCAACCAATCAGCTGCTAACTGTCACTTTTTGCAGGCTGTGTTTGAAAAATGACAGGAGTTGATTGGTTGGTACTTTCTCTCTTTCCAAGCTTTGAACACATATATACTGTACATGAAGGTTATTTTTTGTCAGAATCCAGTTTACCTACCAGTATGTTTTTGTATTATGGGAGGAAACTATACTATCTGGGGAAACCCACGTAAACACGGAGAGTATATGCAAACGCCACACAGACAGGGCCTTGGTGGGAATTGACAGCAAGACCTCAGTGCTGTGAGGCAGCAAGCTAATCATTGCACCACTCTCCTGCTCCATATCCATAACACAGTAATTCCATCCTGTAATCCACATAACACCCCATGCACCCTTATTATAGCTTCCTATCCAGAAATATTATATAAAAGCCCATGCATCCTATACAGAAATATTACATTACACCCCATGCATCCTTATTATAGCATCCTATACAGAAATATTACATTACACCCCATGCATCCTTATTATAGCTTCCTATCCAGAAATATTACATTACACCCCATGCATCCTTATTATAGCTTCCTATCCAGAAATATTACATAACACCCCATGCACCCTTATTATAGCTTCCTATCCAGAAATATTACATTACACCACATTCATCCTTATTATAGCATCCTATCCTGAAATATTACATTAAACCCCATGCACCCTTATTATAGCATCTTATCCAGAAATATTACATTACATCCCATGCACCCTTATTATAGCATCCTATCCAGAAATATTACATTACACCCCATGCACCCTTATTATAGCATCTTATCCAGAAATATTACATTACATCCCATGCATCCTTATTATAGTATCCTATCCAGAACTGTTACATAACAAACCTGGCTACAGACTCTGCAGAATTTATCCTGCCAGTATATGTGACCTTCTGATCCTCAGTATGAACTGCTGCCTGATTGAGGCCCCTATAGGTGCTTATCTGGGGCCCTAGTGGTCTGCCTTCATTGTCCAGGGCCCCCTGGCAGTAGTTGTATGGGGGCCCAATGTGGCTATACCAATGTACTCTGCCGTTTGCAAACTTTCTTTACCGTCTCACTGCACTAAATGTAGATCTGTGCTAAGTATGACCCCACCTCAGCGCTGGATCATTATCTCCTGTCATAATCCCACAGTTAGTGCCATCTATTGTCTTCTGGCACTTGTAGTTCCACGCCACTTGCTGGGAACTACAATACAATACCCCATCAGATTGGTATGTATAGTTTGTCAGAACCCCCCACAGCTCATCATGCGATACATAGGGGGGGTCACAATCCTTTCTGCCTAGGGCCACAGTGTGTGCAGAACCATCATGCAATACCAGGGGGGGGTGGCACAATCCTTTCTGCCTAGGGCCACAGTGTGTGCAGAACCATCATGCAATACCTGGGGGGGTGGCACAATCCTTTCTGCCTAGGGCCACAGTGTGTGCAGAACCATCATGCAATACCTAGGGGGGCCACAATCCTTTATTCCTAGGGCCACAGTGTGTGCAGAACCATCATGCAATACCTGGGGGGCCACAATCCTTTCTGCCTAGGGCCACAGTGTGTGCAGAACCATCATGCAATACCTGGGGGGGCACAATCCTTTCTGCCTAGGGCCATAGTGTGTGCAGAACCATCTTGCAATACCTGGGGGGGCCACAATCCTTTCTGCCTAGGGCCACAGTGTGTGCAGAACCATCATGCAATACCTGGGGGGGCCACAATCCTTTCTGCCTAGGGCCACAGTGTGTGCAGAACCATCATGTAATACCTGGGGGGGCCACAATCCTTTCTACCTAGGGCCACAGTGTGTGCAGAACCATCATGTAATACCTGGGGGGGGGGGCACAATCAGCGATTATAGGATCTGCTCAGAACAAAACGAGTTAAGGGCTTTTCTAGCTAAAACGTGCCTGGGAAAGTGAGCAGTGATGCTGGGGGTAAATCCCTCGGAGGCTGAGGGGTGACCGTAACGCAGACCATCTTTGTGTCTTACAGCAACAATTCAGAAGCGCTTGAAGAAAGAGAAAAAGGCCAAAAGAAAATTACAGGAGGCCTTGGAGTTTGAGTCAAAGCGACGAGAACAAGTGGAGCAGGCACTTAAACAAGCCACGACAGGGGAGGGTCTCCGGATGTTAAACGGTAAGGGGGCTGGCGGCGGGGGAATGAACACTGTACGCTGCAGCACACAGAAAGCAGAGCTGTAATCCTGTTCTGTCAGACAGCTGGCTGCAGTAATACATACGACTTATGGAAATGAAGCATACTGCAGGTCATAACATATTACACGAGGAGTGGGTGTATCAAACTACCCCAGGGTGCAAATCTGGGGGATTCACAGGAACACGGTGTATTAAAGTAACACTGTACTTTATGCTGGTATATCAGAGAGATGAATAATGGCCATTTACTTGCTGAAACTTTTCTGGTGTTTATAATGACTTAGAGAAACTTGCATGCTTAGTAAGTGCCGCACTTACGGCAGCGCGGGATTCGTGGGGCTGCGTACAAAAATCCTCGAATATAGGCGATATAGGCCTGCAATGGCGCCTCACCCTCCTCGCAATTGGATTGAGCCCGGAGCACTAGGTAACGGATAGCTGCTAACTCTCATTCATCTGGCACCGTCAGAAGATGATTAGTTACTTTGGGAACTTCCCCACGTTATCCCTCTTTAAAGCGTGATACATCCCCCCCAATCTTCTGTAATAACATAAAAGCTTTAAAAAGTGACAGTTTAAGAAAAGGAAAATCTGCAGCCACAGAAACGTATACCGTATGCGCACTTATATTTTACCCTACTCCGACCGTCACCAGTAATGGGGTATGCGTATTCACCGTATATATGAGAGAGATCACTAATGTACTTGTAGGATACAATTTGGGGCACAGAGCCTGATTCAGAGCCGGACGCTATTTGCGCTCGCTCGTTCAGAAAATAGGGGCGGCTATTCAAATGAACCGTTCGCTCTTTGCGGTCGGTTCACGCCTCTATGTCTGAACGAGCGAACAAAACTTGCGGTCGTATTTTGAAAAAATACGCCCCCTGGCCGCTCGCATCCTACGTCATGTCCGTTATTTATTAGATTAATTTAGTACATCGACCAGGGTATGAACTGCTCGCTATTCTTGTGGTTGGTTTTTGCTACCACAATTTTGCGAGCAGTTCTGGCTATAAAATAACCCAGTGACGTGGTCAATGACGCTGCTGTATTATTTATGCACACCCTTAAAACGCCTGTTTTGACCTTTAAGCACGCCTGCGTTCGGATCTCCACTCCCCGTTTTCAAGCACATTCCCCTGTTACCACCCACATACGCCTCATTCTGTCACTCAAAATATCAGGCATTCGCTATTTTGCGAGCACACAATTTTTGGCCGCACTGACTGGCTCGCGCATGCGTATTACGATCCGTACGCATGCGCAGTTGGGCAAACATTGCTCGGAGCGAACGAGCGGCCACTTACGAGCGGCTCTGAATCAGGCCCACTGTTAACTAAGAATGGTTAACCGCAGTTTTTCGTATTCTGGTGCCTCTTTTCTCATATATATATATATAATTTACATAATTAATCTGTGTATTGTAACTAATTATTACAAAGAGTAACCTTGTTCTTCCGCAGGCTTGGGATAAGGGGGGTATGTGGGCCATAGGGGTGGCCATGTCACAGGGTGTATAGCAGTGGATATTACGCTAATTGCACGCAGAACGTACGGCTGCACAGGTACAGTACAAATAACAGCTATTTGGTGTCTTTTAGATGCCTGCATCCCTGAGATGGAGACAGAACACAACGGTTCCCAACACGACAGCCCACCCATGCAAGGTAACGTATGGCAGCCCCTCCTGATCCGTCCGGTCCCATACGCGTGTCTGACATAGTCTCCTGTCCTAGCACGGGATTATACTCGCTCTGCCTTAATCCCTCTGGAATTGAACTTGTCATATCTCTTTTATTGCCCGGTGTATTCTGCAGAAAGCAGCTGAACATAAAACACAGCAATTTACTGATTTATAGGCGACCATTCCGCCTGATCCGCCTGGGTCATATCTGATCATTTATTGTCAGGTTTTGTGCTCGTCATTTTTTCCTCTGACCTTTAGCATACAAAGGGGATTTGTGCGAGAAAGGGGGGGACTGAAATGTGCGAATTTAGAGAACGCCTTGGTTAATTACCCCCATACCCGGGGCATCAATACTGCACACACTGTATATTCCAGTATATTATTTCTAGATCTCATTTTACTTTCTTCAGTAAAACTTTGTATTTTATATATTAAAAAAAAAACTATTTGCAGCATAATAAAACAGATTACAATATTTTGTTGAGTGAGCCAATTATCACAAGCTGTATTGTTACATGATAACTGTAATGAGGTCTGTGTGTGGGGTATTACTGGAGACTGGTGTAAGGTGGTCTCAGGAAGAGCCCTCGCTCATTGATACAGCCTCTAGTACCGACTCTCGGTGTGATACCTTTCATGACGGCTGAGTGCCAGCTGTAGTCCCTCTGCAGTTGGTTCAGCGCCCACCAGACCCTGGACATCAGCCACCACCGTCCGCCCACCACCACTTTGCATAAAACAAACATTGGGCGTTGCTGAAAGCACCTTCGAATCAATGATTTTTGCAAATGACATTCAAGCGCGATGGAACGAGTCCTTTTTTTTCTTGCTCTATAAGTAAATTAAATTAGCGCATCTTACAAATGCACCAATCAGGGGGAAAAAAAACGTCTAAACTAAACTGAACAGCAGCAGCCATTAGCCAAGAAAGTAATATTTTCTCTTTACTGCTCCCTGCCATTTAGTTATTATCCTATTGGAAATCTAATTATAATCCTTTTACTCCCCAGTCAAACTTCGCAGTTTTTGCAAGTTTAGCACTGACAAGTGATTTCATTACATTTGATTGCTTGCGCCCGGATTGACTTCACTTCTCCCGGAGACCTAAAAGCCTGTTCAGTTTCTCAGATTCCCTGTTTGCACATTACTGAAACAGCTCCTTTAATTAATTAGTATGAACAGCAGTAACATGAACTGCTGAACAGAAAATAACATCGTTTTACGGTCGCAGAGAGACCGTCACTTTCTTTGTGCATGTTTATTCCTTGGCTAAGTTTTGGGCGTTGTTTTATTGGTGGAAGCTGTTTGCTCAATCTGTACCCGTTATAAAGCGTAAAAACAAGTCATCACTGGAGAGATGAAATGGGTACTTCAAACTCGTCCTGTCCATTTCCTGCTAGAGGGGGCAGAAGACGAGGTGCGAGGCTTCCGTAGTCAGTCGGACCCCGGAGAGAGACGCTGAAGGACAAGATGACCCCAGTGTCTGTGAATAAGAGGCTGGAGTCATAGGATTTCTATATCTGTGCACTAATCTAATGCAGATATTAAGGGGCCTGTTTATCGTTCAATATTTGCAGCATATCCCCCGATAGCGCCCATTTTTGTGGGATACCCGCAAATATTTAGTATCGCCCATATGTATGAAGGAGGGACCGCGGCAGATATCTCCAATATATGCAGTGGTCTCTGGGGGTCATTCAGACCCGCTCGCGAGCGCAGGACGCTCGCAAGCGGGTCGATGTTCCCCCACTGCGCATGCGCACGACGGAGGGAGCTCCGTCGTGCGCATGTGCGAGACCCGGCGAGCGACGGGCTCTCCATCGCTCCGGGTCTCACACCAAAGGGGGCGTGCTGTCGATGTTGATTGACAGCATGCCCCCTTTGGTGGGCGTGCCTGCCAGACGGAGGCGTTCCCTCTGATAGAGCCAAAATCACTCCAGGGCTTGCGGCAGCGAGACCCTACCGCAGGGTCTCCGTCGCAAGCCCGATGGTCAAGACCATCGCGACCATCATCATGGACGCTCGCATATGCTGTGGGTGGTCACCCACAGCTATGCGAGCGGCCAGGAGGCCGCTCCATTTTCACGGAGGAGGGCCCTGATTCAGAGCGAGCGCTCTGGTCAGAGCGTTCGGCTCTGAATCAGGCCCTCTGCATTTCTGACAAGAGCCGCAACTTCTATTCTAAGGGGGCTGCTGAGCTATATCAGAGTTACCAAGCTTCGGAGAGTGGCTCCGGCAGGTAACGACATCTGAAGAATATGGGCTACTTTTCGCAAAAATGACCGGGATAGGGTTTCTCCAGCACCCTCCCTGGCAGTGGGCAGTGTATGCGCAGTAGCGCGACAGGGGTCCTGATATAGAAGTGACCTGACCACTAATGCGGTTACTTCACTGATAGCACATCACAGGGACGGGTTCCTTTTGGAGCCCCTGTCACTGTATGTAATTTTGGATACATTCAGGCGGTATATAATTACTTATTGCTGATAAGAGATGTCAGTTATTAGGTGGAAAAACCCAATAAGTTATACATATGCCCCTAAGGGATAAATGTATATCTGTTACATCACTTAACTTCTAGAAAATTGTCCTAGTTCTAGACAAGGTACTGTATGCAGTCAGAGAGCCATTGTTTCTGTCTCTGGGCATAATTCCCTTACCTGCTCCGAGACCCTCCTGTCACTGCTCACACTGACTGCACTTACACTGATTTGCTTCATGTTAGTCCAAACTGGCCCAAGAGAGCGGAGTGTGACCGGCGCCCCGATGCCGGGCAGCTTCGGGGCAGATCAAACGTTTTCCTCTATTGTATGTTAGTTAGGTCATGTTCAACCATTTCCTATCAGTTGCTGGTTAGATAAACCCAGTGCATGTAGATACTTTAATGCATATGATTCAGAATATAGGTAGCGCTATGTAATAATGTCTTACATCAGGGGTGGTAACTGATTTAGACTCTAGATCAGGGGTAGGCAACGTGCAGTACTCTAGCTGCTGTGGAACTACACGTACCAGTATGTCCTGCTTAAGTTTAAGCATGCCCTAGCAGCAAAACTGTGGCAGGGCATTCTGGGTTCGGTAGTTCCACAGCAACTGGAGGGCCACACGTGCCCCTATGTCAGATAATGTTCAGTCACACGTTTTATGCATTTAGGACCTCATTCAGAGCCGCTCGCAAAAGCGAGCGCTCGATCTGAATGGGGGCGGCCACTTTTCTTTTGAAGGGCGGCTTCCTGGCCGCTCGCTAAGCTTTAGCGAGTGACTAGGTGATGGTCGAGACCATCGCGACCAACGGGGCTTGCGACGAGACCCTTGGGGGTAGGGTCTCGTCTACCGCAAGCCCAGGTAGCTTCCTGCTCTAACAGAGCAGGAAGCTCACTGGTGATGTCAGTAGGGCCGTTCCTTCAGGGACACCTCCATTTGTCCGGCCACCCCACCACCCCGCCTACAAAACGAGGTGAGCTGTCGATCAGCCGCCCCTTTTGTAGCGAGCCCCGGAACAAGTGCATTTGTCACTCGCTCCGGGGCTTGCGCACGCTCCGGGCTTGCCCCCACCATTGATCCGCATGCGAGCGGGTCTGAATGAGGTCCTTAATCTTTAATATATATATTAGTCAGATATAATTAGAAGCATCCTATAACACATTACCAGAATTTGGTCACTGAGGTAGTACCGTAGGGGGTTACTTAGAATTAAGTGTATTCTGGTATCACCACTAAGCTACGGCATCACCAGTGCAGGCTTTACCAGATCGGCTCTGTACAGTAAATGCAGACAGTATAAAGCACCCTGCAGGCTTGTAGCATATCTAGCCCAAAATCTACAATACTAAATTTGGTCATTCAAAAGGGGCGTTGATTTCGGGGAAACTGGGGTAACGCACTTCACCCCTACGTCATGACATGATCAAAAAAACGGTGTCTATTGTATCTACACTACATGTAGTTATACTGTATGAGAACAGAGACCTATATTACATACAGAGCAAGTTATTATACATTTATCACCAGTGATTATTTTCGTGGCGGTCCTCAGGCGTGCGCAATACCGACACCTTTATTGGTCCAATATTTCATTCTTGTAACAGACGCAGGAAAATCATTTCAGAAATGAATAAAATAAGCGTCTGCACGTTTAGGGACTGATTCTGAGCTACAAGCCGATATTCGCACAAATTACCAATGTTTTTCAGCTGCGCATGCGTCCAAGTCGCTAAAGAGTTGCACAGAGCCTGCGTCCCATAGAGCGCGCACACGCAGAGAGATCCACTGTGTTATGGGAGTGTGATGGGCGTGTTATACGGGTGTGGCAGGTGTGTTATGGGGTGTAGCGGGCACGTTATGGGGGCGTGGCAGCATGTTATGGGAGTGTGGCGGGTGTGTTGTGGAAGTGTTCTGAGAGTGTGGCGTGCGTGTTATGGGAGTGGCGGACACTTTATGGGAGTGTGGAGGGCGTGTTGCGGGAGTGGCGGGCGTGTTGTGGGAGTGTGGAGGGCGTGTTGTGGGAGTGGGGTGGAGCGTGTTATGGGAGCGTGGGGGGCGTGTTGTGGGAGTGTGGGGGGCGTGTTGTGGGAGCGTGGAGGGCGTGTTGTGGGAGTGTGGCAGGCGTGTTGTGGGAGTGTGGCGAGCGCGTTATGGGAGTGGGGGGGTGTGTTATGGGAGCGTGGGGGGCGTGTTATGGGAGTGTGGTGGGCATGTTATGGGAGCATGGCGGGTGTATTATGGGGGCGTGGTAGGCATGTTATGCGAGTCTGGTGGGCATGTTATGGGAGTGTGGCAGGTGTATTATGGGGGTGTGGCGGGTGTATTATGGGGGTGTGGCAGGTGTATTATGGGGGTGTGGCGGGTGTGTTATGGGGGACATGGCGGGAGTTTTGTATTACTGGTTGTGGAATCAGGACTTGTTTCAGTGATTTACGCTAACCTGATGGTGATCGCACATCCCCGATGTTTAGGGGTCTGCACTGGCGCAGCACCTGTTCTGTGTATGCGCAGAATGGGTCCTGTGATCTCACTCGCAGAATCCCCACAAGCCGCAGCATGACTGACATACTGCGATGTTTGTGGGGGGTGTAGCGGGGGCGTGGCTGCACACCATTCCCAGAAATGGTGGCGTGCCACCGCTGTTTTCCGGGAGGGACAAAGCCACGGTCTGCGTTAGTGGATGCAGGACACGGTCAGGCTTCAGCTTCCGCAGCCCGGCCAAAGGAACAACCATCACCACCAATGGTCGCCATGGTCAGTCGCAGCACTGAGATCGTAGATGCAGGAAGGAGGAGACTGTGTCCCACAGACCCCTCCTGCTGTATTAGCATTTTACATGGACGGACTTGCGCAGCCGCTTGTGTGCGTCTCTGCAATTCCGTCCATCTCTGAATCAGGCCTCAGACGCTTAATGGCGTACATTGGAGGCCGTACTCAGGTGGAGAATCTGCACCTTGCATGGGGCTAGTGCAAGTCCCGGTGGTGCGTCCGATGATAGCGTCTAAAGATGCGCCAAGCGGTGTTACGGCATCTAAAGACACATAGTGGGCGTCGCAGTCCTGGCACAGTTAGACGCAGGGATGTACACCAGGGGAAGGGCGGATATTAGCATATTCGCATAAAGTCGCAGAAGCAACTACGGAAAAACTCGCTAACGCGGTGGCAGCAGCTGGTGTCTCGGAATCAGCCCCTCAATGTGGAAGCTGCTTTATATCTTATATCACCGTGTGACTTTAGGTGAGTACCGCCAGCTACGTGCATAGGACAAGAGCCAAGTGGGATGTCTTCTGCGTAGATGTGCCCAATGTTATCCACACTCATAAATATAATCCCACTTACCGGGGAAAACAATGAAATAATTTACATGTCTGATCCCCGGATCACGCTGTGACATACTTCTCCTAGTTGGCTGCGCTGGGCTCATAGCGCTCACACGGGTTTGGATCAACTTGTCAAATGCCAGCGTCTTTGTATGTAGTTACAAGCACAGGAGACGTTACGCTGACAAGTGACAGTTACAGTGATAACTCCCCGTGGTACGGCAGATAGGTGTATTGTGATTGTGTACAGGGTGGGTTTAGCTGGTCGGACTCCTCTCTGAGCAGTGTATCCGTCTGCGTGCTCAGAATACTGATGCCCAGATAAGTGGATTATGCAATGTTCTGATGACACAAGATCTCTGCAATTTAATTGAGTTAGTGTTTTGGAACATGCTTAGAACTGCATCTACATCTTATTCACATAATGGATTCAATTGTAGGTCTATGTGTACAGCTCCGCTCCTGAGAGCTGCAACACTAAAGAGCTTGTTCTGTGAGTCAGCACCTCTGGGAGAGCCGTGGCTGGTGAATTATTGAGAACATTTTTTGTGAATCCAGTTTACAATGGCATTAACCTGATGTCTCTGCAGCCTGGCCCATCGTTATGTATCACTCCTAGCTGGCGGCTTCACCCTCGTTAACACGTTTGCAGGTTTCTTATGTGACCCCCGTAACACTCACCCCCGTAGCACTTGGCGTCAGATTCTCATTCTGGGCTCAGAAATTATTTATTTTTATTAAAGAAAGGAGAACGAGCGGCTCTAACCCTTTACATAACATTGATGGACGACCAATATGTACAGCAATTAATTTTAGCACCTAAATTAATTGATGGACTTTTCCCTGTAATGCGAGATTAGCGTGTAAGACGCACTTACAATATTTGAAAACAGAACGCAATCTCAGCGTAATTCCAACAGGCTGAACTGCTCCGCGTCACAGCTTAAACGTGCGAGCAGTAGACAGATAGCAGATGATTGCGCTCCACACTCCCACAACACGCTCGCCACCCTCCCACAACACGCTCGCCACACTCCCATAATACGCTCGCCACACTCCCATAAAACGCTCGCCACACTCCCATAATACGCTCGCCACACTCCCATAATACGCTCGCCACACTCCCATAATACGCTCGCCACACTCCCATAAAACGCTCGCCACACTCCCATAAAACGCTCGCCACACTCCCACAATACGCTCGCCACACTCCCATAAAACGCTCGCCACACTCCCATAATACGCTCGCCACACTCCCATAATACGCTCGCCACACTCCCATAATACGCTCGCCACACTCCCATAAAACGCTCCCCACACTCCCATAAAACGCTCACCACACTCCCACAACACACCCACCACACTCCCATAACATGCTCGCGACACATCCCATAACACGCTCGCCACACTCCCATTGCGCCTGGATTCACGGGAGAAATTTCCATCTCCACAATGATGACTCTCTGCACGGCTTAAGATACCTGACCTTTGCACAGATCACAGTAAAATAATACATTAGTACAGGTATAACATCCGCCTGGTGTTTGTGAGTTAGTATGGGGCCATATACAGTATTTGTCACTTCTAGGTTTCCAAACTCCGCGTGGAGCTATGCCAGTGTCATTCATTTTATTTTGTTTTAGTTTTGAGTGGTTATCTAAAATAAAATAAAAAATTGTTTATTAATGTGAATTGCACCTAATTCCTCTATATAAAACTCAGTGTCGTGTTATCGATTTTATGAAGTCTTTTTTACAAAATGGTGATAAAAAGCATAATCCCGGTGTTGGAGCCATGTTTTTACAGCACTACAGCGTTCAGATGTTTAGTTCTTCCCTTATGTTTTAGATATTTTGTTGCCATGTACAGTATAGTCAGTTATTTTGATGCCATGTACAGTATAGTCAGTTATTTTGTTGCCATGTACAGTATAGTCAGTAATTTTGGTGCCATGTACAGTATAGTGAGTTATTTTGTTGCCATGTACAGTATAGTCAGTAATTTTGGTGCCATGTACAGTATAGTGAGTTATTTTGTTGCCATGTACAGTATAGTCAGTAATTTTGATGCCATGTACAGTATAGTCAGTTATTTTGATGCCATGTACAGTATACTGTAGTCAGTTATTTTGTTGCCATGTACAGTATAGTCAGTTATTTTGCTGCCATGTACAGTATACTGTAGTCAGTTATTTTGTTGCCATGTACAGTATAGTCAGTAATTTTGGTGCCATGTACAGTGTAGTCAGTTATTTTGCTGCCATGTACAGTATAGTGAGTTATTTTGTTGCCATGTACAGTGTAGTCAGTTACTTTGGTGCCATGTACAGTATAGTGAGTTATTTTGTTGCCATGTACAGTGTAGTCAGTTATTTTGTTGCCATGTACAGTATAGTCAGTCATTTTGATGCCATGTACAGTATAGTCAGTCATTTTGTTGCCATGTACAGTATAGTCAGTAATTTTGGTGCCATGTACAGTGTAGTCAGTTATTTTGCTGCCATGTACAGTATAGTGAGTTATTTTGTTGCCATGTACAGTGTAGTCAGTTATTTTGTTGCTATGTACAGTATAGTCAGTTATTTTGTTGCCATGTACAGTATAGTCAGTTATTTTGTTGCCATGTACAGTATAGTCAGTAATTTTGTTGCCATGTACAGTATAGTCAGTAATTTTGTAGCCATGTACAGTATAGTCAGTTATTTTGTTGCCATGTACAGTATAGTCAGTAATTTTGTAGCCATGTACAGTATAGTCAGTAATTTTGATGCCATGTACAGTATAGTCAGTTATTTTGATGCCATGTACAGTATAGTGAGTTATTTTGTTGCCATGTACAGTGTAGTCAGTTATTTTGTTGCCATGTACAGTGTAGTCAGTAATTTTGTTGCCATGTACAGTATAGTCAGTTATTTTGTTGCCATGTACAGTATAGTCAGTTATTTTGGTGACATGTACAGTATAGTCAGTCATTTTGTTGCCATGTACAGTATAGTCAGTAATTTTGGTGCCATGTACAGTGTAGTCAGTTATTTTGCTGCCATGTACAGTATAGTGAGTTATTTTGTTGCCATGTACAGTATAGTCAGTAATTTTGGTGCCATGTACAGTATAGTCAGTTATTTTGGTGCCATGTACAGTGTAGTCAGTTATTTTGTTACATTATAGTCCGAATCTTAATGCTTTATTGATTGTGTTTCAAGAAAGGGTCTGTGCAAGATGTCGGCCATATTCTTTGCTTTGCACCTGCAATAATTGTTTCAGAAGGTGCCGATCAGGGTAAATTTCATTACAGAGGCAGTCGCCTGATTTAAGCCCTCGTGACGTGCGTTGTCATTTTATTACACGTGTTTGTTTTTCACCTCCACTTACTGTACCCACTTGTATAACTGTCTTATGTTTTGCCCCATTTCTTCCCTTTGCCACCACACGGACACATGACCCTCACTTGTCCATTTGGGTGGTTTACGCCAGTACCCTTCATGTTACATGTGTGTAGTCTTCTGGTTTTTGGTAACGTTTTCTTACCTTATGTCTTATTAATAGAGTAATCCTCAATAAAGGTTGGCGGTTTATGTAAAACATTCCCATGGGCTGTGGAGTTAGACTGTAAATGCGAATGAGATAAGTCAGCAGCCAAAATACATTCATTAAACTTATACAACCTGCGTGTAACCCCCCCCGATCCAATCCACCCTCCTCCCCGTTTCTGTGTAAGTGCTCGTGTACACAGATGTTATAATCAGACCTCTGTTACTGTACATAGCTCCAGCTATAAACTCTGCACACACCAAATGTCTATTTATCCCGTTATTGTCTGCTTTCTCTATTTTCTTTTTATCCCTTCTCTTTTTATAACACACAATGATTTACCCGGCATTTTCTCTGCTAAAATGTGTGTCCTGAGGGAGAATTACTATTATTGAAGGATTTTCAGCTCTCTGAGAATTTGTGAGATCTTTACTCTGTGTAAAACCCTCTCCCAGTGCCTTGCTTATTAAGCCAGTCATGCATTTCACTGTAGGTTATAAAGCCAGACAACGTGCACAAGGGGGCCATAAGCATATTTTAGTGTTACGGAATATCATTTATACAGTTTTTATATAGTCAGTATTACCCCCAGAGAACCAGATTAGGCTTTAAACTAAATCTACAGTTTTGCTCACCTTTATATAATACTCGCTTTAATGGAATGAAACTCACGTAAATGAATATTTGATTAGAGCGAGAACCCAGTAAATGAAAGCATTTATTGCACACAGACTGATACAAATCTTCCACACGCAGAACAGTGAAATGCTATAAAGCGGTGTATCGTTTGCATTCAACTGTTTTAGAGAAGCTAAGTGGTCTCCTGTGCTGCGAGTCTTGTTTTTGCCAGAGCGCATTATTCAGGGGGGCACCTTACCGTTCCTGCTTATCCGCCAAAAAAATGACTTTGTAAAAAATTGTAATCTGTGCCGCCGACGTGGAAACAGTCATGTAGAGAACTGTCTCTGTACCGTCACCAGCAGCAACACAGACGCTGGGACGTGTAATTTTATAACGAAGGAGGAATTATTGCTCAGAAAACATTCACCAGCCATTCAGCTAGCACAATATTCCTTTCCAACGTCTCTACTATACAGCCTGTAATATGCAGGCTGTGTTGCCTGGAGAACTTTGACTTGGATGATGTTTTCCGGCCAGGCAGGATGGTTCTGTGTGTTGCGGGTATCCCTTGCAAGTGTTGTGATTTTGGCGTAGCAAGCAGGAGTTTTAGGTAGATCACATTGTCTGGTATTATTGGGGGAATCCCACACTGCCCAGTATAGTTACAACCTAGCAATGTGGGGTGGTCCTAAAAATATACCAACCAACCCCCTGGCATAGTCTACATAAACCATTGCCGTTTATAAAAAAAAAAAAGGAAAATGTAATCAAATAGCATTTCAAAATAAATATTTATGCAGCACTAGTTACATAGGGGCCTTGGACCAACCAATCAGCTCCTAACTGCCATGTAACAGGCTGTATTTGAAAAATGACAGGAGCTGATTGGTTGGGACTTAATCTCTTTTCACTTTTTCTCCATCCAAGGCTTGGTAAATAGACCCCAAAGTTTCTTATATAGATTCTGTGGGCGCTTTTAAAAGTGTCATTTGGGCCTGAATCAGCGCGCACCGCTGAACGCAGATTCCCAATGGCCGAGAAACTGCGCAGCCGCCTGACCCCTTCTACCGTTTGTGGGCGGGGAGGGGGCGGCGACAGCCTCTGATTCCCAAAACGGAGGCATGTTGCCGCCGTTCGGGGGGGGGAAGAGGCCAGGACGCCGTAGGCTGACGGAGATTTCCTGGCCTCTTTCTGTCATCTGCGGCGGCCGGCTGGCGTGACTGCATGGGTCACTTAGCCGGCCGATGTTCCCGCAGATTATCCGATGTTACATTGCACAACGCAGCTCTGATAAGTAATGTATATAGTAGGTGTGATACCTCCTGCCGCATTACCATATTTACATTGGTGCCTGCGTGCACCAATGCAATTCCGTCCCGTCACCCCCTTTGTCCTTGCTATAAACAGAGCGTTAAACACAAAACCCTCCTGCATAGTGTAGTATTATTATTATCCTTTATTTATATGGCGCCACAAGTGTTCCGCAGCGCCTTACATAGTACATAAACAAATAATTTGACAACTGACTTATAGTAAAAAATAGGACAAACATGGATAATATACATTGCTACATAAGTGACCATTACACCTAGATATGCAACAGAGCGTATGCAACCAAGTGTTAGGTGCCCTGGTGGGGGGTAAGAAATAGGTGAAAGTAAAGTAAGGAGAAGTACAAGAGGGTAGAGGCCCTGCTCGTAAGAGCTTACATTCTAAAGGGAATACATCCTCCCCCCCAAGTGCCCTACCCTAATCCCCCCTCTAAGTGCCTAAACCTAACCTCCTCCCTCCCCGCTGCCTAATCCTAAATCCCCCGGGGGGTGCCTAACCCTCCCTCTCCCTAGCCTAACCATAACCTCCCGAGGGGGTGCCTAACCCTAAGTCCCCCCCGGGAGCCCTAAACCTAACTCCCTCCACCCCCTCCGCGGCTGTCCGCTCGCGGCGCCCGGGATCCCTTCGATTGGGATGCCGGGCGACGGTCTCCCGGCGTCGGGGAAATGAGCGTCGTCTACATCTAGACGCCTGGCATTTCACCCTCGCCGGGATATGACAGTCGGGAAGCCGGCTTCCTGATTGCATCCCGGGCCACATTTGGGCTCCATTCCAAAGCTTGGGAGCAAGTCCGGGAGTCTGGGGGAGCAGCAGAAGAACCTAGCACTGCCCTGGACATATATGTACATATTGTTCTCCTTATACCCTGGATAGTGTATTATTATACAGTAATAATGATGAACCCTATTGATGGTCTGTAGCAGTGCACCCCTAACATTGCATGTTTTCCAGATCTCCTAGTTGATGCACAGGTTATTTATTACTAACTCACACATGTTAAAAGATCCACACGTGGTGCTTCTTATTTCATTTATGATACTGAATAGAACATGCAGCACTAGTAACATTCTATTATATTACTATTTCTATTGTGGTCATGGTGTGGACTGGGGAGGGGGGTTTCCAGGCAACCGGAACCCCCCCCCACCTACCCCCCATGTGTTTGCCTATAGTATTGTACTAACAAAGCACCTTTACTGGGCTTACAGAGAAAGCTAAATGCTCTGTTTTGTTGCATCTTTCAACCAATGAGATAGCAGTAGACTGCTTTAAGAAATGTTTCCTTCCTTTTGCCTGTTTGGTTACTGTTAATAGGCCCCAGCGTGTTTTTCAGCACTTCTGGACATGTTTTCTGTACATATTATGTCTAGTGTCATCTGGGTGATTTTTGCAGCACCGAATTTCAAGTCTTGCACAAAAATAATACAACGACAACAACGACAATAGTTTTTCATGCAAAACATTTAGTCCATGACGCACAGATTTCAGTGACCATAACAGGGTTCAGATCTCTCGTGTTTTTGTAACGCTGAGAAGTGATTTGGCTGAAACTTCTGTCACAAACTCCCGCAAGTAGTTAAATATGTTTATTTAACCCATGCAGGCAAATGCCGCCGCCTGCTGTGTGTGTTTAGCACAGCGAATGGTTACACACCAGTACACATTAAGGCCCTGATTCAGAGCCGGACGCTCTGACCAGAGCGCTCGCTCTGAATCAGGGCCCACCTCCATTAAAATGGAGCGTCCTCCTGGACGCTCGTATAGCTGTGGGTCACCACCCACAGCATATACGAGCGTGCAAAAAGATGGTCGCGATGGTCTTGACCATTGCGACCATCGGACTTGCGAGTGAAACCCTGTGGTCGGGTTTCTCAACCGCAAGGCCAGGAGTGATTTTGGCTCTATCAGAGCCAAAATCACTCCCACTGACATCACTAGTGATGTCAGTGGGGCCGGCTTCAGACGTTAGGCATTCCCATAGGAACGCCTCCGTCTGGCAGGCACGCCCCCGGAACGCCCACCAAAGGGGGCGTGCTGTCAATCAACATCGACAGCACGCCCCCTTTGGTGCGAGACCCGGAGCGATGGAAAGTCCTTCGCTCGCCGGGTCTCGCGCATGCGCACGACGGAGCTCCCTCCGTCGTGCGCATGCGCAGTGGGGAACATCGACCCACTTGCGAGCGTACTGCCGCTTGCGAGTGGGTCTGAATGACCCCCTAAGTCATTGATTAGTGCATGAAATCAGAATGAGAAGTGATTGTCTCTAAGCAAATTCCCTTAGTCATGTATAAGTAGCCAGCGCTCACTTTAGCTAAATAAACACTAATTATATATGAAATGTAAAAGGAGGAATTGAGAGCGCAACCTGAACTTCTCCCCAGAAGATGAGACGCCCAGACGGACACGTTTATATATTATGTTCAGTTGTGTCTCGTTTGTGTGGATTTTTGTGTTCCTTACATGTAACCATCATAGCTACATACTAATACAAATACATGACATACAGTATATACCGTATATGGTATGTAGTCGGGAAGCTGGTGGACCTGATCACTACAGCCGGCTTCCCGACTGTCATATTCTGGCAAGGGTCTAAAGAGAGGCGTCGATATGCTGACGCCTGTCATTAGACATACACCGGGAGCCCGACGCCCAGCATCCCGATCGAAGGGACGCTGAGCTCGGATAGCCGCAGGGGGATGGGGGAGGGTTAGGTTTAGGCTAGGGGAAGGGGGGTTAGCGTTAAGCACCCCTGGGGGGGGGGTCTTAGGGTTAGGGGAAGGGGGGGTTAGGTTTAGGCACTTAGAGGGGGGTTAGGAACTGGGGGGAAGGCTAGGTTTAGGCACCCCTAAGGGAGGGTTAGGGGGTGGAAATAGGTTAGTATATACTTACCTTTGACGACCGGGATTTCCTCCTCTGCCGGGATTCCGCTGTCGGGATTGCAACCGCCGGGCATGGGTACCAGCGGTAAATCATACCGATTCTCAGTATATAGCTCTGGCGAAATATTTAGTGAAGGAGGAAAAACAATGAGAAACTTTACCACTTGTGTGCAGCATAAACTGTAAATTGCTTGGCATATTATTCAGCGCTGGCCGGTATAGTATAATACAGGACCCGGTCGTTTCCCCATGATACAGGGTCAGAACCTTATTTCAGACGGCAGAGAAGAGACTGTCCCAGTGGTTCTGGTCATCATACTCTCTATATTAGGAGGGCATTGATTGGAATGGGAGCTATTCTTTCACATGGTGTCAGACAACAGTATGCATTACTGATTTTAGGAGGAACCGCCGCTGGTGGTGTCGCCCTGAAATCCGTTGGGTGCAAAGTGTCAGGACCTCCTTATCTGGACATAGGAATACCCCCATGTCTTATTACAGAACCTATCACTGACTGAGACACAATACGGAGCTTTAATAATTAGCTCCGTCCTGAGAATAAGTTGCATTGTTTCTTTATAGAATGTCTTTGCTGATTACACAGGAGACCAGTACACTTTAAGGGGTATATTTACTAAAGCAAAAGTTTTTAGAAGTGATGTTGCCTATTGCAACCAATCAGATTCTACTTAACATTTAACTAGCACCTCCTAGAAGATAATAGCTAGAATCTGATTGGTTGCTATGGGCAACATCACTTTTAAAACTCACTTCTAAAAACTCTCACTTTAGTAAATTTACCCCTTAGTATCAAAATTAGGAAATTAGGAAGTCCGTTCTGCGACCCCGTTCCCGTAGGAATTAGCCTGTTCCAGGTGCCATTTAGCCTAATCCCATATACACGATCTGCTCCTGGCTGTATGGGTCCCACCAAACCACCATATTATTATATTAGATCCAGCATCATCTGGTCTGTACCCGCTGGGGCCCCACAACCAGTGCGCACAGAGAGCCTGAATTAATCAGCAGACATCGGCGCACAGCGCTTCAATCAGGAGATGTTTCTAAATGGAAATCTTAAATAATGAAGTATTTTCAACTTTTTACATCTTCACTTCATAAATAATACACAAATGTCAGAGCTGAGGGTGCTGTTTTTTCCTTAAAACAAAATATGTTTACTGTTAAATAAAAGATGATAAAGATTATTGTTGGTGTATTATTTAGGGATTTATTTAGAGTATAATAGAGTTTGGGATGAGGAATGTTGATATAAGCCAACAATTCATTTGAAACATAGAGACTGATTCAGAGCCGCTCGTAAGCGGCCGCTCGTTCGCTCCGAGCGATGTTTGCCCAACTGCGCATACGTACGGATCGTAATACTCATGCGCGAACCAGTCAGTGCGGCCGAAAATCGTGTGCTCGCAAAATAGCGAATGCCTGCTAATATGAGTGACAGGAGGAGGCGTATGTGGGTGGTAACAGGGGAAGGTGCTTGAAAACGGGGAGTGGAGATCAGAACGCAGGCGTGCTTAAAGGTCAAAACGGGCGTTTTAAGGGTGTGCATAATTAATACAGCAGCGTTATTGACCACGTCACTGGGTTATTTTATAGCCAGAACTGCTCGCAAAATTGTGGTAGCAAAAACCAACCACAAGAATAGCGAGCAGTTCATACCCTGGTCGATGTACTCGATTAATCTAATAAATAGCGGACATGACGTAGGATGCGAGCGGCCAGGGGGCATATTTTTTCAAAATACGACCGCAAGTTTTGTTCGCTCGTTCAGACATAGAGGCGTGAACAGACCGCAAAGAGCGAACGGTTCATTTGAATAGCCACCCCTATTTTCTGAACGAGCGACCGTAAATAGCGTCCGGCTCTGAATCAGGCCCATAGTTCGGAGGTTCTGGTTACACACAAGGCCGTGAACGAGCATTATGCTTTGTTTAATGTGTGTTTTAGATGAAGTCATAGAGGCAATCGTCCAGCCCCCTATTAGATTTTATGTAACCCACCCTATGTGCTAACAAGTCTCAGTGGTATTACTGGGGAATACCTCACTGACCTTAATAGTACCAGCCAGCGCCTTGCTTTGCAGTCACCCACACATACAGTAATGGAGGAAGACTTTTTTGGTGGGCCAAGCCAATACCCATAAGAATGCCTCCTATCCATGCGCTAGGAACGTGTGACATTTTTGAGGCATGAGGCATTAAATGATTCCAGTCCTCAATTTTCCAGATTAGGAGAATGATTTCTTTAGCACTCGTATACATTTATCTTATATGTGTTAATGTCATACTAACATGGATCACACCACTCGACCTTTAGGAGTTTGGGACGGGGACTGGGGCGTGGCTCCACCATAGTGGGCGTGATCACATCATAGTGGGTGTGGCTCCACCATAGTGGGTGTGATCACATCATAGTGGGTGAGGCTTCATCATAGTGGGTGTGGTCACATCATAGTGGGTGTGGTCACATCACAGTGGGCGTAATCACATGTCGAGAGGTAACACATTATGTATATTACCCTTCTGACTGCAGATGAGCGGGTACAAGTTGTGTACAAGATTGCACCGATATATAAGAAGTATTTCATTACTGATCATAAAGGAACATTTGGTGCTTTGGGAGTAAGCATATTTACATGTATTTTGCACAGCATGATAAAACCCTGCCTTCAGATTATGAGATTAGCCTGGCGTAGTCTTGAATACATAATGCTAAATATTTGACTTAAGCATTCATTTTCATCAAGTGTGCTGTTGGATACAATTAGACATATTTGCACCATTGAAGACCAGGGAATTAAAATTATTATTTAGGAATCATTATAGTAACACTCACTTTCCACCAACGATAATACGGGACGAGGTAGCGCCAGGGAGAGAATTGGTTCTGCCGACCCTGGTGCAGTACACCTGGCTGGCTATCAGGGGCTGCCGATATCACAGCAGAACCATTGTAATAAATGATTTATTCCTAGAATAAATCAATGTCTTAATGCACCAATGTTTCAAAGTGAAAATATATTCCCAAAATAATAAATAGCCCTATCTCTGTGTTACCTTGTACACTATGCACTGAGCAGTAGGTGATTCGCTCTCATTGGTACATTGTGAGGGATAAAAGGGGAACAATGGCCCTCATTCAGAGCCGTATGCTCTGAGCAGAGCGCACGCTCTGAATGAGGGCCGCCCTCCATAATTGTGGAGCGTCCTCCTGGACGCTCGTATAGCTGTGGGTCACCACCCACAGCCTATACGAGCGTGCAGTTTGATGGCCGCGATGGTCTTGACCATCGCGACCATCGCCGCTGCGAGCCGGAGCCTGCGGTTGAGTTTTTCAACCGCAAGGCTCGGAGTGATTTTGGCTCTATCAGAGCCAAAATCACTCCCACTGACATCACTAGTGATGTCAGTGGGCTGGCTTCTGACGGGAGGCGTTCCCTTGGGAACGCCCCCGTCAGTGAGGCACGCCCTCCAAAGGGGGCGTGCTGTCAATCAACATCGACAGCACGCCCCCTTTGATCAGACACAACGAGCGAAGGAAAGTCCTTCGCTCGTCGCGTCTGGCACATGCGCACGACGGAGCTCCCGCCGTCGTGCGCATGCGCAGTGCACAACATCGACCCACTTGCAAGCGGACAGCCGCTTGCGAGTGGGTCTGAATCAGGCCCAATGTTTCAAATATATTTATAATTACCTGGAGAGGGAGGATGACTGTTCCCAACAACCAACACAATCCTTGCACTTGGCAGGTAGACTTATAATAAATAAACCTTATGGTATCACCCCGTAATGGGCCACAATTGACAATGTATTGTAATCATTGTTTCTGATTAGTTGTAGATTTTTGCAGAAAATATAATTTTGAATTGCAAAAAAAAAATAAAAAAATCCACCAGCCATCGTTCTTCACGCGCATGCGTCAGAGGTGTCGAAAGGCCGGTCTCCTCCTCCTTCACCTGTTTTGGCTGTCGCAAGGCTTTTTTGCCGATCGGATTCCCAATCCTAAGGCCAACCGGGCAGGGTGACCTCAGTGACGTGTGATATACAGGAGGTGTTGTAACTGGAGAGCGGAGGAGACCTTGAGGGGATCTGATTGGCTAATTTGAAGGTAGAAAGAAGCGAGAGCAACCGGGGGGCGCCCCATCACAGACGAGGGGTCATGCCCGGCGGTTGGGTAGGGTCAAGTGGCTGACACAAATCTAATTAACTGGATGCTTGTTAAATATATCATTGTATTTATAAAATGTGAGGTGGTAGCGCAGGGATCAAGGCTATCTGAGCAAGTAATGAAAAATGCACAGAATAAGCCTATAATAAGACTATAGATAGATATACAGTATATATATATATACACATTATTTATTGTACCCAGTGAGACATTGCATCAGATGCTACATAATTAGCGGTATCAATAGAGTCATGTGAAAAGCATTCAGTAATTCGGCGTTCTGTAAGCCCTGTCATTAGGAAATCACATTGCCCCATATCGCCCTCTCTGGATAAATATTGCTGTGTTTCCCGGTCGGCTGAGCGGTTCCCAGGCTCCCGGGCGTTCCTCTGGAGATGTATTCTTCTGTCATCTTCCTGCTCTTTCTTGGTGTTGATGCCCAGAATACATGTTAGATCATCTTTCCTTGGCTCCCCAAATGCAGGAGCTCAGCTTTTCAGCTCCTAATTAGCTGCTTCCTGCCCCTAATGAAGCGAGCGCGCCGGCTTTGGATTAAAATTCAGCCACTGTGCGCTTTTGTTTATGCTTCCAGATGTTTTCGCTTTTATCTACGAGTTACTCTGACAGCCAGCGCTAAATGATAAATCACTCGTGTTATGGCTGAAATGCATTTTGAAATTAAAAATGTGGCAAAGTTTGAAATGGCTCCAAGGATCGGTGCCACTTAGAGGGTCAATATCGGATCTGTGTCGCTGCGACGTTCTCAATTGGCGCATATGTAAAGCTAGGGACAGAATTGATGTCCACATTACTACACGGGATGATTATCGTTTTCACTGTGGTATGACAGGGGTTAACCTCGTCTGTGCTGGAGGAAAAGCAACGGACTAAGCTGTGCCTTATGCTCACAGTTCATTGGGAGTTTTACATCACAGGCATTTATCAGCCACCGTCCGCACTTATAGCGATTACGGCAGCTAAACTCCTCTGTACAGCTAAATATAGGCCTGGCGCCATTACTGTCATTACCTCAGCAGCTTCCACTTGGTTACGTTAGTAAAAGTTCCTTTAATGTGACCGATTGCAGCTCTGTCCTGCTCTGGGGCCCTGTGCGATTACGAACGCACATCGACCGATTCTTTATTATCGTGCATGCATCTAAATCTCACAGCGATCGCACTGCGACTACGAACGCACAGAGGAATCATCGCAAAGCAAGTAACAGACTATCAGTGTTTGGGGGTGGTAAAGGGGGCTGGTGGGAAGAACGCAGGAACTTCTGTCCGTTTAAACGCCGTTTCATGAGAGCTCTCTGCGTGCGAGGAGACTTGCAGCGTCTGAAGCTGGTCAGACCTGTTGTAAATGCTGCATGACTGCCCGATGTATGTCGATGGTACCGATGTTTAGGCACAATAGCGACATCGGATGCATATGAGTGGGCGTCTTTATGCCAGCTGAGCTTTGGCGACCATTAGCATACTATTGCAGCTGCGTTCCGTGTGACTTTGCTGCTGTGATTGCGTCTGTGATCGTTACTGAATCAGGCCCTAGGTCACTAAGGAATCACATAACGCAGGGCTCTTCAACCTTGGCCCTCCAGCTGCTATGGAACTACACATCCCAGCATGCACTGCCACCTTTTTTGTATAACAGCATGCTAAAACTATGGCAGTGCATGCTGGGATATGTAGTTTCACAGCAGCTGGAGGGCCAAGGTTGAAGATCCCTGACATAACGGATACATCTGCATTGCTGAGACGCCATCGTAAAACGTTTAGTTTAGTGGTAAATGATGATATCGGGAGTTTAGATGTCAAATTAATTTGTTTCACTTTGTGCAGCTGCTACAAGTCTGCAATTACTCGCATTGGTCACCGTATAGGCAAAATGTTCACTATTATACTGTAGTTTAGCCAGGGTGCATCTTACCGCATAAAAGTCGCGATGCCCAGGCGGCATGGACAAGGGTTAAATAGGCTCCGTATGATCTCCTCTCGGGAGCTCTGCAAAGAATTCAGCCAGAAATAAGAGGAAAGCGATGTAGTACTGTAGGTTATTATCTAACGTTTAGGCAGAGATATCATAGACCTAAACTGCACAATGTTCCGACAGTTATAGAGGAGCAAATGGGATCACAGGTTTGGGTTTGTCTCCCTGGGTTTAAAGCACCTACAGTATTGTCTTCATTGTTCCTGTAACAATGGGAAGTGACAATATTACCATATACAGATCTAGTC
Organism: Taudactylus pleione; assembly: GCA_031769625.1. NCBI lineage: Eukaryota > Metazoa > Chordata > Amphibia > Anura > Myobatrachidae > Taudactylus > Taudactylus pleione. Next base: position 429,073 of record JAUIMM010000556.1, read on the forward strand.
ATACACCCGACGTCTATACGCCGCCCGGCTCTGAGAGGAGCAGCGTGCAGTATTTTTCTTTGCATTTTGCGTCTCATACGCATCCCAGAACCCGCAGAAAGCAGCTGACGGTGTAGCAGAGATACTGGGCGGCGACATTAACCTCACGGGAATTGGTTTTACACACGTACAAAGGAGAGGGACCGTTTAGCGCGACTAAAGCCACAGTATGAGTGAGTAAATCTCATTCCACCCTTTACAGCAATGATCCCTACTCATCCCTACCCACTGTCACAACAGGGACGGAGGGTATACAGGACGGAGGGTATACAGGACGGAGGGTATACAGGACGGAGGGTATACAGGACAGAGGGTATACAGGACGGAGGGTATACAGGACGGAGGGTATACAGGACAGAGGGTATACAGGACGGAGAGTATACAGGACTGAGGGTATACAGGACTGAGGGTATACAGGACGGAGGGTATACAGACCGGAGGGTATACAGACCGGAGGGTATACAGGACGGAGGGTATACAGGACGGAGGGTATACAGGACGGAGGGTATACAGAACGGAGGGTATACAGGACGGAGGGTATACAGGACGGAGGGTATACAGGACGGAGAGTATACAGGACGGAGGGTATACAGGACGGAGGGTATACAGGACTGAGAGTATACAGGACGGAGGGTATACAGGACGGAGGGTATACAGGACGGAGGGTATACAGGACGGAGGGTATACAGGACGGAGAGTATACAGGACGGAGAGTATACAGGACGGAGGGTATACAGGACTGAGAGTATACAGGACGGAGGGTATACAGGACGGAGGGTATACAGGACGGAGGGTATACAGGACGGAGAGTATACAGGACGGAGAGTATACAGGACAGAGGGTATACAGGACAGAGAGTATACAGGACGGAGGGTATACAGGACAGAGGGTATACAGGACGGAGGGTATACAGGACAAGCCTTCTAATAAATAAATATTACATTTACTTTTAGTAGCAAAAAAACTAAATTCTCTGGTCCTGGATATCACCTCTGCTCTTTGTGGGCTCACAGGCATAAATCCAATTTAATGTCTCCTCTTATACCTCATAAATCTCTTTTTGTTTTTGTTGATTGATTTGCAGCTGTCATTTTATTTCAGGGTTACAGACAGCAGATAACGGATTGCCGCCTGTTCTGTATCTGGCCCTAAAGGACCAGGCTGAGCTGCTGTATTACATGTTACAGGCAGTTGTGACATCCTGCACACAGTGGAATAACTATAAATATTGCTCCCCCCTGCCAAAAATGTTTCTGGCGCCCCCCCCACCACGGCATTTTGCTAAAATAATTACAGGGCCATTATACTCAATTTGGCTCCCAGTGCAAGAGTTAAAAATGTGCCCCCACCCCCCCCCTAGACAGCTTACAGTATTTTTCCTCCTTGTAGTAATGTCCCTTACACATTATGCCACACACCGTAATGCCCCTTACACATTATTCCATACACCATAATGCCCATTACACAATATGCCACACACTGTAATGCCTATTACCAAAGTGTCACATATTTGCCCCCTGACACAATTTTATACCCCACAGTAAGGCTTCTAATTACTTTTAAATTACCTGCTCGTCAGGGGTCTCATGCTCGTTGTCAGGGGTTTTATGCTCATTACCAGGGGTTTCATGCTAGATACACAGGGTCTCTGGGTTTCATGCTTGTTGTCAGGTGTGCCATACCCGTTGCCAGGGGCTCCATGCTCATTGCCAGGGGTTTTACGCTCGTTGCCAGGGGTATAAAATATATTTATTTGGGAGTGTATATAAATGGGGGCGCCAGTGCTACTTTGAATTCACAGAGCATCCCTGCTAGTCACAGAGCACCGCTCCTAGTCACAGAGCATCCCTGCTAGTCACAGAGCACCACTCCTAGTCACAGGGCACCGCTCCTAGTCACAGGGCACCGCTCCCAGTCGTATATAGCATCCTATACTGCCAGCATCCCTCACACTGCATTTATATGTTCAGTACACCGTGTATCACAGAGCACCAATCATCATCACCATAACGAGCATCCTGCACAGATCATCCCTCCCGTACACAGACAGAGCACAAAAGCAGAGCATTGCTCCAGTACACAGAGACAGAGCATTGCAGCCTGCACACAGCAGCATCTGGTACACATCCAGCATCCTGAGTGGCCTGTGTGTGGGGGGCGTCAAGTTGTGGCCACTGCAGACCCATCGGCTCCTCCCACCGGTCTCTGACAGCCCCGAGGAAGAGGAGAGAGAGAGAGCCAGTATGAGTACCTGTCAGATAGCAGGAAGTGGCTGTACACCTCCGTCTCCTCGGCACAGTACAGCGCGTGCGGGAGCCCCTGGGTGCAGGGCCGGTGCAAGGTTTCTTGGCACCGTAGGAACTTCTTCAACCTTGCACCCTCCACCCCCCTCTCGGATAGCTAGACAAGTCCTTATACAGTGCCCCAGTAGTACTCCTCCTAGGCGGCGGCCACTTTGGGAGGGCCGTTTTCAGCAGATTTCATGCGAACGTCTAGTCCGCATAGAATCTGCAGCCACCACGCCCCCAAGCCACCGAGGGGTCTGCGGGGCTGTAGTTACGCCACTGCCTGCACATACATTTATATCAGCTGTGTGGGAAATGGGATGTCTACCTTCTGTAGTGACAGTCTATGACTGCAGGAGGAAGCTCAGTGCAATACATATAACAGTCACCTGTTCTTCCACCTGCGGAGTAACAAAGACTGCTAGAGAGGGAGAGGGAAACTCCTCACCACCCTTCTCACGCTATTACCCACAGTGATACTAGTACAGTGACTGCAGGAGGAAGCTCAGTGCAATACATACAACAGTCACCTGTTCTTCCACCTGCGGGTTAACAAAGACTGCCAGAGCGAGAGAGAGGGAAACTCCTCACCACCCTTCTCACGCTATTACCCACAGTGATACTAGTACAGTGACTGCAGGAGGAAGCTTAGTGCAATACATATAACAGTCACCTGTTCTTCCACCTGCGGAGTAACAAAGACTGCTAGAGAGGGAGAGGGAAACTCCTCACCACCCTTCTCACGCTATTACCCACAGTGATACTAGTACAGTGACTGCAGGAGGAAGCTCAGTGCAATACATACAACAGTCACCTGTTCTTCCACCTGCGGAGTAACAAAGACTGCCAGAGAGAGAGAGGGAAACTCCTCACCACCCTTCTCACGCTATTACTCACAGTGATACTAGTACAGTGACTGCAGGAAGAAGCTCAGTGCAATACATACAACAGTCACCTATTCTTCCACCTGCGGAGTAACAAAGACTGCTAGAGAGGGAGAGGGAAACTCCTCACCACCCTTCTCACACTATTACTCACAGTGATACTAGTACAGTGACTGCAGGAGGAAGCTCAGTGCAATACATATAACAGTCACCTGTTCTTCCACCTGCGGAGTAACAAAGACTGCCAGAGAGAGAGAGGGAAACTCCTCACCACCCTTCTCACGCTATTACCCACAGTGATACTAGTACAGTGACTGCAGGAGGAAGCTTAGTGCAATACATATAACAGTCACCTGTTCTTCCACCTGCGGAGTAACAAAGACTGCTAGAGAGGGAGAGGGAAACTCCTCACCACCCTTCTCACGCTATTACCCACAGTGATACTAGTACAGTGACTGCAGGAGGAAGCTTAGTGCAATACATACAACAGTCACCTGTTCTTCCACCTGCGGAGTAACAAAGACTGCCAGAGAGAGAGAGGGAAACTCCTCACCACCCTTCTCACGCTATTACCCACAGTGATACTAGTACAGTGACTGCAGGAGGAAGCTCAGTGCAATACATACAACAGTCACCTGTTCTTCCACCTGCGGAGTAACAAAGACTGCCAGAGCGAGAGAGAGGGAAACTCCTCACCACCCTTCTCACGCTATTACCCACAGTGATACTAGTACAGTGACTGCAGGAGCAAGCTTAGTGCAATACATATAACAGTCACCTGTTCTTCCACCTGCGGAGTAACAAAGACTGCTAGAGAGAGAGAGAGGGAAACTCCTCACCACCCTTCTCACGCTATTACTCACAGTGATACTAGTACAGTGACTGCAGGAGGAAGCTTAGTGCAATACATACAACAGTCACCTGTTCTTTCCCCTGCGGAGTAACAAAGACTGCCAGAGCGAGAGAGGGAAACTCCTCACCACCCTTCTCACGCTATTACCCACAGTGATACTAGTACAGTGGCTGCAGGAAGAACCAGGGTGATTGGATTATGTATCACTCTGCACTTCCTCCTGACAACTAATCAGTGAGTGCCCTACAGAAGAATACTGTTTTTGTCCTTTGACTTATTTTTTGGGGGAGGGAAAGGGGGGGGAGAAGGCGTACTACCTCGGGGAGGAACCAAATATATGGTTCAGGGCATGGCCAATATACATAATACATAATATTATTCTGTGCAATTTAAATCAGGGGTCTTCAACCTTTGGCCCTCCAGCTGCTGTGGAACTACACATCCCAGCATGCCCTGCCACAATTTTGATATAACAGCATGCTAAAACTGTGGCAGGGCATTCTGGGATCTGTAGTTCCACAGCAGCTGGAGGGTCAAGGTTTGAAGACCCATGATTTAAATTGTCCTTTTCAGTATATTTTAATTAAAAATGTATCATCCACTTTCTTCCTTTAACTCCCCCATTGCAACTCTCTTTATAAATACATGGAAATGATTCAGTCTAACCTGAGCTCATGGTTACAGCCGTGTATAAATTAGAAATTATATCATTATCAAGTGATGGGTAAAGTAAACCTAGAGAGTTCTTGGTAGCAAGTTAGCTGAAAACTACAGGACTAAACTCTAACAGAGGAACAAGCACTGTATTATACGGTAACGTGCCAAAACTAAAACCCAATCTATGGATTTTAATGTATTGATTTCTGTATTATTAATGTCTTGACGCTGTGTCGGTGACTTCTTGTTCTTGGCGGTAACAGAATGTATACACTGCGTTTCTTCCCAGTTTTAATGCAAACTGTGTATCAATCATTGCTAGATTTCCTTGGGAAACAGGCGTCATCCACATAGCAAATAGTCCGGCTCGTATCGTTACAGGCAAAGTGCTACATTGCAAAAATGAAAGGAATTAATCATTGTGCGCATGACGTCTCCGTAGTGTTTTTAGTAGTTGTGGAGCACTGGGTACATCTACGATCAATACAGGCAGAAAATGGACATTGAAACCAACGTCACAATGAATATTGATTTGAGTTTTTGCTTCACTGGCAAATTGCATAAATGTGTTTTTATATATTTTGGTTTTTTTTGTGCTTTTTGTAGAAAACAGGACGTACATAAAACCTCCGATTATGTACTGAAGATGAGGTCGGAGATTATGCTGTTCACCAGAATGGACGCTCCCAGCCTTCGCTGCCTTCAGTATGAAAAGACGGATCGTGAATTGAAGCATGAAACGTGGAGGACTTTTCCGAGCTGTTTCCGCAGTTGCTGCATCAACAACTGCGCTGTCATACTGATAATACGGAGAGATTTCCTGCAAGACGTTCCTACAAGACCACCCCGCAATGACACCTAGATCATAGCTCCCAAAATAGAAGAGAAATTGACATTTTAAGCACATCTACTACAACCACACCCCTCCTCCCACCTGGATGTTTTTGTTTTGCTTTTTTAACCAGGAATACATTTTATTATCCAACTACAACACAAAAAATTATTCCATACTCAAGTTCTTACCAGCTCCCCTAGTGGCTGAATCTGGAATTGTTTCTCTCAGATACCACTCATCACTGAACAGTATAATTGTGTTTATAAATTTAGCTTTGTTTACTGAAGCGGATATTCAGTATATATATTACATTTTGGAAAGAAATGTGTGTAAATTTTTTTAAGAAAAATACAATGCTGTACAAACTATTCTTTCGTTAGATGTCAAATGAAGAACGAGACGGACGCCCCATCCTGGCGGAGAGCGAGATTAAGGCCTTTCGGCGCTTGGCTCAACAATTTGGTCTTTTAAGAGAAATGAACTTACGGTAGAGTGTTAGATAATGGAAACTTTTAAGTATGGTTTCTCTGTTGTACTATATTAAGTTAAAGTATAACTTTGTTAAAATGTTCTTGCTAAGATACAGTATTAAAACTTTTTTTTTTTGTTTGACTTTTGAAATCTGTACTTTTCATTTCCCATCAAATATTGTTCCTAGTTTACAGAGACATGTGTCAGATAGAAATAATATATCTGTGTTCATCAAGTGTCATACTGGGGGATTTGCAGGCACTTTGGAGTTCACACAGTGATTAACGCGTTTTACAATATAAAGCGCAGTAGTGCATGGCTTCGTACCGGAAAGGATATAAATATCTACTGTACGTAGTTATCTGAACCCAATTAAATTAATCTCTTCCTTAAATATTATTACATACTTATGATGACCTCCAGTATGCGACTGGAATATGTTCCTCCAAGCACCTACAAAAATATTTATGTAAATCGGAGCATCATCAAATATAAGAATAAGTAATGTACTCACAATAAATAAGATTACCAACTCTTACCTGGACACTAGTATCCAGGTGCACAGATTCACCTACTAGACCAGTAGTTCCCAAACTTTCTCAGTTCGAGGCACCCTTAGGGTCTCCATTATTTTTTCACGCCACCCCTAAGCCAAACTCATAAGTATTTATAACCCTAACCCTTTGCCGCCTCCATGTCTCTCCTTTTGCCCACCTCCATGTCTCTCCCTTTGCCCTCTTTCATGTCTCTCCCTTTGCCCACCTCCATGTCTCTCCCTTTGCCCTCCTCCATGTCTCTCTCTTTGCCCACCTCCATGTCTTTCCTTTGCCCTCCTCCATGTCTCTCCTTTGCCCCCCTCCATGTCTCTCCTTTGCCCTCCTCCATGTCTCTCCCTTTGCCCTCCTCCATGTCTCTCCCTTTGCCCTCCATGTCTCTCCCTTTGCCCCTCCATGTCTCTCCCTTTGCCCTCCTCCATGTCTCTCCCTTTGCCCGCTCCATGTCTCTCCCTTTGCCCCCTCCATGTCTCTCCCTTTGCCCCTCCATTTCTCTCCCTTTGCCCTCCTCTGTCTCTCCCTTTGCCCTCCTCCATGTCTCTCCCTTTGCCCTCCTCCATGTCTCTCCCTTTGCCCTCCTCCATGTCTCTCCCTTTGTCCCCCCATGTCTCTCCCTTTGCCCCTCCATGTCTCTCCCTTTGCCCCCTCCATGTCTCTCTCTTTGCCTCCTCCATGTCTCTCCCTTTGCCTCCTCCATGTCTCTCCCTTTGCCCCCCTCCATGTCTCTCCCTTTGCCCTCCTCCATGTCTTTCCCTTTGCCCTCCTCCATGTCTCTCCCTTTGCCTCCTCCATGTCTCTCCCTTTGCCCCCTCCATGTCTCTCCCTTTGCCCTCCTCCATGTCTCTCCCTTTGCCCTCCTCCATGTCTCTCCCTTTGCCCTCCTCCATGTCTCTCCCTTTGCCCCTCCATGTCTCTCTCTTTGCCCCTCCATTTCTCTCCCTTTGCCCCCTCTATGTCTCTCCCTTTGCCCTCCTCCATGTCTCTCCCTTTGCCCTCCTCCATGTCTCTCCCTTTGCCCTCCTCCATATCTCTCCCTTTGCCCTCCATGTCTCTCCTTTGCCCTCTCCATGTCTCTCCCTTTGCCTCCTCCATGTCTCTCCCTTTGCCCCCTCCATGTCTCTCCCTTTGCCCCATCCATGTCTCTCCCTTTGCCCCTCCATGTCTCTCCCTTTGCCCCCTCCATGTCTCTCTCTTTGCCCCCTCCATGTCTCTCCCTTTGCCTCCTCCATGTCTATCCCTTTGCCCCCCTCCATGTCTCTCCCTTTGCCCCCTCCATGTCTCTCCCTTTGACCTCCTCCATGTCTCTCCCTTTGCCTCCTCCATGTCTCTCCCTTTGCCCCTCCATGTCTCTCCCTTTGCCCCCTCCATGTCTCTCCCTTTGCCCTCCTCCATGTCTCTCCCTTTGCCCTCCTCCATGTCTCTCCCTTTGCCCCCCTCCATGTCTCTCCCTTTGCCCCTTCCATGTCTCTCCCTTTGCCCCTCCATGTCTCTCCCTTTGCCCTCCTCCATGTCTCTCCATTTGCCCCCTCCATGTCTCTCCCTTTGCCCTCCTCCATGTCTCTCCCTTTGCCCTCCTCCATGTCTCTCCCTTTGCCCCTCCATGTCTCTCGCAGTGACATTGCCGCAGCACCCCAGGGAGCCAGGGCGCACAGTTTGGGAACCACTATCCTAGACAATTCTAATGCGTTTCATCCAGGGCAGTACTTGTAGGGGTACACCGTTAGTGAGGCTATGAAATGACACAAGTCTATACAGTTCAACCTAATACTATATTGTAATTCTGTTTATCCAGAGGAAGGTTAAATAGAACACCCAGCATAACAGCAGTATGATCTCACTGACCACATGGTAAGCGAGTTATTTCATTGGCTCAGTCACCCCATCCGATTATATCTAATTTTCATAATAGAGGATTGATTCCATTTTTAAATTTGGTTCCTGAATCTGCCAACGCCACCTCCTGAAATTGTCTGATGTCTCATCATGAATAAGCCCCTTTTTGTTGATGGTGAGACTGTCAGTTATTTTTCAATGTTTCATAATTCAAGAAGACGCCACCAAAGGATACAGTTCAAAATGTTTTCTTCTTCTCCTGTACACGGTCTCTGTAGAATGTATTATTAATGCTAAAAAGAAAAAAAAAATTGATGTATTAAAAAAACAAACAAAAAAAAATTCTTTCTCGTCAAGTACAGGCTATAGAATATCATCAATTATATACTGTGGGGGAATTTAATTATATATATATATATATATATATTCGCTGGTAGGAAATCCTTATCGCATGTATACGCGCTCCCGTTTTTCGAGCAGTCCTACTCCAAAACCGGCAAAAACACATTCTCCCAATAAGTTTTACTGGTGGCGGTGATCGACGTAAAAATAGGATATCTGCCTGTACCCGAAAAAAAGGTCAACTAATATAGGGTAATAGTATAGAAGTATTAGAGATCATAATCAAAGGGTTTGGTGTTCTTACATTGGGCTGAATTCAGTTCAATGCGAAGATGAATAGCCGCGGGAGGGAGCACCCGCAGCTATTCAATACACCGCGCTGTACGCCTGGTCGGCAATTGGTTAAGTCAGAGAATGCCAGTTGTTGCAACTTAACCTTGGTGCTTAGGCGTGAGTACCAGCATTCTCCAACTAAAGTACCGGCCGCGCGGCACTGTTGTCAGATTTCTCCTCGAATCCCCAGGGGAGTGCGAGAAGAAATCCTTTATCCGCCCAAACAGCGCGGTTAATTGAATAGCTGCAGGAGCTCCCTCTCGCGGCTATTCGTCTTCGCATTGAATTGACTTCGGCCCATTGTGTAACATGGCTGTTATAAGCAGTTTTGTAAAACAGTGGAAAAATTATAGAAAGCCAAAATAAATGCTGTAGTTAAATTAGGGGTATACTAAAATGGGTGTAAGTTTATTTTTGTGTCATTTTAGGACATTTGAAAAAATTTTTAAAAACACACCTGTCCCATCCATGTAGCCCCCGAATAAACCTGTCTCACTACTTTTAAACCCATTTTCCAGCACTTTTTTTTTTTCACCCCAAAACTGACATGTCATTATTGGCCCAAAACTAACAAATTATTTTTGCCTAATTAGTAATTAAGGAGGGTGTCCCAGTGGTTCTGAACAAAGGACCTCATACAGACCCGCTCGCAAGCGGGTCGATGGTGAGGGCCTGCGCACGCGTAGCACTCGCACTGCGCGTGCGCAAGCCCCGGAGCGAGTGACAAATGCACTCGTTCCGGGTCTCGCTACAAAAGGGGCGGCTGTCGATGTTGATCGACAGCTCGCCCCGTTTTATAGGCGGGGTGGCCGGACAAATGGAGGCGTCCCTACCGCAAGGGTCTCGTCGCAAGCACCAATGGTCTAGACCATCACGACCATCACCTAGTAACTCGCTAAAGCTGTGGGTGGTAACCCACAGCTTAGTGAGCGGCTAGGAGGCCACCTTTCAAAAGAAAAGCGGCCGCCCTCATTCAGAGCGAGTGCTCGCTTTTTGCGAGCTGCTCTGAATGAGGTCCCAAGTCCTGACATTTTTACCTACAATTGGGGGTTTTGAAGATTTTTCACCTGCTCCTGGGGCCTTGATAAATGACTGGTGATAACCGCGATGCGCCATTCGCATGCGCAAAACTGAGAAATTGAAATGCCCGATAACTTTTTCCCAATAACTTTTTAGGAAAAAAACCCTTTATCGCCAGTTTCGGGCTTATCGCAGCTAATTGAATTCCCCGCTGTATGTATAAGATCGAGAGGATTGGGCTTGTCATAGAGGAATACACATATATATATGTCATAGAGGAATACGCATATATGGCACTGCCCGCTGCGTTCATGGGTCTGGTGGCTGATACAGTAAGTAAATGGTCTGTAGAACTGTATTGAAAAAGAGAAAACTATATTGAATTAGCAACATCTGTGGGCAGGACCGTAACTAGGGTGGTGCGACCAGTGCCATGGCACAGGGCACCGCAGGGCAGGGGACGCTGTTTGGGCCTGTCAACTTTTTATTATTATTCTCACTTCTTTTATCCCCAGCATCTCTTGGCCTCCCCTATCTCTTCCCTGGCCCTTCCCCATGAGGCCATGGCCCTCTCTCAGGTGCACTATATTATGTCCCTATTTATCCCCAGCATCTCCTGGCCTCCCCTATCTCTTCCCTGGCCCTTCCCCATGAGGCCATGGCCCTCTCTCAGGTGCACTACATTATGTCCCTATTTATCCCCAGCATCTCCTGGCCTCCCCTATCTCTTCCCTGACCCTTCCCATGAGGCCATGGCCCTCTCTTAGGTGCACTATATTATGTCCCTATTTATCCCCAGCATCTCCTGGCCTCCCCTATCTCTTCCCTGACCCTTCCCATGAGGCCATGGCCCTCTCTTAGGTGCACTATATTATGTCCCTATTTATCCCCAGCATCTCCTGGCCTCCCCTATCTCTTCCCTGGCCCTTCCCCATGAGGCCATGGCCCTCTCTCAGGTGCACTATATTATGTCCCTATTTATCCCCAGCATCTCCTGGCCTCTCCTATCCCCTGGCCCTTCCTCATGAGGCCATGGTCCTCTCTCAGGTGCACTATATTATGTCCCTATTTATCCCCAGCATCTCCTGGCCTCCCCTATCTCTTCCCTGGCCTTCCCCATGAGGCCATGGCCCTCTCTCAGGTGCACTATATTATATCCCTATTTATCCCCAGCATCTCCTGGCCTCCCCTATCTCTTCCCCATGAGGCCATGGCCCTCTCTCAGGTGCACTATATTATGTCCCTATTTATCCTCAGCATCTCCTGGCCTCCCCTATCTCTTCCCTGGCCCTTCCCCATGAGGCCATGGCCCTCTCTCAGGTGCACTATATTATGTCCCTATTTATCCCCAGCATCTCCTGGCCTCCCCTATCTCTTCCCTGGCCCTTCCCCATGAGGCCATGGCCCTCTCTCAGGTGCACTATATTATGTCCCTATTTATCCCCAGCATCTCCTGGCCTCCCCTATCTCTTCCCTGGCCCTTCCCCATGAGGCCATGGCCCTCTCTCAGGTGCACTATATTATATCCCTATTTATCCCCAGCATCTCCTGGCCTCCCCTATCTCTTCCCCATGAGGCCATGGCCCTCTCTCAGGTGCACTATATTATGTCCCTATTTATCCCCAGCATCTCCTGGCCTCCCCTATCTCTTCCCTGGCCCTTCCCCATGAGGCCAGGGCCCTCTCTCAGGTGCACTATATTATGTCCCTATTTATCCCCAGCATCTCCTGGCCTCCCCTATCTCTTCCCTGGCCCTTCCCCATGAGGCCATGGCCCTCTCAGGTGCACTATATTATGTCCCTATTTATCCCCAGCATCTCCTGGCCTCCCCTATCTCTTCCCTGGCCCTTCCCCATGAGGCCATGGCCCTCTCTCAGGTGCACTATATTATGTCCCTATTTATCCCCAGCATCTCCTGGCCTCCCCTATCTCTTCCCTGGCCCTTCCCCATGAGGCCATGGCCCTCTCTCAGGTGCACTATATTATGTCCCTATTTATCCCCAGCATCTCCTGGCCTCCACTATCTCTTCCCTGGCCCTTCCCCATGAGGCCATGGCCCTTTTTCGGTGGCGCGTCTTATGTGTCTGTTTTAAAAATAGGGGGGGGGGCAATGCTCTGCACAGGGCACCAAAAAGTCTAGTTACAGCTCTGTCTGTGGGATGTTGTCACATGGAGTTTTCACGTGGAAGGTCGGTGTCTGCGCTGTGCAGGTTTTCCATTCTGTGCCCGGTGTAGGGGATCAGGTTATTGGTAAGTGGGCGCTGAGCGTCTCCTGTGCATAGTTATATAGCAAAGATGAGATTTCACTGAGCAATATCCTGTTGTTTAACCTTAAGTTATTTCCAATATATCCTGACCTGAGGTCCTGCAGTTCCCCATCCTGCCGGCTCGTGTCCTTCTGTCACATTCCTAGTCACTTGTTCTCATACCCACTTGCAGGGCATGTTTTCTGGATCTTCTCACAGGAGCACAGGTAAATTGTGTCAAATGTTAATTATTCCACCTCTGCGGAAACCCACAAAATGTGTCCTGTTACTGGGGGCTGAAGACCATATTCCAGGACAGTTATTCTTTTAAACCATAAAAATACATCTTGCCCCCCTCATTTGTGAATTGCAAAGTACAAAATGGCAGCATAAATTCTTGGTTTTCCGCAATTGCACGTGGATCGGCGTAATGGTGTCCAGCAGGAGGCAGTCTCTTATCTCTCAATCCTCCATGTGACCTGTAGGGTGGGCGGAACCCACGTAATTGATTTCCCCAAAACAAGGAAGATGCCCAACAATATACCAACCGTAACCAATGGGGTCATTATCTGGCAATTTAGTGTTTCAAAAATGATCCCCAAATACTTGATCCCATCGATTTTGACCTTCAGTCGCCTTAAGTGTTTAGTGTAAAATGTTCATCATACTGCAATATACAGTAAAGACAAGAACATAAATGTACAAAACATCACACCAGCCAGAGGGTTATAGTCTAAACCAGTAGATTTCGTTAATTTTAGTGCTACTTTAATTGATAGACAATATTACACCTATTACTAAGTGTACAGTATTCATTTATTTATTTTAAATAACTGACTCTTTTGTGCTGAACAACTATCCACACCAGTTCGTTGAGTGTTATTTGGTTATAGGGAGACGTAGGCATATCTTGCCATACGGAAAGAGGCACCATGACGGAGCCATCTGACCTCACCTAATACCAGCCACAACTACTAATCAGGACGATTTCCACTTTTACAATAAGTGAATATACAATAGCGCTGTGACTCGTATTATTAATATTAAACACGGTGTTTTAAACATATGACGCTCCTTGTTCCATTTATACCATATATAATCTTAGAACAACAGACACCTGTTTCTTAGGTTAGCGCTGGGCACAAAAGCCCTGGGCAGCTCGTGTGTCCAGCACCTCCCGACACCAAAGTGGGTACATTGAAGCGCTTGTGTGCTGAAACCCCAGAGAATCCTAAACGATGCCTAGTATGTCAACTTAATGACCATTTAACATGCTCATGGCAACATTATGACATTATGAATGTTGACAAAATATACCACACTCCTTTAGATGATAATAGAGAATTCCATTACAAAAAAGTCTAAAATGAAAACTCATGTCAGATTTAGATTAGATTAGATTAGAGGTTGAGTAAACACATTTGCAGATCTCTCAGGACCTCTCTGATAAATATTGAGATCGGGGCATGATTGGATCAACTAATATGTGATATGTGCGTCTATTATATACTTCTTACCAGCTATTGGTTAATCTAGAATAGGAAAGGTGCATAGAAGAGAAGGAGGAACCATCTTTGTCATTGGTCTGGAGACATCTTATTTCCTCAAGATCATCTGAATAGATCAAATTTCTCATTGCTGAATTGTCTTATTCTCATCACTTTATTCACATCCCCGAAGTGCAATAAATGACCTATTGTATTCCCCGCCTTTCCCAAGAAGAGCAACTAGTCTGTATATGGCATGTAGACATTGTCATTTACTGTTATAGTCCTTGTGCCGTCTATCGTGTACTTCCGATTATAATTACAACACATTACTTCTTTGTAGGGGCCAAATGCCGAAGCAACAATTCGTAACTTCTGATGGGAAATTTTGGAAGCTTCAGATTCTTGAATACATAACATATCGCATTTTAGCTGAAGTGTCTCTTTCCTGGGCGGAGGGCTCTTTCCTGGGCGGAGGGCTCTTTCCTGGGCGGAGGGCTCTTTCCTGGGTGGAGGGCTCTTTCCTGGGTAGAGGACTCTTTCCTGGGTGGAGGACTCTTTCCTGGGAGGAGGGCTCTTTCCTGGGCGGAGGGCTCTTTCCTGGGCGGAGGACCTCTGAATGGACTATGGGAGCCTTTCACAGCCCATGAGGAAAGGTTGAGTCTCATGTTTGTGAGGGAGCAATGTGAATTAGCAGAAATGTACATGTACTTTATAACAGGATAAACCAGCACTAAGACAACTGAAGAGAAAAGACAAAGCTGTTCACTTAGCCAGCAATTAAACATACAGAGAAAGCAGGAACATATGTACATGTATCATGCTCCCCCTTAGTACAATGTCATATAAGGTAGACGCTGGATTATGCCCAAGAAGTTTCATGGTCTTGGTCAATGTTTGTCCCGTATAAAGTCTTAGTTAGTGTTAATGAGAAAATGGCACAAATTGTGACCCCACTTCTTCCATTCAGTTTGTCTATAAGTTGAATTTATCATCCAAACAACCTAAGTAAATGTTTGGCTGAAATGGCTATTTATGTATATGTATACGGTATACTTATCGGACATCTATTGGAGGAGATCCATGGCAGCGAGGTTCCTCCTTTGTCATAGGGGAAAGATGCCCATTTCTCTTTAATTGTTTACTGGGGAACCAGTGGTCATATATACATTGATATGTCGTTCCACCGCTTCTTCTACAACTGTGATTGCAAACCTATCAAAATCCCTTCACTTACGTTTTCTATATCGCCACTATTAAGGTTTCACTTCGTCCTCCAGGTTTTTCCTTAGCAGGAAACTCTGTGCTAAACCCCATTTGGCAAAGTGCTGAATTACATCTCCAGATGAGGAAGTGTATCATCAGGTTTTATTGCTCAGTTTATTTGGCAGGTACTGCAGGGAGTACCCATGGATTGTCCTTGTAGTCTTCATGTAGCAGCTTCTTGTTGGGTTTCTGTAGACCTATCTGTAAATGTTTGTGTATCCGTATACTCTGCCACCCGTGTGCCTTGGTCTCTGCCTTTTGCAGCTTCCACAATTTGTTACTTTGTTTGAAAATACTGCATCCTGGCGATGATGTCATCAGACATAGGTGGCGAGAGATTAATTCTACTTTAGGGTTTCTATGAACCTGGTCAATAACGAGCTCTAAATCTGATATTTCTGGCACTATTGCTTGGAAAGAATCTCCCAGTGACGACTTCTTTACAGGCCAACCCTTAATTTAAAGTTGCTCTTCCAGGATCAAACCTCCATGTCCACAAGTTTCTGGGCCCTATGGTCCACTGTCCCCTCCAATGCAGTCATCCACCAACCAACTCAACATGGGTTCTAGTAATTTGTCCCTTTGTGCTGCAATTCTAGTTTTGATTCTTGCAGTGTCTCACACCTCCGCTTCTGTGCCAGGGACCGCTGCATTGGATCCCTTGGAGGTTGTATCTTTTAGGACCACGAGCCCTTCTTCTCTTGGCTGGCTCGGTGTTATGCACCTCCTGCTGGCACTGCAGTAGGACTGGGTGGAAGAGGTTTCTGTAGCGATGCTGCCAAATATTTCCTCCTAGTTCCTGTTATTGATTTGCCTCCTTGCATGTTTTGTCTCCTTGGACTGTGGACAGCGAATCACCATTGTCCGGGAGCTGGTGACTGTTCTACCTTACTCCGACATCTCTAGAGCTGGTGCTTGGTCTATAATACTTGAGTAAGAAAGTAGATTAGTTAAATTAGTAAACTAGATGTAAAGCTAGTATACAAAAAAGTGTTGTGTTTTGCTATTAAAAGCATTGCCCTTTTAAATGTAGGGCTTTAACATGAGTAAATAATGCCATTAGACTTCTATCTATATGAATTTTATTCTAGATTAATTTAATTTATAGATTTATTGGTAACAGGGCTGATATGTCACCTATAGTAGTCCTATAAAACATACCTTTTAATTATACATTTTAAAAATATTCCTAAATATAAAATAACTTGCCATATAGCCCTACTCGCCATATAGCCCTACTCGCCATATAGCCTTACTCGCCATATAGCCCTACTCGCCATATAGCCCTACTTGCCATATAGCCCTACTCGCCATATAGCCTTACTCGCCATATAGCCCTACTCGCCATGCCACTGACTGAGCCCTACTCGCCATGCCACTGACTGTGAGAATAAATGGCGCCATGCATCCTGTCACACACATTTTTATACAAAATTATTTGCTGGTCCTGGCACTGCGTGCAGCTGCTGTGCGACTCAGAGGCCAACCTGGGTAAAAAAAAAGCAAAAGACTGACTTCCAATATAATTGTGCCACGCATCATTGTGCTAATGCTTGTGCAACAAAAAATACCTCTGAGTGCCCAGATCACTATAAGCAACTTTGTATGTGACAATGACGAGAATAAGATGCTTAAGTCAGAATAAAGCACAAAAGTCCAGAAATCACTACCCGTGACGGAGCATCTATGTAGCGGCATGTGATTTGCGCCATATGGTGCAGAAAGGATGGGTCTATAAGGTGTAGGACACATCTGTATTAAAAAAAAGGGTCCAATGAATGTGCGAAATATCCAAATATCACCAGGACGTCTTATTAATATAGACACGCTCAGTGACCCGCGTGGTTCCTGGTGACTGAGCTGGAAAACGGCAGCGGGATTCTCAGACAATATTGACCCAGTTTCCAATTCAGGGAGGATCTGGTTGTTGCGGATAATAATGACACAATTCATGGAAAACTTTTCCACTTTAGTCCACTGTGGCCAGAAGACTAAGACACATTATACTGCAGCGTTTCTTAGTAAGGGAAGATAAAACTCTGAATACAACCAAAACACACATCTCCTTACTGCACGTGACTTCACGCTACTAATTCCTGCGTTTTACCCCACACGTCCCCACACACAGTATTTTGTACAGTCATATACTGTAGTTGTACAGTTTTATCCTTTTGCACATTACTGTATGTCCAACACTGTAATTTAGGTTTTAGTAATGCAAAAGCTAAAACAAATACTATCCATACACAATACAGGACTGGAGATATATATATATATATATATATATATTTGCATTAGCATTTAGTTTTACTGTACATATGATTTATTTATGGCATGTACCCCAAGTGCAGATATTTTATATGCTGGAAGAAACGTACAGTATATGAAGTTTGAATGTTGTTTGACATTTTTTCCCTCATTTGCATTTGCTGATATTTTCAATTAGATTTTCCAGATTCATTGACGTAAGTAAAAGGGGTTTCAATATGATTACATAGCATACTGTAGCAACACGTATAAGGACACTATTTAAAGACCATCTGTCAACTTTGTAATATGTCTGGGTTAAAACGTTTTGCAGAAAAAATACCCTACGTTACTATGACCCAAAATGCGTTGCTGGATTCCTCTGTGCATATAATCGCTCATATTATATTGTTTCAGTTTATTTCACACAGTTTCCCCAAATCAAACTCTCCATGTCCATAAAAGTCACCACACTACCGGTCAGTGCCAAATGTACAGTACCTGCCACTCAACATGAACCATAACAGATAGAAAAGTGACTTCTGTTTTTCAAATAATAGGAATTACCTTCCTTCTTACTGAGTATTTCATTATAGAATGCACATATTACATAAAATGATACATATACTGTATCCTATTCCCTACTAATATATATACAAATGAAACATTGTATGTTTGTTACTCAATCACGGCCAAACCTTTGAATCGATTGACTTGATAATTTACATAGGAATAGTTTACAGGTTGGGTAGAACATAGGTTAAG
Organism: Taudactylus pleione; assembly: GCA_031769625.1. Taxonomy (NCBI): domain Eukaryota; kingdom Metazoa; phylum Chordata; class Amphibia; order Anura; family Myobatrachidae; genus Taudactylus; species Taudactylus pleione. The sequence goes on from JAUIMM010000556.1 coordinate 447,190, forward strand.
CATTTTCCCATAGCTCTCACTCACGTTCCCGTTTTTAGGTACTGGCGTACCGACTCCAAGGTGCATGCGCTGCAAGGAACCTGCCATGCAGAGCACATAATGCAGAGTTCTGTAGCGCTGCCAGCCACGTGGGCATTCCCGCACCACCCAGAATAGCTCACTGGAAATATAATGCGCATTTCATTCTACACATACATTTATATACCAAATATATTACATTACAATGACTAATGCCGTCCAAAAAAACATTTAGCGCAATCAAATTGATAGAGACAGTAAGCACATGTAAAATATATACAGAAATACACAGGTGTCAGGCAATGTGCTGCCCAGCAGTAAGTAAGTCTGACACTGCTTACCACAGAGCCTCGGACTGGAGTACTGTAACTGCACGTAGTCAAATACACTTTGTTTCATCTTGATCAGCTGAGCAATAACAAAAACAAAATGTATCGACATCATCAATGAAAGAGATAGGTGTGGCACCAGGCGCATGGCCGGTAAGGGCGGGGGAGAGGTGCTTAGGGCCTGCAGTCACGTGAACAGGATAGGCTACATCACAGTCCGTGACATTGATGTGAGTGGCGGGTGAAGGCGGTGCTGCCACCAGTCTGTATAACGCTGCTGGTCACATGGGCCACAGGGCCCCTATGCAAAGCAATACAGCTATAACACCTCAAATACAAAAAATGTTGGCAGGTGATATTATCGTGGGTGAATCTGAGGGCAACAGCTAGTGTATTACAGTATATATATATATATATATATACAGTATATTCATATAGTTCAGGATTGATTCCTTCCTCCAAACAGTGGACCTGATTCAGCGAGGAACGCAGTTGCTTATACGCACGCAATCGGCTGATTGTTGCGTACTGCGCATACGTATGCATCACAGTGCGCGAACTAGCCCCTGCACTTGGGACTGTGAAGATACGCAGAGGATACGCAGACCCATGGCAGAGTGATTGACAGGAAGTGCCATTTGTGGGTGGTGACGGGGGAGTGGTCGGGTGAGTGCAGGCGTGGCAGTGCGTTTCAACGCTGTTGCATGGGCGTACATAATTATCCACTGCGAAACCAGTCGCCGCCTGACGTCTCATAGCGTGCGCTGAAGTTAGCAATTCCTGAGTAAGGTCTGGGTATCATTAACTGTCCGATGTTACCGATCGTTTCGCTATGTTGCCAAAGTATATGGATGTGAGTATGGGGAAGTGAGCGTCCTTCTGTCAGGCTGCGATCGCAATGCGAATGCAAACATTTACATGTCACCGCTGATATTAACATGCAATTGCGCACGTATAAGCAGAAAAACGATCCTTAGTGAATTAGGCCCAGTAATACAATAACCCGTGAACCCGACTGTCCCAATTTCTTGTGGTGTAAGTGGCAGAGCAGTGAGTTGTTGGACACTATGCACTAACTTTGCTTTATTTATGATGATGGCACCAGTTAGAGAATTAAGACAATTATTTTTTTCTTTGGCTGGGGGCTAAATCAGAGAATATAAGTTTACAGAATGATTTTGAGTCCATCAGAGCTTCAAACGTAAAGAAATGAACTGTCCCTAATCTCTAGGTCCGGTTTTGTGGCTTAAATATGTATCCATAGTGTGAATATACAAAACCCATACTAATGACACACATACAAATAGGAAGTTACTCCAACTACATCGCAACAAAGTCTCATAAACTATCATAGTGCAAAAACCAATGGTACATGAAGAGCCAATGAGATGTCAGCTTCTAGAGGTCCTGTCTGGTCCACTAATGAAAAGTGATATCTGATTGGTTGTAATTTATCACATCACTTCTGGGTTACAATCTGTTATTAAATAAAGGCACTAGAGTTAGACCCCTCATCATACCCGTGTTACAGATGAACTTAGCTGGGGTGGCGAATATAATAACCTCAGTTACAAACAGCTCTACAGCCACTGCAATACCACTTACTGCTTGTCTTCCATACATTGTAACTACCAATGAGGCAAACAGCCCACAGGTACACAAATATTTGTTGATTATATATATATATATATATATATATATATATATATATATATATATATATATTGTGTTTGTGTATTCATGTGTATGGTCCCACATTCATTTCATATAAACAAAGGGACCAAAGCTGACTGAATGTAGTCTTTGTATTATATACTGTTTGCAACATTTTTAATTAAAGCCTCTTTTTTTTTGTTGTTTATTTTTTTATTAAGTCATTGACCTGCGGCTCATTACCGGTCATTTATAGACTAGTTATTACACACTGTTATGATGAATCGGCAGCCTCTTAATTCTGCACAGCAGTAATAATACCAGAAAAAAACTCCGTGGCCTGCAATCATTATTCCAAATGGAAAAATTAATTGTAAATAACTGGAAGTCAATTAAGCGAAGGTTCTGCCGGGTAATGCAAATCTTTTATAGTTTTGTTTCAGTTAACGGCCTCATTAATGATTTATAGATGTGTATACAGCGGTGGGAACCATAGTATTATCTAATGCACTCAGAGAATAATTACATATGAAAAGAAGTACGGAGCTCTAGGGAGAAACTCCAGAATTACTTACTCTTTTTACCTCCGCCGTATTAATATGTAAAGTGTTTGAGGAAAAAAATAAAAATCAAAAAACACTGATGGGCTATCGTCATTTGTTTTTTGGAGACGTGTTTATGGTTTTCCAAGGAAAAAACAAAAATCTATTTTTATTATTTTGTAAGTGCTGATACTTTGCAGAGCTCTGAGATGGTCCGTAAACAAAACATCAAGGCGAATGCAGCAAAGACAGTAAGCAGCACATTTATAATTTAAAAGCTCAATTCATAAAACATTTGCTTCCCCCGTGTGCAACCTTTATTGCATTAATATCTAATCCTTTCCACATAAAACAATTGAAAAGCTGAAACAACCAAACTTGCTGAGTTTTTAACTGTTTACCAGCTGAAGAATCAGCTTTTACTGGGTGTAGCCATTATACGGTGGTTTGGGGGAAATAATTCTACTATGTGGTGGTGACTGTGATTTGATGTTGGCCAAAAAAGTCCAAACGACTGATGTACTAAGGCAGATGTACTAGGTTCTGGAAAGTGATAAAGTACCAGCCACTCCTAACTGTCATGCTACAGGCTGTGTTTGAAAAATGACAGCTACAAGCTGATTGGTTGGTAGTTTATCACTCTCCAATTTATCACTTTCCACAGTTTAGTACATCTGCCCCTCAGAGTCAAAAATCGATCATCCCCCCCTCCGCCTCCTGTGCATAATAACTAATGTCCAATTGCTACATATCGGGGCAGATTCATCGTTGCATACAAGTCACCTGCAATTCTCTACACTCATATAGATGTCACCATTATCAGCGTGCCCTATAGCAGACTATACACAGCTGGCAGTTCCATGGACACAACCTTGTTGCGTCCTCACTAAGTTTCCGTTGCGAGTGGAACTGTGACTGAGTTGCGCACAACTTGTAATCGCCCATAGATGTGCACGCTGTTGAAATTTGCACGATCCGTCTGCCTAACAACTTTGATCCGCCCTTTAGTATTTAATGAAAACATGAAAATATATGTTGAAAACAATATATTCCCTAGAGGAGAGGAACAGGTATTACTGGGCCCCATACAGAAGTTATGGTAGACAATGTTGCTGATGCCTCTTGGAATCACTGTTGACTGAGCATAACCCCCATTTGGGACCTAACTGCGCATGCATAGAACATGCCCCCACCCTTTCTTTTTGAGAGTGGAGTGGGGACCCTGGAGGCTAAAACCATGGGACCCAGCAGCAGCGATACACTATCCCCCCCCCCCCCCCTGCAAGCAGCTGCAGTTATCACCCCCACCCCAGCAGTAACATTGGTGTTTGGGTCCCAGCTGCAGTTTCTCTCACCCATTGGGCAGAGCAGAGGCGTTGCCAGTGATGTGCGGGAGAGGGTCGCCCAACACCTTTGGTCTCACTGTTATAGTGTAAAACAGCCCGGGCTGACATTAGTTGAAGTTTTGGAGCTGGGGGAACCCGCTGCCAGTTTTATTAAATGTATCTATTTTGCACAGGTTGCTGTACTTGGCACTGTCATTACCCTAAATCCAGTGGTCCAAGAAGTATCAGCATGAGAGGATGAAAACTGATCTTCAAACTAAACCCCATCGCCTGATGAGTGTTCTCTCCTAACAGTGCAGGGTAAATCATCAACCATAGTCATAATGAAATAATGACACAGAGACTTATATAAGGGGAAAGGAAGATCAGCTTTATTTAATTTTAAACTAATTAAACTATTTAATGTATAACTGAACTAACTAATAAAATAAGAAAGAAAGACAGACAAAGTATGGTGGCGCAGAAAGAACGGCCCCACAATGCAAGATCACCAACTGCATACTCTACATGGGAGGCGAGCAGCCAGCCCATTACCGCGCCCAAGGTATCCACCTCCCACCCCAATGACACGACGTGAGGCCAACCTGGTTAGGTGGTTGCCGCTGACCCCAGTAGGGTAGAATCAGCCTAAGCCATGTATTGGAAGGGAGAGCACCTCAAAGCTCCAAAGACAGATGGCGACTGCTACCGTTCTTTCCCGCCACAGGAGAAGCCGACACCAAACAACTCAATGAATAAGGGAGGGAGGGCGGGAAACAGCCGACCAGAGACATTTCTATAAAATGGCTGCCAAGCAGCAACTCTGAAATAGCACTGACACACCCTCTGCCAATCCTATAGGCTAACCAAACCTAACCCCACCCCCTGCCCAATCCTATAGGATAACCAAACATAACCCCACCCCCTGCCCAATCCTATAGGCTAACCTAACCTAACCCCACCCCCTGCCCAATCCTATAGGATAACCAAACCTAACCCCACCCCCTGCCCAATCCTATAGGCTAACCAAACCTAACCCCACCCCACAACACTACCACACTAAACAACTAGCCCCTTCTTGTCTAGAGGCCGACACCCACAGGCTTGGGTGTTTACTTTAACTCCTTGCATATGAAATGCACTCCGTCCTAAATCTCATGATAACATTCCGCACCTGTCCAGGCTCACACAGAGTAAACTCATATCCGCACTCAGGGCCTGATTCAGACCCGCTCGCTAAGATCCATACTCTCGCTGCTGCCGATGGAATGCAGTGTGTATGCATTGTGCGCATGCGCTTACCTTAGCGAAAGTTCACAATGCATTCGCTCGCAGCGCATAGACATCTCAGCAGAGTGAGTGACAGGGGAAGCCGTTTGTAGGTGGTAACAGGGGCTGGCCATTAAAAACGGGGGAGTGGAGGTGCAAACGCAGGCGTGCCTGAGCATCTCAGCGGCGTGTTAGAGTTGTGCATAATTATAAGACAGCATCATAGTACGCGTCACCTGGCTGGTTTTTACACTGAAGTGCTCGCAGTGCTTGCGGCAGGGTATGGTCAACCTCAAGCGCTGCGATTGCATCCGATGTACCGATGGTTGCATACACTTCCTGGACATGACGGGCACAAGTGGGCATCTTAAGACAGGCTGGTGGGTGTCTGCATACACTATGTGATCGCTCTCTAAGACATACTGGGCGTGCTATTGCATTGCTGTGTGTTAGCACTGCCCGCAAAATTTGCATACACATCGTGCGAGCGATCGCATCTAGCGAGCGGCTCTGAATCAGCTCCTCAGAGTGAAACAAAAACTTTATTCTAATTTTTTTTATACACATTTCATGAGCTAAAAAAAAGATTTTTGCTCTCCTTTAATAAATGTCATTTATTTACCTTACGGTGCGCAACAAGGCACCGCAGCGCCGTACGTTACAGAGGGAGAAGAGCGCTGCGTAGGATAATTCCTGGGAATGTGCCCTACTTCTCTGCCTATAGAATTTTTCACAGTTAATGAAAATCTTTCGCTGTCTAAAAAAATAAACTAGAGGCAGAGAGAAGATGTTCTGCAGACATTGATCACATAAACTACTGACCTACATTCACTGCAGCAGGTCGCTACTATCTTAAGCCGCTCGCTCGTTGCAGCATATTGATGTATTCTGATTAAGCTGCTTTATTGCTGTATATGTACAATTTGTATCCATTTGCAGCTCATTTCCTTACATAGGAATGGCATACGTTCCTGACATCGTGTATATAAGAATAGTACTGTGTAGTCACATATAGCTGAAACGTCCCAGTCACTGTAACACTATAATCCACCCTCCGCTCCCTCTTTTCCGTGATCCCGTTTTTTCTTTCTCCCTCAGAAAGATAACTGAGCTGAGATAATAATGCGTATATGGAGGAATAACGTATAGCAGGGATGTAATGGTTACTGTGATACAGTAACATTGGTGTGTACGGTGGGGCTAGTGAGTGACTTCATCCTAGTAAGAGCAATATTGATCCAAACGTGGTTTCAAGGAAAAAAATAAAGCAAAGGTAAGGAGAGAAGCAACTTCAGTGCTACGTAGTACTGCTAGCAAATGAGAAATAAGGGGGAGATGTATCAAACCTTGGCGAGAGATAAAGTACCAACCAATCAACTCCTGTCATTTTTCAAACACAGGGCTCCATTTACTAACGATTTTCAGTGTAAGTGTTATTTTACTTTTTCATTCGCCGCGGTTTTTTTTTCCCATTTTTCATCCTCTATTTATTAATCTTCTTGTTCTCGGCGAGCGCTAATGATGAAAGGACCTATCGGCGCTGTTTTACATATCTAAGCAGCAGTGGCGTAACTAGGACAGGGCGAGCAGGCTGCGCGCCCTGGGCGAAGGGGCTAGCGGCGCGGGGGGGCGCCACCGGCCATGGTCCGGCCCGCCTTAGTTAGCCAGTGTAGCGCTGACCGCTCCTGCAGTGGGTAATGGGACAGACGTCATGACATCATGACGTCTCTCCCATAATGCTGAGCGCGCCACCCGGGAGTGGTGGGCGGCGGCGGAGGCGGTGTTGCGGTCCGGAGCAGCAGCGTGGATTCAGGTAAGTATATTTGTATATATATATTTTTTAAACCTGTCTGCTCTACTGGGGGCAAAACGGGTAGAGGGGGTGGCTACTACTGGGGGGACCTCTACTGGGGGTGGGGGCACAACGGAGGAGGGGCGGTGGCTACTACTGGGGGCACCATTACTGGGAGGACCTCTATTGGGGGGGCTACTACTGGGGGTACTTAATCGGGAGGGGGAACCTCTACTGGGGACTACTACTTGAAGGGGGAACTACTACTGGGGGCATTATAAAAGGGGCCTACTACTAGGGGCACTGCACTGGGGGGACCACTACTGGGGGCAGTAATAGGAAGGACCACCACAGGGGGCACTGGATAGGGGGGATCACTACTGGGGGCCTGCATAAGGGGGACCACTACTGGGGGCACTGCATGGGGGGGACTACTGCTGGGGGCACTATATAAGGGGCTTACTGCTAGGGGCACTGCACTGGGGGGACCACTACAGGGGGCACTAGATAGGGGGGATCACTACTGGGTGCCTGCATAAGGGGGACCACTACTGGTAAAACTGCATGGGGGGGACTACTGCTGGGGGCACTATATAAAGAGCACTGCATAGGGGGGGACTACTACTGGGGGCACTATATAAAGGGCACTGCATAAGGGGATACCACTACTGGGTGCACTGCATTGTGGGGACTGCTACTGGGGGCACTGCATAAGGGGGAACACTACATGGGCCACTGCATTTGGGGGGACCACTACTGGGGGCACTGAATAAGGGGAACTAATTGGGGGCTGTATAAGGGGGACCACTACTGGGAATACTGTATAAGGGGCTCTACTATGGGCCTGCATAAGAGGGACCACAACTGCATACTGGGGGTACTGTATAAGGGGCACTACTGGGGTTAAGGTGCATATGGGTAGGAATGTTCAGCGTGAAAATAAAGGAGTGTGTCATGTTGACACGCCCCATTTTTAAGTGACCACGCCCATTTTTTTATGCTGCACGCACATATCGGGGGTGGGGGGGGGCTCCCTTTTCTCCCTTTTCAAATTTGCCCTGGGTTCCAAATACCCTAGTTATGCCACTGGTAAACAGCGCTGACGAATTAAATTTTTTCTCTAATCCTAATTTTGGCACATGCGCACTCTTTCTGCCTGGACACCGAGGAGATTGTGACGGTGGGTGGAGCCATTTTGGAGGACGGATGTGCATATGTGCAGCGCCGGTAAGTTTGTACTTTGTATTAGTGTAATTTTTGTTTTGTTTTGTGGGAAGGCAGTTTGGAGGCCAGTATTTGTGTGCCCGATGGTCCGGTGTTTCACCATTTATTTTATTATCAGGGTCGTCGGCAGATTTCCTGTCATAGTAACAGGCTACTGTGAACACCGGGCAAACAGCCTCACAGAACACTTCATGTGTTGAGGCAGTTCACATAGAAACGCAGCGGCCGCTCTGGAGTGAGTAAAGACCCTGATGCCGGAGATGGTTGCCGGGACCTCAGCGCATGTAAGCGCTGTTTAACAGAAGCCTGAAGCTGGGGAGTCTAAAATAACGCAACGAATGGTAAGTTAGAAATACCGTTCGTTGGTAAATAAGGGAAGCCTACTATTTGCATGTTGAAATGAAATAAAAATAGCTCTGCGTTACAGTGCTACTAACTAACAGCCTTTATTAACTATCAGAAACGCTAGAATTGACACGCAACGAGTTTCTAACTGCTGAAACTCGTTAGTAAATGGAGCCCACAGTCTGCAAAATGACAATTAGAAGCCGAATGGTTGGTACTCTCTCCAATGTTTGGTACATCTGCCACTGTGCGCAAAAGTATATTATTCACCTCTTGGAAAACTTGGCAACAAGGGAACACTCTAGGCCTTCCCCCCAAACATTAGATCAATCGCACCTACATTCAATAAACAGACCACCTTCTTCCCACAACTAGCCCCGCCATTAAATGATTAGCCCCCACAATTAATAGAGAGAACCCCAATGGCTGTATGATATATTAATAGCCTTCATCAGCACAAAATTACATTAAAATCTCCACAGTTACTAAAAATAGACCCCAAATAAACTACACCCCCCACCAGCTGTCTTTGTATGTAAGTCCCTGCACCTGATGCCACAGCTCCCAGTGGCTGATAGCCAATGAGTAAAGGTTGGGCCCATATGCCAAAGAGTTGGTATGGGGCTCATTGACTCATGGCCTACCAGCACCCATGGTAGATTCGCCACTGAGCGCACATCAGATAACGCTGTATATTTATGGTGCAACGTACTTTGTACCATGACTGTGTATACAGTATGTGTGTGTATTATATGTATTTGATACATTAAATGACATTTTCCCCAGTGATAATAACAAATACCCACTACGTATGGACATGCTTTGGTTTGCGCTACCCCTGTACTGACACGTTAATGGGAGACCCCTGCTACCCCTCATCCTACAATAGCTGCAGTTTATTTATTGTGCTACACAATGATAGAATAAGTATAATGCTGTCTGCGACGCTGCGTATTAATGAGGATCCACATTCACAGAACCTGTCACTGGATGTCCGTCGCATCGATTCAGATACTTCCTGTAATTGCTTTTGTCTGTTATTGTGTAATCAGCATACAGTACTTTTGGAGCAATGTTTTTGGAACATGTTAGTAACAGATTATGGGGCATAATCATCAATATAACCCTAAAGTGCCCCCATGGTTTGGTATCCACTCATCGTAAATTGCGGAGTCGGATACTATATTACAGAAGCAATTGAAGAGAAGCTAATACTGTTGATTCCGCCGCTAATTACTAGCAGCGGGACATTACATGGCAGTGTCAGTGTGCATGAGTGAAGTAAGCGGGCAATAGGAAAGCGTGAGGATCCGAAGAACTGACGCCATGTGAAGACGACATAGGCTCCTGCAGGTAAACTCCAAAAACTTCCAATTGTGAATAGACCAGTTACTAAAAACATGTGGAAACTAGTGTTTCCACAGGTATCCGGATGACAGGTGTTACGGATTCCTAGTCTGTTCCGTGTAAACCCCTAGAACCTAGGCTAACGAGGTCTTCTGCCAGTAACAGCCACCCGCTGTTCCCTTAGAACTGGAAGACGTTCACCGGTACTTAAGTGGCCGCCAGGACTTAATACTCGGGGTAGTAGAGGTTTACACTGATTACCTTTGGAAACCAGAGAATGGCAGGAGATACTGGATACTGGGAGGAAAGTCAGTAGTACAATTTGAAGAGTTGATGCAGTGGCTTGGAAGCCAGTGATGCAGCTTTGAGAGCCGATGGTGCGGCTTTGTATGCCAATGGTGCAGCTAAAGCCGGTAGTACAAAGTACAATTTGATGAGTTAATGTAGTGGCTATAGTCGACGAGGTGGCAAAAGGCCAGCATGTACATAATGGGAAAGGAACCAATCATGCCGTGCTGTGGACAGCACGTGACATCCTACGGCGTCCAGATCGCCTAGCAACTGATGGAACTGGAACAAGACTGCCAGAAGGAGGGAGATTGCTAGAGGGAAGCAAGTCATGACTGCGACTTGTAACTACAGGTCGACAGTAAAAAGGTTGACAATGTATTGGTCGACACCAAATGGTCGACATACAATAGGTTGACAGGGTCACAAGGTTGAAGGATTAGAATTAAGCGCTAGGGTTAGGGCTAGGCACTTGGGGGAGGGTTAGGTTTCGGTTAGGTTTAGGCATTTGGGAGGTGGGTTAGAGTTAGGCATCGGGGAGGATTAGGATTAAGCACTAGGGTCTTAAAAATACAATACGCTTAAAATACAAACAAAAGTGTCAATCATTTTTGTGTCGACCATGCTGGTGTTTGGCGAGGGGCATTGGCTGCGCGTGGTTCTGTGCGGTCACATTGTCACTGAGGCCTGGTGAGGCCTGGTGGTTTCCCTTCCATTTGGCAATGGCGCCGCCATCTTGCCTCAGGTCATGTGATTCAAGCTGTCCAATCCTGGTGGGTCATGTGCTCTTTCCAGCCAGTCACAGCGCAGCATCGGGTATTTAGGAAGGTCCAGAGCCTTCATTCATTGCCAGTGCAACGTGTTTCTCAGCTGCGACTGAGAGAGAGTACCTGTGCCTTACCTGTCTGCCTGGAAGCGCTATTAGCCTGTTACCTTGTCTGCTCCAAACCTGCTGGACTCACCCTGCACCCTCCATTTACCTTTCCCCTGTCTGAGTACCTAAACCTGCTGATTTCCCTGCACCTTGCCTCACACTCTAACTCCCAGCTGGACTTCATTACCTCTGCCTGCACTTTGTTACAGGTCATCAAACCTGCATACTGGACATTTCCTGCCTGTCACTATCTGGACATTCTCCCATTTGCTTCACCACAGTTATCAAGTGCACTTTAGTGCTAAACCTGGACTTTTTATTTTGCCATTCCCATGTCTGCTAAATCACTTATTAAAAGCTCCACCTTTTATTTAAATCTGCTTCTGTGTCTGCTCCTGTCACCACCCCAGGTCCACAACAAACCCAGACCCTCACATCTTCAATACTACTAGATTTCGGTTCCTCACGTTCTTTTCCTAATGGTTTCATTGGTGATTTATGCCTCTAACATGTTGCATAATAGAATGTGACGTTTTCCAGCTGAGGTGTAGCCAGCCCCACGCCTCATTACACAGGGCTTCCTCTAGGTTATCTTACATGGAGTCTCACCAGATGCCCAATCCCATTGTCATCCCCCAGCATGTGCTGGAAATCAGGCCCTAACTCCAAGGTAGAAGAAACGGGCCACTTAGCCATCTATGGAGAATATCTCACAGATGTGACAACTGAGATCCTCCCTGTAAACTCATTTTTACTGGGATTCATGACCAGTTTAACACATGGAATTATTACTGTATATTAGCTCAAGTCCATAAATCGTATGTTATACACTTATCAATTCTTAGTGGGTTTTTTTTTGTGAGATACTATTTCAGATTCACATTGAGGTTTCGTTTGTGTGTTTCTTGTATGTGCTTTTAAATAATTTTTTTTTAAGGATGAATAATCAAAAGTTATGTATTAAATTAATGACTTAAGTGTGCCACTAAAAAAAGAGTCTTTCTTTCTTCTGGTGTCCTATGGTATATCTACCCTCAGGGGAGCACCTCCACACCTTGGTGTCTTTTCATACCCCATAGGTTGAAAGTATTTGTGTTATTGTGGATTCTGATTATGTGAATGGTGATCAGTTAGTGAATACTTAGTGCTTGAGATACCCAAACAAAAAGTATGGTGGTCGCTCATATCAGCTTAATGACTTTGCACAGGTGCTTGTAAAGGGTGGGGTTTACACTGAATCACAGAAAAAAGGGATTTGCCCTCCAGCTCACTGCAGCAATATCAACAAAAAATACTTAAATCCTACATGATAATAGAGATTCAGAGGTATTAGTTACATACATTTGCAAATATATGAATAAGCGCCAGGTCAATCGTCAAGGCTCCTCTATACTGGTGTCCCTAGCATTATGAGGTTCACGTCAGAGGCGCAGGGAACCCCAAAAGAATCTAGCCAAGGACCATCCCCAGGGCATCACGCGAAAAAGGGAAAAAAGGTGATAGTAAAGTGTAGATGTGTAAAGATAAAAAAATAAGTGTTAATATGATGAGAAAGAGTTAAATTTACATAAATAATAGACAAACAAATATAAAAGTGATGAGAAAATATCTATGTGAATTAAGTGGTGATCCCCTGAAAAAGGTCCAGCCAGAGCAACCCCGGGGGCCCCACTGCCAAACGCTCACCCCAAAATAATTATTGCTACATAATAGTAGCACCCACTCTGGGGCATATAATTACAAATTAGTGTACTGCATAATAACAGCACATGTAGAAGCCGAGAGCTGACTCACCTAGGAGGTACCCCAGAAACCTTCACATGGCACTATAAGGACCAGCACATCCTCCCAATGCTGGCTCCCTTCATGCCTCTCAAGACTGCAAACAAAAAGTATGGTGGTCGCTCATATCAGCTTAATGACAGCACAGGTGCTTGTAAAGGGTGGGGTTTACACTGAACCACAGAAAAAAAGGGATTTGCCCTCCAGCTCACTGCAGCAATATCAACAAAAAATACTTGAATCCTACATAATAATAGAAATTCCCGTCGTGAACCCCATAATGTTAGGGACGCCAGTATAGAGGAGCCTTGACGTTGGCCCGGCGCTTATTCATATATTTGCAAATGTATGTAACTAATACCTCTGAATCTCTATTATCATGTAGGATTCAAGTATTTTTGTTGATATTGCTGCAGTGTGCTGGAGGGCAAATCCCTTTTTATCTGTAGTGCTTGAGATACCCCCCTTCCTCCTTCTCCCCCCCCCTACATTGGACACTTATGTAGGAGCAAGCTGCAAGCTGATAATTTCACACATAACTGTGTGATTGAGGTCCATGTTACTCTCTTACTGTCAGTAAATACAGAACCACAGATTATTATTTTTCTGAAGACACGGTGCACACTGAGAGTATCAGAGCATTATTTCAATCATATACACAAGTAAAGCAAATAAATGAAGTGCAGGGCCGTAACTAGTAATGCCGGTGGCTGTTTAGCCGATGGATCGAAATCCCGACTGCAGCAGGTAAGTACCCTAACCCTCTCCTCTCCCAAACCTAACCTTCCTTTAGCGGTGCCTATCCCTAACCCTCCCCCTAGTGCCTAACCCTAACCTCCCCCCTAGTGCCTAATCCTAACCCTCCCCCTAGTGCCTAACCCTAACCTCCCCCCTAGTGCCTAACCCTAACCCTTCCCCTAGTGCCTAACCCTAACCCTCCCCCTAGTGCCTAACCCTAACCTCCCCCCTAGAGCCTAACACTAACCTCCCCCCCTAGTGCCTAACCCTAACCTCCCACCATTAGTGCCTAACCCTAACCTCCCCCCGTTAGTGCCTAACCCTAATCTCCCCCCGTTAGTGCCTAACCTCCCCCCTAGTGCCTAACCCTAACCTCCCCCCGTTAGTGCCTAACCCTAACCTCCCCCCTAGTGCCTAACCCTAACCTCCCCCGTTAGTGCCTAACCCTAACCTCCCCCCATTAGTGCCTAACCCCCCCTAGTGGTCCCTATTTATCCCCTAACCCCCCTTTCCCTACCCTAACCCTTCCAGGGGTGCCTAACCCTGTCCCCCCAGGGGGTCCCTAAATCTAACCCTCCTCCCAGCGGCTAAACACTAAGACACTCGGCTTACCTTCGTTCGGTAAGCCGGGTGTCAGGATTTTGTAGTGGGGCTAATGATAGGCATCGGGATTTCGATGCCTATCTTTAGTCCCATGTCGGGATGTCAGTATCGGGATATTGTCGGGCGGAATAGAGCCCGCCAGTATCCTGACTGCATCCTGGTGAGACCTGTGCCATGGCACAGGGCACTGCAGGGCAGGGGGCGCTGTTTGGGCCTGCCAATGTTCCTGTTTATTATTATTCTCACTTCCTCTTCTTTTATCCCCAGCATCTCCTGGCCTCCCCTATCTCTTCCCTGGCCCTTCCCCATGAGGCCATGGTCCTCTCTCAGGTGCACTATATTATGTCCCTATTTATCCCCAGCATCTCCTGGCCTCCCCTATCTCTTCCCTGGCCCTTCCCCATGAGGCCATGGCCCTCTCTCAGGTGCACTATATTATGTCCCTATTTATCCCCAGCATCTCCTGCCCTCCCCTATCTCTTCCCTGGCCCTTCCCCATGAGGTCATGATCCTCTCTCAGGTGCACTATATTATGTCCCTATTTATCCCCAGCATCTCCTGGCCTCCCCTATCTCTTCCCTGGCCCTTCCCCATGAGGCCATGGCCCTCTCTCAGGTGCACTATATTATGTCCCTATTTATCCCCAGCATCTCCTGGCCTCCCCTATCTCTTCCCTGGCCCTTCCCCATGAGGCCATGGCCCTCTCTCAGGTGCACTATATTATGTCCCTATTTATCCCCAGCATCTCCTGGCCTCCCCTATCTCTTATCTGGCCCTTCCCCATGAGGTCATGGCCCTCTCTCAGGTGCACTATATTATGTCCCTATTTATCCCCAGCATCTCCTGGCCTCCCCTATCTCTTCCCTGGCCCTTCCCCATGAGGTCATGGCCCTCTCTCAGGTGCACTATATTATGTCCCTATTTATCCCCAGCATCTCCTGGCCTCCCCTATCTCTTCCCTGGCCCTTCCCCATGAGGCCATGTCCCTCTCTCAGGTGCACTATATAATGTCCCTATTTATCCCCAGCATCTCCTGGTCTCCTCTATCTCTTCCCTGGCCCTTCCCCATGAGGCCATGGCCCTCTCTCAGGTGCACTATATTATGTCCCTATTTATCCCCAGTATCTCCTGGCCTCCCCTATCTCTTCCCTGGCCCTTCCCCATGAGGTCATGGCCCTCTCTCAGGTGCACTATATTATGTCCCTATTTATCCCCAGTATCTCCTGGCCTCCCCTATCTCTTCCCTGGCCCTTCCCCATGAGGTCATGGTCCTCTCCCAGGTGCACTATATTATGTCCGAATCTCGGAGACTTCTCAGACTAGGATACAACAGTGTCAGGGCCAATAATGATGCGAAACTCGTATTCGCGTCCTCCCCTCGCACATGCATCTGTTCCAGGGTCTCCCATATCTCTCCCTTTCTCTCTCCTTTTCTATCCCCCTCCCTCCTCCCCCCCCTCTCTCTCAACCCCCACTCAAAGTCCTGCATTTGCCCCTGGCAGTGTACTAGATCATCGCGCCTATTTAATAACGAGGGCATTCGCAATGCGATCTGGGCATGACATTTCCGCCCATGATCGCACTGCAAGATGCGATCATACCGGTAGAATGTATAAACCGCCACACACAGGGACGGGGGCTCCATCCTTGCCATGTGCCGAGAGTGCTGCCACGGGTACTGAGCATGCGCGGCCACCATTGCTGGAACCCTTTCCCGGCTAATTATGCCATGTGTAGCACATCTTCAGGTTGCGGTAGCTGCAGGGAGTTTGGTATATCTGGTAGCATCGTATCCCCGATAGAAACCTATGGGTGATGCGGCTGCCAGCGGGAATGGAGGGTCCCACAGAAGGTGTCGGAGATATCTGCCGTGGTCCTTCTGTCATACTTCTGGGGAAAACTTAATATTTGCAGTTAACCCCCCAAAACGGGTGTTTTCAGGGATTAAGCTGCCAATGTACAATGATTAATGGGCCCCTACGTCCACTATGCTGGCGGGAGTCTGTTCCCAGCTGTGTTGCGCACATGAAGTGGTAAGCTGCGACCTTGCCGGTCAGTGGAGAGTCCGGACACATGGTAAAGGGGCATGAGTAGTCACTGCGTGGGGCCGTGGCAATTTTATTGATGGGGCCCCCCACAGCCTAGTTGCCCCTGGACCCCACAAGCCTCAATCCAGCCCTGATCGTTTCTACAATTTAAAGCGATCCATCTGGCATATAGGTGCAACTGTATCGTGTATTATGTACTATATGCGCCATTTCCTATAATGGAAATAATTTACTTAACATACGTGACATTTATTAACCAATAGATAAATAAATATCAAACATAATTCAGAGACTAATAGAGAAAAAATAAATAAATGACCAGTGCTAAAATGTAATTATTGTAGTCCAGCAACTCTATGTAATTCAGCCAAGAATATATCTCACGGCCCCTGATCGTATTATGGAGCCTATTTATCATTCAATATTTGGGGAATATCCCCCTCGAAAACAAAACACTCATTTCCAGGGGAAACCCCTAAATATTAAAGATCCCGTGAATGTACCATGGAGGAACTGCGGAGATGTCAGATTTACCAAGCTCCGGAACGTAGATCTGAAGAGCTGGCGTTAGCCGCTCCTTCAGAACCCCCTGGCATTGGCCGGCGCACATGCGTGTTCAGTGGACCACGCATGTGCAGTAATGCTGTGAAGGTTCCCAATAGAGGAGTGAAGTATCTGCTCATGAGGTCACTACACTCCAAACACATGGCAGGGATGAGCTGCTTTCGTGTGAACTATGGGCCTGATTCAGACCCAGTCGCAAGTGCTGTGCGATCGCAACTGGGTCGATGGGGGGCCGGTGCGCATGCGCACAACGGAGCCGGCTCCGTCGTGCGCAAGACCCGGATAGCGACGGGCACTCTGTCGCTCCGGGGCTCAAACCAAAGGGGGCGTGCTGTCGATGTTGAGTGACAGCATGCCCCCTTTGGTGGGCGGGCCAGGGGAGTTACTGCACAAAGGGAGGCGTTTCCATGTGAACGCCTCCCTTTGGGGGCTGCCCCACTGACTTCACGAGTGATGTCAGTGGGAGAGATTTAGGCTCTGCTAGAGCCGAAATCTCCCTGGGGCTTGCGGCAACGAGACCCTACCACAAGAGTCTCGTCGCAAGCCCGATGGTCGCGATGGTCTTGACCATCGCGACCATCTTCCTGGCCGCTCGCTATAGCTGTGGGTGGTCACCCACAGCTATGCGAGCGGCCAAGAGGCCGTTCTTAAAAAAAAAAAAGATGGGCCCTGATTCAGAGCGAGCGATCTGTCAAAGCGTCCGGCTCTGAATCAGGGCCTATGTTACATTTGGGTGGTATATAATTTGTTAATGCTGTGAATAGTGTGAATAGTGCTGATAAGAAATGACAATTATCGGGTCCAACACCAGATAAATATGTCCCTAAAATACCACGTTATTTGTCATATTCTGTGCTGATGTGTAGGAGCATGCCTCTCTTACACAGGGTGTGGTGCTTCTTCCACCTTTGTGTGAGAATAAGTATTTGGTGTAACAATATAAGCCATATAATATTTCTTATTATTTTCTTAATATAATATGGCAGAATGTTTCCAGCACCAACTCAATAGTGACTGTGTATTAGAGCATTTCATTTTTCAATTTGTCAATATTTTTTGATCTATGCACCATATTCTGGGGCAGATGTACTACGCTCTGTAGAGTGATAAATTATAGAGTGATAAACTACCAACCAATCAGCTCCTGTCATTTTTCAAACACAGCCTGTAACATGGCATTTAGTAGCTGATTGGCTGGTACTCTCTCCAATTTGTCACTTTCCAATACTTAGTACATCTCCCCCTCTGAGTCTTTCAGCAGTGCTATATAATATGCTTATTTGTAAAGGCACAAACTGAACATGTTCTATTTCAAAATAGGTTCTATATATGATGCTAGCAGTGGTGTCACTTGGGTTGGTGACACCCAGTGCGCTATACTCACCCTGTTTGGGAGCCAATGGGTTGATTGTTTCACATGGACAAATTATCCTGCACTATTATTATTAAATTATAAAATGCTATATAATTTTTGAAGTTACACATACAGTCAATATTCATGTAGATTTTTGCATTAAATGTGGCCAACATGTCAGATTTATGTTGCTTGAGTCTAACATTGGCTCCTCCTCCTATCCAGCATAGAGGTGCTGTGTGACTGACTGTCCAGGATAGAGGTGCTGTGTAACTGACTGTCCAGGATAGAGATGCTGTGTAACTGACTGTCCAGGATAGAGGTGCTGTGTGACTGACTGTCCAGAATAGAGATGCTGTGTAACTGACTGTCCAGGATAGAGGTGCTGTGTGACTGACTGTCCAGGATAGAGATGCTGTGTAACGGACTGTCCAGGATAGAGGTGCTGTATAACTGACTGTCCAGGATAGAGGTGCTGTATGACTGACTGTCCAGGATAGAGGTGCTGTGTAACTGACTGTCCAGGATAGAGGTGCTGTATAACTGACTGTCCAGGATACCAGGATAGAGGTGCTGTGTGACTGACTGTCCAGGATAGAGGTGCTGTGTGACTGACTGTCCAGGATAGAGATGCTGTGTGACTGACTGTCCAGGATAGAGATGCTGTGTGACTGACTGTCCAGGATAGAGGTGCTGTGTGACTGACTGTCCGGGATAGAGGTGCTGTGTGACTGACTGTCCAGGATACCAGGATAGAGATGCTGTGTGACTGACTGTCCCGGATAGAGGTGCTGTGTAACTGACTGTCCAGGATAGAGGTGCTGTGTAACTGACTGTCCAGGATAGAGGTGCTGTGTGACTGACTGTCCAGAATAGAGATGCTGTGTAACTGACTGTCCAGGATAGAGGTGCTGTGTGACTGACTGTCCAGAATAGAGATGCTGTGTAACTGACTGTCCAGGATAGAGGTGCTGTGTGACTGACTGTCCAGGATAGAGATGCTGTGTAACGGACTGTCCAGGATAGAGGTGCTGTATAACTGACTGTCCAGGATAGAGGTGCTGTGTGACTGACTGTCCAGGATAGAGGTGCTGTGTAACTGACTGTCCAGGATAGAGGTGCTGTATAACTGACTGTCCAGGATACCAGGATAGAGGTGCTGTGTGACTGACTGTCCAGGATAGAGGTGCTGTGTGACTGACTGTCCAGGATAGAGATGCTGTGTGACTGACTGTCCAGGATAGAGATGCTGTGTGACTGACTGTCCAGGATAGAGGTGCTGTGTGACTGACTGTCCGGGATAGAGGTGCTGTGTGACTGACTGTCCAGGATACCAGGATAGAGATGCTGTGTGACTGACTGTCCCGGATAGAGGTGCTGTGTAACTGACTGTCCAGGATAGAGGTGCTGTGTAACTGACTGTCCAGGATAGAGGTGCTGTGTGACTGACTGTCCAGAATAGAGATGCTGTGTAACTGACTGTCCAGGATAGAGGTGCTGTGTAACTGACTGTCCAGGATAGAGATGCTGTGTAACTGACTGTCCAGGATAGAGGTGCTGTGTGACTGACTGTCCAGAATAGAGATGCTGTGTAACTGACTGTCCAGGATAGAGGAGCTGTGTAACTGACTGTCCAGGATAGAGATGCTGTGTAACTGACTGTCCAGGATAGAGGTGCTGTGTGACTGACTGTCCAGGATAGAGATGCTGTGTAACGGACTGTCCAGGATAGAGGTGCTGTATAACTGACTGTCCAGGATAGAGGTGCTGTGTGACTGACTGTCCAGGATAGAGGTGCTGTGTAACTGACTGTCCAGGATAGAGGTGCTGTATAACTGACTGTCCAGGATACCAGGATAGAGGTGCTGTGTGACTGACTGTCCAGGATAGAGGTGCTGTATAACTGACTGTCCAGGATAGAGGTGCTGTGTGACTGACTGTCCAGGATAGAGGTGCTGTGTGACTGACAGTCCAGGATAGAGGTGCTGTGTGACTGACTGGCCAGGATAGAGGTGCTGTGTAACTGACTGTCCAGGATACAAGAATAGAGGTGCTGTGTGACTGACAGTCCAGGATAGAGGTGCTGTGTAACTGACTGTCCAGGATAGAGGTGCTGTGTAACTGACTGTCCAGGATAGAGATGCTGTGTGACTGACCAGGATAGAGGTGCTGTGTGACTGACTGTCCAGGATAGAGGTGCTGTGTGACTGACTGTCCAGGATAGAGATGCTGTGTGACTGACTGTCCAGGATAGAGGTGCTGTGTGACTGACAGTCCAGGATAGAGGTGCTGTGTAACTGACTATCCAGGATAGAGGTGCTGTGTAACTGACTGTCCAGGATAGGGATGCTGTGTGACTGACCAGGATAGAGGTGCTGTGTAACTGACTGTCCAGGATAGAGGTGCTGTGTAACTGACTGTCCAGGATAGAGATGCTGTGTGACTGACCAGGATAGAGGTGCTGTGTGACTGACTATCCAGGATAGAGGTGCTGTGTGACTGACTGTCCAGGATAGAGATGCTGTGTGACTGACTGTCCAGGATAGAGGTGCTGTGTGACTGACTGTCCAGGATAGAGGTGCTGTGTGACTGACTGTCCGGGATAGAGGTGCTGTGTGACTGACTGTCCGGGATAGAGGTGCTGTGTGACTGACTGTCCAGGATACCAGGATAGAGATGCTGTGTGACTGACTGTCCAGGATAGAGGTGCTGTGTAACTGACTGTCCAGGATAGAGGTGCTGTGTAACTGACTGTCCAGGATAGAGATGCTGTGTGACTGACTGTCCAGGATAGAGGTGCTGTGTGAGTGACTGTCCAGGATAGAGGTGCTGTGTGACTGACTGTCCAGGATAGAGATGCTGTGTGACTGACTGTCCAGGATAGAGGTGCTGTGTGACTAACTGTCCAGGATAGAGGTGCTGTGTGACTGACTGTCCAGGATAGAGGTGCTGTGTGACTGACTGTCCAGGATAGAGATGCTGTGTGACTGACCAGGTTAGAGGTGCTGTGTGACTGACTGTCCAGGATAGAGGTTCTGTGTGACTGACTGTCCAGGATAGAGATGCCGTGTGACTGACTGTCCAGGATAGAGGTGCCGTGTGACTGACTGTCCAGGATAGAGGTGCCGTGTAACTGACTGTCCAGGATAGAGGTGCTGTGTGACTGACTGTCGAGGATAGAGGTGCTGTGTGACTGACTGTCCAGGATAGAGATGCTGTGTAACTGACTGTCCAGGATAGAGGTGCTGTGTAACTGACTGTCCAGGATAGAGGTGCTGTGTGACTGACTGTCCAGGATAGAGGTGCTGTGTAACTGACTGTCCAGGATAGAGGTGCTGTATAACTGACTGTCCAGGATACCAGGATAGAGGTGCTGTGTGACTGACTGTCCAGGATAGAGGTGCTGTATAACTGACTGTCCAGGATAGAGATGCTGTGTGACTGACTGTCCAGGATAGAGGTGCTGTGTGACTGACTGTCCAGGATAGAGGTGCTGTGTGACTGACTGTCCAGGATAGAGGTGCTGTGTAACTGACTGTCCAGGATACAAGGATAGAGGTGCTGTGTGACTGACAGTCCAGGATAGAGGTGCTGTGTAACTGACTGTCCAGGATAGAGGTGCTGTGTAACTGACTTACAGGATAGAGATGCTGTGTGACTGACCAGGATAGAGGTGCTGTGTAACTGACTGTCCAGGATAGAGGTGCTGTGTAACTGACTGTCCAGGATAGAGATGCTGTGTGACTGACCAGGATAGAGGTGCTGTGTGACTGACTGTCCAGGATAGAGGTGCTGTGTGACTGACTGTCCAGGATAGAGATGCTGTGTGACTGACTGTCCAGGATAGAGGTGCTGTGTGACTGACTGTCCAGGATAGAGGTGCTGTGTGACTGACTGTCCGGGATAGAGGTGCTGTGTGACTGACTGTCCAGGATACCAGGATAGAGGTGCTGTGTGACTGACTGTCCAGGATAGAGGTGCTGTGTAACTGACTGTCCAGGATAGAGGTGCTGTGTAACTGACTGTCCAGGATAGAGGTGCTGTGTGACTGACTGTCCAGGATAGAGGTGCTGTGTGAGTGACTGTCCAGGATAGAGGTGCTGTGTGACTGACTGTCCAGGATAGAGATGCTGTGTGACTGACTGTCCAGGATAGAGGTGCTGTGTGACTGACTGTCCAGGATAGAGGTGCTGTGTGACTGACTGTCCAGGATAGAGGTGCTGTGTGACTGACTGTCCAGGATAGAGGTGCTGTGTAACTGACTGTCCAGGATACAAGGATAGAGGTGCTGTGTGACTGACTGTCCAGGATAGACGTGCTGTGTAACTGACTTTCCAGGATAGAGGTGCTGTGTAACTGACTGTCCAGGATAGAGATGCTGTGTGACTGACCAGGATAGAGGTGCTGTGTGACTGACTGTCCAGGATAGAGGTGCTGTGTGACTGACTGTCCAGGATAGAGATGCTGTGTGACTGACTGTCCAGGATAGAGGTGCTGTGTGACTGACTGTCCAGGATAGAGGTGCCGTGTAACTGACTGTCCAGGATAGAGGTGCTGTGTGACTGACTGTTGAGGATAGAGGTGCTGTGTAACTGACTGTCCAGGATACCAGGATAGAGGTGCTTTGTGACTGATTGTCCAGGATAGAGGTGCTGTGTAACTGACTGTCCAGGATAGAGGTGCTGTGTGACTGACTGTCCAGGATAGAGATGCTGTGTGACTGACCAGGATAGAGGTGCTGTGTGACTGACTGTCCAGGATAGAGGTGCTGTGTGACTGACTGTCCAGGATAGAGATGCTGTGTGACTGACTGTCCGGGATAGAGGTGCTGTGTGACTGACTGTCCAGGATAGAGGTGCTATGTGACTGACTGTCCAGGATAGAGGTGCTGTGTAACTGACTGTCCAGGATAGAGGTGCTGTGTGAGTGGCTGTCCAGGATAGAGGTGCTGTGTAACTGACTGTCCAGGATACCAGGATAGAGGTGCTGTGTGACTGACTGTCCAGGATAGAGGTGCTGTGTAACTGACTGTCCAGGATAGAGGTGCTGTGTAACTGACTGTCCAGGATAGAGATGCTGTGTGACTGACCAGGATAGAGGTGCTGTGTGACTGACTGTCCAGGATAGAGATGCTGTGTGACTGACTGTCCAGGATAGAGGTGCTGTGTGACTCACTTTCCAGGATAGAGATGCTGTGTAACTGACTGTCCAGGATACAGGTGCTGTGTGACTGACTGTCCAGGATAGAGGTGCTGTGTAACTGACTGTCCAGGATAGAGATGCTGTGTGACTGACTGTCCAGGATAGAGATGCTGTGTGACTGACTGTCCAGGATAGAGATGCTGTGTAACGGACTGTCCAGGATAGAGGTGCTGTATAACTGACTGTCCAGGATAGAGGTGCTGTGTGACTGACTGTCCAGGATAGAGGTGCTGTGTAACTGACTGTCCAGGATAGAGGTGCTGTATAACTGACTGTCCAGGATACCAGGATAGAGGTGCTGTGTGACTGACTGTCCAGGATAGAGGTGCTGTATAACTGACTGTCCAGGATAGAGGTGCTGTGTGACTGACTGTCCAGGATAGAGGTGCTGTGTGACTGACTGTCCAGGATAGAGGTGTTGTGTGACTGACTGTCCAGGATAGAGGTGCTGTGTAACTGACTGTCCAGGATAGAGATGCTGTGTGACTGACTGTCCAGGATAGAGGTGCTGTGTGAGTGACTGTCCAGGATAGAGGTGCTGTGTGACTGACTGTCCAGGATAGAGATGCTGTGTGACTGACTGTCCAGGATAGAGGTGCTGTGTGACTAACTGTCCAGGATAGAGGTGCTGTGTGACTGACTGTCCAGGATAGAGGTGCTGTGTGACTGACTGTCCAGGATAGAGATGCTGTGTGACTGACCAGGATAGAGGTGCTGTGTGACTGACTGTCCAGGATAGAGGTTCTGTGTGACTGACTGTCTAGGATAGAAATGCCGTGTGACTGACTGTCCAGGATAGAGGTGCCGTGTGACTGACTGTCCAGGATAGAGGTGCCGTGTGACTGACTGTCCAGGATAGAGGTGCTGTGTGACTGACTGTCGAGGATAGAGGTGCTGTGTGACTGACTGTCCAGGATAGAGATGCTGTGTAACTGACTGTCCAGGATAGAGGTGCTGTGTAACTGACTGTCCAGGATAGAGGTGCTGTGTGACTGACTGTCCAGGATAGAGGTGCTGTGTAACTGACTGTCCAGGATAGAGGTGCTGTATAACTGACTGTCCAGGATACCAGGATAGAGGTGCTGTGTGACTGACTGTCCAGGATAGAGGTGCTGTATAACTGACTGTCCAGGATAGAGGTGCTGTGTGACTGACTGTCCAGGATAGAGATGCTGTGTGACTGACCAGGATAGAGGTGCTGTGTGACTGACTGTCCAGGATAGAGGTGCTGTGTGACTGACTGTCCAGGATAGAGATGCTGTGTGACTGACTGTCCAGGATAGAGGTGCTGTGTGACTGACTGTCCAGGATAGAGGTGCTATGTGACTGACTGTCCAGGATAGAGGTGCTGTGTAACTGACTGTCCAGGATAGAGGTGCTGTGTGAGTGGCTGTCCAGGATAGAGGTGCTGTGTAACTGACTGTCCAGGATACCAGGATAGAGGTGCTGTGTGACTGACTGTCCAGGATAGAGGTGCTGTGTAACTGACTGTCCAGGATAGAGGTGCTGTGTAACTGACTGTCCAGGATAGAGATGCTGTGTGACTGACCAGGATAGAGGTGCTGTGTGACTGACTGTCCAGGATAGAGATGCTGTGTGACTGACTGTCCAGGATAGAGGTGCTGTGTGACTCACTTTCCAGGATAGAGATGCTGTGTAACTGACTGTCCAGGATACAGGTGCTGTGTGACTGACTGTCCAGGATAGAGGTGCTGTGTAACTGACTGTCCAGGATAGAGATGCTGTGTGACTGACTGTCCAGGATAGAGGTGCTGTGTGACTGACTGTCCAGGATAGAGGTGCTGTGTGACTGACTGTCCAGGATAGAGATGCTGTGTAACGGACTGTCCAGGATAGAGGTGCTGTATAACTGACTGTCCAGGATAGAGGTGCTGTGTGACTGACTGTCCAGGATAGAGGTGCTGTGTAACTGACTGTCCAGGATAGAGGTGCTGTATAACTGACTGTCCAGGATACCAGGATAGAGGTGCTGTGTGACTGACTGTCCAGGATAGAGGTGCTGTATAACTGACTGTCCAGGATAGAGGTGCTGTGTGACTGACTGTCCAGGATAGAGGTGCTGTGTGACTGACTGTCCAGGATAGAGGTGCTGTGTGACTGACTGTCCAGGATAGAGGTGCTGTGTAACTGACTGTCCAGGATAGAGATGCTGTGTGACTGACTGTCCAGGATAGAGGTGCTGTGTGAGTGACTGTCCAGGATAGAGGTGCTGTGTGACTGACTGTCCAGGATAGAGATGCTGTGTGACTGACTGTCCAGGATAGAGGTGCTGTGTGACTAACTGTCCAGGATAGAGGTGCTGTGTGACTGACTGTCCAGGATAGAGGTGCTGTGTGACTGACTGTCCAGGATAGAGATGCTGTGTGACTGACCAGGATAGAGGTGCTGTGTGACTGACTGTCCAGGATAGAGGTTCTGTGTGACTGACTGTCTAGGATAGAAATGCCGTGTGACTGACTGTCCAGGATAGAGGTGCCGTGTGACTGACTGTCCAGGATAGAGGTGCCGTGTGACTGACTGTCCAGGATAGAGGTGCTGTGTGACTGACTGTCGAGGATAGAGGTGCTGTGTGACTGACTGTCCAGGATAGAGATGCTGTGTAACTGACTGTCCAGGATAGAGGTGCTGTGTAACTGACTGTCCAGGATAGAGGTGCTGTGTGACTGACTGTCCAGGATAGAGGTGCTGTGTAACTGACTGTCCAGGATAGAGGTGCTGTATAACTGACTGTCCAGGATACCAGGATAGAGGTGCTGTGTGACTGACTGTCCAGGATAGAGGTGCTGTATAACTGACTGTCCAGGATAGAGATGCTGTGTGACTGACTGTCCAGGATAGAGGTGCTGTGTGACTGACTGTCCAGGATAGAGGTGCTGTGTGACTGACTGTCCAGGATAGAGGTGCTGTGTAACTGACTGTCCAGGATACAAGGATAGAGGTGCTGTGTGACTGACAGTCCAGGATAGAGGTGCTGTGTAACTGACTGTCCAGGATAGAGGTGCTGTGTAACTGACTTACAGGATAGAGATGCTGTGTGACTGACCAGGATAGAGGTGCTGTGTAACTGACTGTCCAGGATAGAGGTGCTGTGTAACTGACTGTCCAGGATAGAGATGCTGTGTGACTGACCAGGATAGAGGTGCTGTGTGACTGACTGTCCAGGATAGAGGTGCTGTGTGACTGACTGTCCAGGATAGAGATGCTGTGTGACTGACTGTCCAGGATAGAGGTGCTGTGTGACTGACTGTCCAGGATAGAGGTGCTGTGTGACTGACTGTCCGGGATAGAGGTGCTGTGTGACTGACTGTCCAGGATACCAGGATAGAGGTACTGTGTGACTGACTGTCCAGGATAGAGGTGCTGTGTAACTGACTGTCCAGGATAGAGGTGCTGTGTAACTGACTGTCCAGGATAGAGGTGCTGTGTGACTGACTGTCCAGGATAGAGGTGCTGTGTGACTGACTGTCCAGGATAGAGATGCTGTGTAACTGACTGTCCAGGATAGAGGTGCTGTGTAACTGACTGTCCAGGATAGAGGTGCTGTGTGACTGACTGTCCAGGATAGAGGTGCTGTGTAACTGACTGTCCAGGATAGAGGTGCTGTATAACTGACTGTCCAGGATACCAGGATAGAGGTGCTGTGTGACTGACTGTCCAGGATAGAGGTGCTGTATAACTGACTGTCCAGGATAGAGATGCTGTGTGACTGACTGTCCAGGATAGAGGTGCTGTGTGACTGACTGTCCAGGATAGAGGTGCTGTGTGACTGACTGTCCAGGATAGAGGTGCTGTGTAACTGACTGTCCAGGATACAAGGATAGAGGTGCTGTGTGACTGACAGTCCAGGATAGAGGTGCTGTGTAACTGACTGTCCAGGATAGAGGTGCTGTGTAACTGACTTACAGGATAGAGATGCTGTGTGACTGACCAGGATAGAGGTGCTGTGTAACTGACTGTCCAGGATAGAGGTGCTGTGTAACTGACTGTCCAGGATAGAGATGCTGTGTGACTGACCAGGATAGAGGTGCTGTGTGACTGACTGTCCAGGATAGAGGTGCTGTGTGACTGACTGTCCAGGATAGATATGCTGTGTGACTGACTGTCCAGGATAGAGGTGCTGTGTGACTGACTGTCCAGGATAGAGGTGCTGTGTGACTGACTGTCCGGGATAGAGGTGCTGTGTGACTGACTGTCCAGGATACCAGGATAGAGGTGCTGTGTGACTGACTGTCCAGGATAGAGGTGCTGTGTAACTGACTGTCCAGGATAGAGGTGCTGTGTAACTGACTGTCCAGGATAGAGGTGCTGTGTGACTGACTGTCCAGGATAGAGGTGCTGTGTGAGTGACTGTCCAGGATAGAGGTGCTGTGTGACTGACTGTCCAGGATAGAGATGCTGTGTGACTGACTGTCCAGGATAGAGGTGCTGTGTGACTGACTGTCCAGGATAGAGGTGCTGTGTGACTGACTGTCCAGGATAGAGGTGCTGTGTAACTGACTGTCCAGGATACAAGGATAGAGGTGCTGTGTGACTGACTGTCCAGGATAGACGTGCTGTGTAACTGACTTTCCAGGATAGAGGTGCTGTGTAACTGACTGTCCAGGATAGAGATGCTGTGTGACTGACCAGGATAGAGGTGCTGTGTGACTGACTGTCCAGGATAGAGGTGCTGTGTGACTGACTGTCCAGGATAGAGATGCTGTGTGACTGACTGTCCAGGATAGAGGTGCTGTGTGACTGACTGTCCAGGATAGAGGTGCCGTGTAACTGACTGTCCAGGATAGAGGTGCTGTGTGACTGACTGTTGAGGATAGAGGTGCTGTGTAACTGACTGTCCAGGATACCAGGATAGAGGTGCTTTGTGACTGATTGTCCAGGATAGAGGTGCTGTGTAACTGACTGTCCAGGATAGAGGTGCTGTGTGACTGTCCAGGATAGAGATGCTGTGTGACTGACCAGGATAGAGGTGCTGTGTGACTGACTGTCCAGGATAGAGGTGCTGTGTGACTGACTGTCCAGGATAGAGGTGCTGTGTGACTGACTGTCCAGGATAGAGGTGCTATGTGACTGACTGTCCAGGATAGAGGTGCTGTGTAACTGACTGTCCAGGATAGAGGCGCTGTGTGAGTGACTGTCCAGGATAGAGGTGCTGTGTAACTGACTGTCCAGGATACCAGGATAGAGGTGCTGTGTGACTGACTGTCCAGGATAGAGGTGCTGTGTAACTGACTGTCCAGGATAGAGGTGCTGTGTAACTGACTGTCCAGGATAGAGATGCTGTGTGACTGACCAGGATAGAGGTGCTGTGTGACTGACTGTCCAGGATAGAGATGCTGTGTGACTGACTGTCCAGGATAGAGGTGCTGTGTGACTCACTTTCCAGGATAGAGATGCTGTGTAACTGACTGTCCAGGATACAGGTGCTGTGTGACTGACTGTCCAGGATAGAGGTGCTGTGTAACTGACTGTCCAGGATAGAGATGCTGTGTGACTGACTGTCCAGGATAGAGGTGCTGTGTGACTGACTGTCCAGGATAGAGGTGCTGTGTGACTGACTGTCCAGGATAGAGATGCTGTGTAACTGACTGTCCAGGATAGAGATGCTGTGTAACTGACTGTCCAGGATAGAGGTGCTGTGTACTTGACTGTCCAGGATAGAGATGCTGTGTGACTGACTGTCCAGGATAGAGATGCTGTGTAACTGACTGTCCAGGATAGAGGTGATGTGTGACTGACTGTCCTGGATAGAGGTGCTGTGTGACTGACTGTCCAGGATAGAGGTGCTGTGTAACTGACTGTCCAGGATAGAGGTGCTGTGTGACTGACTGTCCAGGATAGAGATGCTGTGTGACTGACTGTCCAGGATAGAGATGCTGTGTGACTGACTGTCCAGGATAGAGATGCTGTGTAACTGACTGTCAAGGATAGAGGTGCTGTGTGACTGACTGTCCAGGATAGAGGTGCTGTATGACTGACTGTTCTGGATAGAGGGACTGTGGTACTGGCACAGTGTGACTGGCTGTCCAATATATCAGTGCTGTGTGAATGCCCAGGATACAGATACACTGGTACCAGTGGTGTAAGTTCATCCCAGACGCCCGGAGGCAAGTTATAATTTGGTGCCCCCCTGTCACAGTCGCTGACACTGTAATATAGCAATTCACATGCAGACAGGCTATAGATAGATGAAGGCAGCATCTGATAGTCCGACATGGAGCTCTCCACTAGTGTATGGTGGCTTCTCAGGTGCCGGTAAGGGTGCCAGGAAGGGGTGCCATGTATTGGCCGGCCGTGACGGTACACTCCAGGTACATAGTTACAGCCCTAAGTGGGGTGAATATGTTGTGGACATTGGAGGAGGTGCCCCTTCAGAGCTGGAGCCCGGCGGCAGGCGCCTCCATTGTCTCCCATAGTTCTGCCCCTGACTGGTACTATGATTGTTTATTTAGGATTACTGTGTTGTGTGACTGCTACACAATATTTTATGTATAAGGTACAATATGAGAACTTTACAAGGCACTGCAAGTGATGGAATCTATTAGCAAATGGACCTTAAATTATAGGTCAGTGGATCTAAAACTCGGTTCTCAGGACCCCACACAGGTCACATTTTCCAGGTCACCCAGCAGGTGCACAGGTGTACTCATTACTCACCCACACATTTTAAAAAATCCACAGGTGGAGCACATTATTTCACTTGCGATTCTGTGAGGAGACCTGGAAAACATGCACTGTTTGGGGTCCTGAGGATCGAGTTTGAGAACCTGTGTTATAGGTATTTACAATCTACAGTACACCCAAGACTCACAGCGTAAACCAGGCCTTGAATTCAATAATGCATTTATTCTCTATATTTATTTTTTCCCACCATCTGATTTAGAGGAATTACAGAAACTTATTTATAAAAATATAGGAATAAAAAGGAGAACAAAAGTCAGGAGTCTAATGGCCTCACACATCCAGAATAGAAGTCTGAACTTTAGGGTGGATGACAGGCTCCTTACTAAATATATTAAAATATGGCAGTTGATGGGCTACAGGGAATTGAAGCAGATTTGCATGGTCAGATTCCATTAATAAGCTGGCCTCCATCCAAGGCTGTGACTGTCTCGCTCCTGTATACAGTATATTCCTGCCCCCCCCCCCCACGTTCAGCCGCTCAGTCATAGATACTTCTGGATTAGAGCAGGTTCTATTTTACCTTGGTAAGAATAAGTAAATCAGTCTAACTGTCCTGGAAAACACAGCGAATGTCTCTGGAGAGATCGGCCCTGAAGGTTCAGGGTATTTTAAAAGTTATCCAGCACTTCCCAAATGTTTCCATTATTAATGTTCTTGCTGTCTATAGGAAGGGCTGGAATTGAGGATTATAATGTCGGAGTACAGAAACCACAGAGGCCACCAGACAGTTCTAATTTAATTTCATGCTCCCCGAAGTTTTATCAGTCTGTCTGCCTGGGACAGTGTGTCAGCTACTGGGAATCAGCGTCGTGTCCATAGGACGCAGCCTGGGTTATCCAGTGGACACTGAATCACTAAGCATTAAGTTACTGTAACATTCACTGATCTGTCCTTTTACTTGGGAAATAACCTTAGTGTGTCCATGTGCTAGGACATATATTGGTCTATTTGCTCAGCCTTGGAGAGATATAGGGGGGTATTCAATTAGCTGCGGCGTTTACTCCCCGACTAATTACCGGCCAAAATCCCCACGGCATGGGGAAAGGCTATTCAATTAAATAGACTTTTTCCTGCCCTGAAAAATCGGGACTCATGTGTGGAAACACACTGAGTTTGCGTAAACTGCGGTATAAATGGGGTTTCTCCCTGCACGCGAGTCCGATTTGGTGTTTTTTCTCAGCAAACTTTACCTGACACCTCCATGAGCTGCGAGGTTCAGTCTGACTGCGGGGACTCGCTGCTAATTGAATAGCTCCGGTGCGGCAATTAGCTGTGGGGTTTACTGGAATAGCCCCCACAAAGAGGACGGAAATAAAGTACCAACCAGTCAGCTCCTGTCACTTTACAGGCTGTGTTTGCAAAATGACACTTAGCAGCCCATTGGTTGGTACTTTATCTCTCACTAAGGCTTAGCACACAGACCCTATAGATTGTAAGCTCCATTGGGACAGGGACTGATGTGAATGAGGGAAATACTCTCTGTAAAACGCTGTGGTATATGCGTGCGCTGTAAAACTGACTGTTAATAAATAAATTGAGCAGCAAACTTAGCATAAGTCTTCCGCCGGTGTGTGCACTATTCAATAAGCATACGCGGAGATCCAGCGATTTCAGACGGATCACTTTCAGCAAGGATAGGACTGGTGTATACGCGTGCTAGTGGTGATGGCGGCTGCTGTAACATGCGTATACACGGGGGGGGGGGAAGGCGAAGGCACATAGATCCGGCTGACTCTAAATACAAGCAGGAAATCTGTGGCCATTTTCAGTCAGGCGATGCGGCTGCTTTGAATCAGCCCCACGGCGCCAAAGGCTCAACATTACCAAGCAGTTACAAACTGGTAGATCAGCGAGGAGAACACAACGTCAGTCTGAGCTGTACATAGGCTACAATGTAATGACACCAATCGCTGTACGGGAACCAGTATGATCTGGCGGTTCTAATCCCGGCAGCGGAAGCCAGACAGAGGAGAAAATCCCGATCGTCCCTAAGGTAAGTACAACTAACCTAATTCTACCCCCTAACCCTAATCCTCCTTTAGGGGTGCCTAACCCTAACCTCCCCCCAAGTGCCTAACCCTAATTCCCCCTCTAAGTGCCTAAACCTAACCCCCCCTTCCCCGCAGCCTAACCCTAAATCTCTCGGGGGGGGGGGTGCCTAACCCTAACCTCCCCCCGGGGGTGCCTAACCCTAACCCACCCTTCCCCTAGCCTAATCCTAACCTCGCGAGGGTGCCTCACTCTAAGTTCCCCCCGTGAGCACCCAACCTAACTCCCCCCCCGCGGCTGTCCGCGCCCGGCTTACCTTCGATTGGTAAGCTGGGTGTCGGGCTCCTGGCGTAGGTCTAATGACAGGCGTTTGGATCTCCACGCCTGTCATTTGACACTTGCCAGGATTAGACAGTCGGGAAGCCGGCGGTCGGCATTGCGTCCGCCGCCTTCCCGTTGTACGTGCCTATCCTATTCAGCCGCGCTCTTGAATGACGCTTCAGTGTTTTGCCCGTTTCACATTCCTTGAGCTCCCTCCTGGATGTCTGCTGTGATGCATAAAGTTTTATTCTTCCCGGTACCTGTGATGTGACATGATTAATGAGATGTAATTCTCATTTGGAATTTACTGCCAATCAGGAGGCAGATGGGCAGCAGCGGATGGCGGGCAGCGAGACAGCAGGAGATGTTTCAGCTCTGTACTTGTAGAAGGCTTTAAAAGACCCGACAACATTTCTCTCACTTCTTATCTCGTTTTTATATCACCACCATATTTCCACAGCAGTTTGTGCAAAGAATCTCTGAGATGTACAAAAAAAAGAAAAGAAATTAGGACGACCTATATCAAAAGAGTACAACAAATAAGTTAATATAGAAACCTTTGTGATAATGCACAGGCTGTATGGTACTGTCAGTGGTGGTCTCTGAGCATTTGGAATCAATCAGTCTGGGCACTAGTTGCTGCAAATTACAGCTGTCTGATAAGTGCAGCACGGACTGTGCCTGTGATCCGGCTGTTCTACAGAAATTCTTTGTGCCGCAGTGTAACATTGGTTCATCGGGAGCAGTACGGCTGCCATGACGGTTAGCATTACTGCCTCACAGCACTGAGGTCTTGAGTTTGATTCCCATTAAGGCCCAAACTGTGTGGAGTTTGTATGCTCTCCTTGTTTTTGTGTGGGTTACCTTGCTGGCAGTGACTAACCTTTCAAAGCGTGTCCGGCGGCTCAAGCGGTGGTCTTCTGGGTCCGGCGGTGACGTCCTGATACATACGTAACTGTTAGTAAATAATCAGACGGCACAGAGCAATCCCTTTTTATTATTAAAACCTGCCTGTTACCTACATTCCTCGCTGGCCGACATTTTTTTGGCTGTATCAATATTTACTAGAGTGCAGGCTATACGTTCGCCAAGTGCCAGTAACATGGCTGAGGCGTGAACTGAACTGATCACAATGTGATGGGCTTCATTGTAATGAATATCTAATAGGCCCACACAATGACTGCTTCCTGTATGCACGCAGCAGGAAGCCATATTGCTGACCCTTACTGAAGCGTTTTCCACTGGCAACCACTGTCGTTCCTCCCATGTGGTGAGTAGACTACCTTCCCTCAGCTGGCACCATCTTTAGTGTGGCAGAGATTAGAGTTTTCACCTCCTATCACCCAACATACTGTACCTCTCCCCACCTGCCCCAGGTCTCCTGTCCCAGATCCTCCAGTGACCTGAGCGCCATGGAGCGGGAGCACTTTGGGTGGAGACATGGGCGTAACTACCAAGGGGTACAGCTACTATGGAGCCCAGAGAGCTGAGGGTGGGGAGGGGGATCTTCCTTGTCAAAGTTACATGTATATATACATTTTTCACCATTGGGTGGTATATAGGGGCCCTTACACACCTTTGCTATGGAGCCTTCAAATACCTAGTTACATCCCTTGGTGGAAAAGTGGCTGGAAAGTTCCTCCTACAGACAGAACAAACTCTTCCACTGGCAGAAATATATAGAACAGTTGTTACATTTTGTAACCATCAGTCACATCGAAGACTATGATCCCTACCTGAGACACCGGACAAGAAACGAAGGGCTCTGTGATATTATTGTGGGTCTCAGTGACATATGTAAATGAGAACAATTGCCAGGCAGGTGGGATTTCCCGATAATTGACACTATGCGGATAGTTTCAGCTGTTCATATTTTCTTGTTCCTCATTAATCCAATAAAATGTCACACTAGATAGAGGGATTTCATTGCGAGAATATATTTAAGCAGCGAGACTGTAATAAGATAGAAATATGTTAAAAGGGAAGATTTAATTTGAAACTCTTTGTTTTATAAGTGTATAAATGGTCTCATGAATTAAAGATCATTTTGCTATTTTCTATGGACAGAGGGGCTGATTCGGCATTGCACGTACGATTATCGGGAATCTGCGTGTGTGCGCAGGACACGTTCTGCGAATGTGATCGCAGGCAGATCCTTTTATGCATCTGTCTGATTGACAGGCAGAGGCATTTAAGGGGCGGGGCGGGGACGGACAGCGTTCCCGGTAACGGGGGCGTATCCGCCCCATTTTCTGGGAGTGGAAAGACCAGTGGCTGCATCCACAGATGCAATTTCCTGCCCTTACAAGCTGGCCAGCCTGAGGCTTACTCAGCTGGCCGGCGGCCCGGCACCGTCCACCATTGCGATCGATGTTCGCGATGGTGATGCCAACCTGCGACTACGGTCGCAGTGTTGGGATCGCATATGCAGCAGGTGGTGTCATACAGCTCCAGCTGCATTTGCATATTATCAAAAACGGAAGCTGTCTGCGTGTAGCGTTACAATTCCGTCCTAAGCTAAATCAGGCCCAGAGAGAGACTACAACGTGCTCAGCTCTCTTATACGTGGAATTGTCACCCACAGGCGGATGCAGAAGCAGAGAGAAGAGACTGGAGACACTCCTCACTGTATCTGGGGAACTCGGATACACAAAATGCAAGTTGCTCATAATAAATGACTGGCCCCTCACAGGTGCGTGTAAAGGAGGGGTACATCCAGGCATATAAAATACAAAACACAATTGTCCCCGGCACTCTGGCGTGGCTCACAGAAGAGACCTGCATCCTACCTAGTAATAATGTGCAGAGGACTCAGTTGAACACATATGCAAAGCCACCCAAGGCGCCTCTACTCTGGTGGTCCTACACTTTGTAATAGTAGCCCCACTCTGAGTCATATATTCATGTGTTTCCAAATTGAGAGCCAAATTACCTGGAGCCACTCCTGGATCCTTCATTATGGCAGTTTTGGGGTCGATGGGGTAAAACCGAAAGCTGGAGAGCGCTACTGAGCATGCTCCCACGTTGTCTCTTTTAGGGAACCTTCAATCCCGCGATGTCTCTCCTAGGGAAGCTTCAAACACTTTACCAAGATGGTCACCATCTGCAGCTCCATCTTATCACTGTGATAGAGCACCACAGTGGGAGACGGACGTCTTCCACTTAGCTCAGAGAGACCCTGCTAATAACTGCGTGTTCCATCCTGTGAGAAGCGCTGGTGCCGCTTGCATCCTGCACCGCTACCCATATGCAGTCACCGGCTGGTCACCTTTATGCTCCGATTAAACTCTGCTCCATGCAATGTGTATGTATAACCGCTACATAAACCAACTCACTGGTTATTACTTGGCTGTTCACTGATTCAGGGCATCCACTGGTGTGTACTAACAGTGTTTTACTCTGCCATACCACCGCCAGTGGTACACGCATACTCCAACAGGTTATGGGCCCAGGTACAGAAGCTGTAGTTACACAGGCCCAAAGCGCTAGAATGCCCAACAGCACACAGACATGATATTAAACTCCTGTAAGCACACACACAAGACAGCACAGAGTGTTTCCAGCGCAATGTGTCAGCACAGAAAGCTAATCAAAGCACAGGAGCTCCATAGACATGTCGGTAAGAAGCATGCACACAGGAGCTATACCCATATTGGGGTTTATCAAGATAAAGGGTGCAGAGACTTACACAACATGGAAGTTTTCTATGGAAATGCAACTAAAGTGTGAAAGGTTGTGGAAGGTTACAGTAGATCCTGCTGACAGTCCAAGCCCAGAGAGAGCCATGGGTACAATTGTTTTGAGTGTTGAACAACACGTGTACTCTTTCATACATGGGAAAGTGACAGCAAATGACAAGTGGACAGCAGTGCTGGCAGCATATGAAGAAGGGGTCTAATGAGTTGAATAAGTCCGAGGCGTACATTGTATAATATCAAGCTAAGTGAATGCAGCAGTATGAGTGACTATATTGACAAAATAATGTCTATTTCCCAGCAACTAACAATTGTAGGAGTACAAGAATATGATGAAGAGATCGCCACGGCGATGCTGCAAAACTTAATATCTGTGTGTAACTTTCTAGTTAGTGGCATTGGAAGCAAACACAGCAAGGCAACCACAGACAGAGTTACAGCAAAGCTACTACATTTCCAAGAACATATGCCAGTTGAATTGAACACTGAGGGCCTGATTCAGACCCGGTCGCGAGTGCTGACTGCTCGCAAACAGGTCGATGTTTGCCCACTGGGCATGCGCACGATGGAGCCGGCTCCGTTGTGTGCATGCCTACGTTGTGTGCATGCATGAGACCCGGCTACCGATGGTCGCTCTGGGTCTCGCACCAAAGGGGGCGAGCTGTCGATGGTGATTGACAGCTCGCCTCATTTAGTGGGCATGGCCAGGGGGTGGCTTCACAAATGGAGGCGTTCCCAAGCGAACGTCTACCGTTTGTGGGTGGCCCCACTGACATCACCAGTGATGTCAGTGGGAGAGCTTCCGGCTCTATTAGAACCAGAAGCTCTCTGGGGCTTGCGGCCACGAGACCCTACCACAAGGGTCTCGTTGCAAGCCCGATGGTCGCGATGGTCTTGACCATCGTGACCATCATCCTGGCCGCTCGCCACAGCTATGCGAGTGGCCAGGAGGCCACACAAAAAAAACAAAAACCGCCCAGATTCAGAGCGAGCACTCTTTCAGAGCGTCCATCTCTGAATCAGGGCCTGAGGGTACTACATTACACACTAATAGTGAGGAACTCAGAAAATTCAAGTACAAGTGTTATATATGTCACAAAATAGGTCACAAAGCATTTGAATGTAAGCAAAAAAATTTAAAGTCATACATACCATGAAGTGCAATAGTAAAGATGACATTTTAGCACCATTTAAAGCACCATTAGAGTTAGTACATACAGATGTGTGTGGTCCAATGGGAGTCAAGTCAATAAGTGGTTCCAGATACTTTATAATGTTCATTGATGACTTCACCATTATGACGCACATATACTTCATCAGAGAGAAGTCTGAAGTAGTGAAGAAAATCATAGACTACAAGAAACTTGTAGAGAATGAAACGGGTTAAAGATTCAAAACCCTGAGATCTGGGGAGGAGGAAAGGGATTTAGGAGTCACCATTTCAGATGACTTGAAGGCAGGCAAGTAACAAACCAAAGCATTGAGGAAGGCAAGTCAGATGCTTGGTGCATAGGGAGAGGAATCAGTAGCAGGTAGGGAAAAAGGTGATAATACCACTGTATAGGTCCTTGGTACGTCCTCATCTAGATACTGTGATCAGTTCTGGAGGCCACATCTCCAGAAGGATATTAATACATTAGAGACGATACAAAGAAGGGCAACTAAAATGGGGCATGGCCTACATCACAGAACTTACCCGGAAAGACTAAAATATCCTAATATGTATAGTTTGGAACCGAGAAGAGAAAGGGGGGACATGATAGAAACTTTCAAATACATCAAGGGTTTTTAACAAGGTACTGGAGGGAAACATTCTTCAAAGGAAGAGATGTACAAGACCAAGAGGACCTGCACTGACACTGGGGGAGGGAGGCTAAGAGGAAATTTGAGGAAAAATTACTTCACAGAAAGTGTAGTGGATAAGTGGAATAGTCTCCCATCAGATGTGGTTGAAGCTAAGACGGTGGGACAATGTAAACAAGCTTGGGATAGCCATAATAATATCCTAATCAGAGACGTAAGGAGTAAATAGGGTTGAAGTTGCCAAAAAGATAAATGAAAAGGGGCAGACTAGACAGACCCTGTGGTTCTTATCTGCCGTCAAATTCTATGTTTCTATGTTCTATCTGAAAATGGAGAATATCTATATGGAATTCTTCCTAAGGAAATACGGAATTGAACGTCAATTGACCATTGCCCACACTGCTGAAAAGATCGATGTAAGTGAGCAAGCAAACCGCACACTAATGGAGGAAGCCAGATATATGCTAATTGCTAAAGGGCGCAGGCCTAAACCAGCAATTTTGGGCGGAAGCAGTGTCTACAGAAGTCTACCTAAAAAGCTCACCAATTGAAGTGTGGTCAGGAAGTAGAGCAAATGTAAAGCATCTCAGAACTTTGGGAAGCCCACTGGGCCGCCAATCTCAGAGTGACCTCCCTATCCCAGGTCAGTACTGACATTGGGCCTGAGATGTGCGCTAACGCTAATACAGCTGCCAATCCAGTACGCAGCTGCTGTGCGAAAATATGTGTCATAGACGCCGAGCAATGTATTGTGATGCCCCCCTGCAGTTTTGCAAATCCAAGCACCTGCATACAGAGGCGCAGCATCATTATAGATGATTAGATTATCGGCTTTCTGAGTAACCTATGGTCGCTCAGAATTGCCTTGGGAACTGAGACACCAAACACATTTTTCTTGCGTACAGGATCTCGGCTGCAGAATGAGAAGCCCCTGAAATGGTTGCAACAAGCCTGAGCGCTCGCAAGCGGCTCGATGTTGGCCCAATGCGCATGCGCACGATGGAGCCAGCTCTGTCATGCGCATGCGCGAGACCCGGATAGCGACGGGCAAGCCGTCGCTCCAGGTCTCGTACCAAAGGGGGCGTGCTGTCGATGGTGAGTGACAGCACGCCCCCTTTGGTGGGCGTGCCAGGGGCGTGGCTGCCCAGACAGAGGCGTTCCCATGGGAACACCTACCGTCTGGGGGCGACCCCACTGACATCACAAGTGATGTCAGTGGGGGTGCTCTCGTCTCTGATAGAGCCGAAAGCACTCCAGGGCTTGCGGCAACGAGACCCTACCACAAGGGTCTCGTCGCAAGCCCGATGGTCGCGATGGTCTTGACCATCGCGACCATCTTCCTGGCCGCTCGCTATAGCTGTGGGTGGTCACCCACAGCTATACGAGCGGCCAGGAGGCCGCTCTAAAAATTAAGAAGGACGGCCCTGATTCAGAGCGAGCACTCTGTCAGAGCGTCCAGCTCTGAATCAGGGCCAGTGTGTGTGTGCTCAATGTGGTTAACGACATTGAGGGCCTGATTCAGACCTGCTTGCTAAGCCGCGATCGCTTGCTGCCAAAAGTGGCCGGGTATGCAAATTCTGCAATCGCACTGTGTGGCATAAAGACGCCCTCTCTGTCTTAGAGAGCGTACGCTGGTGTATAAAGCCGCCCACCTTTCTCTCACATCATCTCCAGGAAGTGTCTGATTAATCGGGAACATCGAGACCCATCGTAGCTGCACGCAGCACTTGAGGTAACCCCTACCCTAACCGCAAGCACTGCTATCAGTTCAGGCAAGTGACGTGCTCAATGACGCCATTTTGCTAATTATACACACCCATTAAACTCTGTTTTGACGCTCAGACACGCCTGCGTTCGCACATCCATTCCCCCGTTCACAAGCACCTTCCCCTGTCACCACCCACAAACGGCACTGTCTGTCACTCAAAGTAGCGTCCAGTCTGTGTACTACGAGCGCACGATTCCCGGCTGCAGTGACTGGTTCGTGCTTGCGTACTTTGATGCATACGCAGATGTGCGATAATTGCCCCTAGCGAGCGAGCGCAGCTTAGCGACCGGGTCTGAATCAGGCTCTGAGTCCGGCACTGCAGGGGAAACACTAGACGATATCGCTCATGGAGCCTATCGTCTAGTGTGTACGCGGCATTAGATACATGCGCAGTTTACCGATAAACACTCAACTCTGTAGATATCGGCGCTGTTTGTACATCTCTAAATCAGGCCCCGTTGTACGACTTTATTGTCAGTGCATGAAGAACTAAAGGCAGCCTTTCTCAAAGACAGTAACGTAAATGCGCTTTGTCTTATTACGTATCTGCCATCATTTTAGTGCGACATTTTTGCACCCCATTGGTTGCAGCAGCTGTAATAATTGCCCACCGGAGTCTCCAGCTCTTGTTGCCGTTGCAGATTATGGCAAATATGTTGCATTACATATAATTTGACAGCTACAGATAGAGAGAGATTATTTCTGATTGCGCTACTGTACTCAAACAGATATGGCGAACACGCCACTATATTTACAGTCAGACCATTAAATCCTTTCCAACAATGGAACGCACATTATTTATAATGTGAGAACGGGGATGTGTGTCTGCAAAAAACCTCTCCAGACTACAAAAGGTATCTTTTAAAAGTAAAAAAAAAAAAATGACATATGTTAGAGCACGTTTATGGCAAAATGTTTCCTGGTGAACAAACAAAATTCTTCACTTAAGTCAGTTTTATTGGGTCTTATTTTGTTAATAGGTTTTGTATGCACAGGAAATCAATTTTACTCCTAACTTTTACAGAAAGGTCTGAGGACGCAAAGATGGCTGCAGGGGGAATTATGCAAAACGCGGCCGTAATGATGAATGAGTCACGGTGGCTGCTCGGAGTCTGTACAGCACTACAAGTACAGTGTTTAATCCGTTATTTATTTATATTTCTCCAGCTGAAGATAGGTGAGAAATGCGCTCTTGTTTGTACTTTGCTGAAGCGTTAATACATTTAGTGCGGTTTAACAAAGGCTTGCATTGATTTACATGGCACAGTTGTAGATCTTTTTGCAGGTTTTGTGTCAATAAATCAAACATTTGCATCATAAATACATTGAAACTTGAAAACGCATGCAACATTAACGTATAAATCAGCGCAGTGTTTCATCTCTATTTTCCCCGCATCTCCTCCCACCTTGATAAATGGCCTTTCATAAGACCGAACAATACAGTAGGAAATGTGTATTTTGTGAGACAGATAAATATACATAGGGGCGAGGGCGGGGGGCGAGGAGATACATAAACATACGGCTAAGGACGAATGTGACCTTTATGTGAATATGGAGATTATAGCTCAGATAGAGACGGTTAGACAAGGAATATAAATGCTTAATCTGCTGGTATAGACTCAATCTCCAGATATACAAGATGTCAACGAAAAATGCCGACAACAGGCTGAGAAATTAGGATACATGAGCGCTCCTGTCCTGGGGGGCTGGAAAGGTTTATTCCTCCCTATATTACGCCATGTTACTAGTGATCCAGGAAATGTTAATGCTTATAAATCACAAATAATACATTATTCCATCATGTACAGTAAACTGTAAACGTCATCAGATGCTTAGGAAATAGGGAAAGTATCCGTAATTATTAGTTCTGCTTTGTCTTCTGTGATTTCTGCACAGTATCGATAAAAGAGAATATACTGTGCAATCCTTTCTCCTGTCACCTGCAATAGTTCTGGTGGTGATAGTAAGATAAGTGTGGGGGCCCAGGGGTGGACCCCCCAATGTTACTAATACCCCTCAGAGTATTACATGGGGGTAAGGAGGACCAGACTTTCCCTTTAGTGATAATACTTTCCCTGCTAATGTGCTTGTAGAAATGTAAAACTATAAACCCCACAATGCAATAAACTGCGCCAAACACTAATGCCCCACATTACATAGCGATTACTAATATGTGCAGTCTCTGCCTCCAACTTATCATAGCAACAAGGGTCTCCTCAGGGGAACGCAAAACTCAAGTTGGTACTTGGCAGGGAGGCTGGCACAGGGAGGTGCAAAGAGACTGGCACGTGCAGAAGGTTGGCAGAGAGGCTGGCACAGAGAGGAATAGTGCAAAGAGACAGGCAGGGGCAAGAGGTTAGCAAAGAGACTGACACATGCAGGAGATCATAGGAAAGATTCCTGGACTGCACACCCTGAATATATATAATGGGAGGTGCTACCTGATGAGACTTATTGCAGGCACAGGATCAGACAAATCACAGGTGCACAACTCCAAATTACTGATTATATATAAATACATTATGCAATAACATTTTGCAATCAAAAGAGGTTTTTAGCATAATCATGGCCAAGGTTATGGGCCTACCCACCATATCCAGGTAACCTCTGTAGGGTAGGTCCCTAACATACTAGGGTTCAAATCCAGAGCGCAGGACGCCCGTAAATCGGTGCAGCCGAGCTACCCCAGGGCATCGCCATAATGAGAAAAGTGAAATGTGAAGTAAGAAAGATAAGAGCAGCTATAGCTACATGGAAAGGTGACAATACAAATATAATAAAAACAAACAGTAAAGTGTTACAATTGTGCAAAAAAGGAAGAATGTGTTATCCAAAGCAATCCAGGGGACCCACGCCCCAAAAATCACTTTTCTCATTATGACGATGCCCTGGGCTCGACTGTGCTGATTTAGGGGTGTCCTGCGCTCTGGATTTGAACCCTAGTATGTTAGGGACCTACCCTAGATTGACAGGAAGGCTGGCACAGAGAGGAATAGTGCAAAGAGACTGGCACATGCAGGAGGTTGGCAGGGAGGCTGGCACAGAGAGGAATAGTGCAAAGAGACTGGAACAGGCAAGAGGTTGGCAAGGATGCTGGCACAGACAGGAGTAGTGCAAAGAGACTGACACATGCAGGAGATTGGCAGGGAGGCTGGCACACACAGGAATAGGGCAAAGAGACTAGCACATGCAGGAGGTTGGCAGGGAGGTGGGCACAGAGAGGAATAGTGCAAAGAGACTGGCACGGGCAAGAGGTTGGCAAGGGGGCTGGCACAGACAAGAGTAGTGCAAAGAGACTGACACATGCAGGAGATTGGCAGGGAGGCTGACACACACAGGAATAGGGCAAAGAGACTAGCACATACAGGAGGTTGGCAGGGAGGCTGGCACAGAGAGGAATAGTGCAAAGAGACTGGCATGGGCAAGTGGTTGGCAAGGAGGCTGGCGTAGAAAGGAGTAGGGCAAAGAGACTGACACATGCAGGAGATTAGCAGGGAGGCTGGCACACACATCAATAGAGCGAAAAGACTATCACATGCAGGAGGTTGGCATGGAGGCTGGCACTGACAGAAATAGGGCAAATAGACTAGCACATGCAGGAGATTGGCAGGGAGGCTGGCACAGACAGAAATAGGGCAAAGAGACTGACAGATGCAGGAGATTGGCAGGGAGGCTGGCACAGACAGAAATAGGGCAAAGAGACTGACAGATGCAGGAGATTGGCAGGGAGGCTGGCACAGACAGAAATAGGGCAAAGAGACTGACACATTCATGAGATTA
Organism: Taudactylus pleione; assembly: GCA_031769625.1. NCBI lineage: Eukaryota > Metazoa > Chordata > Amphibia > Anura > Myobatrachidae > Taudactylus > Taudactylus pleione. The sequence continues at coordinate 490,545 of JAUIMM010000556.1, forward strand.
GCTGGGAGGCTGGCACAGACAGAAATAGGGCAAAGAGACTGACAGATGCAGGAGATTGGCAGGGAGGCTGGCACAGACAGTAGTAGGGCAAAGACACTGGCACATGCAGGGAGGCTGGCACATGCAGGAATAGGAAAAAGAGACAGCCACATGAAGGAGGTTGGCAGGGAGTCCGCCACAGACAGAAATAGGGCAAAGAGACTGACATATTCTGAGATTAGCAGGGAGGCTGGCACAGACAGAAATAGGGCAAATAGACTAGCACATGCAGGAGATTGGCAGAGAGGCTGGCACAGACAGGAGTAGGGTAAAGAGACAGGCACAGGCAGAAATAGGGCAAAGAGACTGACACATGCAGGAGATTGGCAGGGAGGCTGGCACAGACATGAGTAGGGCAAAGAGACTGACACATGCAGGAGATTGGCAGGGAGGCTGGCACAGACATGAGTAGGGCAAAGAGACTGACACATGCAGGAGATTGGCAGGGAGGCTGGCACAGGCAGGAGTAGGGCATAGAGACTAGCACTGCAGGAGATTGGCAGAGAGGCTGGCACAGACAAGAGTAGGGCAGAGACTGGCATATGCAGGAGGTTGGCAGGGAGGCCGCCACAGACATGAGTAGGGCAAAGACACTGGCACATACAGGGAGGCTGGCACATGCAGGAATAGGAAAAAGAGACAGCCACATGCAGGAGGTTGGCAGGGAGTCCGCCACAGACAGAAATAGGGCAAAGAGACTGACATATTCATGAGATTAGCAGGGAGGCTGGCACAGACAGAAATAGGGCAAATAGACTAGCACATGCAAGAGATTGGCAGAGAGGCTGGCACAGACAGGAGTAGGGTAAAGAGACAGGCACAGGCAGAAATAGGGCAAAGAGACTGACACATGCAGGAGATTGGCAGGGAGGCTGGCACAGACATGAGTGGGGCAAAGAGACTGACACATGCAGGAGATTGGCAGGGAGGCTGGCACAGACATGAGTAGGGCAAACAGACTGACACATGCAGGAGATTGGCAGGGAGGCTGGCACAGGCAGGAGTACGGCATAGAGACTGGCACTGCAGGAGATTGGCAGAGAGGCTGGCACAGATATGAGTAGGGCAAAGAGACTGGCATATGCAGGAGGTTGGTAAAGAGGCTGGCACAGACATGAGTAGGGCAAAGAGACTGGCATATGCAGGTGGTTGGCAGGGAGGCTTGCAGAAACAGAAGTTGAGAAGACTGTAAGCTCTCACAAGCAGGGCCCCTCTTCCCTCATATGCTTTTCATTCCCTTGCTTCTACCACCGTTATACCCCCCCTGCCTACTAAAGCATCTAAGCTTTGGGTTGTGCCATGGTGCTGCCTATGTGGGTAGTATGACTGCTGGTGCAGCAATGTGTTATACCCATTGTCCATGCTCTGCAATGTTCTGTATTGTATGTCACTTTTCTTCCTGTGTTTTATGTACGTACTGTTTCTGTTTATGTACTGTGTAAGGAGCTGCAGACGCCTTGTGGTGCCATATAAATAAAGAATAGAAGAAAAAACTGCGCTCTGATATTTAGGTTGAGACATGGAAATGACACATCAATATATAAAAAAGTTTAATACTTTAAAATAATAACAAAAAACACAATATAGTGGATATAAAATAAATGATCAGCACAGTGGACCGGTCACCAGGGGAATTAAGCCCCTTTTTTTCTCCCTCTACCTTATAGAGATTTTTGGATCCCTCTTCATTTATGTACGTGTGTGTATATGTATGTGTGTGTATGTCTATGCATATATGTATATATACATGTATGTGTATGTAGGTGTATACTGTTAATGTAAAATAATATAGCTTTATCATTATGATTTGCTCTCTTCTTTATCCTTAGTTTGTAGTAGCAGGTCATATACTATCTTCTGTACCTTGTTTGTTCACTCATATGCCCGAGTTTATCTGGGCTATTAGCATATGGCCAGATATAGTTTTCCATCAGAGTATTTCCCTGATATATCGTCTGGATCTATTAGAGATGGTCCTATTTTCCTAATTTGAGCCATATTGTTATATAAGGTGCTTTTTCTGATTAATCTATTCTATCAGGTTCGATATTGATATTTGACTCAATATTTTGAATACGTTAGAGCTATGTTGGTATTTAGAAGGCTATCGGTTGGTAATTGGAGATCATCGATGGTCCATGTACATGTAGATAGGATAGTTCTTCTTGTGTCTCTCTCTTCTTTCCATTAATTCTAGTGGACTACTCTAGATATCGCCAAATAGCGTATATTGCACAGGCGGTTTCAATTAATCACTAGTAGTAGTGGTTTAATTATAGTATATATCCTCCGATGGTCTATATTACTCTGTCATGTTTATTGGTGGGACATTAGGGTAGGCAGCTAAACATGTGTCCACATATGTCGATATATGTGGGCTGTAGTACGTGTACTTATGTATGCACACATATGTGCTATATACACGCATTTTTATATATGTATATTTTGTTTATTATTCATGTTTATTATTAAATGATTCCATTAACTGATTTATTTATTATTTTTTTATATATTTTTTTTTTTATATATATATTTTTATATTCTTTTATATTTTTATTGAATGTATTGTGTTTAAGATATTTTCTTTTTTTATTACAAGAAATAATAAGATCACATTGGTAAATGATACGGATACATTCTTGTTTGAATTGATTACTAAGGGTTAAGGAGAGTTGGATAATGAGAGTGAAATAATTAAATAATTATCTAATTACCCAATGGTTTCCATCCTAACATACTATATATATCATCCACCTATGAAGGGGAGCATTACAGCTTGAAAAAGGTTACAGTAGTAGCCGAAACGCGTTGCTGCTCTCCACACAAGCCACTGAAGCTATTCCCCATTTGGAACCAGATGTGAGTTTTGGATTCATTGTTAGACCACCGCCCAATTAGGTGGGTCTCCCAGGTGCATTCTTCTCTGGCGTCCCATTCTGGATAGTGGTTGAGACTGAGACGGATTGTCCTGTCCGCAGCATCCTTCGGTGTTCACTCCAGACGCGGATCTGAGTCACGTGATTGCTGACGGAGGTCCCGGCGGCTGTCAGCACAAAGACGGGCACTGACTATGACCACGAGACGACAAGCGGGCTACAGACGTGTTGGACACCTGTGCTCAGCATCTCCCGCTGAACTATATCGAGCAACTCCAGCTCCAATCTCCTTTGTGTAAATGGACGGTATGGTTCTTATCTACAGGTATTCATCGGCAGCTTTAATTATCTAAGTACCCAGCAGAACTCTGCGTGACTGGTTAATGCACAATAGGGTACCTTTCCACTTGCTATATACAGGCGTGTTTTTGGATCACACGGTCAGCCTCACTTTCTATTTCTGAGATCGGCCATACCATCTGTGACTTTGATACTAAACTGAAAAAAACTTTTCTCAACGGGTTCCATTAATATCATTATTGATACATTGTTGGGGATAGCTAGCCAGTAGCTATAGGCTATATCATTGCCTTTATAAATCTAATTTACTACAGCATTATATAGTTCATATATATACAGGTATATGGCTTAGCCAATAATATAGGAGAGTGTGTGTTTTTAGATTTTGGAGCCTGATCAACTCCCTAAGTCTGCATGCTTGCTAATTACCTGCCTGTTACATTTCTTATGAGCTAATTTAGCAGTGCTGATTATTTATTTTATATCCACTATATTGTGTTTGCATTTGTGTTTTTTGTTATTATTTTAAAGTATGAAACTTTTTTATATATTGATGTGTCATTCCCATGTCTCAATCTAAATATCAGAGCGCAGTTTTTTTCTTCTATTGTTTATGCTTGTGAGGTTGGCAATCACCTCTTTAATACTGCTGCACTGATATTTCAATTACTGGCTCATTAGCGCTGAGGTGTTTTCTGTGATTCCATATAAATAAAGGATAATAATAATAAATAGACTAATGGTGTTACTAATAATGACAGACAGTAAGACAGAGAGAAGGGGCGGCACAGACGGACATGTGCTTGCATTAGCGTAAGTTTGCAGGCAGCGGTCAGATGTAGCCAGGGAATATTAATGTGCTGGTATAGGGGAGAGCGAAAGAAAAAACAAAACAAAACAAAACTATTCTCCATGCTCGCCGGTAATGGAGCTTTCTCACTGATTGAGATGCCTGTAAATATTAAACATTTTGCAGATCAGGCATATTTGCATTGCGTCCGGGTATTAGTCTTTGTTTATACGTTTACCACAGTCAGTAAAACATCTGTCCCACTTTTTCCCTACAAGTAACAGAAAACAAAATAAGATCACTAAACCGTATCTGAGTCCAGCAATTCATACAGAGTGCAACACGCTGTTGGTTTGGGGCTTGTATGGTTTTGTGAAGATACTGGGGATTATGCAGACGCAGCTTGCGTGCTTTCGCACCGCTAATGCTCCGGAGCCAGCCACACACAGCTACCAACTATGTTTTGTTCTTTGCAGCTCACTTGCAGGTGAATGGTCAAAACTGGTAACGGGGCGCTCGTACGCAAGCTTAGTGCCTGTGTGGGTGTGTAGGGTGTGGTGGGGTGTCAAGAGTGTGTTTTGTGTGTACACATAATTAGCCTGTGTTCAGACATACCCCTTGCACTAGTGATAGGGCTGGAGCAAGTGTGCAGTGATATTGATGACATCTAGGAAAGCACGCTTACCGGTAGGGTAGATGCAACCATAGCTGCAATACGGGTGCAATAATAAACAAATTGCTTGCAACTCTTTCTCATCCCTTTTCTCTCCAATTTTAATTGTAATCTCCCATTGTCAAAGGCTGTTGTTCCCGTGAGGTGTGTGACACAGTTTAAAGGGCGCCAGAACCGAGGTCTCGCCTCCTGGCGTTTAGGTCACAATTGCCCCCTTGCTCGGTCTAACAGTCAACCCATCTTGGTAACATTAAACGCAGGACAGAGCACAATCACCCATAGAGGAGGTTCCTCCTACCACTGTGCGGACGCAATGGAAGCACCTAACGTAAGGATTGTGCGGGCTACATATATTGTAGCAATGTATCCTTCTATATAACACAGCAGACTTCAATGTATCACATAACAACACAAAATACTATTAAAACTTTAAAACTGTTGAGATGATTGAAAGTAAAAATTACAAGTTGGGCATAAGACGATATGGAAATTCTGCTTTTACTCTCGGGCTTCAAATAAGTTGTTCTAGAACACAAGGGCAGAGGATTCACACCATGTAGAACTCATTTTATACTGTATAATTGTTAATCAGAGAATAGAGGCATTGAAAGAATAATATAACTCAGCAGTATGTTAATCACCTGATCCGGGTAGCTCCAAATGTCCTTACAACAGCCAAATTGTTCATTACTTGGAGGAGAGAGGAGCTTATTGAAGTCTCCTCAGTACACACATGATAAATGTACGAAATTAATTCTAAATTATAAAAATGGGATTAATGAGAATAAAATCCCTTGATGAGTTTGGAAGTTCTGTCTGCTGTTACTTTTAACTACGTTACGCAGAGAGACAATAGGCAAATATTAAGAGGAAAAATTATAGAAACTGCAGAAATCTGCCAGATAGAAGACAATAGACGTTACGAGCGCAACAAAACGCGAATGCTGACCGGTGCCCCTTCCAGTGTCTTCAGCGTCAACCCAAATCCATAACATCCCAAAAATATTCATTTCATTGTCACTTTTTTCTAAACATTCAGTTATTGTATTGGGCAACTGGTTTGTTTTTTTGGGTGGTGGTACTACAAGTACTAGAAGTCCCAGAATGCTCAACCGGGGAATTTATTCAGTTCCAGAGATATGGTGGAGAATGGTATAATAGAGCCATTAAACTATATAGCTTTAACATTTGAAAGTACCCCATCTATTGTACATTAATTCATAGAACCTGCAGACAGTGGCCCTGATTCAGAGCCGGACGCTCTGAAAGAGTGCTCGCTCTGGATCAGGGTGTTTTTTTTTTGTTTTGTGCGGCCTCCTGGCCGCTCGCATAGCTGTGGGTGACCACCCACAGCTATTGCGAGCGGCCAGGTTGATGGTCGCGATGGTCAAGACCATCGCGACCATCGGGCTTGCGACGAGACCCTTGTGCTAGGGTCTCGTGGCCGCAAGCCCCAGAGAGCTTCTGGCTCTAATAGAGCTGGAAGCTCTCCGCCCACAAACGGTAGGCATTCGCATGGGAACGCCTCTGTTTGTGAAGCCACGCCCACGCCACGCCTCCAAAATGGTGCGAGCTGTCGATCAAAATTGACAGACGCCCCCTTTTTTATGCGAGACCTGGAGCGACGGAGCGCCCGTCGCTAGCCGGGTCTCACGCTTGCGCATGTCGGAGCCGGCTCCGGCATGCGCAGTGGCCTAACATCGACCCGCTCGCGAGTGCATAGCGCTTGCTAGCGGGTCTGAATCAGGCCCTGTATTCAGAGCTGGGGAAGGCCTGGGCGCAAAAGCTGCTGTCTAATGGTGCGTACACACGGGACGATCGACAACGATAACGATATCATTGTTCGATCTCCATGGTGTCCTGGATGATTGATATCGATCATCCAGCACACCTTGTACCTGCCAATGACTATAACAACCCACGTTCAACGATCGTGGGTCCCTACAGTAACTTGGTCGATATCGACCATACGTGTCCGCGCATCGCAGGTTGCTGGTGGCTGAAAAATGCACAATATGAATATTAACGATGTGATCTATATCGTTCATATCGTCCATTTAAGTCATACCGTGTGTACACATTTTAAGCATTTCTGGGGCAATCAGGGACCCATTGCATTTGTGAGACAGTGGAAGTGACGGTAAGTGTCCCCGTCCCTCCCTCGTAATAAAGATGCACAGCGACTCTGACACACACAACAGAGGGACCATTACCCTGCGCCACCTTTACTCAACACCACTTCTCCATCTCACAAGTCGATAGGTTAGGAACAACTTTGATTGGTGCTTAGGGCCTGATTCAGAGCTGCTCGTTCGCTCTGAGCGATGTTTGCCCAACTGCGCATGCGTTCAGATCGTAATATGCATGCGCGAACCAGTCAGTGCGGCCGAAAATCGTGTGCTCGCAAAATAGCGAATGTCTGCTATTTTGAGTGACAGAATGAGGCGTATGTGGGTGGTAACAGGGGAAGGTGCTTGAAAACGGGGAGTGGAGATCCGAACGCAGGCGTGCTTAAAGGTCAAAACGGGCGTTTTAAGGGTGTGCATAATTAATACAGCAGCGTCATTGACCACGTCACTGGGTTATTTTATAGCCAGAACTGCTCGCAAAATTGTGGTAGCAAAAACCAATCACAAGAATAGCGAGCAGCTCATACCCTGGTCGATGTACTCGATTAATCTAATAAATAGCGGACATAACGTAGGATGCGAGTGGCCAGGGGGCGTATTTTTAAAAAAAACGACTGCAAGTTTTGTTCGCTCGTTCAGACATAGAGGCGTGAACAGACCGCAAAGAGCGAACGGTTCATTTGAATAGCCACCCCTATTTTCTGAACGAGCGAGCGCAAATAGCGTCCGGCTCTGAATCAGGCCCTTATTCCTCCAACAGGAGACGTTGTAAAATTAGTAACAATTAACTGCAAATCATCACACTAATAAAAAGATTGTAATGAGCATTAAAGGCAAGAATTCGTTAACCTTAAACAAGACGGTTCAATAAATGATAACAAAGGATGTTTTATTCTTCTCTATTTTCTGTTTTGAAGTCCCGCGTTTTACTGAGTTGCTACAGAAAATTCAGCATCCACATAACGCTCCTGAGATGCTTCAAAGCACCAGGGTGAAATCTCTCGTTATAAACGTTACAAGTCACATCCGCACTGCGGAGCCCCAGCGCCGCTCGCGAATAGAGTCTGAATTCCGATAGCCAAGCTCCTGAAACGCTATATGTACTTTAACGGGGTGTTTTGTTTGTGAATTCAGAATTTATACCAACAAACGTGACATTTTAATACCGCTCAGAGGAACGTATGTAGAAGGAATCCATGTTTTGAACAGCAGGAAAACTTCCAGTTCTACAATTAACTGGGAACATATGCCGCTGCTACCAAGAGGAATTTTTTAATCCCTTTAAACATTAATGTAGCATTTTTGCTTCTGTCGCAATAAGGCAGCCATCTGTGTTTAGACCTGCTGGGAAACTGGGGATCTGTGTATGTAGAGAGAGACGCCGAAGCCATTGTGAGGCTCAGCCTAGAGTAGGAAATCACAAATAAATTACTTTAAAATGTAAATTTATGTGTATTTAAAATTACAGTATGAGAATAAATACAGTATACAGCAGTATAGAGAAGATGGTACAGTGCTATGAAGAAATATGGGCTGTTTTATGTTATAAAGCATCTAAAAGTGTCAGTGACCTTTAAAAAAATATATACAGTATGTATTAATATACAATATAAGTTGTCTATCTATATATAACAATAAATTATCTGGTTAGCAAATAGAAGAGTTTGAGGAGTTAATTACACAACATACTGTAATGTATTAATCTGGTAACAACAAACAAATGCCCAAAAGATGAAAGCATGTTTAATAAAATGTAGATATTTTTTTAATGATAGAAAATTGGCATTTAATTTAGATAGCTATGTATGTGGAGGTGCATTTATACATTTTTGTTAACTAGGATATTGGACTCAGCGAATGTGGGGTCTTTCCTCCCCTGCTCCCCACCCCAGTCCTACACTTACCCAGGCTGCGACTTCCTTCTACTTTTCCTCAGTTGTGCCCTTAGCAGGAAGGATAGGTTTGTGTGTGTGTGTTTGTATGTATGTGTGTGTGTGTATATGTGTGTGTGTGTATGTGTGTGTGTATATCTGTGTGTGTGTATAATTATGTATGTGTGTGTGTATATGTGTGTGTATGTATATGTGTGTGTGTACAGTAGGTGTGTGTGTAGGTGTATATGTATGTATGTGTGTGTGTATATGTGTATGTGTTTGTATATGTGTGTGTGTAGGTGTATGTATATGTGTGTGTGTATATGTGTGTGTGTGCATGTGTGTGTATGTGTGTGTGCATGTATATGTGTGTGTAGGTGTATATGTGTGTGTATATGTGTGTGTGTATGTGTTTGTATATGTGTATGTGTGTGTGTGTGTATATGTATATGTGTGTGTGTATATGTATATATGTGTGTGTGTATATGTGTGTGTGTATATGTATATGTGTGTGTATGATTTTTGCCCCGCGCACTCCATACAGACCGACGATTGCCGTCCTCATCTCTCCCACCCCTTGAAAGTGGGTGGGATGCAGGAGACCCGGTCACCCTTCTGGGGGTGGTGGGGGGCTACCCGAACTGTTGGCAAGTATAAACTGTGTGTGCAATACAGTTTTTCTAACATTGTTAGGTATTTTACAAATAGATCAGTGCCACTTGAGCTGTACATACACCTAACACCTATCCTGAGTACTCAGTGCTGGATTAACCCTCCGGGGGGCCTGGGGCACTTAATACAGGGAGCCCGCCCGCACCCCCCCCCCCCCCCTTGTCAGCACCTCCTCCACTCATTGTCCGGCTGTCCCCACTTGTAAAGAATCAAATTGCCTCTCCCCCCATTCTCTGCTTGGCTGTTGGATGGCAGGAACCTCCCCAGCCAGCTGTGGTCAAGATCGGTGGGGTGTGTGTGGGGGGTCCTGCTGCCTCTCTGTGTCTCCTCCTCCCTCACACCCCATTCCCTGTAGTGACAGTTGAATTTTCTGAGTTAGGGGGGAGAGAGGTCAACAGGTGCTGGGCGGGTGGACTCCAGCACTGTGGGGACAATCCGCCCCTGCATGGGGTTGCACAGTGTAGCAGTGTGCTCCAGCCAGGAGGAAAGAGGGGGCTGAGAGAGTGAGGCCTGGGACTCCATGTCCTTGTGCTACCCCCTTAATCTGGCTCTGTAAGTGCTGTTCTTCATGACTTGTCCTGATAGGCCCATGTCCACACATGTATGGAGGCAAGTGTGATTCTTCTTCATCTTTACCAACATATGCCAAAGGCACATATGTGTCCTAATCCTAGTAAGTCCTCTTATTATTACATACAGCTCAGCCTGAGAGCTTGCGTCTATAAATGGTCATACTAGCTGACATTATTATACATGTAGTTGCTGGGCTTTGTCATCTCTTAGTAAATTGCAGTAAAAGAGCGTGTCCTACATTTGCCCAGTGCTGGCCAGAAAGAGGGCGCTGTCATCATTCCTATCTATATGGATTTTTCATTGATCGGCTTATAGGAGTCCTATGCTGTCTATTTGCAGCATAGCGATGGATCAGGAAACGTTAATGACAGTTTTCCCACAGCCGGAACGCATATGACCGCTTCTGCTACCAAACGTGGACTGTAACCTCAGCAATATAGCGCATAGTACGGGGCTAACTCCTGACTCCGAACCAATTTACTAACATTGCATTTACTACAATATGTCAGTTCATTGTTTGGTGTAGTTCACGGCAAGTTTTAAACCGAAACGTGATGTTGGTTGATGAACCTTATTGTAGCATTTGTACACGGTAGAACATTAACGCAATATGCACTGTGCACGCTGAGTTTACAGTACCAAGTATCTCCCTTTTGGCTGTAGCAGTGAAGGGATGCAGTCAGGAAGTCCACAGTGACAATTCGACATTCATAATGTCGACACCACAAGCTCAACATTCATGATACCAACACGGTTAAAATGTTGACAAAATAAATGTTGACAGCTGGAAAATGTTGACATTGACAGAATATCAACATAGTTTTCAGTAGTGTTAGGAATATGATTAGGGTTACGATTAGGACAAGAGTTATGGTTATCTTTACTGTTATGCCATCAGCATTATTGTTTGTTATATGCATTTATTACTATGTAAGCCCCACCTAGTGGTCAACCTTATATCAATGAATTCTGATCTTCTCAGGCTTTTGTAGTAGCTTGCCAGTGCACCCTGGGTAGGTTGTAGTGCAGACACCATCTTAGTTTTCCATATGGTCTACTATAAACCTGTTCATATATTCCTCAAAGAACATTCTTAAAAAGAAAGAAAGCACCGGAGAGCTCAGCAGCACAAAAGACCCGGAAGACCACAGAAAACAACTGTGGTGGATGACAGAAGAATTATTTCCCTGGTGAAGGAAAACCCCTTCACAACAGTTGGCCAAATCAAGAACACTCTCCAGGAGGTACTGTAGGTGTATATGTGTCAAAGTCAACAATCAAGAGAAGACTTCACAAGAGTGAATATAGAGGGTTCACCACAAAATGTAAACCATTGGTGAGCCACAAAAACAGGAAGACCAGATTAGAGTTTGCCAAACAACATCTAAAAAAGCCATTACAGTTCTGGAACAATATCCTGTGGACAGATGAGACAAAGATCAACTTGTACCAGAGTGATGGGAAGAGAAGAGTATGGAGAAGGAAAGGAACTGCTCATGATCCAAAACATACCACCTCATCAGTGAAGCATGGTGGTGGTAGTGTCATGGCGTGGGCATGTATGGCTGCCAATGGAACTGGTTCCCTTGTATTTATTAATGATGTGACTGCTGACAAAAGCAGCAGAATGAATTCTGAAGTGTTTTGGGCAATATTATATGATCATATTCATTCAAATGCTTCAGAACTCATTGAACGGCGCTTCACAGTGCAGATGGACAATGACCCGAAGCATACTGCAAAAGCAACCAAAGAGTTTTTTAAGGCTAAAAAGTGGAATGTTATGCAATGGTCAAACAATCCCCTGACCTGAATCCGATTGAGCATGCATTTCACTTGATGAAGACAAAACTGAAGGGAAAATGCCCCAAGAACAAGCAGGAACTGAAGACATTTGCAGTAGAGGCCTGGCAGAGCATCACCAGGGATGAAACCCAGCGTCTGGTGATGTCTATGCATTCCAGACTTCAGGCTGTAATTGCCTGCAAAAGATTTGCAACAAAGTATTAAAAAGTGAAAGTAAGATTTAGGATTGTTTAGTTTGTCCCATTACTTTTGGCCCCTTAAAAAGTGGGAGGCACATATAGATACCGTTGTAATTCCTACACCGTTCACTTGATTTGGATGTAATTACCCTCAAATGAAATCTGAAAGTCTGCAGGTAAAGCACATCTTGTTTGTTTCATTTCAAAGCCATTGTGGTGGTGAATAGAGGACAAAATATAAAAATTCTGTCAATGTCCCAATATTTATGCACCTGACTGTATATGGTATCTTATTTAGTCGACATAAAATGTCAGCCACTCCTGGGTAATATATTAAAATTATATTGCATTCATCATATGCAGAATTGTATTCCCTGGAATTTCTATAAGTTTGAGTGGGATTGATGCCACTGATCACGTTCACTTTGTGCGGGTAGATATTATGAGAGGTAGGAGCATTATGTGTCCATTACATTATTTTCATTGCGCCACAATGTTGCTATTCAACTCTGATCATACGGACCAATAAAACAAAATACTGAAATGTCCTGTAACTGGACAACCTTAGGGTGAGTATAAATAATCACTTATAGGGAATGTCGTCTTACAATAAGACCAATAACATATAGATAGCGGTATCTTGTGAATAAACAGATGATACGCCCAGCGTTCAGTACAGTTCACTTGGGGCGTTATGCAGTAGTTACAATATCAGCATTGTGCAACAGTGTTACTTTTCCCTCTTGATTATGTAACCCGGCATATACAAGTTCTATCTACTAAAGTGTCCTGTAACTGGACATACGTAGACTCTCCCTATTAATGTGTCCTGTAACTGGACATACGTAGACTCTCCCTATTAATGTGTCCTGTAACTGGACATACGTAGACGCTCCCTATTAATGTGTCCTGTAACTGGACATACGTAGACTCTCCCTATTAATGTGTCCTGTAACTGGACATACGTAGACTCTCCCTATTAATGTGTCCTGTAACTGGACATACGTAGACTCTCCCTATTAATGTGTCCTATAACTGGACATACGTAGACTCTCCCTATTAATGTGTCCTGTAACTGGACATACGTAGACTCTCCCTATTAATGTGTCCTGTAACTGGACATACGTAGACTCTCCCTATTAATGTGTCCTGTAACTGGACATACGTAGACTCTCCCTATTAATGTGTCCTGTAACTGGACATACGTAGACTCTCCCTATTAATGTGTCCTGTAACTGGACATACGTAGACTCTCCCTATTAATGTGTCCTGTAACTGGACATACGTAGACTCTCCCTATTAATGTGTCCTGTAACTGGACATACGTAGACTCTCCCTATTAATGTGTCCTGTAACTGGACATACGTAGACTCTCCCTATTAATGTGTCCTGTAACTGGACATACGTAGACTCTCCCTATTAATGTGTCCTGTAACTGGACATACGTAGACTCTCCCTATTAATGTGTCCTGTAACTGGACATACGTAGACTCTCTCTATTAATGTGTCCTATAACTGGACATACGTAGACTCTCCCTATTAATGTGTCCTGTAACTGGACATATATTACAATGAAGTTTTATACAATATAGAGGCACGAGTGTCACACTGCGGGCATGCCACGAGGTGGACTCCATTCATGACATTCATCGATGATGCTACAAGGATGACGCATGTTTATTTTATTAAGAACAAAAGCAAAGTAACAAGTAAATTCAAAGTGCATAAAAATCTCATAGAGAATCAGACAGGTATTAAACTGAAGGTCTGACAATGGCGGAGAATACAAGAGTAAAGCCAACTACCAAAGAGAAAAGAGAAAACTACCAAAGAGAAAATAGCATAAGCATCAGCTAAATATCACCTGCAGTATACACAGGAACAGAGTGGGGTAAATGAGAGAGCGAGTAGGACAATTAAAAGAACCGGAGCTATGTTGAGTGATTCCAGTCTTGATAAAATATTTTGGTCCAAAGCAGTACAAAATCTGAAAAATTGATCACCTACAGTGGCAGTCAAAGACAAGCCACCATTAATGGTGTGGACTGGTAAATAACCAAACATCAGTCAATTACATGTATTTGGAAGCAGAGCTTATGCCGATGTACCTAAAGAGAGCAAAGGTTACCATGTGTGGGACAACAAAAAGCTCATACTGTCAAAGGATTTTGTGTTTCATGAGACTACTTCAGCTAAAGACACCCAATGTATTGTACAGCTACAGAGACTTGTGTTGCTACACATGCCTGCATCTGAAAGCGTGTCAGAGACCGAGACAATAAATGTAGGTAACAATTAGAGGAACAGGAGTTCCATGAGGAGCAACAAGGGGAAACCTAAAAAAAAGTATAGGTGAGGAGTTTGCTGTACTTATTTACTGTGTACCTCAGAGACTTCATGATCCAAAACCAAGTTGCGATTGGCAAGAGTGGAAGTTCAAAACAGTTGTCCAAGAGGCATGAGAGCATCAAGAGTTGTGTACCTAACTGCAAATGATAGAAGATAGAGAGACACTTGCAGCTGCTCTACCTAATGTTGGAACTAAATGTAATTTAAATATTTCTATGTCAAAGAAAGTAATTTACATTGCTGCCAAACGTCACGTTGTCAGAGAGGATGTTTTAGTTTGTATGTTTCATGTTTCAGGAGAAAACAGCACTCCTGAAATGTTGACAATGTTTTGATTTCCCAGAATGTTTTCTTACAGGGTTTTGGACTGGAACAAAATTTGAATGTTGATATATTTTCCTGCTGAGCAATATTATGTTGTTTCTCATTGCAGGTTAGTTTATGTGATGCTCACGTTTTGACGTGTGATCACAATCAGTCTTGAGCGAGGGGGGGTGTTGGATGAGATTTCTAGCGCTGCTTCCATCTGGAGGTAACTGAGCCGGCGGTCTCTAGAACCTGCTAGAGCTCAGCAGGAGGCCTGATCTCCAACATGTGCTACTGCGCATGCGCGCCTTGTTCACGCATCTTTCCTCCCTGGGGTTATCTACATATGGACGCACCTCTGAGACTCTCCTATGACAACAGCCTTGCAGAGCCTACTAGGAGCCCACAAATACAATGTATTAGGGAGGCATAGCGCTACCTTACACCGGCGCATACCACTTAGATGCCCAGCGCACTACATCACACAGCAATACCCAAATGCTCCAGGCTGCATCAGTACTATTGTTGTCACACCAGTTATATTCCTGTGTCATATGTAACTTATTGTTCTATCTGGTTCTATAAACATAAGACCTAGTTAAGTTGTATCACGTGTGGACTAATAGCCACCAGCACCAAACAACTGCGCAGCACATTTAACACCTTATGCTCTCTGGCTCAGTGTATTGTCTGCTGCTTAGGGGGCGAGAGTGCAAAGCGCCGATTCTGCCCAGTGTTATCCCGCTGAACAGTCCCACTACCGCTACTCTGCTAATAGAGAGAACAGGTAAGTACACTGCACAGTGGCGTAACTAGGGTATTTGGAGCCCAGGGCAAATTTGAAAACGGAGCCCCCCCCCACCAACATACCGATATGTGCGCATGCCGAAGTGGTCACTTAAAAATGGGGCGTGTCAACATGACATACCCCTTTATTTTCACGCTGAACATTCCTATCCATATGCACCTTAACCCCAGTAGTACCCCTTATACAGTACCCCCAGTATGCAATTGTGGTCCCTCTTATGCAGGCCCATAGTAGTGCCCCTTATGCAGTATCCCCAGTAGTGGTCCCGCTTATACAGCCCCCAATTAGTTCCCCTTACTCAGTACCCCCAGTAGTGGCCCCCCAAATGCAGTGCCCCACGTAGTGTTCCCCCTTATGCAGTGCCCCCAGTAGCAGTCCCCACAATGCAGTGCTCCCAGTAGCAGTATCCCCTTATGCAGTGCCCTTTATATAGTGACCCAGCAGTAGTCCCCCCCCATGCAGTTTTCCAGTAGTTGTTCCCTTATGCAAGCACCCTGTAGTGATCCCCCCTATCCAGTGCCCCCTGTAGTGGCCCTTCCTATTATTTCCCCCAGTAGTGGTCCCCCGAGTGCAGTGCCTCTAGTAGGCCCCTTTTATAATGACCCGGGCGCGCGCGCTCAGCATTATGGGACAGACGTCATGACGTCAGTCCCATTACCCACTGCAGTGCAGTGGGTCTTGCAGTGGGTGCTGCAGCAGTCAATGAGAGTCTATCTGACTCTCATTGGCTGCTGTTTAACACGCGCATCGCGCCAGCGCTGGTGGCGATGCGTGTGTTAAGCGCAGCCTGAGCCCGCCTCCTGCCACTATTGGGCAAGCGCTCAGGGGGAGGGAACGGGCTCAGGCATGACACAGGACAGGCTCTGGAAGCCTAGCGCCGATTCTGTGTAAATGTGGATAACTAGGGCAGGCGGGTCGGTACCGTGGCCGGCGGCGCCCCCCCGCGCCGCCTGTCCAACGGCGCCCAGGGCACGAACCCCGCCCGCTCTGCCCTAGTTACGCCACTGACACTGCAGGAGGTGACCCACAGGAACTGTCTGCCATGGCTGAGGCACACGGGGAGAACACAGGAACTGGCTGCCATGGCTGAGGCACACAGAGAGAACACAGGAACTGGCCGCCATGGCTGAGGCACACAGAGAGAACACAAGAACTGGCTGCTATGGCTGAGGCACACGGTGAGGACACAGGAACTGGCTGCCATGGCTGAGGCACACAGAGAGAACACAGGAACTGGCTGCCATGGCTGAGGCACATGGAGAGAACACAGGAACTGGCTGCCATGGCTGAGGCACACGGAGAGAACACAGGAACTGGCTGCCATGGCTGAGGCACACAGAGAGAACACAGGAACTGGCTGCCATGGCTAAGGCACACGGGGAGAACACAGGAACTGGCTGCCATGGCTGAGGCACATGGGGAGAAAACAGGAACTGGCTGCCATGGCTGAGGCACATGGGGAGAACACAGGAACTGGCTGCCATGGCTGAGGCACACGGGGAGAACACAGGAACTGGCTGCCATGGCTGAGGCACACTGGGAGAACACAGTAACTGGCTGCCATGGCTGAGGCACACAGAGAGAACACAGGAACTGGCTGCCATGACTGAGGCACACAGAGAGAACACAGGAAAAGGCTGCCATGGCTGAGGCACACAGAGAGAACACAGGAACTGGCTACCATGGCTGAGGCACACAGAGAGAACACAGGAACTCTCTGCCATGGCTGAGGCACACGGGGAGAACACAGGAACTGGCTTCCATGGCTGAGGCACACAGAGAGAACACAGGAACTGGCTGCCATGGCTGAGGCACACAGGGAGAACACAGGAACTGGCTGCCATGGCTGAGGCACACAGGGAGAACACAAGAACTGGCTGCCATGGCTGAGGCACACGGAGAGAACACAGGAACTGGCTGCCATGGCTGAGGCACACAGAGAGAACACAAGAACTGGCTGCCATGGCTGAGGCACATGGGGAGAACACAGGAACTGGCTGCCATGGCTGAGGCACACGGGGAGAACACAGGAACTGGCTGCCATGGCTGAGGTACACAGATAGAACACAGGAACTGGCTGCCACGGCTGAGGCACATGGGGAGAACACAGGAACTGGCTGCCATGGCTGAGGCACACAGGGAGAACACAGGAACTGTCTGCCATGGCTGAGGCACACGGGGAGAACGCAGGAACTGGCTGCCATGGCTGAGGCACACAGGGAGAACACAGGAACTGGCTGCCATGGCTGAGGCACATGGGGAGAACACAGGAACTGTCTGCAATGGCTGAGGCACACAGAGAGAACACAGGAACTGGCTGCCATGGCTGAGGCACACGGGGAGAACACAGGAACTGGCTGCCATGGCTGAGGCACAAGGGGAGAACACAGAGACTGGCTGCCATGGCTGAGGCACACGGAGACAACACAGGAACTTGCTGCCATGGCTGAGGCACACAGAGAGAACACAGGAACTGGCTGCCATGGCTGAGGCACACGGGGAGAACACAGGAACTGGCTGCCATGGCTGAGGCACACAGAGAGAACACAGGAACTGGATGTCATGGCTGAGGCACACGGGGAGAACGCAGGAACTGGCTGCCATGGCTGAGGCACATGGGGAGAACACAGGAACTGGCTGCCATGGCTGAGGCACACAGAGAGAACACAGGAACTGGCTGCCATGGCTGGGGCACACGGGGAGAACACAGGGACTGGCTGCCATGGCTGAGGCACACAGAGAGAACACAGGAACTGGCTGCCATGGCTGAGGCACACAGAGAGAACACAGGAACTGGCTGCCAAGGCTGAGGCACATGGGGAGAACACAGGAACTGGCTGCCATGGCTGAGGCACATGGGGAGAACACAGGAACTGGCAGCCATGACTGAGGCACACGGGGAGAACACAGGAACTGGCAGCCATGGCTGAGGCACACAGGGAGAACACAGGAGCTGTCTGCCGCGGCTGAGGCACACAGAGAGAACACAGGAACTGGCGGCCATGGCTGAGGCACATGGGGAGAACACAGGAACTGGCTGCCATGGATGAGGCACACAGAGAGAACACAGGAACTGGCTGCCATGACTGAGGCACACAGAGAGAACACAGGAACTGGCTGCCATGGCTGAGGCACACAGAGAGAACACAGGAACTGGCTGCCACGGCTGAGGCACACAGAGAGAACACAAGAACAGGCTGCCATGGCTGAGGCACACAGAGAGAACACAGGAACTGGCTGCCATGGCTGAGGCACACAGAGAGAACACAGGAACTGGCTGCCATGGCTGAGGCACACCGGGAGAACACAGTAACTGGCTGCCATGGCTGAGGCACACAGAGAGAACACAGGAACTGGCTGCCATGACTGAGGCACACAGAGAGAACACAGGAAAAGGCTGCCATGGCTGAGGCACACAGAGAGAACACAGGAACTGGCTGCCACGGCTGAGGCACACAGAGAGAACAAAGGAACTCTCTGCCATGGCTGAGGCACACGGGGAGAACACAGGAACTGGCTGCCATGGCTGAGGCACACGGGGAGAACACAGGAACTGGCTGCCGTGGCTGAGGCACACGGGGAGAACACAGGAACTGGCTGCCATGGCTGAGGCACACAGGGAGAACACCGGAACTGGTTGCCATGGCTGAGGCACACTGGGGATAACACAGGAACTGGCTGCCATGGCTGAGGCACACAGAGAGAACACAGGAACTGGCTGCCATGGCTGAGGCACACTGGGAGAACACAGGAACTGGCTGCCATGGCTGAGGCACATAGAGAGAACACAGGAACTGGCTGCCATGGCTGAGGCACATGGGGAGAACACAGGAACTGGCTGCCATGGCTGAGGCACACGGGGAGAACACAGGAACTGGCTGCCATGGCTGAGGCACACAGGGAGAACACAGGAACTGGCTGCCATGGCTGAGGCACACAGGGAGAACACAGGAACTGGCTGCCATGGCTGAGGCACATGGGGAGAACACAGGAACTGGCTGCCATAGCTGAGGCACACAGGGAGAACACAGGAACTGGCTGCCATGGCTGAGGCACACGGGGAGAACACAGGAACTGGCTGCCATGGCTGAGGCACACGGGGAGAACACAGGAACTGGCTGCCATGGCTGAGGCACACGGGGAGAGCACAGGAAAAGCCCAGCACAGGCAGCACTAAGGGCCTGATTCAGAGATGCACGCCACCTGCAGGCAATGTTGATATTCACGCAGTTGGCTGATGTTGGAAGTACTACACATGCATCTTGACGGTTACCATTGGAAGACACAGAGTAAATTTTAACACCAGAGCCATAGATTTCAGTGGGTGTTTCTAGGAGGTAACAGGGGGTGGTTAGACAGATGCTGACAGTGACTGCGTCTATAGAGACCATGGCACAGACACAGGACGCCATGTTCCAACAGCAATATTTCACCTGCCTTTGGACTGACGCAAGCTTTGATGGTGCACTGATGGTGCATCTAAAGATGCGATTAGCGCCACTGCAAGTAGGCATCTCAGTATGAACAAAATTGGTAGCATTAGCATAAAGATGCAGACGCAGCTACGACAAAAGTCGCGTCTGTGTGCAGCCCCGATTCAGGTCCTAAGTGAGAAGTAAAGATTACTTCCACACCAATACATTCAGTGCCCCTTTGTGGACACCGCAGACCAGTACAGTAGTAGCTGAAGGTTCTGTCCTTGGAAAAGGCGGGCCTGGTCTGCACCAATGGCCTGAAGGCGGGAGAGCCCAGGAAGAGCTACAGGAGCAATATTATCGCCACCAAAATCCAGGGAGAAAAGAGTCTTCACCAACAGGACAGGCAGCCAGATAAGATAAGGAGCTAGCACTGGTTCCTCACAGCATCCGCTGTCAGCCTATAATAATAATAACCACTAAGTTTCTATGGAAGTTTTCTAATGTATCAAAGGTTTCCACAAAGAGACATTTCTACAGGGGAAGAGAAGAACTTGAGGACTTGCGCCGAAGACGTGCACAGAGGACAGACACATAGGACGTGCACCTAGGACGTGTACCGGGGACAGGCACCAAGGACGTGCACCGAGGACAGGCACAGAGGACGTGTACCGAGGACAGGCACAGAGGACAGGCACAGAGGACGTGTACCGAGGACAGGCACCAAGGAAGTGCACCGAGGACAGGCACAAAGGACAGGCACAGAGTACGTGCACCGAGGACAGGCACAGAGGACG
Organism: Taudactylus pleione; assembly: GCA_031769625.1. Classification (NCBI taxonomy): domain Eukaryota; kingdom Metazoa; phylum Chordata; class Amphibia; order Anura; family Myobatrachidae; genus Taudactylus; species Taudactylus pleione. The sequence continues at coordinate 511,131 of JAUIMM010000556.1, forward strand.
TGTACCGAGGACAGGCACAGAGGACGTGCACCGAGGACAGGCACAGAGGACGTGCACTGGAGACAGGCACCAAGGAAGTGCACCGAGGACAGGCACCGAGTACAGGCACAGAGGACGTGCACCGAGTACAGGCACAGAGGACGTGCACTGAGGACAGGCACCGAGGACAGGCACAGAGGACGTGCACCGAGTACAGGCACAGAGGACAGGCACAGAGGACCTCTACCAAGGACAGGCACAGAGGACGTGCACCGAGGACAGGCACAGAGGATGTGCACCGAGGACAGGCACAGAGGACGTGCACCGAGTACAGGCACAGAGGACGTGCACCGAGGAAAGGCACAGAGGACCTGTACCAAGGACAGGCACAGAGGACGTGCACCGAGGACAGGCACCTAGGACGTGCACCGAGGACAGGCACCGAGGACAGGCACAGAGGACAGGCACAGAGTACGTGCACCGAGGACAGGCACAGAGGACGTGTACCGAGGACAGGCACAGAGGACGTGCACCGAGGACAGGCACAGAGGACGTGCACTGGAGACAGGCACCAAGGAAGTGCACCGAGGACAGGCACCGAGTACAGGCACAGAGGACGTGCACCGAGTACAGGCACAGAGGACGTGCACTGAGGACAGGCACCGAGGACAGGCACCGAGGACAGGCACAGAGGACGTGCACCGAGTACAGGCACAGAGGACAGGCACAGAGGACCTCTACCAAGGACAGGCACAGAGGACGTGCACCGAGGACAGGCACAGAGGATGTGCACCGAGGACAGGCACAGAGGACGTGCACCGAGTACAGGCACAGAGGACGTGTACCGAGGAAAGGCACAGAGGACCTGTACCAAGGACAGGCACAGAGGACGTGTACCGAGGACAGGCACCTAGGACGTGCACCGAGGACAGGCACCGAGGACAGGCACCGAGGACAGGCACAGAGGACGTGCACCGAGGACATGCACCAAGGACAGGCACTGAGGATAGGCACTGAGGACGTACAGCATGGACAGGCATAGAGGGCAGGCAGTAAGGACGTACACCACGGACAGGCACTGAGGACAGGCACTAAGGATGTACACCAAGGACAGGCACTAAGGACATACACCAAGGAAAGGCACTGAGTACAGGCACTAAGGACGTACACCAAGGACAGGCACTAAGGACGTACACCAAGGACAGGCACAGAGGACAGACACTAAGGACAGGCACAGAGGACGTGCACCGAGGACAGGCATTGAGGACGTGCACCGAGGACGTGCACCAAGGACAGGCACTGAGGATAGGCACTGAGGACGTACAGCACGGACAGGCATAGAGGGCAGGCAGTAAGGACGTACACCACGGACAGGCACTGAGGACGTACACCAAGGACAGGCACTGAGGACAGGCACTAAGTACGTACACCAAAGACAGGCACTGAGGACAGGCACTAAGGATGTGCATCATGGACAGGCACTGAGGACAGGCACTAAGGACGTACACCAAGGACAGGCACAGAGGACGTGTACCGAGGAAAGGCACAGAGGACCTGTACCAAGGACAGGCACAGAGGACGTGCACCGAGGACAGGCACCTAGGACGTGCACCGAGGACAGGCACCGAGGACAGGCACCGAGGACAGGCACAGAGGACGTGCACCGAGGACATGCACCAAGGACAGGCACTGAGGATAGGCACTGAGGACGTACAGCATGGACAGGCATAGAGGGCAGGCAGTAAGGACGTACACCACGGACAGGCACTGAGGACAGGCACTAAGGATGTACACCAAGGACAGGCACTAAGGACATACACCAAGGAAAGGCACTGAGGACAGGCACTAAGTACGTACACCAAAGACAGGCACTGAGGACAGGCACTAAGGATGTGCATCATGGACAGGCACTGAGGACAGGCACTAAGGACGTACACCAAGGACAGGCACAGAGGACGTGCACCGAGGACAGGCACCGATGAGGTGCACCTAGGACAGGCACCGCGGACGTCCACCTAGGACAGGCACCGAGGACGTGCACCTAGGACAGGCACCGCGGATGTGCACTGAGGACAGGCATTGAGGACTTGCATTGAAACTGGAGGTGGAACTGTGAGGAATAGTCCCTTTTTTGAAAAAGCTGTTGATAGGTGGAACAGGCTCCTTACAGAGGTGAAAGAGGGAATAGCAGGGGATTGTAAAAATGCTTGGGATAGACAAAGGGGATCCGGTTAATATACCGTTGGAGGGGATTCTGGTGCTCAGGATGCTGGCGCAGAATCCCGGCACCTGGCAGAATCCCGGTGCTGGAATCACGACCGCTGGAATCCCAAAGGTAAGTAGCGGGGTTAGGGGGAAGGTTAGGTCTAGACAATAGGGAGAGGTTTAGGCACTAGGGGGAGGTTTAGGCACTAGGGGGAGGGTTAGAGGTATTTAGGAGTAAAAGCAGCCAAATGATATGTGCTGTAGGGTTTTTATCTGCCATTATATTCCATTTTATTTATTTACAGTTATTTCTACAGCTCATATATTCCACAGCGCCTTACAGAGAATATTCCAGTCACTCCCATCAGTCCCTGCCCCTGTGGAGCTTACACTCTATATTCCCTACCACATGGGGACACATATACACTGGGGTTCATTTTTGTCAGAAGCCAATTAACCTGCCAGAAAACCACGGGGACAGCATGCAAACCTCACACAGACAGTGCCTTGGTCAGGAATTGAACTCATGACCTCATAACTGTGAGGCAGCAATGCTAACCACTACTTCTGAGTTCCACCGTGCTGCCCCCCATGTCCAGCATATGCTTCTCTCACTTAGAGAAAGTGACATTTAGTTACACAGACGCTGTCCGATGCCAAATGCAAAAACCTCAACCATCCCTAATAAATGCAGGATAGGAAATTAGGAAATGGTGCTGTGTATTTCCTAGCGAGATTCCAGAGCTTTGTTCCACTGATTACCGAACCATAAACTGAAAAAACGCTTTCTAGCTGCCAGTGTGTTGTCTTACGCAGAGAAACAATGGCTGGCGAACGCTCAAACTTTCTTATTTTTCTTTTCAATAATTTATGGCCTTGACTTATGTGAACTTCTTGTTGGCACAAATGCCCAGAGAAATGTTAAGCAAATTAATACAACTTTTTAAGACACAGAGATAAAGGAAAACTTTTTTTTTTTTTTTTTATTGAAGTTATCGGGCACCGGTGCCAGCCGCTAGGTCCTAGGAGCCTGTTCTGTGCCGCGAATTACCTGGGAATGGCTGCCACTGATTGGTTGTTTAATAAAAATGTACTAATTAGAAAGCGCTTCATATTATAGACATTGGAAACATTCCTATTATTATTACATCATATGTACGGACTGTCTCATTTAAAGCCAGTACACGCTAAGGGGGATATTTACTAAAGTTCAATTTGGACTAGGGGTGTGCACCGGACACTTTTCGTGTTTTGGTTTTGGATCTGGATCTTTCTTCGTGTTTTGGATCTGGATTGGTTTTGCCAAGACCACCCTTCCGTGTTTTGGGTTCTGGGTTTTGTGTTTTGGATCTGTATTTTTTTGAAAAAAAGCATAAAAACAGCTAAAATCACAGAATTTGTTGATTTTTCTGCTCCTATACTATTATTAACCTCAATAACCTTAATTTCCACTCATTTCCAGTCTATTCTGAACACCTCACACCTCACAATAGTGTTTTTATGTCCAAAAGGTTGCACTGAGGTAGCTGGATGACTATGCTAAGCGACACGAGTGGGCGGCACAAACACGTGGCCCATCTAGGAGTGACACTGCAGTGGCAGACAGGATGGCAGTTTGAAAAACTAGGCCCCAAACAGTACATAATGCAAAGAAAAAAAAGAGGTGCAAGATGGAATTGTCCATGGGACCTCCAACCCACCCTTATGTTGTATAAACAGGACTTGCACACTTTAACAAACCAATCATTTCAGCGCCAGGGTCTGAAACACGACTGTGGCTGAAATGATTGGTTCGTTTGGGCCCCCACAAAAGAAGCTGGCAATTAATCTGTCCCTGCACAAACTGGCTCTACGGAGGCAAGATGTCGTCCTCATCCTCCTCATCCACCGATTCCTCACCCTCTTCAGTGTTGTGTACATCCTCATCCTCACAGAGTATTAATTCGTCCCTGCTGGAATACACCACCACAGGTCCCTCTGTACGTTCTGGAGGCTGGTCTCCCTGGAAGAATTGATAATTCATTTTGATGAACATCATCTTCTCCACATTTTGTGGAAGCAACCTCCTGCGCCTTTCGCTGACAAGGTTCCCGGCTGCACTAAACACTCTTTCGGAGTACAAACTGGAGGGGGGGCAACTCAGGTAAAATAGAGCCAGTTTGTACAGGGGCCTCCAAATTGCCTCTTTTTCCTGCCAGTACAGGTACGGACTGTCTGACATGCCTACTTGGATGCTGTCACCGATGTAATCCTCCACCATTCTGTCAATGGTGACAGTATCATATGCAGTGACAGAAGACATGTCAGAAATTGTTGCCAGGTCCTTCAGTCCAGACCAGATGTCCAAACTTGGTCCTGCCTGCCCTGCATCACTGCCAGTGGGTTGCTTAGGATACCTAAGTTTTTTCCTGGCAGCCCCAGTTGCGGGAGAAAATGAAGAAGGAGCTGTTGACGTGTCACGTTCCGCTTCAGCTGACAGAGTTTTCACCAGCAGGTCTTTGCACCTCTGCAGGCTTGTATCGGCCGGAAAGAGAGACACCAAATAGAGGGGTATTCAATATGAAACATTAACTTCACCGTCGAAGTTAACGTTTCATATCGGAGTTTTTTTCTGCGTTATGGTATGGTGCGCGCTCCCGCTTATCCCCGTATTCAATATAAAATTAACGAAAACGGGAAACTCCGAAGTTGGATTTGCGTAAATTTACGAATTTTTCCTTAAAATGATTGTAAGACCCCCCTAAAGTTGTAAAAACATGGGGGAACACTATGGATACCCCCGTTTTAGCCTTTAATTGAAAGTCGGGGATTTAAATAGCCGCAGCAGGTGTTTTTTTCCCCGACATTAAAGAAGTGAAGCAGAAGAGCACTTAGGTTATTTTTTTCGTTTTTTTAAGTGGTCCCATCAAATTTGGGGTACATAAAAATGGGTACTAGCATATTTTGGTGTCCCTAAAGTAATTTTTTTAAAATTCTGCATTTGTGCCCCTGCCACTATAATTCTATTCTAGAAAACACCTGCCACATACTTGCAGAATAGCCCTGAACCTATTTCCCTATTGTTAAACAATTTTTTCCCCATTTTTTTTTTCACCCCAATTTTTAAATTATTTTTTTGGGGTGTCCCTATTTTTTTTTTTTTACTTTTTTTCTTTTTTAAATGTCAATGGGGTGCAGACTATTTTTTTTAAGCCTGCACCCCTAAACCCCAATTCTGCACTTTTTTTTGACACCTATTCAATGGTGAAAAGTTATCCCCGTTTTTTATCAAAGACTTTTCAAAACTGCGATAAGTCTTTGAAATTGAATATGGTGTAAAAGTAAAACCTGCGATAATGATGTGATACCTCCGATATTACCGCAAAAACGATGTTATCGCACCCATATTGAATACCCCTGATAGACTTTAAACCTAGAATCGAGCACGGTGGCCAAAATGTAGTGGTCTGATTTCAACAGATTGACCACCCTGGAATCCTGGCAAAGCAAATGAAGGGCTTCATCCACAAGTCCCACATGCCGAGCGGAATCGCTCCGTCTTAGCTCCTCCTTCACTTTCTCCAGCTGCTTCTGCAAAAGCCTGATGAGGGGAATGACCTGACTCAAGCTGGCAGTGTCTGAAATGACTTCACATGTGGCAAGTTCGAAGGGCTGGAGAAGCTTGCACAACACGGAAATAATTCTCCACTGTGCTTGAGTCAGGTGCATACCGCCTCCTTTGCCTATGTCATAGGTGGATGTATAGGCTTGAATGGCCTTTTGCTGCTCCTCCATCCTCTGAAGCATATAGAGGGTTGAGTTCCACCGCATCACAACCTCTTGCTTCAGGTGATGGCGGGGCAGGTTCAAGAGTGTTTGCTGGCGCTCCAGTCTTCGGGACGCAGTCGCTGAATGGCGAAAGTGGGCAGAAATTTTTCGGGCCACCCAAAGCGTCTCCTGCACGCCCCTGTTGCTTTTCAGAAAATTCTGCGCCACCAAATTTATTGTGTTAGCAAAACATGGGACGTGCTGGAATTTGCCCAGATGTAATGCCCACACAATATTGGTGTCGTTGTCAGATATCACAAATCCCCAGGAGAGTCTAAGTGGAGAGTCTCAGTTTCTCTAAGAGGTTGTCGGCGGTGTTCCTCTTACTGAAACCGGTGATACACAGCGTAGCCTGCCTTGGAACGAGCTGGCGTTTCTGAGATGCTGCTACTGGTGATGCTGCTGTTGTTGCTGCGTAAGGTCATACATATACCCAGTGGGCTGTCACAGTCATATAGTCCTTAGTCTGCCTGTTCCACTTGTCCACATGTCCGTGGTTAAGTGGACATTGGGTACAACCGCATTTTTCAGGACACTGAGGACACTTTTTCTGACGTTTCTGTACAGTCTCGGTATCACCTGCCTAGTGAAGTGGAATCTAGACGGGATTTGGAACCGGGGACACACTACCTCCATCAATTGTCTAAATCCCACTGCACTAATGGTGGATACCGGACGCACGTCTAACACCAACATAGCAGTCAAGGCCTCAGTTATCCGTTTTGCTTCAGGATGACTGCTGTCGTACTTCATCCTCCTCACTAAGGACTGTTGGAGGGTCAATTGTTTAGTAAAAGTAGTGGTGTTCCTACTTCCTCTCTGGGATGATGAACGACTCCCAGCAGCAACAGCAACAGTGGCAGCAGTAGGCGTAGCAATGCAGGATCCTCTGGAGGAATCCCGGATAGGAGAGTCAGTCATGCCAATGACATGGCCTGCAGGACTACTTCCGATCCTGACTAAGGAGGAAATTGATGAGGAGGGAGTTGACGGTGTGGTTTGCAGGCACTTGGATACAACAGGACAAAAGCATTTAGGTGTCCCTGGACTGCTTACAGTCTTAGCCAAAGTTTCTGAACTTGACAGTAACTTTTTATGAACGCGCTGCAGGTGACGTATAAGGGAGGATGTTCCTAGGTGGTTAACGTCCCTACCCCTACTTATTTCAGCTTTATATATGGTACATATGGTACATATGGCAAGACAGTTGTTGTCCGGATTTGGATAGAAATATTGCCAGAGGTGGAATGTTTGGTCTTCTGCCCAGACATGACCGTGATGGGCTTTTTCATCCCACGAACAACAACTATCTCCCCCGGAGCCTGATTTAAACAAACCACATCACCATCAGAATCCTCCTCGCCAACTTCCTCCTCAGCGCCAGCTACACCAGTATCCTCATCCTGTTGTATTTCAACAGTGACATCTTCAATTTGCATATCAGCAAGTGGACTGTGTGTGCTCCTTTCAGCACTTGCATGGGGTGTGCAAATGGTAGAAAGAGCCACCTCTTCCCATCCAGTGCTGGGAAGGTCAGGCATCGCAACCGCCACCACACTTGGACTCTCCTTGGGGATTTGTGATATCTTCTTAGAACACACAGTTGTTCGCTGTGCTTTTGCCAGCTTAACTCGTTTGATTTTTTTAGCGGGAGGAGGGCTTCCATCGTCATGTGAAGCTGAACCACTAGTCATGAACATAGGGAAAGACCTTAGCTGTTCCTTGCCACTCCGTGTCGTAAATGGCATATTGGCAAGTTTACGTTTCTCCTCAGATGATTTAAATGTTTTTTTTAAGGTCATTTTCCTGAACTTTGTCATTTGAGATTGTATGTGCCCTCTACTATAACATTGGGCATCGGCCATGGCAGACGACGTTGATAGCATGTTATCGTCTATGTCATGAGTCATGACTAGTGGCAGCAGCTTCAGCACTAGGAGGAAGTGGTTCCTGATCTTTCCCTATTTTATTTTTATAGGAGAAAGTTTGGTCCTCCATTTATGTTATATTGATATATACGTGTGGCTAAGGCGCACACAAACACAGAAAATTATTTTTTATTTTTGAGACTAGTGCACTTTGTGGGTTACACCACCCTTTATGAAATGAGCCAGCCGGCTCTTTACTTATGGGACACAGGCACATGCTTGGCGCTGCTCCTTTGTTGATACACGTGCAGCTACAGCCCACACAATTCACAAAGACAGAAAAAAAAGAATTTTTTATTTTTTGTGGAGCGCACTTTGAGGGTTACACCACCTTTAACAGACAGACGCATGCTTGGCGCTGCTGCTTTGAGGATGCACGTACACTGCACACAATTCACAAACACAGAAGAAAATGTTTTTTTTTGTTGGAGTGCACTTTGGGGGTTACACCACCCTTTAACAGACAGACGCACGCTTGGCGCTGCTGCTTTGAGGATGCACGTACAGTGCACACAATTCACAAACATAGAAAATAATTATTTATTTTGTTTGGAGTGCACTTTGGGGGTTACAGCACCCTTTAACAGACGAGCCAACCGGCCCTTTACTTATGACACAGGCACATGCTTGGCGCTACTTTGTTGATGCACGTGCGGCCACAGTGCACACAATTCACAAACACAGAAAATAATTTGTTATTTTGTTTGGAGTGCACTTTGGGGGGTTACAGCACCCTTTAATGGTCAAGCCAGCTGGCCCTTTACTTATGACACAGGCGCACGCTTGGCGCTACTTTGTTGATGCACGTGCGGCCACAGTGCACACAATTCACAAACACAGAAAATATTCTTTTATTTGGTTTGGAGTGCACTTTGGGGGTTACACCACCCTTTAACAGACGAGACAGCCGGCCCTTTACTTATGACATAGGCGCACGCTTGGCACTACTTTGTTGATGCACGTGCGGCCACAGTGCACACAATTCACAAACACAGAAAATATTTTTTTATTTTGGAGTGCACTTTGGGGGTTACAGCACCCTTTAATGGTCAAGCCAGCCAGCCCTTTACTTATGACACAGGCGCACGCTTGGCGTTACTTTGTTGATGCACGTGCGGCTACTGCGCACACAATTCACAAACACAGACATTTTTATTTTTATTTTGGAGTGCACTTTGGGGGAGTACTCCTGATGCACAGATCACCTCCTGGACAACACTACAGCACCCCTCTAGGACTACAGCCTTTATGGGACACTGCACAACACAGTCCAGCCAGCCCCTATAGACGTTGGAGTGGACACAGCCACTATGGACAACTGACTGCACAACACAGCCCAGCCAGCCCCTATGACGGCAGCACGACACAGCCCAGCCAGCCCCTATGACGGCAGCACGACACAGCCCAGCCAGCCCTAGCTCCCACCCTCCCTCTTCACTGTAGACAGCCGGAGAGAGAAATGGCTTTATACTTACCTACTCCTTGGCGGTGCTCGGTCTCCTTGTCCATGTAGAATTCCGGTCATGCTAATATAATAAAATGCTTTGTCCCGAGCCCACAGACACACTGTGCAGTCTATACACAGTACCGCGACCCGAATAACATAACAGTTCCCACGTGGTTCTCTACACTATAGCAGTGATTAGCTAAGAGTCAGATTGCTATCAGCCAATCAGCGGGCACTGCCATAGAAACTGTATAAATACATAGGGGCATATGCAATAAAAAATATGCGCCGTGGGGTTTTCAGAACTGAAAACCCTGCGACCAGTATTTTTGGAATTGAATACCGCAGGTATCGGGAGAGCGCATACCCGTGGTATTTCTAAATTGGGCGTGAGGGGCGCAACATTTTTACCTCGCTAAACCTCGTGCCCAATTGGATATGCTCCTTAGATGCATGCCCACTTCACAAACATCAAACACTTGCGTGAATATCGACATCACAGGCGGGTTGGAAGCAGGCCCCAGATATCACACAGAAAGTAATCATTAGCTATACTTTTAATGTGGGTGAGGTCTATCAGTCTATGGGCTAAAAGTGATAGAGCAAGCAAAAAGCTTTGTGTACACCTGGTGACTTGTATGATACAGATATAATTATACACACAGAGATAGATAGATAGATTAGATATGAGATAGATAGATAGATAGATAGATAGATAGATAGATAGACAGCCATGGCCAAAAGTTTGCTGTATCAGTGTTATTAGACCTTTTTGTCAGATTTTACTGTGGTATACTGAGGTAACATTACAGCATTACATAAGTGTCAGATGTTACTATGGTATACTGAGGTAACATTACAGCATTACATAAGTGTCAGATGTTACTATGGTATACTGAAGTAACATTACAGCATTACATAAGTGTCAGATGTTACTATGGTATACTGAGGTAACATAACAGCATTACATAAGTGTCAGATGTTACTATAGTATACCGAGGTAACATTACAGCATTACATAAGTGTCAGATGTTACTATGGTATACTGAGGTAACATAACAGAATTACTTAAGTGTCAGATGTTACTATGGTATACTGAAGTAACATTACAGCATTACATAAGTGTCAGATGTTACTATGGTATACTGAGGTAACATAACAGCATTACATAAGTGTCAGATGTTACTATAGTATACTGAGGTAACATTACAGCATTACATAAGTGTCAGATGTTACTATGGTATACTGAGGTAACATCACAGCATGACATAAGTGTCAGATGTTACTGTGGTATACTGAGGTAACATTACAGCATTACATAAGTGTCAGATGTTACTATGGTATACTGAGGTAACATTACAGCATTACATAAGTGTCTGATGTTACTATGGTATACTGAAGTAACATTACAGCATTAATAAGTGTCAGATGTTACTATGGTATACTGAGGTAACATTACATAAGTGTCAGATGTTACTATGGTATACTGAGGTAACATTACAGCATTACATAAGTGTCAGATGTTACTGTGGTATACTGAGGTAACATTACAACATTACATTAGTGTCAGATGTTACTATTGTATACTGAGGTAACATTACAGCATTACATAAGTGTCAGCTGTTACTATGGTATACTGAGATAATATTACAGCATTACATAAGTGTGAGACTATTCAGGTGCACACAAAAACACTCAAACATTAATAATTACTAAACTAATAAAACACAACCTTTATTTCATATCTAAAACACATATATTTGTATATGTATTTTGCTGTTTCTTTAAAATAAAAACAAGACAAAAAGTGTTTACAGTAAGAAAAAGTGTTTAAAATCAGTAAGTTTGTTTCACTGAGTCACAGTGGGATAATATTCCTGGCTCTTATATTTCATTCATATAATAACTTATAGATACATACAATTGTATACGTATAATTCTATGTATTCACCTACCAAGTGAAGGTATATTAGTTGTTTTTAATAAAACAATTGCATGTTGTAGCAACACAGTAAGTGTCTTTCAAAACATGAAATGATCTATTCTTAGTTAGAAAGAGCAACTGCAACAATGTAAGCTAATTATTGCTTCACTGTTGCTCAGGTCCACAGTTTGTATATATTGTAACAGACTATTTGTATATTTTTGCAACGTGTTCAAGTATCTGTTGACAATTGTCTAGAATTCATATTTTAGGGACTCATTTATATATTGGAAAGGACATATTTTAAAACCTTTATAGGTATAATTCTTTATATTTCTATTTTTCTATCCGTTCCACAGCACTTATTAATGTGACCCACGTGTTTGATCTCACATCACTTATTTTAATATTTGCACACAGATGTAATGAATATGTCGTGCACTGCTACTGTGAGAAAAATCTTTGAATTCTTATATTAATATATTTATTCTATTATGAACACACTGACTCCTTGTAGATATTGATATTATAATCTACATATGATTATGCACATATTATAAATTGATAATACATTTTCTATATTCTCTAAGCATATATGTTAATATGCATGCTTGGTGTGCATACAAATAAATAAATACTATGATTCATATGTGTTACTAATCAGCTGTCTGGAATATCTCTGACCACGCGCTAATATATGCGCCAACACCATGAACTGTTAGAGTGGTCTGAGCCGTCTATAGTCTCATTACTGAATGTCAGCCGTTCAGAATACTTTAATCACGTGCTAGTTGGAGAGCCGTGGTTTACAGGTGCGCTGACACTGTGGACCACCCAAACTGTGACTTAGTGGTCTGAACTGCCTACAGCTTATAACCTCGTTTATGCGTTTCAGCCGTTCAGGATACTTGAGCCACGCGCTTGTATGGGCGCCATGTTTAACAGGCGCGCTGACACTGTGGACCACCCAAACTGTGACTCAGTGGTCTGAACTGCCTACAGCCAATACGTATTTCGCCGGATGTCCGGCTTCCTCAGGGCAAAAATACAGAGGTAACATTACAGCATTACATAAGTGTCAGATGTTACTATGGTATACTGAGGTAACATTACAGCATTACCTAAGTGTCAGATGTTACTATGGTATACTGAGGTAACATTACATAAGTGTCAGATGTTACTATGGTATACTGAGGTAACATTACATAAGTGTCAGATGTTACTATGGTATACTGAGGTAACATTACAGCATTACATAAGTGTCAGATGTTACTATGGTATACCGAGGTAACATTACAACATTACATAAGTGTCAGATGTTACTATGGTATACCGAGGTAACATTACAGCATTACATAAGTGTCAGATGTTACTATGGTATACCGAGGTAACATTACAGCATTACATAAGTGTCAGATGTTACTATGGTATACCGAGGTAACATTACAGCATTACATAAGTGTCAGATGTTACTATGGTATACCGAGGTAACATTACAGCATTACATAAGTGTCAGATGTTACTATGGTATACCGAAGTAACATTACAGCATTACATAAGTGTCAGATGTTACTATGGTATACCGAGGTAACATTACAGCATTACATAAGTGTCAGATGTTACTATGGTATACTGAGGTAACATTACAGCATTACATAAGTGTCAGATGTTACTATTGGATACTGAAGTAAAATTACAAGCATTTCATGTCAGAAGCTTTTATTGACAATTACATTAAGTTTATGCAGAGAGTGAATATTTGCAGTGCTGACCCTTCTTTTTCAAGACCTCTGCAATACGCCCTGGCATGCTGTCACTCACCTTCTGGGCCATATAATGACTGATGGACGCCCATTCTTGTCTAATCAATGCTTGGAGTCTGTCAGAATTTGTGGGATTTTGTTTGTCCACCCCCCTCTTGAGGAATGACCACAAGTTCTCAATGGGATTAAGGTCTGGGGAGATTCCTGGCCATGGACCCAAAATGTCAATGTTTTGTTCCCCGAGCCACTTAGTTATCACTTTAGCCTTATGACAAGGTGCCTCATCATGCTGGAAATGGCATTGTTCCTCACCAAACTGTTCTTGGATGGTTGGGAGAAGTTGCTCTTGGAGGATGTTTTGGTACCATTCTTTATTCATGGCTGTGTTCTTAATCAACATTGTGAGTGATCCCACTCCCTTGGCTAAGAAGCAACGTATGAATGGTCTCAGGGTGCTTTATTGTCCCATTAGACCTGGTGATAGCAAAAAACAAGGATATATATATATATATATATATATTGTGACACAGTTAGGTTAGGGGGTCCCTCTCCTGGGTAGAGGACTCCTTCCTTTCACACACAGCAGCTGGGAAACAGTACGCCAGACTGGATGCAAGTACAAGCTGGTCGGCGCCAGTCTTTATTGTGCAATGTCAGAAATAACACAAAGAAAACATAAATATAAATCCTAGTTCTGTCGGGGCACTAACTTCACAGGTAGTTCCCTCACTACCAGAACCTGGCAGGGCCTAATGCCCTCACCAGCAACAAAAGCACAGCACAACACTTACAGTTAGGTTTTCAAGTGTCTCTGAGCAAACTCCCTGTCTGCTCTCCCAGGTGAGACAATCAGCCCTCAACACACTAGGCTTATATTGGCCACTCTCAGGTGGAAACCCTAACAAGCCTGTTACCAGGCTGAGAGAACCAAAACCTGGAGTGGCCATGGGTGGAGCCCTCCCTCTCTTCTCACCCACAACCCCCAGGTCCCAAACCGGCTTTTCAAAAAGCCGAGACTCAAGCCTGCTACACTGCAGACTTTCTCCTGGGGATTTTAAACACATAGGACAGGAATCTGGGATAAATGTCCCTGCCACAGACCACTTTACCAGTGATCCTATCACATATCCCCCCCCTTTGTTTCGACCTATGGGGCGGAACAACTGAAGCCCCCAAACAATGAACGCGTGACAACGCTTCTGCTTTAAACAACAGGCCCCCTGGCCTGTGTTCCACCGAAAATTTTAAAGTTTGTAACGCCCACTTTATGGCCAACGCCTCCTTCTCCACTGTGGCACTGGGTAGGCATCGAATTTTGAAACACTGTTCAACTTTCGGAAGTCATTGCAGAAACGCACACTCCCGTCGGGCTTTGGAATCAACACAATGGGACTTGACCATTCACTATGTGATACTTCAATAACCCCTAACCCTAGCATATTTTTAATTTCTTTCGACACCGATGCTCTTGGTGCTTCTGGTAACCTATAGGGCTTTAGATTAACTTTAACCCCTGGGTCAGTGATGATGTCATGTTTAACAACCAAGGTTTTCCCAGGTACGTCAGAGAACAGCACCCTATTTCTAACCAGAAACTCCTTGACCTCTCGTTGTTGAATTGCCGACAGGGTTTTTGCCACTGTCACTTCAGGAACTAAGGGCCCTGGACCTACTGGAGGGGCTCGGATGGCCGACAGTACCGTTATATCTTTCCAGGGCTTTAACAGATTTATATGGTATATCTGTTCCGGCTTTCTTTTCCCCGGCTGGTAAACTTTGTAATTGACCTGTCCCACTCTTTCTAAGATTTCAAAGGGCCCTTGCCATTTAGCCAAAAGTTTATTTTCCACAGTGGGAACCAACACTAACACTCTGTCCCCAGGAGCAAAGCTGCGTAACCGAGCATTGCGGTTGTATACCCTCTGCTGTGCCTGTTGAGCCTGTTCCAGGTGCTCTCTCACTATCGGCACCTCTATAATAGGCAATGGAACTAGTGGACCCTTAAATTGTGGTCTGGGAGCATGATACTGACACTCAGGGCAGGATGCGCAGAAGTCAGATACCTCTTTATGAAGCCTGGGCCAGAAAAACCTCTGCATTATTCGCTCAGTGGTTTTCTCTACCCCTAGATGGCCTGCCGTTATATGACCATGGGCCAGATCCAACACTGTTCTTCTGTAGGCTTTGGGAACTATTAGTTGTTCCACAATATCTTCCCCCTTCTTAGTCACCTGATATAACAAATCCTGACACATTACCATGTGGGGATAGGACAAAGGACTATCAGGGTCTACGGGTTTACCATCAACTACTTTTACATTCTCCCTGGCTTTTACCAAAGTAGGGTCATTCAACTGCTCCACGGCAAAGACCTCTCTTCTGACCTCTAAATCAGGCAGATGATCCACTGGCCCAACAACACTTCCCACCTTAATGGGAGGCACATCAGTTGGCCGGCCACCGTCACGCTCCGCATTCTCTAGTTCGCCAACCATAGTAGGAAAAGGGAATAACTCTGACTCAGAAGAAACTCCCTCCTCCACTATATCGACAACCTTCTCAAGTGGACCGGGGTTGTTCACTTCTGGAACAAAACGGCTTTCCCACAATTTCCAGAAGTGAGCAAAGTCTCTCCCCAATATTGCATCGTATATCAGACCAGGCACCAAACCCACAGAAACTATAGCAGAGCCACATGGTGTCTCGATGTTCACCTCGGCAGTAACATAATATCGAGTATCCCCATGTATGCAGGTCACACCAACAGTTTTCCCCTTATGCCTCAAGGGGTTCACCAGCTCAGCTTTTATAAGTGTCACCAAGCTACCAGAGTCTAACAGTGCCTCTACTCGGTTGCCATCTACAGTGAGTACACACATCTGCTTATCAGTCTCAGCCTGCCGGTCAGCCGTACAGGCTGTCTGTGCAAAGAAAGACCCCCTGCGGTAGACATGAGCAGTATCACATTGCATAGGTTCAGTTGTAAGTGAACAATTAGCGGAAATATGGCCGAAGTCACCACACCGGAAACACTGAATCATATTAATGTCTAGTCGTTTATGGGGCAAGAACCTTCCTGGCCTGGCAGGCCTGTCTCCAGGTTCTACACCCTCAGTCTTAGGTACATCCCACCACCCAGCACCATCCTCCCCTGGAACAGTCTTACCAGTGTCGGTGGGAGTTCGCCAGGGTGCCATCGGGGCTTGGTGGGGCATACTCCTCAGCTCCTCAGCCGCCACGTACCTCTCCACTAGCTCGACCAACTGGTCCGCGGTCTTAGGGTCTGCATGGCTCACCCACTTGCGCAGAGTTGCTGGTAATGATCGCAGGTACCGGTCCATCACGGCCCTTTCCACGATCTGTGGTCCCGTCAGCGTCTCGGGCTGTAGCCATTTTGAGGACAGATGGACGAGGTCATGCATCTGTGAACGTGGGGGCTTGTCCATATGGAACTCCCAGCGGTGGACCCGTTGGGCACGAACAAAGGTGGTGACTCCCAAGCGAGTTAGGATCTCCTGTTTTAGTTTTTTATAGTCCTTGGCATCAGCCAGGCATAAGTTGAAATATGCTTTTTGTGGATCCCCAGACAAAAAAGGTGCCACCAGACTTGCCCACTGCTCCTGGGGCCAACTCTCCCTTTCGGCCGTTCTTTCAAATGCGGCGAGATAGGCCTCCACATCATTGCCCAAAGTCATCTTTTGAAGGAAGTGACTGGCTCGTATGGAGTGAGTGGTGGTGGGAGGACCAGTATTAACATCCCTGGGCCGGGCGACCAGGTGCTGTACCACCTCGCTTATGGCCTGGCTGTTTTCCGCTAAGGCCTGGCGGGTTTCCTCAATGGCGACCTGTTGAAGTCTGTTAGTCTCCTGCTGAGCTCTGGTAGCTTCCTGCTGAGCTCTGGTAGATTCCTGCTGAAGTTGGTTCATCTCCTGCTGAAGTTTGTTCGTCTCCTGCTGAGCTCCTGTAGCTTGGAGCAAGGCCTTAATAATTTCCTCCATTTTGTTCTGGGGTGTAGGTTGGAAGCTGAACCTTGCCTCTCTGAGCATTGGCTGACGCCTCCTCTATGGGACTTCAAGGACACAGTGTTATTTCCACACTCACAAATTGGGTGTCTGTCCCTTTAATTTTTAAACGGAAAGTTTTCCTCTCTCTGCAACTTCAGTGTGTGTGGTTGCCCGCATTCTCCACCATATTGTGACACAGTTAGGTTAGGGGGTCCCTCTCCTGGGTAGAGGACTCCTTCCTTTCACACACAGCAGCTGGGAAACAGTACGCCAGACTGGATGCAAGTACAAGCTGGTCGGCGCCAGTCTTTATTGTGCAATGTCAGAAATAACACAAAGAAAACATAAACGTAAATCCTAGCCCTGTCGGGGCCCTAACTTCACAGGTAGTTCCCTCACTACCAGAACCTGGCAGGGCCTAATGCCCTCACCAGCAACAAAAGCACAGCACAACACTTACAGTTAGGTTTTCAAGTGTCTCTGAGCAAACTCCCTGTCTGCTCTCCCAGGTGAGACAATCAGCCCTCAACACACTAGGCTTATATTGGCCACTCTCAGGTGGAAACCCTAACAAGCCTGTTACCAGGCTGCGAGAACCAAAACCTGGAGTGGCCGTGGGTGGAGCCCTCCCTCTCCTCTCACCCACAACCCCCAGGTCCCAAACCGGCTTTTCAAAAAGCCGAGACTCAAGCCTGCTACACTGCAGACTTTCTCCTGGGGATTTTAAACATAGGACAGGAATCTGGGATAAATGTCCCTGCCACAGACCACTTTACCAGTGATCCTATCACAATATATATATATATATATATATATATAACCTATGACATGAGCAGGAATAATTGCTATACAAGTGTACCTAGTGCCCTTTGTGTATTCTACTATGTATTATATATGTATATACAGTAGAGATGTGTACGGACCCTAGTGTTTTGGTTTGGATCTGGATTAATCTTCGTGTTTTGGTAAGAATCAATTAAAAATAGATAAAAATCGATAAAAACAGTTAAAATATCCGAATCCAAAACACGAGTGCGGTTTTTAAATCCGAGTTCCAAACTGGCAACAGGTCCGAACCGGGTCACAAAAATGAATCCGAACCTTGACCCGGTTCTACTCGGAACCCCTAAATTCAGGTGTGTTAGGATTTCAGGGGAAGCAATCGGGAAGCCGACTGCCTATATACCAGCAGCCGGCTTACCGACTGTCTTATCCCGGCAAGGGTGAAATGCCGGGCATCTGGATGTAGACGCCCGCATTTCCCCGATGCCGGGAGACCGGCGCCCGGCATCACGATCGTAGTGATGCCGGGCGCCGCGAGCGGACAGCCGCGGGGGGGAGGGTTAGGTTTAGGGCTCCCGGGGGGGACTTAGGGTTAGGCACCCCCCCGGGAGGGTTAGGGTTAGGCTAGGGGGAGGGAGGGTTAGGGTTACTCACCCCCGGCGGGGACTTAGGGTTAGGCACCCCCCCGGGGGACTTAAGTTTAGGCAGCGGGGAAGGGGGTGGTTAGGGTTAGGCACTTAGAGGGGGAATTAGGGTTAGGCACTTGGGGGGGAAGTTAGGGTTAGGCACCCCTAAGGAGGGTTAGGGTTAGGGGGGTTAGGTTAGGTTAGTGGATACTTACCTATCTATGATCGGGATTTCCAGTGCTGTCGCGCTTCCGCTGCGTCGCACTCTGCTCCTGTCGGGCTGCCGCTGACTGGAATCGAACCGCCGGCCATGCGGCCGACGGTATATCATACCCGTTCCGGATTTCAGAAATCTGGACCCGCACATCTCTAATATACAGTAATTACATACAGTAAACTCTGTCCTAACATCTCCGTAACCCATGGAAATTCCCAGCGCTCCAGACACGGTCAGCAGCGCGTCCTCTATGCCCAGCAGAGCGTTATTACAGTCGCACTCTCAGTGACACGATTACGTACAACATTCAGAGACAATAAGTTCAGGACATTTTCAAGGAGATTTAGGATCCTGTTCATTTAACATTTTCGATTGTTTCTGCGCGTCCCTTGTTTTCTATTTATATGTGACCACATGTGTACCTATTGTCCCCTCTTTTTCCAGGCCGTAGCTGTGGAAATCGCACACTCGCTTGGGCCGGTTCTCACGAGATATGGATGGGGGAGGGGGGGAAGGGAGCATTCATAGAAAGCGATGTAACACGGCTTCAACATTGTTAGTATTTCCTCTCATGAGAGATATTAAATAATTTCATGCACAACTGCTCAAAATATTTTTTAAACTTCTGTAAACACAAGATTGCCAAAAATTTAGCATATGCTCTGTGGCATTTAATCCTCTGGAGAAGCGCGAGGAACAAAACACGTCTGCTACAGTAATTAATAAGCACCAATACAGATACTGAGAATCTGTTCTATCTGCATGAATCATATCCTTCCCTGTGTCACACCCAGTGTCAAACTATTTCAAATTATTCATGCAACAAAAAAATAGGAGCCATCTCTCGTCTAAACCAATGCATACATAATAGCAGGGCACAAACAGCAGCGACTGATTTTTTTTTGTGGGAAAGTTGGGACAAGATGTTTGAGCAAATAAAATAAAAGTGAATAAACATAAAAGTTGGTGTTAGTATAACATATTGGTCACACTGTAACTCATATCCTGAAGTGATGGCGTGCTTAGAATTTAGCCGCTAGTGTGCAAGTCGGCTAGCAACATACTCGCCTACCCTCCCAGAATGGTCGGCGCTACTGGCCCGCACCCTTTCCTGTGCACCCCCACCGGCGTCTACTCCCACCTTGGTTAAGTGGCTGGTTTGGGGAGCTGATGACGCGATTCTCGTTGAATCGCAACATCGTGGCTCTGCTCCTGACTACACAATGCCGCTAATCTTCGCATGATGCAATCGCGTGGCCACGCCATTGTCCCGTCCTCAAAATTGCATCACATCCCCACCGCTGTGCCGAGTTGGCTGCCTCCTCCCGTAAGAGGCAGCCAGATTGTCGGCAAGCCTAGCTAGCTATGAGCTGTAATTAGTAGAGATGTGCGGGTCCGGTTCTCAGAGAACTGACAACAACCGAATTTAGGAGTTCCGAGCCAAATCGTGTCCCAGTTCGGATCTTCCCGTGGTTCGGAACTCGGATTTAAAAACCAAACTTGGGTTTTGGTTTGCATGCTAATAGGTCACAATGACGCCATTTTAGCTGTTTTTTTATTTAAAAAAAAAAAATACAGATCAAAAACCAAAACACATGAGGATGGATTTGCAAAGGCAAAACGCAAAAATCCAAAAACAGGGGGGTCGGCGCACGTCTCCAGTAATTAGTACTTAGACAATTGGGTCAAATCCATACTGTGTGGAGCGTGATAGCGTGAGGAATATACGCTGATAGTATTGTGGCATACGGAACACAAAGTAATGGATTGTGATTATTTCTTATTATTATTTCTGATGAAACTGTGGGGCCTATTTATCATCAGGGGCCGTATGGCCCCCAATGATGAAGTATTCACCTCGCCGCGGGAGAAACTTAACACTGGAGCAATTCATTAATGCTCCAGTGCTGTCCCCGTGATTAGCAACACTGCTAGGGTAGTATCAGCATTACATACCTCCCCTCCAGGCCGGCTTCTGCGCATGTCTGACCTGAGGTCACTCAAGCACAAAGCCGCCAGGGAGGTGGGGAGGAAGCGGCAGAGGCAGGGGCATAACTATACTTACGGTGGCTCCATAGCAAAATTTTTATGGGCCCCCCTCTCGGCCCACGGACCCCCCTCTGCCCAGGCCACCCTCCACCCCGCACCCTCCTCACTTCCCGACTTACCTGCACCATGGTCGCGCTGCACAGGGCAGACGCATCTTCTCTCCCGGTCGGCACCATCTCACTGACTGATGCTGGGAGGAGGCGACCAGGCCTCCTCAACATCAGCCAATGAGGAGAGCCAGAGGCGGAGATGCCTGGGAGGACGCGACCACGGAGCGGGGGGGCCACAACCATGGAGCAGGTAAGTGGAGTAGAGGGGAGTGAGGAGGCTGCGGTGGGATGGGGGAGTGAGGAGGGTGCGGGGGGGGTGCCGACAGTGGACAGAGGCCTGGCACCGTAGGGCCCCATAGCGGCTGCACCCCCTGCACCTACGGGAGTTATGCCACTGGGCGGAGGGATCTGCTTGGATCCCTCTATGCATCCCCGGAACACCTTCCCATAGGAATCGGGGCTCCAAGAACAAGTGCCATCTGAAGATCACACCCACAGACCATGTTGGTATTTAGAGGGGTGGAATTACTGTGTGGGCAAGGCTAGTGATGAAGTGCATGGGGCATCAATAGCTGAAGTACCTCTGTCCTGCTGGCTCCTAATGGCTGCAAACTCCTGAGTGGTCAGCCTACATTCCATGCAACCCGATCAATATGGGGCTTTGAGTAGTGATCTTTGAGGAGTATGGCAACGGGCCACTTACTGTTCAGGGTAATGCAGGGAGAAGGCAGCATGGGGCATCGGCAGATAGTTATACGATGTGACCTGTAGGAATTACAGTAAGCAGTGTGTTTCAGCTCTGTATCAAATTCCATCATCTTAATGTTCTCCTGGATCTATCCACCCTGAGTTGTATGAGATATAGGGGTCTATTTACTAAGCAGTGTTCGGAGACAGAGTGAAAAGTGATAAGAAAGTGATAAGGTGCCAGCCAATCAGCTCCCAACTGTCATTTTTCAAACACAGCCTGTGAGATGACAGTTGCGATCTGATTGGCTGGCACCTTATCACTTTTCACTCTGTCTCCTAACACTGCTTAGTAAATAGACCCCTAACCCTCCATGTAAAGTACTGAACTCCAGGACTAATCTCATGTATATTTGTGGTTTGTGTTCCCTTGTTTTACTTCCATAAAGAAATCATGCCTGTGTTTTATTTACAATTTAATGCTATTTTACTAGTTTCCTGAACCTTTTACCATTATACTGGGACTACTGCTGTTTTTTTTGCCCCTCACACATATACTGTAGATAGATTACAGCCCCTGTCTGACCAGTCTGGACTGGGCACTCAACCTGCAGCTGAAACCTGTCTCTCCGATGCATAGAGCTCAGACAATTGTGTTAGAGTGTTTAACATGCCATTAATATAATATGTGTAATATACAGTATGTTACAAGGTTAACTATGAGGTAGACCTGGAACAGAACCCAATTGTTTGAGGTGACGTTGCAGAACCGAGGAGTGATTGGGTCGGGTGGGGACCAGTTGAAATATCCCCAACTTACCACAGAGCTATTGGTTGTAACTTTCCACCCCCCCCCTCGTCCCCACCGGGTGACACTACATCCGGAAGTCCTCACCTGGGATGGAAAATGTGGACAAGATGGAGAAAGTTCTTTTTAAACTGGACAAACTCGCTCACAGGATAAACCCAAAGAGTGAATTTCCCGCTAGAAGCACACGTTACATAATACAGTACATTCCTTGGGTGACATCCCCGGCAAAGAAGGCCGATACGACTGCTCGTCAGCGACAGGATACAGAGAGATACATTCTTCTAAGCCAGAGAAAATTAAAGAAAACATATTTTTGTGTGTTTGTGTGTGTAACAAAACGAATAAACTGCATTTCATATGCATGTCCTTCTGTCTGCGCGAAATCCCGGTCCTATCCCTCAGTGATTTCCCCAGAGCATTCCCGTTATTGCTTGTTTTGGATTTAAATCATAAAAAAAACCTGGGTTTCCAGAACATCGTCCCACCAGCTTATTTGTTTGGATTTGTGCATACAGGCAATTAATTTGTTTGTATATGTAGTGTAATGACTAACTGAATGCAATTGCCAGTGATTCCCTGCGCGTTTTAATACTCCTCTTTGAGAAGTGATCCATATTTTATAAGGGGAGACGGCAGTTGAGAGTAAAAAAAAGAATCTTTATAGCGGAGCAAGTTTGCAGACGTACATCTAATGATCCCAGTCAGTCAGCATAAAAGAAAATTTACTATTCAATAAAGATTTCTAATTCCTACTGTCAGCTACTTATGCTTTCAAAATACGTTATTGAAATGTCATAAAAGGAATATGTTATTTTAAAAAAGCGACGCTATTCCTGCTCTCCTCCGTGATGGTATCCATCACTGCGGCAGAATAACTCTTTGCTGGTTGTATATCTCTCCTCTCGCACAGCAATCAGCCAGCAGAGAAGTGTGCACGCCAGGCGCCAAATCCGACGGGAAGCCAGCGGTATACCATATCTGAGCTATGCTAGTGCGTACTGTAGCTCGCCCTCTGGGCCTCATTCAGAGATGAGCGCTAGTGCGATCGCAGCTGCGACGATATGCTAATAGTTCCAAAGTGTACCAGCGCGTAAGGACGACCGCCGCTGCCTTCTCATCTGCGTACGATGTCGCTTACCTGTGTAAATATGGGTAACATCGATGCACATCGAGCAGCCATCTTGGCCTTGCGGCAGGTCTGACCAGCCGCAAGCACTGCAGCTCTGCTGATACGCAGAGGACTCTCACGCTGCGTATGTGATTGCAGTGGCTAATTTATGCACGCCCATGTAACGGCGTTTAAATGGTCAGACACGCCTGCATTTTTCTGACCACCCCCCCTCGTTACCTCCCCCAAACGCTGACTACCTGTCACTCACTTTGTGAATGGGTTCTCTGTGCGTGCGGAATTGCAAGACAATCGAAGCGCATGCGTAGTGCAGATTACATGCAGACGCAATGGCAAACAATCTCTCGATCTGTGTAAATATCGCCATTGCGTCCATCTCTAAATCAGACCCTCGGTTCTCGTCTAGTAAGCTGCCTGATCGTGAATGGGGCACCTGAAGCCAATATTTTATAATCGTAAATATAAAGATGTAGAATTCCCACCTTAGTCAGTGATGTCACTACACGCCCTAATGGGTGGTGCCCACACGTGATCACCGTATTGCCAGACTCTGAATAAAGCCCTGGCATTACACCCAAACACCATACTGACAGTCTCATTCATCAACGAGTGATAAAACTCGCTGTGTATGATAAATGGCGCTCCAGCCAATCAGCTCCCAACTGTCATTTTTCAAACAGGAGACCGTTGGGAGCTGATTGGCTGGAACACTGAATAACACTGTAAAATAATGTAATCAAATAAGAATTTGGCATAAATGTAAGATAACATTTATGTAACAAAAAAATCAGGTATCGGGAAGTGAAAGGTACAGTACAGTATGGTGGCCACATGAGAAGCAACTATCATAACATCCCAACATATCATGTAAACATTTGCTGGTGTACCACCCTCCCTTAGAATCCCCTTATGGCGTACCTGTCTGGTAGGAAAGTGTTGCCGTGCCCGTCCAGGGCCGTCAGCATCACCAAACTAAGGGAGCGCACTCCAAACTTTTTAAACAATCACTGACTTAACCTGAGCCATTTCCCACCGCTACCCACACGTCCATCCAATTACTCGGAACCCAACACCTCAAACTAAACTAACAACAGGGAGGGTGGGAAATCCAGAAAGCAAAGATGGGGTAAGCAGGAAGACAAGGTCACCGAAATAGTTTAGTGTGTGACCTCACCCACTCACACTCATCAATCAGACATACTCACGACCTGTCAAACTGAGCAAACTTCATTACACTAAACATATTTAACCCTTAACACGCAACCCGGCTGAACATGCAACAGGCGCGGCCTTGGGAGGTTTCAATTGACTCAATCATTCAAACATTCTCCAGAGAGTTCCGACATAACTCACATCTACAGTTTCCAAACACTTACAGTAACTCATCACATCGATCCCACCTCATGATTACGACAGAGACACTCCTGATAATCACCCACGGGCCTATTCTTCATTACATAATTATCAACAGTAATAATTAAGTTTTAAACTAGCTGCGAGTTTAAAAAATCTTTCAGGAGGCATTCATCGTGCCTCATTCATCATGCCTCATTTATCGTGCCTCATTCATCATGCCTCATTCTTCATGCCTCATTCATCGTGCCTCATTCATCATGCCTCACTAACAAAAGTATCACTTCCAAAAAGCTGCTCTTTTTGTGGAGTCAGCTTTTCGGGAACCGTGACACTTTTAGTCCTACACCTGAGGTATCCATAAGGATTTCTTCACTGCATCTGTCCCCCCTCTCTAATTCCACTGCTGTCTTTCACCCCAGATACCCCCTGCTCAGAATTGTAGCCGCCCACGCCGCCGCTGTATGCCCCCTTTTCTCCCCACCACTGTTATTAACCATGCCCCCCCCTGCGCGCATCTGCCAGTGTCCGTTCTGACCCCCCCTCCCAACGCACGGCCTCCAATGTCTGTCTCTCCCACACTCCAGCTGCCAGTGTTCGTCCCAGCACCTCCGCGGCTGCTGCTGTTGCTGATCTGGGTAACTCCCCCCGTAAACCCCCACTGGCGTTTGACCTCCCCTTGTAACCCACCGCTGGTGTTATGTGAGAGGTCAGACACTGGCGGCAGGTTATGTATCTGTGATATCTCCTACGTTACAGGAATGATGAATGGCTCTGAACCTTAACTTTTACAAAAGTACTGGAAAATTTTAATTTTTACCAACTTTTGTAGAAATGGATGACGAATAGACCACCAGTCACATTATCCACAGCCAAGCGTGTATAACAGAAGAAAGGGATAAACACGGATGCACAGGCCACTTACAGAGAAGGAAATACTCTGTAGAGGAGAAAAGTAGACAGTAAGAAATAAAAGTATAAATAAAAGGCGAAGCTATGGATAATCCGCATAATAAAATCACATGCTGATAAGTGAAAAAGAGACGGATGAGTGGGAAGAGACAGCTGTAGTAAGAGGGGGAGAAATAGAAGCAGGAAAACAGGGGGTGCTCAATAAATAGAGAGGACTGAGGGCCTGATTCAGCAAGTGAGAGAACACACGCACTCGGCCGATGTTTTTGCACTGCGCATACGTATGCATCGCACTGCGCATGTGCGAACTAGCCAGTGCAATCGGGCAAGAGTAGGTAGACCCTTCCAATATTGATGGACAGAAAGTGCCGTTTGTGGGTGGTCGTGGGAATGCAGCCGTGCCTGTGCGTTGGGACGCCATTATAGGGGCGTGCATCATTAAGGAGGTGCGGCGGCATTCACGCAGGAAGTGGCCAAAATCCTGCACGAGATCAGGTCAGCCTCTATTGTGCGTATGGTTCTCGATGTTACCGATGTTTACGCTGTCTTGCGGACTACTCAGGTTTTGAGTAAAGGGAAGTGGCCGGCATTGTGTAGTGCTGGGCATCTGCATCTTATGCTGCGGTTCCCGTGCGTAAGCATTGATAGGCATATACATGCAGCGGCCAAGTGTGAGGGTGCGCACACATGCGTTCCTTTCTGAATCAGGCCCTGAGAGAGAGAGAGAGAGAGAGAGAGAAAGAGAGAAGGCAAAGAGAGGTGAGAGAGAAAAAGGAGGAGGAAGAGAGAGAGAGGGGGAAGGATGAGAGAGGTGAGAGAGAGGGGGGGAAGGCAGAGAGAGGTGAGAGAGAGAGGTGAGAGAGAGAGGACGAGAGAGAGAGAGGAGAGAAAGAAAGGCAGAGAGACTGAGATGAGAGAGAGAGAGGCAAAGAGGTGAGAGAGAGGGGGGGGGAGGCAGAGAGAGGTGAGAGAGAGAGGATGAGAGAGAGAGGAGAGAAAGAAAGGCAGAGAGACCGAGATGAGAGAGAGAAGAGGATGAGAGAGAGAGAGAGAGAGAGAGAGAGAGAGAGAGAGGAGAGAAAGAAAGGCAGAGAGACCGAGATGAGAGAGAGAGAGGGGGGAAGGCAGAGAGAGGTGAGAGAGAGAGGTGAGAGAGAGAGAGGTGAGAGAGAGAGGATGAGAGAGAGAGAGAGGGGGGAAGGCAGAGAGAGGCGAGAGAGAGAGGTGAGAGAGAGAGAGGTGAGAGAGAGAGGATGAGAGAGAGAGAGAGAGAGGGGGGAAGGCAGAGAGAGGTGAGAGAGAGAGGATGAGAGAGAGAGGAGAGAAAGAAAGGCAGAGAGACCGAGATGAGAGAGAGAGAGAGTGAGGGAAGGCAGAGAGAGGTGAGAAAGGGAGAGAGAGACAGACAGACCCAGGCAGCACAGGTTACACAATATCTATGTTTTTTATGGTTTGCAAATAATTTTGTTCTCTGTTCCCCACAAAATGACCATTACTAAATGTATCTATAGTAATTCTCTGGAACATTACGGTTTAACAAAGTTTTAGTTTAAAAGTAATAGGATAAATCTACACTTTACCAACTTTCTGTAAAAAGAAGCCCAGTAATACTTACAGGGAGAGCAGCCAGTCATATTGTCTAATCAGCCTACATACACCTGCGTATCATTTGCTGTTGTGCTACAAAGTAACTCTGTGTGACAAATTTATTTTTATAACATAACATTTACTCCAGATGCTCAAGAAATAAATGAACTTCGCTATAAGTTGCTTCTGAGCCACAAAATGAATTTTAATACACACAGGGCCTGATTCAGAGCCGGTCGCTCTGACAGAGTGCTCGCTCTGAATTAGGGCTGTTTTTTTTTTTAGAACGGCCTCCTGGACGCTCGCATAGCTGTGGGTGACCACCCACAGCTATAGCGAGCAGCCAGGAAGATGGTCGCGATGGTCAAGACCATCACGGCCATCGGGCTTGCGACAAGACCCTTGTGGTAGGATCTCGTTGCCGCAAGCCCCAGAGAGATTTCTCCCACTGACATCACTTGTGATGTCAGTGGGGCCGCCCCCAAACGTTCCCCATTGGAACGCCTCCGTTTGGGCAGCCACTTCAACGGCCCGCCCACCAAAGGGGGCATGCTGTCACTCAACATCGACAGCACGCCCCCTTTGTTGCGAGACCCGGAGCGACGGAGGGCCCGTCGCTATCCGAGTCTCACGCATGCGCACGACGGAGCCGGCTCCGTCGTGTGCATGCGCACTGGCCCATCATCGTCCCGCTTGCGACCGCACAGCGCTTGCGACCGGGTCTGAATCAGGCCGACAGTCTCACACAATCGTGCGGGATGAGAGGGGGCGAGCGGGGGATGGATCAGGATGAGGCAGAGATTAGGCGGCAGATGCCGGATCTATTTACTAGTACCAAAAATAATGTAATAAGAGACAGAAGCCAGTGGCCCTGATTCAGAGCCGGACGCTGTGACAGAGCGCTTGCTCTGAATCAGGGCCGTCCTTCATTTTTAGAGTGGCCTCCTGGCCGCTCGTATAGCTGTGGGTGACCACCCACAGCTATAGCGAGCGGCCAGGAAGATGGTCGCGATGGTCAAGACCATCGCGACCATCGTACTTGCGACGAGACCCTTGTGGTAGGGTCTCGTTGCCGCAAGCCCTGGAGTGCTTTCAGCTCTATCAGAGCCGAGAGCACTCCCACTGACGTCACTTGTGATGTCAGTGGGGCCAGCCCCAGACGGTAGGCGTTCCCATGGGAACGCCCCTGGCACGCATGCCACGCCCCTGGCACGCCCACCAAAGGGGGCGTGCTGTCACTCACCATCGACAGCACACCCCCTTTGTAGCGAGACCCGGAGCGACGGCTTGTCCGTCGCTATCCAGGTCTCGCGCATGCGCACGACGGAGCCGCGGGTCTGAATTAGGCCCAGTGTATGGACAGACAAGCTGGATTAGAGGAAGTATCGGCTGCTCTGTGTCCTCCATATACAGCTCTGCCAGTATACATAGACCAGAATTATTTAGTTCTAGGTTACTGTTAAATACTCGTTGTTCTTCGTCTTCTTTTACAATGATGGTAATTGGGGGAGGACAGGGGTGAGTGTCTCTGTGATGAGGGGGACATTTGGTTGTGACCATCACCTATCAATGTTTTGTGTACTTCTAGGAGCTAAAAGGTGAGGTAGCTGAACTATAACCTGAGTGACGCAAATCCCATCATGCCTCCAATGACTTTGCCGCAGGTATGTACTCTGGCGCAGATTCAGAGATGGACACAATGCCGATGTTATGGCAGACTGGCGATGTTATTTTTACTGTGCACGCATCGGCGGTCGCACTGCGCAAGTGCAGCGATGGTCTTGCAGCGGCAGAGAGGATTTATTTGCAAAGTGACTGACAGTCAGGAACGGTTTGTAAGCAGTAATGGGGGGGGTGACGTCTCAAACGCAAGCGTGTTTCCACCATTTTAATGGCGTGTCACATCCTGCGCCTGCAATCCTGTTAGCAGTTGTTTAGGCTCCGGCGGCCATTCTGTACGACAATAGGGTTACTCAGAAGTCTGATGATCGACCAATGTGCATTCGATGGTTGCATCCTTTTACGCAAGTGGTGGATCTATGATGTCCCGGTGCGCGTCTCAATACCAGTTACAGCAGCGACGCCATTTGTGTCCATCCCTGAATCAGGACCTCTGTTGGGAATTTGTGGGAATTATGGTTGTGGTCGGAAGTATAGGTAACACAGTTTTACTACTGCACAGGCCTGAACAATGTGATTAATGCCATTCACAAATGAGAAGGGATTTGTGATACCTGGGTGTATAAGGGTGGAGGCTGGGAGGTGACCTAAAGTGATCACAAAAAGGGTCAGTTTCATGGGTGTGTCATGGGCGTGTTATGGGCGTGTCATGGGTGTGTTATGGGAGTGTCATGGAGGTGTTATAGGAGTGTCATAGGTGTGTTATAGGAGTGTCATGGGTGTGTTATAGTAGTGTCATGGGTGTGTTATAGGAGTGTCAGTATCGTGTTATGGGTGTGTTATAGGAGTGTCAGTATCGTATTATGGGTGTGTTATAGGAGTGTCAGTATCGTGTTATGGGTGTGTTATGGGAGTGTCATAGGTGTGTTATGGGAGTGTCATAGGTGTGTTATGGGAGTGTCATAGGCGTGTTATAGGAGTGTCCTGGGCGTGTTATAGTAGTGTCCTGGGTGTGTTATAGGAGTGTCATGGGAGTGTTATAGAAGTGTCATAGGTGTGTTATGTAGTGTCATGGGCGTGTTATAGGAGTGTCATGGGCGTGTTATAGGAGTGTCATAGGTGTGTTATAGGAGTGTCATGGGCGTGTTATAGGAGTGTCATGGGTGTGTTATAGTAGTGTCATGGGTGTGTTATAGTAGTGTCATGGCTGTGTTATGGGCGTGTCATGGGTGTGTTATGGGCGTGTCATGGGGTGTTATGGGAGTGTCATGGGTGTGTTATGGGCATGTCATGGGTGTGTTATGGGCATGTCATGGGCATGCTATGGGAGTGTCATGGGTGTGTCATGGGTGTGTTATGGGAGTGTCATGGGTGTGTTATGGGTGTGTTATGGTTGTGTCATGGGAGTGTCATGGGTGTGTTATGGGAGTGTCATGGGTGTGTTATGGGTGTGTCATGGTTGTGTTATGGGTGTGTTATGGGTGTGTTATGGGCGTGTCATGGGAGTGTCATGGGTGTGTTATGGGAGTGTCATGGGTGTGTTATGGGAGTGTCATGGGTGTGTTATAGGAGTGTCATGGGTGTGTTATGGGAGTGTCATGGGTGTGTTATGGGTGTGTTATGGTTGTGTCATGGGAGTGTCATGGGTGTGTTATGGGTGTGTTATGGTTGTGTCATGGGAGTGTCATGGGTGTGTTATGGGTGTGTTATGGGCGTGTCATGGGAGTGTCATGGGTGTGTTATGGGAGTGTCATGGGTGTGTTATGGGAGTGTCATGGGTGTGTTATAGGAGTGTCATGGGTGTGTTATGGGAGTGTCATGGGTGTGTTATGGGAGTGTCATGGGTGTGTTATAGTAGTGTCATGGGTGTGTTATGGGAGTGTCATGGGTGTGTTATGGGAGTGCCATGGGCGTGTCATGGGTGTGTTATGGGAGTGCCATGGGTGTGTTATGGGCGTGTCATGTGAGTGTCATGGGCCTGCTATGGGAGTGTCATAGGTGTGTTAAGGGCGTGTCATGGGTGTGTTATGGGCGTGTCATGGGTGTGTTATGGGAGTGTCATGGGTGTGTTATGGGCATGCTATGGGAGTGTCATGGGTGTGTTATGGGTGTGTCATGGGTGTGTTATGGGTGTGTTATGGGAGTGTCATGGGAGTGTCATGGGCATGCTATGGGAGTGTCATGGGCATGTAATGGAAGTGCCATGGGCATGTTATGGGAGTGTCATGGGTGTGTTATGGGCATGTCATGGGCATGCTATGGGAGTGTCATGGGTATGTTATGGGCGTGTCATGGGTGTTTTATGGGAGTGTCATGGGCGTGTCATGGGTGTGTTATGGGCATGTCATGGGCATGCTATGGGAGAGTCATGGGTGTGTCATGGGCCTGTCATGGGCATGCTATTGGAGTGTCATGGGTGTGTTATGGGAGTGTCATGGGTGTGTTATGGGCGTGTCATTGGTGTGTTATGGGAGTGTCATGGGTGTGTTATGGGCATGCTATGGGAGTGTCATGGGTGAGTTATGGGAAGTGTCATGGGCGTGTTACGGGAGTGTCATGGGCATGTTTTTGGCGTGTCATGGGCGTATGGGAGTGTCATCGGCATGTAATGGGAGTGCCATGGGCATGTTATGGGCGTGTCATGGGTGTGTTATGGGAGTGTCATGGGTGTGTTATGGGCGTGTCATTGGTGTGTTATGGGAGTGTCATGGGTGTGTTATGGGCATGCTATGGGAGTGTCATGGGTGAGTTATGGGAAGTGTCATGGGCGTGTTACGGGAGTGTCATGGGCATGTTTTTGGCGTGTCATGGGCGTATGGGAGTGTCATCGGCATGTAATGGGAGTGCCATGGGCATGTTATGGGCGTGTCATGGGTGTGTTATGGGAGTGTCATGGGCGTGTCATGGGTGTGTTATGGGCATGTCATGGGCATGCTATGGGAGAGTCATGGGTGTGTCATGGGCATGTCATGGGCATGCTATTGGAGTGTGATGGGTGTGTTATGGGCGTATCATGCGTGTTTTATGGGAGTGCCATGGGCATGTTATGAGAGTGTCATGGGTGTGTTATGGGCGTGTCATGGGCATGCTATGGGAGTGTCATGGGTATGCTATGGGAGTGTCATGGGTATGCTATGGGAGTGTCATGGGTGAGTTATGGGAAGTGTCATGGGCGTGTTACGGGAGTGTCATGGGCATGTTTTCGGCGTGTCATGGGCGTATGGGAGTGTCATGGGTGTGCTATGGGAGTCTCATGGGTGTGTTATGGGCATGTCATGGGTGTGTTATGGGCGTGTTATGGGAGTGCCATGGGCATGTTATGGGCGTGTCATTGGTGTGTTATGGGAGTGTCATGGGTGAGTTATGGGAAGTGTCATGGGCGTGTTATGGGATTGTCATGGGCGTGTTTTCGGCGTGTCATGGGCGTATGGGAGTGTCATGAGTGTGTTATGTGTGTGTCATGGGCATGTCTTGGGCATGCTATGGGAGTGTCATGGGTGTGCTATGGGAGTGTCATGGGCGTGTTATGGGAGTGTCATGGGCGTGTTACTGGAGTGTCATGGGCGTGTTTTCGGCGTGTTATGGGCATGCTATGGGAGTGTCATGGGCGTGTTTTTGGCGTGTCATGGGCATGCTATGGGAGTGTCATGGGTGTGTTATTGGCATTTCATGGGTGTGTTATGGGAATGTCATTCCCAATTACAAATCCACAGCGTCAGAGGCCATGTTTAGGTGGATTGGAGCAGCCAGAGCAATCCCTAGGTTACTGTAAATGTTGATGGTGCGACCAATGTTGCATCTATGTTGGTGTGTTTACAATTTCCATAGCAAATACACAGAATGGAGTTGGATTACGTTGGGAGTCAAATGGGAAAAACAGACGGCTAGCATTTGAGGCTCGGGCGGATATAAGTGATGGGAAGCCATTTTATTTAGCCAAGTTGAGGGTACAAAAATTGTCGTAAACTTTATTTTTCTCAATTACAAATATCAACTTTTTAGTTGTCACTGTGTAATGCTGCTTGTTTGTAAATAGTGTACTCTTTTTCAGAATTATCAAGTTCTACTGTTTCTGGTCGCAGTTAAATTCATCCCACAATCATCCCTACTTGTTGGTGCTCCAATGAAGAACCATATTCAGCAACAGGCTATGGATTATGGTCCCAAACAGTTTATAATACTAGAATACAAGCAATCTTTCAGTAAAGTCTGCAGAGTTTAAGGGAGTAACTCAGCACTGTATTTCAAAGGGAGTAAAAAAATTGTCCTGCAGCTCAGTGCTTAAACTACCTGTGACTAATCTGAATAATGACAATTATGCTTCTATCAAGTAATGACTTATAATATGACAGATCAAAGCTTAACAACAAAGAGCCGTATAAGACAGGCAGGCAGAAGCATCCTATGTAAAAATGACCAGCTAATTCATATAAGATATGAGAGTACTGCAAAGGGCACGTGGGGTACATTACAGAAGTACAAGCACTGGACTGCTACTTCCAGATAACAGAATTGTATTTCCTAGTCAGCACAAGCTGAAACTAAGAAGAAAAAAAGTGATTTGCATATATCACTTTCTATAGCAAAATTTTGTTATTCAATGACAATTTCCAAATAAACCACAATTGCAGGGAACACTCTATAGGAATCAGTTCTTTTTGAAAGCTCCCCCCAAAAAAGCCATTTCAATGAATGAGAAACATGCTGTGCGTCCACTCCCAAATCTCTCACCAAGGGGCAGATGTCATAAGCTCTGGAAAGTGATAAATTTGAAAGTGATAAACTACCAACTAATCAGCTCCTAACTGTCATTTTTCAAACACAGGGCCTGATTCAGAGCCAGACGCTCTGACAAGAGCGCTCGCTCTGAATCAGGGCCCTCCTACCTAAAATTGGAGCGGCCTCCTGGCCGCTCGCATAGCTGTGGGTGACCACCCATAGCTTATGCGAGCAGCCAAAAAGATGGTCGCGATGGTCAAGTCCATCGGGCTTGCGACGAGACCCTGCAGTAGGGTCTCGCTGCCGCAAGTCCAGGAGTGCTTTTGGCTCTATCAGAGCCAAAAGCACTCCCACTGACATCACTAGTGATGTCAGTGGGGCCGGCCCCAGACGGGAACGCCTCCATCTGGGCAGCAACGTCCCCGGCACGCCCGCCAAAGGGGGGCGTGCTGTCACTCACCATCGACAGCAGGCCCCCTTTGGTGCGAGACCCATAGCGACGGCTTGGCTGTCGCTATGCGGGTCTCGCGCATGCGTGCGAGCGGATCTGAATCAGGCCCACAGCCTGTAACATGGCAGTTAGGAGCTGAGTGTCTGGTAGTTTATCACTCTCCACTTTATCACTTTCCAGAGCTTAGTACATCTCCCCCCCCGAGCCTGAGCACCAGACAGTATATAATGGACTGAGGTCAGTAACATCCCACCTGTCTATTATGCTAGAATAGTATAAATGAAGTTATTACACAGCTATAAATAAAGTTTATTTGAATAAAAGACTCTCCAAGTGTTTAGTACTTTATTAAATAAAACTTAATTTAATAATTTTTCTACTTCCTTTGTCTGTGGTAGTCAA
Source organism: Taudactylus pleione (assembly GCA_031769625.1). Taxonomy (NCBI): domain Eukaryota; kingdom Metazoa; phylum Chordata; class Amphibia; order Anura; family Myobatrachidae; genus Taudactylus; species Taudactylus pleione. Next base: position 545,584 of record JAUIMM010000556.1, read on the forward strand.
TGGGAGATACTATTATCATTGGATTTTCTTCTTTTTTTTTTATCTAGATCCATCAAAGTTCTATGAGGGGCGAATATAGCCCAGGCAAAGACCACACAGCAGTGATGACTGATGCTTAATGACCAAACAGTGGAGGAAGAGGGTGCCAGGAATCACTCTTTATCAAGAGCTAACACACAGTGGTTTCCCTCCTTGCTGCTTGTGATTGGCTGGCACTGAAGGGAGTCCTGGAAACTTCCTGCTTTGATCCAACATCTGTATAAAATGACTGAATCACTATTATTGCCTGAAAAAGCAATTAACAATGATGTGAGTTTCGACATGAAGAACTATTGAAAGGAATGGGTCAATAATAGAAGGGATATTGAAATGATTGGTCCATCAACGTTAATGGGAAAAGCTCCTGTAACTGGACAGAAATTAGCTTCTTCTTTTTTTTTTTTAATTGCCCAAAATCTATAAAAAAAATTCACAATTTGCTTTATTTTAATAACTAAATGCTGTTTGTTCACTTATTTCATGATTTATGGTGATTTTGGTTGATGTTAAACAAAACTGATTTTCTCCTAGAGATGATCAAAGGGAAAAAAGTCCATTTATCAGTTTTAGATGAATGAACAGAACAGTAGCTACTTTCGTGGAGATTTAAAACAAGTGTTCTCCCTTCTAAGATTTAGTTCCAGTTAAGGATGTGCGGTTCGTGTTTTTCAGAAAACCGAACACACACGAACTTTGGGGTTCCGAGTCGATTTGAGTCCTGACTTTTTTGACTTTTGGGGTTCTGAGTAGAGCTGAGTCCCCACTTGGGGCTGCTGTGATTTTGGAACTCGGATTTAAAAATCAAATTTCAGGTTTTGGGTTGCATGTAAACAGGTCCAAGTGACATGATTGTAGCTGTTTTTACCAATTAAAGAAAGATCCAAAACCAAAACAGAAAAGCACCAGAACATTTTAGGGTGGTTTTGCCAAAACCAAAACACGGGGGTCTGCACACATCACACACATTTGTACTGTATAACTACTTCAATAATTAATAAAAATTGTGTCTATATTCTATAATCATAGTATGTTTTGCTGCTATATCACCCTCCAACCAAAGGCATCTTCAGCGGCAAAGACCCTCACCGCTCAGGTGCAAACACCGAAACTTCCACCGCAAAAGCAGAGAGTCAGAACAAGTTGTCCGGGACAGGTCTGAGTCAGCGCGACGCGCGGCAAGATGTTGTGTATTTGTATAAAAGCTTGCTCCGACAGCAGAAACAATGTACGAGAGAATGTTTTTTTTCCATATCTAATGGAAAGAATAACACTCAGAGACTCAATTCTTGTAATGAAAACCCCCACATTAATTTTATTTTTGATGTGTCATTGTAATTCAAGAGATGTTTTTAATCTCTGAATTGCCTAGGCACAATAAACCATTTAAAAAGAATTTGGCAGCCCGCCCCGTGCCTTGCAACAGCTTTTTTTCATTTACAACTGTTTTTTTGAACCCAGCTATTGAAAGCTTTGTTGCACATATTAAAATAAAGTATCTTACTTCAAACAGGAATTTCAGAGAATATAATCAGGAGAGAAGAAGGAAACACAATGCGCCCGGCAGATGAAAGGTAATAATATAGAAAACACAACTATTTATACAGCACGTCTTATTTTTCATTAGGAAAGACACGAAGATTGATGGTTCATTAAGTGGCTACTTTTATGTGGTTTTATTGGGTTATCCAATAGTTTTCATTCTTTTCAGAGACATTTATAATTTACTGTTTAATTAAGATTGTAATATCAGCCATTCAGGACAGAAATTCAATTAAACAAAAAGAGAATTTTATTCCAGCGTAACAAAACAAAACAAAACAAAACAAAAATCAGGTATTTACCTTAATTTCCTAGATGTAGTTTTATAATCCTCCAAAAAGCAAAAAGCACTAATAAAAGGCTCAACGTTATGCAATGTAAGGAAATGGGAAACGTTTCCTTTCTGTTGTGTTAATTTCACTTAATCTTACGCGGCGCACAACTTTATAGACAGTGGCAATAGCAAAGGTGCAATTTTGCTTTATACACAATGCAAGGAATGGCTGTCAGCACAACCGTAGAAGTGTAACGCACCAGGATTTGTTAATCTCACCACTGATTATTATATTATTGATTATAAAGAGGGAACTCTTGTTACAATGGCCCTGATTCAGACCCACTCGCAAGCGGCTGTCCGCTCGCAAGTGGGTCGATGGTCTGCACTGAGCATGCGCACGACGGAGGGAGCTCCGTCGTGCGCATGCGCCAGACACGACGAGCGAAGGAAAGTCCTTCGCTCGTTATGTCTGATCAAAGGGGGCGTGCTGTCAATGTTGATTGACAGCACGCCCCCTTTGGTGGGCGTGCCGGGGGCGTGCCTCCCTGACGGGGGCATTCCCAAGGGAACGCCTCCCGTCAGAAGCCGGCCCACTGACATCACTAGTGATGTCAGTGGGAGTGATTTTGGCTCTGATAGAGCCAAAATCACTCCGGGCCTTGCGGTTGAAAACCTCAACCGCAGGCTCCGGCTCGCAGTTTCGATGGTCGCGATGGTCACGACCATCGCGGCCATCAAACTGCATGCTCGTATAGCTGTGGGTGGTGACCCACAGCTATACGAGCATCCAGGAGGACGCTCCATTTTTATGGAGGGCAGCCCTCATTCAGAGCGTGCGCTCTGCTCAGAGCGTACGGCTCTGAATGAGGGCCCATGTTGGGCAAATCTTGTCCAACCAATGAAATCAGCTGTATCGAGTTACATGCTGCTATGTAGGGAAAATGTTACTTTCCCTACATGCACCATGTACACTAAGGGGGTCATTCAGACCCGCTCGTGAGCGGAAGTACGCTCGCAAGCGGGTCAATGTCCCCCACTGCGCATGCGCACGATGGAGGGAGCTCCGTCGTGCGCATGCGCAAGACCCGGAGAGCGACGGGCTCTCCATCGCTCCGGGTCTCGCACCAAAGGGGGCGTGCTCTCGATGTTGATTGACAGCACGCCCCCTTTGTTGGGCGTGCCGGGGGCGTGCCTGCCAGATGGAGGCGTTCCCATGGGAACGCCTACCGTCTCAAGCCGGCCCCACTGACATCACTAGTGATGTCAGTGGGAGTGATTTTGGCTCTGATAGAGCCAAAATCACTCCAGGGCTTGCGGCAGTGAGACCCTACCGCAGGGTCTCCGTCGCAAGCCCGATGGTCGCGATGGTGTTGACCATCGCGACCATCATCATGGACGCTCGCATAAGCTGTGGGTGGTAACCCACAACTATGCGAGCGTCCATGAGGACGCTCCTAAAACAGGTAGGAGGGCCCTGATTCAGAGCGGGCGCTCTGGTCAGAGCGTTTAGCTCTGAATCAGGCCCTAAGTGCCACTGTTACTTACACACTTAAGGCTCTTAACGGTTGTGACACAAAAATGGTTAACCCTAATAAACCTGCTTTTGTAAAAATTAAGTTTTCGGGTCATTTATCAAAAAGGTAATGCAGGAGATATTACAGATATGTCCTGCTTACTTTCCTCTCCGAAATGGCCCGCTGTCCTCATACACTAGTATCACAGATGTCTCCTGCTTACCTTTCTCTCCGTGAATGGCCCGCTGTCCTCATACACTAGTATCACAGATATCTCCTGCTTACCTTCCTCTCCCGGAATGGCCCGCTGTCCTCATACACTAGTATCACAGATGTCTCCTGCTTACCTTTCTCTCCGTGAATGGCCCGCTGTCCCCATACACTAGTATCACAGATATCTCCTGCTTACCTTTCTCTCCCGGTATGGCTCGCTGTCCCCATACACTAGTATAACAGATATCTCCTGCTTACCTTTCTCTCCGTGAATGGCCCGCTGTCCCCATACACTAGTATCACAGATATCTCCTGCTTACCTTTCTCTCCCGGTATGGCTCGCTGTCCCCATACACTAGTATAACAGATATCTCCTGCTTACCTTTCTCTCCCGGAATGGCCCGCTGTCCTCATACACTAGTATCACAGATGTCTCCTACTTACCTTCCTCTCCCGGAATGGCCCGCTGTCCCCATACACTAGTATCACAGATATCTCCTGCTTACCTTTCTCTCCCGGAATGGCCCGCTGTCCCCATACACTAGTATCACATATATCTCCTGCTTACCTCTCTCTCCCGAAATGGCCCGCTGTCCCCATACACTAGTATCACAGATATCTCTTGCTTACCTTTCTCTCCCGGAATGTCCCGCTGTCCCCATACACAAGTATCACAGATATCTCTTGCTTACCTTTCTCTCCCGGAATGTCCCGGTGTCCTCATACACTAGTATCACAGATGTCTCCTGCTTACCTTTCTCTCCGTGAATGGCCCACTGTCCCCATACACTAGTATCACAGATATCTCCTGCTTACCTTCCTCTCCCGGAATGGCCCGCTGTCCCCATACACTAGTATCACAGATATCTCCTGCTTACCTTTCTCTCCCAGAATGGCCCGTTGTCCCCATACACTAGTATCACAGATATCTCCTGCTTACCTTCCTCTGGCGGAATGGCCCGCTGTCCCCATACACTAGTATCACAGATATCTCCTGCTTACCTCTCTCTCCCGGAATGGCTCGCTGTCCTCATACACTAGTATCACAGATATCTCCTGCTTACCTCTCTCTCCCGGAATGGCCCGTGGTCCCCATACACTAGTATCACAGATATCTCCTGCTTACCTCTCTCTCCCGGAATGTCCCGCTGTCCCCATACACTAGTATCACAGATATCTCCTGCTTACCTCTCTCTCCCGGAATGGCCCGTGGTCCCCATACACTAGTATCACAGATATCTCCTGCTTACCTCTCTCTCCCGGAATGTCCCGCTGTCCCCATACACTAGTATCACAGATATCTCCTGCTTACCTTCCTCTCCCGGAATGGCCCGCTGTCCTCATACACTAGTATCACAGATGTCTCCTGCTTACCTTTCTCTCCGTGAATGGCCCGCTGTCCCCATACACTAGTATCACAGATATCTCCTGCTTACCTTTCTCTCCCGGTATGGCTCGCTGTCCCCATACACTAGTATAACAGATATCTCCTGCTTACCTTTCTCTCCCGGAATGGCCCGCTGTCCTCATACACTAGTATCACAGATGTCTCCTACTTACCTTCCTCTCCCGGAATGGCCCGCTGTCCCCATACACTAGTATCACAGATATCTCCTGCTTACCTTTCTCTCCCGGAATGGCCCGCTGTCCCCATACACTAGTATCACAGATATCTCCTGCTTACCTTTCTCTCCCGGAATGGCCCGCTGTCCCCATACACTAGTATCACATATATCTCCTGCTTACCTCTCTCTCCCGAAATGGCCCGCTGTCCCCATACACTAGTATCACAGATATCTCTTGCTTACCTTTCTCTCCCGGAATGTCCCGCTGTCCCCATACACAAGTATCACAGATATCTCTTGCTTACCTTTCTCTCCCGGAATGTCCCGGTGTCCTCATACACTAGTATCACAGATGTCTCCTGCTTACCTTTCTCTCCGTGAATGGCCCACTGTCCCCATACACTAGTATCACAGATATCTCCTGCTTACCTTCCTCTCCCGGAATGGCCCGCTGTCCCCATACACTAGTATCACAGATATCTCCTGCTTACCTTTCTCTCCCAGAATGGCCCGTTGTCCCCATACACTAGTATCACAGATATCTCCTGCTTACCTTCCTCTGGCGGAATGGCCCGCTGTCCCCATACACTAGTATCACAGATATCTCCTGCTTACCTCTCTCTCCCGGAATGGCTCGCTGTCCTCATACACTAGTATCACAGATATCTCCTGCTTACCTCTCTCTCCCGGAATGGCCCGTGGTCCCCATACACTAGTATCACAGATATCTCCTGCTTACCTCTCTCTCCCGGAATGTCCCGCTGTCCCCATACACTAGTATCACAGATATCTCCTGCTTACCTTTCTCTCCCGGAATGGCCGCTGTCCCCATACACTAGTATCACAGATATATCCTGCTTACCTTTCTCTCCCAATGTCACCAGCTGCCCCCCTACACTAGTATCACATATATCTCCTGCTTACCTTTCTCTCCCGGAATGTCCCGCTGTCCCCATACACTAGTATCACAGATATCTTCTGCTTACCTTTCTCTCCCGATGTGACCCACTGTCCCCATACACTAGTATCACAGATATCTCCTGCTTACCTTCCTCTCACGGAATGGCCCGCTGTCCTAATACACTAGTATCACAGATGTCTCCTGCTTACCTTCCTTTCCCGATGTGACCCACTGTCCCCATACACTAGTATCACTGATATCTCCTGCTTACCTTCCTCTCCCAGAATGGCCCGCTGTCCTCATACACTAGTATCACAGACGTCTCCTGCTTACCTTCCTCTCCCGGAATGGCCGCTGTCCTCATACACTAGTATCACAGATGTCTCCTGCTTACCTTCCTCTCCCGGAATGGCCCGCTGTCCCCATACACTAGTATCACAGATATCTCCTGCTTACCTTCCTCTCCCGGTATGGCCCGCTGTCCCCATACACTAGTATCACAGATATCTCCTGCTTACCTTTCTCTCCCGGAATGTCCCGCTGTCCCCATATACTAGTATCACATATATCTCCTACTTACCTTCCTCTCCCAGAAAGGCCCACTGTCCCCATACACTAGTATCACAGAGATCTCCTGCTAACCTTTCTCTTCTGGAATGGCCGCTGTCCCCATACACTAGTATCACAGATATCTCCTGCTTACCTTCCTCTCCCGGAATGGCCCGCTGTCCCCATACACTAGTATCACAGATATTTCCTACTTACCTTTCTCTCCCGGAATGGCCGCTGTCCCCATACACTAGTATCACAGATATCTCCTGCTTACCTTTCTCTCCTGGAATGGCCCGCAGTCCCCATACACTAGTATCACAGATATCTCCTGCTTACCTTCCTCTCCCGATATGACCCGCTGCCCCCAAACACTAGTATCACAGATATCTCCTGCTTACCTTTCTCTCCCGGAATGGCCGCTGTCCTCATACACTAGTATCACAGATATCTCCTGCTTACCTTTCTCTCCTGGAATGGCCGCTGTCCCCATACACTAGTATCACAGTTATCTCCTGCTTACCTTCATCTCCCGATATGACCCGCTGCCCCCATACACTACTATGGGGACAGAAATTCCTCAATCTCCTATAATTTCAGAGCTAGACTGCGGGAGCTTTCGCCATCTTTAGATGACCTTTGCTCCCGCTCGCAGCGCACACCCTGCTCCTTCCCTATGGGAAGGAGTCCCGGGTTGTGAAGAGGGATTCTTTAAGATCCCTCCGCTCCTTTTCTGACTCCTTTCACTGGACATTGGGGCTTTGTGCGCCTGTGTGAACTCTAGGTCAGCCAGGTGCACCAGCTCTGCCGAGTCGACTCGCGAGTGCTAAGTTTCACTGCTCAGACAGAAGCCGTGGAGCCGTTCGGGGAGAATGCTGATTTTTGGATCAGCTCTCTTGGTGCCTGGGCAATGATGAATTACCCTGGTGCTGGCAACGAGTTAGTATGTTAATTATCGGACCCCCAATAATTAACATAATGAATAGACCCCAAAGAGTTAGAAACTGAAAATGGACCAATAGTGGCTGGAGTTTCTCCTCACCAAAGACCCCCGTGTGCTGTTACAGGGCAACACTGGTTTCCTTTATGCCAGGATAGTTGGCACAAGTAGTGAATATAAATAGGGGAACATGAAATTCTAAGTCATTACCCTTAATAACAGGTGCCGGATTAACCCATGAAGGAACAGAGGGTGAGCAGGAGAACAGTAGGTAATAATTGCTCCTCACAAATAAAGTTGTGTCCCAGCTGAGTGCAGCCCATTCATTCATAGGAACCGGGCGTACCCCTAATGGATGTGGCATTACCCCAAGGTAATGTGACTCCGCCAACGTGAGAACAAGCCCAGAATTTAGTGTCTTCTTCTCCTCTCTTCTACTTCTTCTTAATTAACTGTTAAAATAGTCAACACCACAAAATATATTGTGACACAAATGTATTCATTTTTTACCACAAAAAAAAAAGACCCTATTAATACAGATATAACAGCTGCTCTGGTTTATTACAGACCCGGCCTTGTTTTCTAGCAGATGTTATATTTTGGCAGCTTTTTGTTTTCTCCACATTACAGTAACTCTCACAGAATTTATATTGGCTCCTCTTGTCCATGTAATATTTTATTAATTCAATGATGTCCAAAGTATTGTGTGATCCATAATCAAACCATAGAAGGTTAAAGGCATTTTTTTTTAAATAAAACTCTGTCTTCCAGTGTTATTATGGGGTAACTCAATTAGCGGGCTTTTGTGGTGGCGACGTGCGCCTACACGCATCCGCGTTAATTACGGTTAGCCAATATTTTCACATGTTCCTGTGGGATGACAAAACTGACACTTTGTTTAAAAGATTCTTCAAAGTCTTCTGAGTTTGTCAAGGGTCAAATTCTGGGGAGAGCGCAAACATTTATAGGTATATAAAAAGTGTGATACAAACGCTGATTTGTGGATCGAGCTTAGGGGGTCATTCAGACCCGCTCGTGAACGGCAGTACGCTCGCAAGCGGGTCGATGTCCCCCACTGTGCATGCGCACGACGGAGGGAGCTCCATTATGCGCATGCGCGAGACCCGGAGAGCGACGGGCTCTCCATCGCTCCGGGTCTCGCACCAAAGGGAGCATGCTGTCGATGTTGAGTGACAGCACGCCCCCTTTGGTGGGCGTGCCAGGGGCGTGCCTGCCAGACGGAGGCGTTCCCATGGGAACGCCTACCGTCTCAAGCCGGCCCCACTGACATCACTAGTGATATCAGTGGGAGTGATTTAGGCTCTGATAGAGCCAAAATCACTCCAGGGCTTGCGGCAGCGAGACCCTACCGCAGGGTCTCCGTCGCAAGCCCAATGGTCGCGATGGTCTTGACCATCGCGACCATCATCATGGACGCTTGCTATAGCTGTGGGTGGTAACCCACAGCTATGCGAGCGTCCATGAGGACGCTCCAAAAAAAGGTAGGAGGGCCCTGATTCAGAGCGAGCGCTCTGGTCAGAGGGTTCAGCTCTGAATCAGGCCCTTATTTCCATTAGAGATGTGCGCGTAACCCCATGTATTGGTTTTGGCAAAACCACCCTCAAGTGTTTTGGTTCGGTTCTGGATTTCTTTAAAATTGATAAAGACAGCTATAATCATGTCATTTGGACCTGTTTACCTGCAATCCAAATCCCGAGAGCTGGATGAGCGTTAACAACTTCTGCTGGGAGTCGCTGGATGGATTTTTGCAGGGTGAGAGTTTATTGAATTATAACATTTAGATAAAAAAAAAAAAAAGCAGAAAGCAAAAGATGTTTAAAATAAGGTCACAGGGTGGAGGTGGCAACATTGGGACTTGGAGCTGCAATTTCCTCCACAGAAAAAGGGATTGAGTATGAGATCCCACTAGTCAGAATCCCGACGCCTGCAGGTAAGTACCCTAACTCTCCCCGTAACCCTAGCCCACCTTTCATGCAGCCTAACCCTAACCCTCCCCCTTATGCCTAACCTTATACCCTAAACCCCAAGCCTAATACTTACCATCGGGATGTCAGCGGTTGGGATTCTGGACAGGGGCGTTTCTAGAGAGGAGGTGGCCCATGTGCAGTCTCCGACACGGGCCCCCTCCTCTCCGCCCGGCAGCGAACTGAGCTGTACGCGGCCAGCGCCGGAGTTATAGACTCTGGGCACTAGAGTGTGCCCAGAGTCTATAGTGTATGCACAGGTCACCGGGAAAATGGCCGCGGCGGCCGTTTCCCCTGTACTGTGCATGCACAAACCACGGGAAATTGGCCGCCGCAGCCATTTTCCAGCCGTTTTACAGCGCCGGACCCCCGTGCCGACGTAGGACTCCGGAGAGGTAAGCAATGTTATGGGTGCAGGGTGTGCGGTGTGGAGCCCCCCTGGACCCAGGGGCCCGTGTTCCCCGCAAACCCTGCACCCATTATAGATACGTCCCTGATTCTGGAGCTGCGATTCCAACTGCTTTCAGGATTCAGGCGCCGAGATTCTGACTGCCGGCATCCTGACCACCGGCATGGCGACTACGTCCCAGAAAACAGGACTTTAGTACAAGGAGTCATCTTAAACTTTCAGCTTTTGTACTTCTAATGCTGGCCATACACGCTACAATTATCGGGACGATCCGCCCGATATTGGCGGATCGCCGCGATAATTGTAGCATGTGGGGGGCGACCGAGGGTTAAATATTGCTCGGTCGGGCATGCTGGATTGTCCAGCATGCCCGTCCAATGCGATATTTAGCGGGTAAACTGTCGGCCGCATCGGGCAGTGTATGCCCAGCGCAGCCGACAGACAGACATTTCCTGTGTTCCTTCCTACGGAAGGAACAGGGACATGTCTCCTCCCCCGGGGGCGGAGCGCGGATGTCGGGCTATACACTGTGAGATTTCTCTCACAGTGTATGCCGGCGACTTCTGCGGCTGGCAGGCATTTTATCTGGTAGTGTATGCCCAGCATAAGATACATTTTTACAGAAAAGTGCTTTACTACCTATGTAACAAAAACAGTGACAAAATAGTGATGCATGTAATAAAATACAGTCCCAATGTCCCCTACCTCTTATCGTTGTTTAAGACATGAATGACGCTAAACCAAGATATGCTTAAAGGAAAATAAATCTGCTCTCTGGAATGATAGTGTCAGGGGGCTTTGTAGTGACATTTTTATTAATTCCGCCATAATTATTTTCCAGTCAGACCCACTCTCCTTTCAAACAATATGCAAATGTACTTTCTGGGGGCTGTTCCGAGACCCAGGATGTGGACACGCGGCTATAAATATAATGGATGTACAATTACATTTTGCTTAAATACATTTTTTGTGGTACTGAATGCGCTGAAATGTTCGGGGAGATGCGGGTTAGTGCCGGGTCTTTACACAGATCATCCTGGTTGTGGCATGCAGGTAGCTGTATATATGGGACCACAAATTGTACAATGGTTTAAGAGGAAAGACCAGCGCTATCATATGGATCCCTGGCAGAGATACAGTATATGGTATTAGGTATTTGCTGTTCTGATCATAATGGAAAATCTCAGAGGTAAATTTACTATCCAGCGCTGCTCAAAATCACCAAGTCCCCTGCAGTTAGGGCCACTGCATTTAAGATTGAATAATATTAAATATATAACCAGTGGTGTCTTGTATTTAATATAATTGCCCCATTTATATCCAGCTCCCAAAACTGCCATAGATGCAATGGCTTTGAAAAATGTTCTTTGTTGTATAATCGGTGTGGGAATACTGTTCTGCGAATTCCAAAAAATGATGGCAATTTTATATATATATATATATATATATATACATACACTGTATATATTATATATATATATATATATATACAGTATAATTATTATATATTTGTTTACGTGCACATGTCCAGTGGTTTTTTATGTACGTGTTTTTAATCCTTACTGTTTGATAAAGTCGATACATACTACCCTATGAGTTTTTTTTTTATTTTGTCTTTGGTGCTGGGCTGCATTCCGATACTGGAGGCTTTAAAGAAGTATTGTGTCTTGATTCATCATACCATCGGTCAAAGTGGAATGGAGATAAGCTTAAATACTCTTATTTAATGTACGCACAATACTTACCATAATAACCAAACAGGTTTTTAAATTACTACACTATCAGCGCCTTCTTGCCTTGTTGTTTATATATATATATATATATATATATATATATATATATATGTATATATAAAATATCATACAAACTCGGCACTCACTTACTTTTCAAACTTTAATTCCTTTAAATGCAGGGAATGTTAGTTCCGAAATACTGCAATAATTTGTCCAGCTGACCAACCACGTCAAGGTCTTCCCATCCCAGCCCCAAACTCTCAGATATATGATCTTTGCTCTGCCACATTTGGCTCCAGCTAACACACAAATTTTAAATATGAGTATGGGTCCTGACTTACAGAGAGGGTCACACCCAGGGGTATCAGTTAATGAGCACCTGGGGATAAACTGACAAAGTTTGTCTTACATTTGAAAAGCAGGGTGCCCTAGCAAGTATGACCACAAAATGTAAATAAATGACAGGCTTAATCCACGACACGCAACCATCTGGGGTGCCCTTGGTATGTGACCACACCATCTACATAAAAAATATCATACAAAATTGGCACTCACTTTTTTGGGTGTGGTCCTGTCTCTTTAAGCCAGGACCCATACCCATGTTTGAAATTGATGTGTTAACTGGAGCCCAAAGTGGCAGAACAAAGGTGACCGTGACGTGGTTGGTCAACTGGACAAATTATTGCAATATTTTGGAACTAACATTCCCTGTATTAAAAGGAATAACAGTTTGAAATTAAGTTAGTGCCAAGCTTATATGATACTTTTCATGTAGATGGTGTGGTCACATACCAAGGGCACCCCAGATTATATATATATATATATATATATATAAAACATATAGGCTCTTTCTCGCCAGATTTTTACTCCATACTGTACTTCATTTACATTCAGCAAATTGCACTAATTGGTCCAGCCAGCCTGGTGGCAAATGATGCAGAATAATTCTCGTGTTTTTGTGAGTCAGTGCAGGGACTGGCCGGATGGGAAGAGTTTGACGCAGTTGGCCGGCTTGACAAATTATTGCAATATTTTGGAGCCAACATTCCCTGAATTTATGTGAAATACAGTTTGGAGTAAAAATTAGGTGAGTGCAGAGCCTGTATGATTATTTTTATTTAGATGGTGTGACCACATACCTCAGGCACCGCAGATGGGTGAGTGCCATGGGTTAAAGCCTATTGCTTATATAAGATTTTGTGGCCGCACTTTCTCTTGCACCCCATTTTTCCACGTGTAAGCAAATGCTTGCCGGCTAATTCCCCAGGTGCTCATTAGTTGATATGCTTGGGCGAGGTTCTGTCTCTTTAAGCCAATGAGCTAGCAGGCCTACACTCATGAAAAACGCATCGTTTGTGTATTAAATCTGTGTAGTAACAATGCAGAGCAATTCTCGTGTTTTTGTGCGTCAGTGTAGGGACTGGTAGAGACTTTGGTGCTGTTGGCCGGCTTGACAAATATTTTGGAATCACCATTGCTTGAATTAATTTGAAATAGAGTTTGGAGAAAAAATTAGGTGAGTGCAGAGCCTGTATGATTCCTTTTTATTTAAATGGTGTGACCACATACCTCTGTCTTTACCAGGACAACCTCTAAAAACGACATGTGGAATTTATCAATTCTATAAAATATAAACATTTCTGAAAGGTCTAGTATGCATAGCGAATGGTCATTACTCCCCGGTCATGGAATTGGTATGAAATACCGTCGGCCGCATGGCCGGCGGTTCGATTTCCGTCAGCGGCAGCCCGACAGAAGCAGAGTGCGACGCAGGGGAAGCCCGACAGCGCTGGAAATCCCGATCGTGGATAGGTAAGTATCCACTAACCTAACCTAACCCCCCTAACCCTAACCCTCCTTAGGGGTGCCTAACCCTAACTTCCCCCCCAAGTGTCTAACCCTAATCCCCCCTCTAAGTGCCTAACCCTAACCACCCCCTTCCCTGCTGCCTAAGCCTAAGTCCCCCAGGGGGGTGCCTAACCCTAAGTCCCCCCCGGGGGTGCCTAACCCTAACCCTCCCTCCCCCTAGCCTAACTCTAACCCTCCCGGGGCGGTGCCTAACCCTAAGTCCCCCCCGTGAGCCCTAAACCTAACCCTCCCCCCGCGGCTGTCCGCTCGCGGCGCCCGGCATCACTACGATTGTGATGCCGGGCGCCGGTCTCCTGGCGTCGGGGAAATGCGGGCGTCTACATCTAGACGCCCGGCATTTCACCCTTGCCGGGATAAGACAGTCGGGAAGCCGGCTGCCAGTATTTAGGCAGTCGGCTTCCCGATTGCCTCCACCGGTCATTGCTAGTGTCCTGATGTCTGTCCTTAACTGCTTGATTGTGTGTGCAGGTCAGCTGTAGAAACAAATGGATGTGTTACTGATTCTGAGGTACAATGTGCCAACTATATCTATAGTTAGTTATTACCCGTTCCTCATGCCTTCTGAATATAAAGATGTTTGAATAATGGAAACTTGTAAAATTCAGTTTGTACAGAGCTGTGAACTATCCATCGCGTTTCGTTACCAATGGTGGCTTCCTCAGGGTTCTTTACCAGTGGGAGTAGTGTTTGTGTTTTTTCAAGCCGTCTTTTATAACAAATGAGTTCCAGCTTCATTAGATACCTTCTAAAGGGTTTTTTTTACAAATGTTAAGTGAAGTTCTTCCACTTTCTGTCATGGCAATTTCTTAAATAACCGTTAGTGACTGAAGGCAAGCAACACTATAAAAAATAAATAATATTCAAGTAACAAGTACTATTGCAGAAATTACCTTGTAGGGCTCTGCTGAAACTGCTCCCCTCTGCCTCTTTCCTCCATAATTCTCCATACCCAAAACAAATATGTGGTACATCACTTATTGCCTCCAAAGCACCAAGAGCTAAACTTTGGATGGACCTCCTGCGACTCTTCATGGCTAAAAATTGGAGATGAAGCACCAGACAAATTACATATTCTGGCATCCATCTTCTCCCTGATCCACGTCATACACTCAGGTGGGAGTCAGAGATGTGAGATTTTGTCCAGAGTTGTGAGATGTGAGTCAGAGTTGGGAAATATGAGTCAGAGTTGTGAGATGTCAATCAGAATTTTAGATTTGAGTCAGGGTTGTGAAATTTTGTTCAGAGTTGTGAGATGTGAGTCAGAGTTGGGAGATGTAAGTCAGAGTTCGGAGATGTGGGTCAGAGTTGGGAGCTGTGGGTCAGAGTTGGGAGATGTGAGTCAGAGTTTGAAATATGAGTCATAATCGTGAGATGTTGGTCAGAGTTGGAAAATGTCACAGTTGGGAGATGTAAGTTAGAGTTGGGAGATGTGGGTCAGAGTTGTGAGATATCGGTCAGAGTTTTAGATGTGAGTCAGAGTTCTGACATTTTTTTCAGAGTTGTGAGATGTGAGTCATAGTTGTGAGATTTTGGTCAGAGTTGGGAGATGTGGGTCAGAGTTTGGAGATGTGGGTCAGAGTTATGAGATGTGAGTCAGAGTTTGAAATGTGAGTCATAATCGTGAGATGTTGGTCAGAGTTGGGAAATGTCAAAGTTTGGGGATATGAGTCAGAGTTTGAGATGTGAGTCAGAGTTGTGAGATGTCAGTCAAAGTTGTGAGATGTCAGTCAGAGTTTGAGATTTCAGTAAGAGTTGTGAGATGTCAGTCAGAGTTGTGAGATATGAGAGAGTTGGGAGATGTCAGCCAGAGTTTGAGATGTTAATCAGAGTTGTGGGATGTTGGTAAGAGTTGGGAAATGTCAGAGTTTGGGGATATGAGTCAGAGTTTGAGATGTGAGTCAGAGTTGTGAGATGTGAGTCAGAGTTGTGAGATGTGAGTCAGAGTTGTGAGATGTCAGTCAGAGTTGTGAGATGTAAGTCAGAGTTGTGAGATGTCAGTCAGAGTTTGAGATTTGAGTAAGAGTTGTGAGATGTCAGAGTTGTGAGATATGAGTCAGAGTTGGGAGATGTCAGCCAGAGTTTGAGATGTTGGTCAGAGTTGGGAGATGTCAGTCAGAGTTGTGAGATGTTGGTCAGAGTTGTGAGATGTCAGTTGGAGTTGTGAGATGTCAGTTGGAGTTGAGGTGGCAGTTGGAGTTGAGAGATATCGGTCAGACTTGTCAAATGTGAGTTGGGAGATGTTGATCAGAATTGGAGGATGTGTCACAGTTGTGAGATGTTGGTCAGAGTTGGGAAATGTCAGAGTTAGGGGATGTGAATCAGAGTTGGAAGATGTGAGTGTTGGGAGATGTCAGTCATATTTAGGTGGCAATGTAGTGATTGTTGGTTACATTGTGATGCTTTTACTGCTTTCATTATGCACATTATCTGATGCTTCTTCCTATCCACAAACCACGGTGCAACTGATGTCATGGTGATTTTTCCAAAGATAAAATGAGGTGGTTGAGTACCTGGAAATGTTCTTCAAATCCGCACAGAAGAAGCCGGATTCTGAAATTCTGTTGTGTATAATTGACTCTTCAAGAGAGGCCATCCATCACACTTATCAACGTGACACTCTTCAGTCTACAGATGTAGGGATGCACAAATCTTCATAACCTGGCTCTTACAAGCTAAAACAATGTATCACTTATATTGTGGATATTTTTTATTATTAAGAAAGTCCCTATATAACGAGCAAAGGGGCTGATCCAGACTTGCACATAAGTTCGCCGCAATTACACTTGCGCTGCACGCGCTAAACTAATGCTGCTATCCGCCCATATGCCAACTTTTATACATCTAATTGAACTCCCCTCTCCATACTATCATTATTACTGTGCACTTGCACCAGCCCTAATCAGGAAGATCTGTGCGCGTGCACAAGTCAGCGCTGCCCGCCGCAGTTCTGGCTACATGCCCTGGGCATGCCCTCACTAATTACTGAGGACAGGAGCAAACAAAGCAGGCTCTGGCACACACAAAACATTGGGGTACCACCTGGGACACGTAAATCCTAGAGAAGTAATCCTAGGTGAGTGATCTTTTTAAATTTCTTTTATTTTTTAAGATATTGAACTAAAAAACTAACGCAAAAATATATATAAATAATAACGTTTCCATGAACACAATGATGGGAATGTTTTGTTATCTTCGCTACATTCGTGTCAGTTGTTTAACTGCGATAACAGTGCAACACTGTACTCTGCTGTACAAAGGGTAGAATAGGAATATAAAAGACGTAAAACAAACAAAAGTGTTGAAACTAAAGAAGACAGATTTGTAAAGAAAACAGCGTGACATAAAAGAGTGGCCTCTAAAGCACAACAAGACGCGTTCCTGTTCCGTAAGGAAGAAAAATTGTTGCTAATAATTAATTGCAATCAGTTTAAATTACTATTTGATGTGCAGTTCCTTAATTACTGAAACATAAAGTAGGCCAACTCGGCTCCTGAATACCTTTTCGAGGCAGATTAGAAAACAATAAAAAAAAAAAAAAAGTTGAATTTATTAATAAGAAGAATAATTGGAATTTCTAAAGCGTCCATCAAATACTTTCAATATGAACAGTTGCATTTTAATACATCATTTTAATGGTTGCTTAATTACCTTCGGCGTCCTGTGGAGATACAGAAGACGTGCTCGCAGGTTTCCTCACTGGGCTGGCGAGTGTGTTTAATATGTGCTTAGACTGACAAAGCTGGCGTTAAAACACCACATTGTGCATTATATGAGTAGTCTCATATAGGATAATGATAATTGGTATATGTCATGATGAACATACTCAGAAATGCCTGATGGGTGTGAATTGTGTTGTGTTATGTGAGCTATGTTATTATGTGTTGCGCCCCATTGGCATAAACAGGTTGCCAACCTTGGGACAACTTTTGCTCTCTAGCGACTTCATCATTACTAAGTAATTAGCCTTGGTCCCCTGTGTTGCAGAGTGAAGATTGGAAGTCGGTGGCAGGACTGTAGTGATAACATCACCTGGACCCCTCTTCCCATTCATTTGTATAAATGAAAAAATGAAAATTGATTGGGGCAGTCTGGGTCCCTCAATCAGGTCCATCACTAGCAGTGGTAACGCCATCAAGGGTACAGGGCCTAGTGGGCAGCACCTTTGGTGCCACATGGCAACTGGATTTGGCATACCGGGCGCATGGAATGGCACCCTGCAGTTTAGAAAGCTGCCATCTGGAGCGTCCTTTCTGGGTACCTAGTATCTTCCTGGGACTGGCGGCAGGCCCTCGTAGGGCCACCTGAAGCTTCCCGGTGGATTCGTTGCCTCATTGTAATGTTTAGACATCACATATTTTGGGGACTGGGCTGACACAGTGTGCATATTCACCCTGCTATGACCCTGCCCTCCAGGCTCACTGTGCCATAGGCAGAAAGTTCTTGGTTGCCCAATGGATGACCCAGCTATGACTGATAGAACTGCTTTGCAGTGCATTGCCACTAAAATAGCCCAATAGGTCACCTAGGACTCTTAGAGTAGATTTTAAAGAACTAGACCGCACCAGGTAAATTGCAGACAGTGCTGAATATAGGACACAATTGGGGGAATCCAATGGCGGGCGTGAATTTGAAAAAACCCTGCGGTGTGTGACCATTATAGAATGGGCAGGTCTAAACCAGCACAGTAGCAAAGTACAAAACTGAGAGACGAAAAGTAGTTGGAGACCAAGAGTCCATCAGGACTGGCAGAACAGGAGGAATGAATAAGAGCATCTAAGTACCAAAATCAGGAACCGCTCCATAGAAAAGGCCGCGGGGAATAGAACCTGGGACATACGATGACCCCCGGGGCAACAATGTGTGCACCCAACATAGATGTGTAGGCGGATACAGGAGCAGGTGGTGATTGCCGCCGCACACGTAACGCACTATGCAGCTTCCCTGTAACACTTTTTAATTTCATGCAATAAAATGTAATGAAATATTAAATGACAGATTTCAAAATGACTGTGAACATTACACAAAATGACCTATATGGAATACAAAAGGGAACCGCTGGAGATGTTTGTGCCTCACTCCCAGTTACACAGAAAATAACTAATGTTATTAATATTTTACTGGTTCTTTGGTTATGTCTGGTTACAAGTAAAATGTGTCTCTTAGACCGTCATTAATCCGCACATTTCCTGCGTACAGGTTTCTTTGGCACTTAACAAGACGCCTTGTGTGTTTGTTTCCGTTATAATTTTTATATGTCTGTACACCATGTGTTAATGTTCTGTAATTATTTTCATAAAGGAACAAGTTCAATTGCTGAAAATGATGAACAGCTGGTGAGGATGTCTGTGTATCCATCTAGCAAATGTTCTTTTCTAATCCCTTATGAGGCAAAGCAACATTTTACACTTAATTAAGTCACAAGAATAACAGTTTAGGACCCTCTAAAACCGATTTCATGTATTTTGTCTGCGTAAGAGAATTGCAGAGGTCCCTCTTAATGTAAACATTCACTGTGGTACAGAGTAATAAATACCCCGGCTTATTATTACCTCTGTTTACAGCGCAGACAGAAGTACTCCGAGCTTGCTGTTAATGAGGTAATAATGGCTGTGGCTGGGCTACTGTATTTATCTAGACTTGGAAATGAAACGTTACTGAAAACCGTGGAATATAAACACGTACAAATCACCAGGAATAAAACCAAAGTATTGTGTTACTAATGATACTTTTCCTTAACTTTGCATATTGAATCCTCTGAGCAGGTGCACAGGAAATAAAAAGGGGTCTCAATCTCCATACTAAAAACAATTGCGGTCCGATAACATCAGTAGATCACAGATATTACGTGTCTCTGATGATTGCACATAATATCATATGTGAAGTTTATACCACCTGACGCAGCGCATACGGTACAGCCTATCACATCTGCCGGGAACACATTGTATTGTGATGATTATAATACAGTCAGTCCAGTTTGACACTATTCACTAAGGATGTATGGACTCCAGAGCAGCACAGGTGTTCACTAGAGACCCCTGCAGGGGGGTATGGCCTTTGCTGCTGGCTCTGCACAGATCAAGGCCTCCATGAGAGCGCCATACATGCCGGTGCCGGAATCCTAGCACCTATCAGAATCCCCGTGCCAGTATCCCAACTACCGGCCTCCTGATGAAAAGCAATGGGTTAATGGGGAGGGTTAAGGTTATGGTTAGGCAATCAGGGGGGAGGTCAGGTTTAGGCTGCGGCAGGGGAGAGTTATGTTTGGTTAGTATGGAGGGAGGGTTAGGTTTAAGGTTAGGGTTAGGTACTCAGGGGGAGGTTAGGTTTAGGTTTCGGTAGGGGAGAGTTAGGTTTGGTTAGCATGGAGGGAGGGTTAGGTTTAAGGTTAGGGGTTAGGGTTAGACACTCAGGGGGGAGGTTAGGTTTAGCCTGTGGCAGTAGAGGGTTAGGTTTAGTCAGCGGGGAGGGAGGGTTAGGTTTAAGGGTAGGGGTAGGGTTAGGATACTTGCCGACAGGTGTCGGTATCATAGAAACATAGAATTTGACGGCAGATAAGAACCACTTGGCCCATATAGTCTAACCCTGTTGGATGCCGGCATCAAGATTCTGACAGCCAGGATTCCGATTGCCGGCACCCCCTACCCAACCCCAGGGTATAGGAATTACAATGAGGGATAAGGATATTACTGACATCTCTGGCAGAATGAACAAATAACAATGAGGCATGTGGCATCAGGACACCACTGGCAGCAAGTAACTATAAAATTGAGGCAAAAGGATGAGGAACTAGGACAAGGAGGAAGAACAGGGAACGGCAGAAGCCAACAGTGTTAAAGTGGCAATCTAACTGTAAGACACCAATCACCTGCAGTCAGTGCATGGGCAGCAACATCCCTGGCGGGAGATGAGGAATCTTCCCCCTAAGCCTCTATACCCACATTTCCAACGGGATGCAATCGGGAAGCCGGCTGACATTATACCGACAGCCGGCTTCCCGACTGTCATATCCCGGTGAGGGTGAAATGACCGGCGTCTAGATGTAGATGCCACTCATTTTACCGTCACCGGGCGCCCGGCATCCCGATCGAAGGGATGCTGGGTGCCGCGAGCAGACAGCCATGCAGGGGGGGTTAGGTTTAGGGCTCCCTAGGGGGACTTAGGGTTAGGCACCCCCCCGGGAGGTTAGGGATAGGCTATGGGGAGGGAGGGTTAGGGCTAGACACCCACGGGGGCAGGTTAGGATTAGGTACAGGTTAGGGTTAGGCACCCCCCTGGGGGACTTAGGTTTAGGCAGCGGGATAGAGGGGTGTTAGGTTTAGGCACTTGGAGGGGAGGATAGGGTTAGGCACTTGGAGGGGAGGATAGGGTTAGGCACCCCTAAGCAAGGGTTAGGGTTAGGGGGGTAGGTCAGGTAGTACTTACCTGGGGACGATCTGGATTTCCAGCGCTGTCGGGCTGCCGCTGCCGGGATCTGTTCCTCTGTCGGCCTGACGCTGCCGGCATTCAAACTGTCGACCATGCGGCTGGCGGTATTACATACCGATTCCTTTCCAACTACCAGGCTGCTAATACAGTGACTCTAGGAGGCAGCGCAGGTGGTTGGTGTCACCTAGCGCTTCCTCCTGTAAATCAGACTGAGAAACAGAAGGTAAGGGCCTTGTCTCAGCTGCCCCAATGAATATTAAGGTTGTCTCTTGGGAAAAGACTCCTTATTCTAGACTTGCGTGCTGTGAGAGATACAGGGGGAGATGTACTAAGCCTTGGGGAAAGATAATGTGGATGAAGATAAAGGTACCAACCAATCAACTGTCACTTTACAAGCTGTGTTTGAAAAATGACAGTGAGGAACTGATTGGTTGGTACTTTATCTCTTTCCGTTTTATATCTCTCCAAGACATAGTACATCTACCCCACATTATTATAACTTGTCTTTATTTACTTAGTTAGTCCCATATTTTTTTTCAACTCTGCACAAAGGCTCTGTTTCAGAGCCGGACGCTCTTTCAGAGTGCTCGCTCTGAATCAGGGCAGCATTTTTTTTTTGTACCGGCCTCCTGGCCGCTTGCTAAGCTGTGGGTGACCACCCACAGCTTTTGTGAGCGGCCAGGTGATGGTCGCAACCATCGCGACCATCGGGCTTGCGACAAAACCCTTGTGGTAGGGTCTCGTCCATCGCAAGCCCCAGTGGACTTCCTGCTCTAATAGAGCAGGAAGTCCACCTACTGACATCACTAGTGATGTGAGTAGGGCCGCCCACAAACAGAAGGTGTTCCCTCGGGAACGCCTCCGTTTGTCAGGCCACCGCCCCTGCCCGCCTCCAAAACGGGGCGAGCTGTCAATCACAATCGACAACAGCCCCATTTTGGTGTGAGACCCGTAGAAACGGAGCGCCCGTCGCTGGCCGGGTCTCGCGCATGCGCAGGGGATAAACATCGACCCGCTTGCGAGCGCATATCGCTTGAAAGCGGGTCTAAATCAGCCCCAAAGTACTTTCATAAGTCACATCAGTAGCCTGGCCAGTGGAGCTTACAATCTAATAAATGTCTCTACCAGAAACTTTTACGCACATCGAGGACAGTTTAGTCCAGGTTATGGGGCTCAACCAATTTGATCTGTGGTTCTCAGCTCAGTCATTACTAAATCTACCATGACTGCTCTTTATCATAGTGACTGCATCCAGAGCAACCAATCAGGATCTACCTGTCATTTTTCTTATGCTGTTTAGAAAATGACAGCAATTATCTGATTGGTTGCTGTAGTTCACCAATTTTATAAATATCCCCAATGCTCTTAAAGCAAAACTTTAGCACAATTTTTAGGACAGTTTTAATTATTCTTTTAATGTAGATAAAATAAACATATATAAAAATGACACTGTAACAGTACAAATATTAAACAAAGTTAAAAATAGTTTATATACTAAGATGATTTTTAGTATCATATTATAGTGGGTTATTGTACATGTTTAGTTATTCCTGTTACTATTTTATATCTATAAATAATAACAAAACAAAAACCTTATAATAAAGTTTCTGTCTGGATGTAGGAGTGTTTTATTAGCCAACGGCTGTATAAATATATCAGACCCTTATAAATTGCAGGAAAGTAAAGGTAATATTGCAAGTTATAATGTTTATTTGCTTTGCATTTTATAAACTGGATACAATAGTCTCATTAAAAAACAATAATATGAAATTGCTTTAGCTCCCACATACAAAGAAATATATTATATTCACAGACATAAAGAGATTTTACAGTAACCTGACCTGCGCGGCGTAGGAAGACAAAGTGTCCGCTTACATTTACCAAACAATAATATTTACTGAGAAGAGCTTTTATTGTTGCAGAAACCCGTATTTGTGGAGCGACGGTTTTCTGCTGATTGGCAATTAAACAAGTTAATTATCCGGCATTCTGACCCTTTGCTAATAAAGCAAAGAAAGTGTGTTGCAAAATGATCTATTTCGCGTAGGAGATCACAGTTTAGATTCATATAAATCTATTCAATTCCCTCTGGAGGGATGTTTATATTCTTATATTGAGAATTAAGCACAGGGCTATAATTATTCTGCTGCCTGAGCTGGGAACTTGGAGAGAGAACTCGGATCCCCTAACTGTTTTCAGCTGTCCCGATTTTGTCAAAACAGTCCCAATTCACAGATCTAGAATAGTGGTTTGTCCAGAACAGTCATTTAGGGCGGCTAGGAGGTGTAGTGGGATCCGGTCTAAAGATCTACAGTAAAAAGGTAGACAATATCTAGATAGACACCAGATGTTAGACAGGCAATAGGTCGACAGGGACAAAAGGTCGACACACTAAAAGTCGACATGTAGGAATGTCAACATGTACAAATGGTCGACAGTGTCAAAAGGTCGACGTGCAAATGGTCAACATGAAAATGTCGACATGATTTTTTTTGTTTTCGTATGGTTATGGTTAGGCACTTACGGGAGGGTTATGGTTAGGCACTTACCCCAACGGTTAGGGTTTGGTACCAGGAGGGAAGATTAGGGTTAGGCACGTACCGGAGGGTTAGGGTTCGGCACTAGAAGGGACGGTTAGGGCCAGGCACCTACCCTGATGGTTAGGGTTAGGCACCAGGAGGGAGGGTTAGGGTTAGGCACCAAGGGGAGGGTTAGGGTGAAGATTAGGGTTAGAAAAACACAACAGCAACAACATGTTGACCATTTTCCTGTCGACCATATGAATGTCGACCTTTTGACCCTGTTGACCATTTGCACCTGTCGATTTTCTTACATGTTGACCTTTAGTGTGTCGACCTTTTGTCCCAGTCGACCTATTGACTGTCTAACATCTGGTGTCTATCTAGACATTGTCTACCTTTTTACTGTAGATCTTTCAATGCATAACCGGTATCGTTTAGGAAGATTGAGGGTGGGGCTAATTTTGTCCCTATTTTCTATGTATAAATGTTGGTAGCTGTGTGATATTACATTATTTTGCCATCACCTGGGCAGAAGGGAGAAGGCGTCCTTGCCTCATCTCTAGCTATAATCTCAGAGCAACAACCTTGGAACCAAAAATATTTTAATAAAATACGTTAGTTTAGGGACAGAAGATGCTAGATGCGTACGCAAATTTTTCAAAGTGACGCCACGGGAAGCGATCGCTCGCCACGGCATAAGCACGCCCACCATGTCTTAGCGTGCGGCCACTTTGTGTATGCGTATGCCCAATCACACTGGCAGAGCCGCCCACCAGCATACGTCATCTCCTGGAAGTGTATTAAAACATTGGTACATCGAGCACCATCGGATGTGAACGCAGCGCTTGAGGTAGCTTTACCCTACCGCAAGCATTGCGAGGAAATCAGTGTAAAAAAAAGGCAAGTGACGTGTACTATGATGCAGCCTGTTAATTATGCACGCCTCTAAAACGGCACTGAAACAACCGGGCATGTCTGTGTTCGCATCCCCAACCCCCCGTTATTAGTGTCCTGCCCCTGTTACCACCCACAAACGGCCTCTCCTGTCACTCATTACCATGGGCTGCCCTTGCTGGGCGAGCGAGCGGTATGCGATGGCAGCAAGTAGTTTGCGCACTTGCAGAACGAAGCGTGCGCATGCACGTACGCAGAACATCGGGCCGCTTGCGAGCACACGCATATAGCGAACGGGTCTGAATCAGGCCCACAGAATGATCCATTATTTCTGAGGTATTGCTTCCTAGTGAATTTGGATGTTTGCGCAGTTGACAAAACAGCTGCTTGTAGTGGGGCAGATTTACAGAGCGCACCAAATCTCACTGAGATACGCTGGTCGCCTGCACAGAGCACATCGGTGTCTGAGCCTCCTCTCTGCTCCTGTGGAAAGGGTGATAAATCAATAGGCGATAGTGTAATATTCATGGCTTAAATAAATCCTGTGTGAGTGGGTATAGGTGTTATTATTATTATATGGGACACTTTTGTGTGGGTGAACTTTTGCTGACATTACTCGAAGCCCTCAATGGAACCCATCTGAAGTACTAATGGGGCCTATCCACTAGGCAACCTGAAAGACTGAACGTCTAGCGTTCAGACCTTCAGGTCGCCGAGGTGCGGTGCCCGCACTGAGCGGCGTTCATTGACCGTCATTCAGTGCCGGAGTCTGACCTCCTATCTCCGAACATGCCGAACCTGATGAGCGACGTCAGGTTGACGGGCATGTTCAGTAGATAGTCGGGGTCTGCAAGGACCCAGCAGACCCCATCTTCTGTAATGAGTAATGATTGATAATTAGCAAAAAAAATTCCCTTCCTACATTAACAAGTTCTCAACCAGTTCTATTGCTAAGCTGTGCTACTTAAACTATGCTGCTTTCCACAGTAATAAGGGTGAGGTCCTCCAAATATAGAGGCACTCAGAGCAGGACTGTTGCTTTTATGGGGTGGGAGATGTGAAAACAGCTTCCCCCCTCCCAGAGGCTACTAGCTCCAACCTAAAATGCTCATTACAACCACCTGTACTGGTGTTACTGTGACCCCCAGTACTCTAAATATAATGGAACCAGTGACATCACTGAGAATCAGGCCTATCCATACACTAGGAACCAGTGACATCACTGAGAATCAGGCCTATCCATACACTAGGAACCAGTGACATCACTGAGAATCAGGCCTATCCATACACTAGGAACCAGTGACATCACTGAGAATCAGGCCTATCCATACACTAGGAACCAGTGATATCACTGAGAATCAGGCCTATCCATACACTAGGAACCAGTGACATCACTGAGAATCAGGCCTATCCATACACTAGGAACCAGTGACATCACTGAGAATGATGCCTGTCCATACACTAGGAACCAGTGACATCACTGAGAATGCAGCCTATCCATACACTAGGAACCAGTGACATCACTGAGAATCAGGCCTGTCCATACACTAAGAACCAGTGACATCACTGAGAATCAGGCCTATCCATACACTAGGAACCAGTGATATCACTGAGAATCAGGCCTATCCATACACTAGGAACCAGTGACATCACTGAGAATGCAGCCTATCCATACACTAGGATCCTGTGATATCACTGAGAATGCAGCCTATCCATACACTAGGAACCAGTGACATCACTCAGAATGCAGCCTATCCAATCACTAGGATCCTGTGATATCACTGAGAATGAGGCCTATCCAAGCACTAGGATCCTGTGACATCACTGAGAATCAGGCCTATCCATACACTAGGAACCAGTGATATCACTGAGAATCAGGCCTATCCATACACTAGGATCCAGTGACATCACTGAGAATGCAGCCTATCCAAGCACTAGGAACCAGTGATATCACTGAGAATGAGGTCTATCCAATCACTAGGATCCTGTGACATCATTGAGAATGCATCCTATCCAGTCGCTTGGAGCCAGTGACATCACTCAGAATGTAGCCTATCCATTCATTACGAGCAAGTGACATCACTCAGAATGTAGCCTATCCATTCATTACGAGCAAGTGACATCACTCAGAATGTAGCCTATCCATTCACCAGGGACCAGTGACCTCACTGATAGTGCCTTCTGTCCATTTCCTGGAAACCCTTGTCACTTGAGACATTAAGAACTGAATGTTAGTTAATGAAGTGCCTCATGCCTCTGTGGTGACACTAGTTCTATGTGAATTGACAGGCAGTATTCGTGAAAATATTGGCTCAGATGAATGGCTGACTAACTACAGAATTATCACCATCCCTAATGCCAGGGGCAGCTGCCAGTAAACCTGGATTACTTTAAGAAGTCTACAAGGAATTACGCACAATTGGCAATGGAGTTAGTAGGAGGGATGGCATCTATATTACACCTCTACATTATATATAGGAAAATGAAGAAACTCCCCGGAAAAGATAGAACTTCAACGGCTGCCTGCCCCATCTCCTATGTGTTACACCCACCTGCACCCTCTCAGCTATAGTAAAGTACTATAGTTCCATATGAACAGTAGCATAACATTAATATGGTAATTATCTATGCTATTAGCTATTAGGCATCATGCCTCCTGCGTGCATTACTGATCTGAGCTGCGTTAGTGACCCACTGCCGGCCGAGTGACCGTGGGATCGCTCATGCCGGCTGTCGCAGTTGCTCAAAAGAGGCCAGGAAATCTCCATCAGTAAACAGAGATCTAGGCCTCTTCCCTCCCCCCAACGGCGGGCACACGCCTACATATTGGTAAACGGAGGCCATCGCTGCCCCCTCCTCGGCCCGGAAATGGCAGCAGACTGTCAATCACTGAGAGTCTGCTGCAGCTCTGTGTGTGGGATCGCATACCCGTAATGGACATGCGTGGTACGGGTCTTGCGCCGGTGCAGAGCGGCTACAATCGGAGATGTGCGCTAATCATCGGGTTAGCGTACATCTCTGAATCAACCCCAAATTGGTTTACTATGGGACTGATTCAGAGATGGCGCTAATGCTGCCCAGCTGCCAATGGCCCCCGCAAATCCAATCAACTGCCAATGTAGACGCAGCATCATTCGCAAATCAGTCGGACTTCCTGAGAAACCCTATGTTTGCACA
Organism: Taudactylus pleione; assembly: GCA_031769625.1. NCBI lineage: Eukaryota > Metazoa > Chordata > Amphibia > Anura > Myobatrachidae > Taudactylus > Taudactylus pleione. The sequence continues at coordinate 573,135 of JAUIMM010000556.1, forward strand.
GAATGGCCGCGGGAACTAGGACATCGGAGTAATTTTAACTGCAAACGAGATTGCAATCGTAGGTGGTGTCGCGCCCAGAAAAAATGTTAGGACACGCCTCCACCCCATTGTCGCCTACAAACGGTCCCTGTCTATCAATCACTTTGTGAATAACTCCTCGTTGCAACCGACATCAGTAATGACACCTGACACATGCGCAGGTCCCCGATAATCACTCAACTGCGTAATCATTGGCACCGCGTCTGTCTCTGACTCAGGGCCCCTGTCAGGAAAATATTGCTGCCTTGTTGCTCGCTACGCCTAAGATACGGGAGGTGCCAGGAAATGGTTCCACGGGGACTCCGCAGCTGAAAAATGAGTCATGTGACACAGGTAGGCGGGGCCTGCTTTTCTTGTACATATGGTGCGTACAAGTCCGATGGTGGGTGGACCGATTGACGGGCTGCGGTTGTTTGAGGGTGACGCTGCAGCTATGCTATTAGCGTACAACTATGAACCAGGCCCATGGGTGTATCGGACAAGCAGGAAATGGTGCTTGATACATTAACAAAACCACCTATAAGATTACTTTACAATGAAGATAATACTTATAGAGGCAGAGAATGTATTTCATTCTTTGTGCTGGGTCAGGGTGTGGAAACATCCAGTCACCACTGATTCACTCGGGTACCTGTATGTTATAGCCAATGGCCATTGTCCTACCTGTCTGTATACCACGGGGCATCCTATTTATTAATGCGGCAAAATGTTACAGTAAATCCCTTTAAAGCAGCATCTTTTCCCCCATGCTAATCAGAATTATTGCCTGTGTAGTTCATTTCTAGCTCGATGTGACTCCTGTCAGCCTGAAGCCTCCTGACTAGCTTGCACAATCTGTCCTCCAGCAGATGTCTGACAGTAAGATGTATGGAGGGTTAGGGGACACTGGACAAACCGCAGGTGAAAGAAGGGAAAAGTATTTTCAGCACCACTTTCCTCCTCCTTCTCCCCTCCTCCTCCGAACAAGAAGCACTTTGCTTTATCCATCAACAACTCCTTACTGCTGCATATGAACAATCTAAGCAACCAGCCGTGCAAGCAAAACTCATCACTTGATGTATTTTTTATTTAACAAATAAAGCTGGAGTGTCCTTGTGTACACGGAACCGTCCCAGAGGAGCCGTTTCTACCTTCTAGATGTTGTAACGTTTTATGAAGATGGGTGGAAGCAGGAACAGTGTGTGCAATTAGTTTTACATGTAAGCTGAGCTTGCCAAACCTTCGTTTACCGTGAGTGATCTATAGCCAATCCCGGCTTTGATTCAGAATACTGTTGGTGTATGTATATTTCTATTGTGGGGTTCCAATAATATGACATGCCCCCCCGTGCTCCCCAGCTCCAACTCATCCAAAGGAGGCAAGAAAAAAATGGTAAATAAAATGTGGGCAGAGAATAATTGCGAGTCCAGAGAGAGCGAGTGATGTAACGTTCCCATCTCAGAAATGTTACTGTACTGAGGGCCTGATTCAGTTGGTTATTTGCGTACGCTCGCTAGATGTGTATGCAAATTGGTCAAAGTGACGCGACGGGAAGCAAGCGCTCGCCAAGGCATAAGCACGCCCACCATGTCTTAGCGAGCGGCCACTTTGTGTATGTGTACGCCCAATCGCACAGGCAGAGCCGCCCACCAGCACAGGTATTAAAACATTGGTACATCGAGCACCATCGGATGTGAACGCAGTGCTTGAGGTAGCTTTACCTTCCCGCAAGCATTGCGAGGAAATCAGTGTAAAAAAAAGGCAGGTGACGTGTACTATGACGCTGCCTGTTAATTATGCACGCCTCTAAGATGGCGTTGAAACACTCAGGCACGCCTGCGTTCGCATCTCCAACCCCCCGTTACTAGTGTCCTGCCCCTGTTACCACCCACAAATGGCCTCTCCTGTCACTCATTACACTGGGCTGTCTTGAGGGGAGTGAGTGGTATGCGATCGCAGTGAGTAGTTCGCGCACGCGCAGAACAAAGCGTGTGCGTACACAGAACATCGGGCTGCTTGCAAGCGCATGCATATAGCTAACGGGTCTGAATTAGGCTCAGACCCTGATATTTACTTGTAATTATTCTATGAGGACCCGCGAGTACCCACATGTGTGTGCCTATATGATCATTAATAATGTCTTCCCCAAAATACCCTCCCTTGGGGGGGTCATTCAGACCCACTCGCAAGCGGGTCCATGTTCTCCACTGCGCATGCGCACGACGAGGGAGCTCCGTCGTGCGCATGCGCGAGACCCGGGGAGCGACAGGCTTGCCATCGCTCCGGGTCTCGCACCAAAGGGGGCGTGCTGTCGATGTTGATTGACAGCACGCCCCCTTTGGTGGGCGTGCCGGGGGCGTGCCTGCCATACGGAGGCGTTCCCATGGGAACGCCTACCGTCTGAAGCCGGCCCCACTGACATCACTAGTGATGTCAGTGGGAGTGATTTTGGCTCTGATGGAGCCAAAATCACTCCAGGGCTTGTAGCAGGGAGACCCTACCGCAGGGTCTCCGTCGCAAGTCCGATGGTCGCGGTGGTCAAGACCATCGCGACCATCTTTTTGGCCGCTCGCATATGCTGTGGGTGGCCACCCACAGCTATACGAGCGGCCAGGAGGCCGCTCCATTTTCATGGAGGAGGGCCCTGATTCAGAGCGAGCGCTCTGGTCAGAGCGTCCGGCTATGAATCAGGCCCTTAGTACATATTAGGTGGCTGCAGTCTGCTAGTAGTCTGATTGGTTTGCAGATGGAGAATTCTGTGGTTGGGATAAAAAGAAAGAAGCCTGACTCAATCCTTAAGGTTTCATTGAAATGTGTGGAGCATTTGGATGTCTTATATACTGGGTTTAAGCACACACTGGCTGGAGGGCTTCTCCATATACCCAGGTAATTGGCACCTATATATATATATATATTGTATATATATTAGGGATGTGCACCGACCCCCGTATTTTGGTTTTGGTGTATCTCCTTCAAGGTTTGGGTCTGTATTTGGTTTTGCTGACCACCCTCAAGTGTTCTGGTTTTGGTTTTGGATCTGGATTTTTTAAATAAAAAAAAATAGATAAAAAGTTTTTCAAAGCTGCTAAAATCATGTTATTTATGCAATCCAAAACCCGAGAATTCGGATTTAAAAATCCGAATTCCGAACTGCAAAAAGATCAGAACCGCAACCCGGATCTCCTCAGGAGATTAGAACCACGACTCGGATTTACCCGAAATTCAGGTGGATTCAGAATTTCTGGAGAACCGAACCGCACATCTCTAACATATATACATATATATATATACACACACACAAATAAAATATTTTTCTATGTGTCTGACACCAAACTGTAAGTTCATCTCCATCTCTCTCTGAAGGAGGAATCCTCATATTTGGTGGAGTGGTGATAGAACCTGTGTGACCCTCTGCAGAAAGCCGGTGGTCACTGTCTATCATTGCGTGTGACAGGTCGCACAGAAACCGCCTATAGAGGTTTTTGTAAGTGCAGATGAGTATAGCGCGGCGCCGTCTTATCCACTCATCATTACAGTATATTCCGTGTTAGTATGATTAGAACAGGCTGCAGCAGATCTCATTTTAGCGCTATAAACTCTAAATAAGGTGACGATGTTGCCCCAAATGATTAAATTTTATGGTCCCTATTCAGCAATTTTTTATGCAGGGACAGCGGTTGCGTTAGCACGCTGTCACTGCGATGTTGCAATAGGCATTGTTTTGGGGATTAAGGGGGTCATTCAGACCCGGTTGTTAGCGCCGATGCACTCGGACCGGGTCGATGGCCCCCCACAGAGCATGCGCACGACGGCGCCGGCGCCGTCGTGCGCATGCGTGAGACCCGCTACGACCGACAGCGCCGGTCGTAGCGGGTCTCGATCCAAAGGGGGCGAGCTGTCGATGTTGATTGACAGCTCGCCCCGTTTGGAAGGTGGGCCGGGGGGGTGGCAGCCCAAACGGAGGCGTTCCCATGGGAACGCCTACCGTTTGGGGGAGGCCCCACTGACATCACTAGTGATGTCAGTGGAGAGCTTCCGGCTCAGACAGAGCCAGAAGCTCTCCGGGGCTTACGACAAGCGAGACCCTACCCTAGGGTCTCGTCGTAAGCCCCGATGGTCGCGATGGTCTCTGACCATCGCGACCATCACCCGAGCGGTTGTTAGAGCTGTGGGTGTTATCCCACAGCCTAACGACCGCAACAGAGGCGGGCAGTCAGGATGCAAGTGTCCGCCCAGTATCTGAGCGACCGCTAGCATCCTCCGACCGCCTCTGAATAAGGCCCTTATAGTCTCCGTCCCTGCTTTGCGGTCACCGCCAAGGGTAAGCCCAACTCCAGCCTGTCAAAGCTGTCTAAACTGATTGAAATGTGTACACAGGCTTTATATTAGTCAATATACATTTGTATATACATTTTAAATATAAAAGCACATAAATATATAAGTATATAGACTAATATAAAGTCTGTGTACACATTTCAATCCATTTAGACAGTTTTGACAGGCTGGAGATGTACTCATCCTCGGCGGTGGCCGCAAAGCAGGGACGGAGACTGGGGCAGAGTTTCAAGATCCTGCAGGGACGTGCTGAGCCAGCGGCTGAGTCTCCGGGTGCAGCTTCACTAGCTCTGGCAGTGTAATTACACCGGATATCCTCAGTAAACTCAGGTTTATTCAGATGCCCGTCGGTCACACAGAAGGATCCAATGCTTCATCTTAGGATGCAGCAGGAAATCAGAGAAGCCATCAGGAGGCATTTATAGACTGTGCAATAGTGTCCACCTCTAAATCAGCCCTGTATACATTATAGAGAAAATGTGTCCCTGTAGTTAAAAAATATAAGAGAACTCCCAGAGACTTCTACAGTAGTTCTGGGGAGATACTTAGTAAATCAACAATAGGATGTAATAATTTAAAGTCTTTTAAATGCGAAGGTCCAACTTTTTCTGAAAGTGCACTAACGAACCTGGGCCACATGTAAGTTCTAGATTGCTGTATGATATACAATTGTCTGAATTATAAGTAATTACTCGTCTATCTGTTATTATTAACATGTGACTGATGGAGTGAAGGTGACGGTGTAGGGGGGGGGGTGATGACTGGTTTACAATTGACAACAAAATAAGATTTTGTAGTGGGTAGCACAGTAGGTAGACTATCAAAGTTATGAATGGGTTCTAAATCAACAGTTGCATATTGGCAATTATCCTTTGATCCTTCTGTACACAATTTACCAGCCAGACTGCTCACAACTATCCACAGATATTAACCAGCTTTGTGAAACCTGGACCAGCAACAGTTGTTGCATACAGAATACTGCCAGTTCACGAAGCCATCTCCACCAGGGAAATCTCCTCTACTTACATCAACAGCTGGGCAAAGTCAACTGAATGGAGACAACGCTGTTTGCAGTGCGGCCCCTTGCATCTGCTAGACCACCTAAAAAGGTGCCTGGCTTAAGGACCAGGTGAGTTGGTCAAAGTTAATAGGTATACAACCAAGTCCCCTGATCTCCTGAAATATGTGCAGCTGCCCAGGTAATATTATCTACACTGCACCAGATGGGTGTAATACTATCATCAGCTCCTTCTAGGACATAATCTCAAGCACACATAGGGCCATATTCATCACAATCCTGATCTCAGATGTGGATGGGATGTGATGAATTCTCCCAAATTTGCATTGCGATATTTGAATACATGTCCCTGCGAATCTCTTCCCCGCACTTGTGGGAAGGAAGTTTAGTTGTTTGGGGAAGTGTTAGATGGCACCACACATAAGGTTCATTGCATATAGATTTAGTGTTCATAACTGTTACTTATTGTGTTGGAAATACAAACTTTAAAGACAATTGAGCTACATTGTTTTTAATCCCAAAATAAATTTTTCTAAAAATCCCCACCCATATTGTGTTATCTAGTTTTCAAAATTAGTGTCTATGGGTATTATCTTATTGTGGAAGGGAATTAAAGTTCAGTGCTCCCACATCCTAGGTAATTAAGGGTGACCCTCAGCTTACCACTGAACAACCTTTTCTTTTGGTTGATTGGAGACAGGAAGAGGAATTATCCATAAAAATTAATAACTTGTATCATTGTAACCCTTTTACAAGTCAAGTGAGAGAGAAAATCAGGTGAGCAGGAGTAACAATTAGTATGTACTATACAATATATAATGTAACATATCTTTATTCTAGTCAATTTCCCTTTTAACTAGAAATGCCTTAATAGGAAACTGTCAGTTAAAATGGTGAAACGCGTCAAGAATCTTATAAAATCAAGTACCAGGAGCTGCTATTTTATTCTGTCACCAATTACCTGATCACAGGGTTTGCATCAAGCTGAGGAAGTCCGGAGCCCAGATAGAGCTCGATGCGTGGATCAGTGCAACCGTTGAGCACTCTGCAGTTGCACATCTGACTGACCTCTGTAAAGATGCCCAGCTACTCGTGCAAAAAATATCAACTCTCCAACACATCAGAAATAAAATATTTCATATTTACACTGGTCTTGCACTTTGTTTTATAATATACACCTGCTGCTCTCATTAGCAATGCAATAATCATTTCCTTCTAACAAGTTCCTGCTTTATTACTTATATTTGTGAACCCTCATGACTGTCTCTATCGGTGCATCCCATTAGAAGTACAGGATGAAATCTGATCTCCTTAAAATCAAGCCTTTTTTCTTTTAAGTAACATATGAAAATATAAACACTTCCTAAAATTGAAGCTACATTCATAGGGGCATGATATGGCGATTTATTATTAATTTAATAAAATAACTTTATTAAGTTCATAGCATAATTTATATATTTAAGTATGCTTTGTTGTTGTTGCTGTTTTTTGTATTAAGAATGTTTCTGTTCAAGGGAACAATGGATATAACATAGTCAACGAGTGATTTGAATTTATTGACTGCTAAGTGTGTCTGCAAGGAACGGTTCCATTGTGGGCTACATACTAATAAAATGTTAGTTTATCAAGTGCATGCATAATTATATAGATGTCTGAGGAGCGGAATCGAGGTGCCGCAATAAGTGAAATTGGCCAGTCAGCAATACGTCAAATAGCATCAAGTTCTTTGTGTTGCTACAGATGATGCAACAAACTTTAGTGGTATTAGGCTGTTTGCAGGCATCAGTCCTTCCAGCCTTTAGTGAATAGTGGTAAGGAAACAGAAAGTGTCGCTCACCTACTAATTGAAGGTCACATGCTTTCCTGGAAGGTCATTAATGCCACTGTCTGCAAACGTAGCTGCCACCAGTGATTGATTATCTAGAAATCTGATTGGGCAGTTGTATGGAGTAACGCAATAAATTAAATCTTAAAGGGGACTTATTGACTATATATAGTGGCCTTTGACTTTCTTTGCACATATAAATATATTTCCCCAGCAGCCTAAGAGGGTAGTTTTATTAGCATGCATGTGGTGTATCTAAGGAGGCTAATCTATCTGTATAAATAAGTGGCTATACTGACACCACGAGCACAATGCCAGCTCCACCTCCAGTTGTCTCATTCCGTAGCATTCAGCAGGACTAATGGCGGTCTGTGTATGGTGGCTACTGTATACCAGTATTCCCTTCTTAATTATGACTACAGCCGGTGTCTGGTCTCCAGTCATACAGAGGGGTAGATGTATCAAAGCTTGGAGAGAGAGACAGTAACAGCCAGTCAGCTCTTGTCACTTTACAGGCTGTGCTTGAAACATGACAGGAGCAGATTGGTTGGTACTTTGGGGTCTATTTAATAAGCCTTGGATGGAAATAAAGTGGAGGGAGATAAAGTACCAGCCAATCAGCTCCCAACTGCCATGTCACAGGCTGTGTATTAAAACTGACAATTAGGAGTTGGTTGGTTGGTATTTTATCTCCATCCAAGGCTTAGTACATAGACCCCTTTTATCTTTCTCCAAAGTTTAGTCAATCTACCGCATAGTAAGTCAGTTCCTCTGTCTCCAAGATCCCTTCCAGGAGAATTGATCCTGTTTGCAGTCAAGGTAAGGCATAGTGTGTGTGATACCCGGGAGACCTGGCACCTGTAGGTGAGAGGGGAGGTAGGCATCACAAATAGACTCATCTCCAGGTCTAGGATGTCCCTCGTCACACTGCTTCCATCCTAGTCACTTTCACTTTTGAGATTCCTTGCAAGAACCACCTAGGAAAACTCTACCAAGCGCCATAAAGAGTAACCCCTTGGCCCCTTGCAGGAATACACAAACTCACTCACAGGTAACAGGGACAAGCCACTAGGCACGTTTATTAGACCTGGGATCCTATGGAATATTATCCTGATATGCCTGTAAATGGGAGCAATGGAGAAAGGTATAGAGTGGTAGAACCATGAAACTATAAATGGCGTGACATATGCAAACACCGGATAATATTGGGAGGAAATAATAAGGTAGTAAGATAACAAGTGAATACAACTGACAATATCCGTGTTACACTGGCCCCTCCTGACGACGGTACATCAGCCCACACTGTAAGACAGTTCCAGGGACCTGACACTCGCCCTCATGTAAGCTGTTGGTTTGAGGTTACAGATTTTTGAAAATAAGGGGGAGAGTTATCAAATCTTGGAGAGATATAAATTGCAGAAGTTGCCCATAGCAACCAGTTTCTAACTATCATTTCATGGGCTGCGCTAGATACATGACAGTTAGAAGCTGATTGCTTGCTTTGGCTAATGTCTCCACTTCATCGCTCTCCAAGATTTGATATCTCTCCCCCTTACTATTTTTTAAGAGTATACTTCACTGTCTTATATCTGCAACTAAAACCTATACATGTAACACTTCTACACAGAGCTCTAAGGCCTGGCTATTATTGTACCTGTTTTACAGAGATATCATAAAATATTTTTTAAAGACTGAGAAATGACACTTTCATGACATTTAAAACCAAACAATTATTGTATTTGTAGGTCTCCTCCCAGTGTCCCTTCCGGCAGTGAGCATGCGTGAACAGTTCTCATGTGAGCACTAACTCTGCCTGGTCAGCACTAACTGGTGAGCACTAGCTCTGCCTGGTCAGCACTAACTGGTGAGCACTAACTCTGCCTGGTCAGCACTAACTGGTGAGCACTAACTCTGCCTGGTCAGCACTAACTGGTGAGCACTAACTCTGTCTGGTCAGCGCTAACTCTGCCTGGTCAGCACTAACTGGTGAGCACTAACTCTGTCTGGTCAGCACTAACTGGTGAGCACTAACTCTGTCTGGTCAGCACTAACTGGTGAGCACTAACTCTGCCTGGTCAGCACTAACTGGTGAGCACTAACTCTGTCTGGTCAGCGCTAACTGGTGAGCACTAACTCTGCCTGGTCAGCACTAACTGGTGAGCACTAACTCTGCCTGGTCAGACTCAGCAGTGTCAATTTCTGCCTCTACTAATTAGCAGCAGAATCAGCAGTGGTCGGTATCGCGGAGTCGTCTGCGTACCGGAGCAGCCGTCCCCATACCAAAGCAGTATTGAATTGCTCCAGTATATTAGTATCCACCGCCGCAACTATCGATGAGCTGGATTCTCCCAATCAGAGGTCAATCAGTCCTCAATAATGAATAAGCCCCATAGACCTATACTTTGTTCTATTCACTATGGCTGCGCAGCGTTCAATGTGCATTGGGAAACAATAGTAAATGCAGGGAATGGAGTGCGGTGTGAGAGAGACAAGCTTCGCTGGTACAGATATAATTGACATGACATACATGTGTGCCATGGGAGGCAGAATGTCAGTATACACACTGTAAATATATATATATATATATATATATATATATATATATGGTCAGCGTTACTGCCTCACACCACTGAGGTCATGGGTTCCATTCCCACCACGGCCCTAACTATGTGGAGTTTGTATATTCTCCCTGTGCTTGCGTGGGTTTCCACCGGGCACTCCGGTTTCCTCCCACACTCCAAAAATATACTGATAGGTTAATTGGCTCCCAGCAAATATTAGCCCTGCTGTGTCTGTGTGTGCGCATGTGGTTGGGAATATAGATTGTAAGCTCCACTGGGGCAGGGATTGATGTGAATGGCCAAATACTCTCTGTAAAGCGCTGCGAAATATGTGTGCGCTATATAAATAACTGGTAATAAATAATAATAAATATATAACACCTTACCTCCAGTCAGCACCATTTTAGTTTTTGTTTAAATTCTTTACCTAAAAAGAGATTACAGTGTATAGGGGCAGAACTACATCTCTATCTAGAACACCGATGATTTGAATTGGCCCTTTGGAACGCCAATTTGAGTTACCATCAGCGTAAAAGTTATAGGATGTAAGAGGTTAATTTTTTTTCCTTTTGTCCAACGTCCTTTTAAATGTTAAACAATACAAAATGCAAATGACTGTTTTTTTCTCCCCCCTTTGCATCAGACAAATTATGCATCTTTAGAGCACAGTTCAGACAAAATGGTTTATGAATTAATTATTCTTTGCAGTGAACTGGTTAATGAACATAAATTGACCGAGAAAGCACTTACTGTACCGACCTGCTCCCTAACAAACAGAATCAGATAAAACGAAAAAAGAAAAAGAAAAAAAAAATGCTTTAATCTAAAATGTTTGCCTAAAACCAATAAAGATAAAAAGAAACTATTTCCACTCCGCAAACAGAATCATTTTGTTTATTCACCCACAAACTACACCGTTTTATTTTATTTTATTTTATTTTGAGCATTGCATTTTCATTTCACCATCTTGATAGAACGGAACATAAGACTCATTGAGCCTAATGAGCATTATGATTAAATCACTTACTTACAGATCAAAGAAGATTTTAATTATGTAAAGAAGTTGTTCTGAAACATAAAATGTTCCATTAAGCTACACAATTAATATATGCAATATTTATGAGCTTGTGAATTTTTTTTTTTTTGGTCTTTAAAAAAATTATTGTTACCGTTTACAAAATTCTATAATACGCAGAGATCAGCAGGAAAAATATAAGTTAGAAAATGGGGCTATAAATTAAGGGTTTGAACAATGCTTTTTATGACATATATATATTTTTTTATTTTCATGCAACACCAAACACCTTGTCACCAGATGTTCATTATGGACGCAAGGAAATACTCAATGCTTATTCCCTGTCTCCATACACAGCATGATAACTCTTGTGCAAGGCTTCAAATGAAAATAAGACAAGAAGCCGCATCTCAAGACTGCTCATGACCTTTCATGTCCTTCAAACGTAACCCATTCCGACTGCCGATCAATCAATAAGCTCAGGGAACGCGGATGACAAAGGTGTGCATTAAAGGCCGATGCATAGTTATCTCTCCGCCAAGTATTTAAGTATAAAACATTATCTTCTAATTTCAGACATAAAACATGTTGTGCAACGGCTGCTCTGCAATATTAAAGCCAGAAATTAAAAATCACCTTTAAAATATTTAGGACGGGCGGCATCAAACCTTCCACGTAAAGTGCTTCGCAGAGGTGAAATGACTAAAACTTTAGCGGAATGATAAAATATGTAAGCTATATTAGTTATAATTTATTTTCAGGCGACATTTTACAAGGGAAGCAACTCCAGAGGATAGTGGCTTGATGACACTAAATAATGGCGAAGAATTGGAATACAGTCGGTAGGAGAGCAATTACTTAAAAATGATGAATACAAATTCACAGTTCTAAAACCAAATCCAAGAATCATTTTTTTTTATTCCTCTCTCTATTCCTTGGGATCTGGCCAAAAAAACTTTCAAAAACACCTTTAGTCGTCTTCTTTCTTCTGAGATGGTTTGCAATACATCACAAAAAAAATATCTGGCTGTGACCTTTTCTTTAATTTATTGGTTTAAGATGTAGCAATGGCGCGGTTTCACACCTAGGCAGTGGAAGCCTGGCATTTCAACTTCATTTCCACAAATTGTAATCCAGAGTCCAATCAGGGGAGCACTTTCTCATTAAGAAGGACTGATTACAGAGCATTTCTCCAGCAATATAGCAGAATATCTGCATGTAAGGTAGGTTGGAAAAGAATAAAACATTTGTTTTGGATGATCAGCAGAAAGTTTAGAAACTTTAGCAGGACAGGGGGAAAGAGGGTACCTTATTCAAATTAAGGTTTGATTTAATGCGCCAAAGTTAAGACTCACTTGGCTCCAAAGAGGAATTGGAAAACTCTGAAGGTGGCTTATACACTCGGCCTTTTAATTAGTTGCACCTGTAACTGTATATTAGGGGTGAGCGGGTTCGGATTTCTGAAATCCGATCCCCCCCGAGCCACCCCGATCCGAGGCCGATCCGAGTCAGGCTCGACTTTTCCCGCCTGACTCGGATCTGAAATCGAGGCAAAATGTCACCATCCCGCCTTCCGGGTCTCGCGGGTTTTGGATCCTATATAAGGTACCCGCGTCGGCGCCATTTTCTCACTCGGCTGTGGACAGTGAAGAGGGAGGGTGGGAGTTAGGGCTGGCTGGGCTGTGTAGTGTAGTGTATTGTAGTGCAGTGTAGTGTTGTGCTGTGCTGTGCTGCGCTGTGCTGCTGTTGTCCATAGGGGCTGTGTCCACTCCTTCAAAGTCCATAGGGGCTGGCTGGACTGTGTTGTGCAGTCAGTTGTCCATGGGAGCTGTGTCCATTCCAAAGTCTTGTGCAGTGTCCCAGTCCTAAAGGGGTGCTGTAGTGTTGTCCAGGGGGTGCTCTGTCCATCAGGGGTGCTCCCCCAAGTGAAAAAAATAATAATATATTTTCTGTGTTTGTGAATTGTGTGCACTGTGGCTGCACGTGCATCAACAAAGGAGCAGCGCCAAGCGTGCGCCTGTGTCCCATAAGTAAAGGGCCGGCTGGCTTGTCTGTTAAAGGGTGCTGTAACCCCCAAAGTACACTCCAAACAAAATAAAAATATATTTTCTGTGTTTGTGAATTGTGTGCGCAGTAGCCGCACGTGCATCAACAAAGTAGTGCCAAGCGTGCGCCTGTGTCATAAGTAAAGGGCCGGCTGGCTTGACCGTTAAAGGGTGCTGTAACCACCAAAGTACACTCCAAACAAAATAAAAAAATATTTTCTGTGTTTGTGAATTGTGTGCACTGTGGCTGCACGTGCATCAACAAAGGAGCAGCGCCAAGCGTGCGCCTGAGTCCCATAAGTAAAGGGCCAGCTGGCTTGTCCGTTAAAGGGTGCTGTAACCCCCAAAGTACACTCCAAACAAAATAAAAAAATATTTTCTGTGTTTGTGAATTGTGTGCACTGTGGCTGCACGTGCATCAACAAAGGAGCAGCGCCAAGTGTGCGCCTGTGAGCGTGCGCCTGTGTCCCATAAGTAAAGGGCCGGCTGGCTTGACCGTTAAAGGGTGCTGTAACCCCCAAAGTACACTCCAAACAAAATAAAAAATATATTTTCTGTGTTTGTGAATTGTGTGCGCAGTAGCCGCACGTGCATCAACAAAGTAGTGCCAAGCGTGCACCTGTGTCATAAGTAAAGGGCCGGCTGGCTTGACCGTTAAAGGGTGCTGTAACCCCCAAAGTACACTCCAAACAAAATAAAAAAATATTTTCTGTGTTTGTGAATTGTGTGCACTGTGGCTGCACGTGCATCAACAAAGGAGCAGCGCCAAGCGTGCGCCTGTGTCCCATAAGTAAAGGGCTGGCTGGCTTGTCTGTTAAAGGGTGCTGTAACCCCCAAAGTACACTCCAAACAAAATAAAAAAATATTTTCTGTGTTTGTGAATTGTGTGCACTGTGGCTGCACGTGCATCAACAAAGGAGCAGCGCCAAGCGTGCGCCTGTGTCCCATAAGTAAAGGGCCAGCTGGCTTGACCGTTAAAGGGTGCTGTAACCCCCAAAGTACACTCCAAACAAAATAAAAAATATATTTTCTGTGTTTGTGAATTGTGTGCGCAGTAGCCGCACGTGCATCAACAAAGTAGTGCCAAGCGTGCACCTGTGTCATAAGTAAAGGGCCGGCTGGCTTGACCGTTAAAGGGTGCTGTAACCCCCAAAGTACACTCCAAACAAAATAAAAAAATATTTTCTGTGTTTGTGAATTGTGTGCACTGTGGCTGCACGTGCATCAACAAAGGAGCAGCGCCAAGCGTGCGCCTGTGTCCCATAAGTAAAGGGCTGGCTGGCTTGTCTGTTAAAGGGTGCTGTAACCCCCAAAGTACACTCCAAACAAAATAAAAAAATATTTTCTGTGTTTGTGAATTGTGTGCACTGTGGCTGCACGTGCATCAACAAAGGAGCAGCGCCAAGCGTGCGCCTGTGTCCCATAAGTAAAGGGCCAGCTGGCTTGACTGTTAAAGGGTGCTGTAACCCCCAAAGTACACTCCAAACAAAATAAAAAAATATTCTCTGTGTTTGTGAATTGTGTGCGCAGTAGCCGCACGTGCATCAACAAAGTAGTGCCAAGTGTGCGCCTGTGTCATAAGTAAAGGGCCAGCTGGCTTGTCCGTTAAAGGGTGCTGTAACCCCCAAAGTACACTCCAAACAAAATAAAAAAATATTTTCTGTGCTTGTGAATTGTGTGCACTGTGGCTGCACGTGCATCAACAAAGGAGCAGCGCCAAGTGTGCGCCTGTGAGCGTGCTCCTGTGTCCCATAAGTAAAGGGCCAGCTGGCTTGACCGTTAAAGGGTGCTGTAACCCCCAAAGTACACTCCAAACAAAATAAAAAAATATTTTCTGTGTTTGTGAATTGTGTGCACTGTGGCTGCACGTGCATCAACAAAGGAGCAGCGCCAAGCGTGCGCCTGTGTCCCATAAGTAAAGGGCTGGCTGGCTTGTCTGTTAAAGGGTGCTGTAACCCCCAAAGTACACTCCAAACAAAATAAAAAACTATTTTCTGTGTTTGTGAATTGTGTGCACTGTGGCTGCACGTGCATCAATAAAGGAGGAGCGTCAAGCGTGCACCTGTGTCTGGCTGGCTCATTTCTTAAAGGGTGGTGTAACCCACAAAGTGCACTACTCTCCAGCAAAAATAAAAAAATAATTGTCTGTGTTTGTGTGCGCCTTAGCCGCACGTATATATCAATATAACATAAATGGAGGACCAAACTTTCTCCGATAAAAATAAAATAGGGAATGATCAAGAACCACTTCCTCCTAGTGCTGTTGCTGCTGCTGGGAGTTATTCATCATCCCAGAGAGGAAGTAGGAACACCACTACTTTTACTAAACAATTGACCCTCCAGCAGTCCCTAGCGATGAGGATGAAGTACGACAGCAGTCATCCTGAAGCAAAACGTATAACTGAGGCCTTGACTGCTATGTTGGTGTTAGACGAGCGTCCGGTATCCGCCATTAGTGCAGTGGGATTTAGACAATTGATGGAGGTAGTGTGTCCCCGGTTCCAAATTCTGTCTAGATTCCACCGGCATCCTTAAAGCAGCAGCGACAAGCGTGCGTCTGTCTGTTAAAGGGTGGTGTAACCCTCAAAGTGCGCTCCACAAACAATAAAAAAATTCTTCTTTTGTTTTCTGTCTTTGTGAAATGTGTTGGCTGTAGCCGCACCTGCAAAAAATCAGCAGCGACAAGCATGCGTCTGTCTGTTAAAGGGTGGTGTAACCCTCAAAGTGAGCTCCACAAACAATAAAAAAATTCTTCTTTTTTTTTCTGACTTTGTGAAATGTGTGGGCTGTAGCCGCACCTGCATCCTTAAAGCAGCAGCGACAAGCATGCGTCTGTCTATTAAAGGGTGGTGTAACCCCCAAAGTGCGCTGTCTGTTACAGGATTACATCGGTGACAGCATCCAAGTAGGCATGTCAGACAGTCTGTACATGTACTGGCAGGAAAAAGAGGCAATTTGGAGGTCCCTGTACAACTACAAACTGGCTCTATTTTACCTGAGTTGCCCCCCCTCCAGTGTGCACTCCGAAAAAGTGTTTAGTGCAGCCGCGAACCTTGTCAGCAAAAGGCGTAGGAGGTTGCTTCCACAAAATGTGGAGAAGATGATGTTCATAAAAATGAATTATCAACTCTTCCGGGGAGACCAGCCTCCAGAACGTACAGAGGGACCTGTGGTTGTGGATTCCAGCGGGGACGAATTAATACTCTGTGAGGATGAGGATGTACACAACACTGAAGAGGGTGAGTAATCGGTGAATGAGGAGGATGAGGACGACATCTTGCCTCCATAGAGCCAGTTTGTGCAGGGCCAGATTAATTGCCAGCTTGTTTTGTGGGGGCCCAAACGAACCAATCATTTCTGCCACAGTCGTGTGGCAGACCCTAGCGCTGAAATGATTGGTACAACATAAGGGTGGGTGGGAGGGCCCAAGGACAATTCCATCTTGCACCTCTTTTTTTTCTTTGCATTATGTTCTGTTTGGGGCCTAGTTTTTCAAACTGCCATCCTGTCTGCCACTGCAGTGTCACTCCTAGATGGGCCACGTGTTTGTGCCGCCCACTCGTGTTGCTTAGCATAGTCATCCAGCTACCTCATTGCAACCTTTTGGACATAAAAACACTATTGTGAGTTGTGAGGTGTTCAGAATAGACTGGAAATTAGTGGAAATTAAGGTTTTTGAGGTTAATAATAGCATAGGAGCAGAAAAATCAACAAATTCTGTGATTTTAGCTGTTTTTATGCTTTTTTTCAAAAAAATACAGATCCAAAACACAAAACCCAGAACCCAAAACACCGAAGGGTGGTTTTGGCAAAACCAATCCAGATCAAAAACACGAAGAAAGATCCAGATCCAAAACCAAAACACGAAAAGTGGCCGGTGCACACCCCTACTGTATATTGTGAAAGTGACTGAATTTATAAAAAGACTTTTCATAGTTCACTCTTCAATGTTTCGTCCTCATTTAGACAATCCACCTAGTGCCAGTGATTCTGGACATGTGTTTCAAGTCTGTTTTTCAGAAACGTCACCCATCGTTGACAATGAATGACTATTAAAGTCTAATTATAATGAAATAACTTGTATTTAATCAAGCATTGGGTCCTAAGTGGGGGCAGGAGCTCATCTAGCATGTGTCAATCAAGTAGGCTACACGGTCTACATCACGGATCGGAACAATATATCATACACATCGTATAGCGCGTACGTCCGATCTGTCATTCACTGCGGTCGTTCATCGCATTGCCCCAACTGCTGTTCTGCAATGAACGGCACAGTGCTGTTATGTGCCCCATGTAACGACACATCGCGCCATCGTAGACCGGGACGTGCAGTGTGTACAGTGCAAGCAAGGTAACATTACATCGCATCGCACTGCCGGCTGTGTCAGACATCAGATAGTGTGTACCAAGCTTCAGATACAGAAACAGACATGAAAACAAAAATCTGAGCGATTGGCTTGCAGTCTCCTTGGCAATGTAATGGCTTTGTACTAAGCACTCTTGGATGGAGAATGGTCAGCTTGCAGAGGGTGTGGCCAGCAATGTGGAGGAGGGTTAGTTGAACTGGAGGATTTCAGGAAGAGCAGTCATCATAGTACTTGCGCTCTGGTGGTTAAGGTGAACTGGGGTCTTTAGGTGAATTGGGGACTGAACATGCATAATTGGTCCCCACCCAATGTCAGATTAAAAAGAGGGTAGTCGGGGAGGTCACCCAGATACTCCCCTCCCTACACACATCATAGAGGTGACATAATGGAGGTGACATAATGGAGGTGACATAATGGAGGTGACAGGATAGAGATGACATAATGGAGGTGACAGGATAGAGGTGACCGGATAGAGGTGACATAATGTAGGTGACAGGATAGAGGTGACATAATGGAGGTGACAGGATAGAGGTGACAGGATATAGGTGACATAATGGAGGTGACAGGATAGAGGTGACAGAATAGAGGTGACATAATGGAGGTGACATGATAGAGGTGACAGGATGGAGGTGACAGGATGGAGGTGACAGAATAGAGGTGACATAATGGAGGTGACAGGATAGAGGTGACAGGATAGAGGTGACATAATGGAGGTGACAGGATATAGGTGACAGGATATAGGTGACATAATGGAGGTGACAGGATAGAGATGACATAATGGAGGTGACAGGATATAGGTGACATAATGGAGGTGACAGGATAGAGATGACATAATGGAGGTGACAGGATAAAGGTGACAGGATAGAGGTGACATAATGGAGGTGACATAATGGAGGTGACAGGATAGAGATGACATAATGGAGGTGACAGGATAGAGATGACATAATGGAGGTGACAGGATAGAGGTGACATAATGGAGGTGACAGGATACAGGTGACATAATCAGGGCCGGCTCCAGGGTTCGGAGCACCCTGTGCCGGCCCGTGAGATGGCGCCCTAACATCGCTCGTGGCATCGCTGTGCGCGACCGAATTTGGGGGCGTGGCCTAATTACCATAGGCCCCCGCCCCCTAGGTGACATTACTTGGAGGCGTGCCCGCATGGCACGCCTCCAAATAACGTCAGGCTAGGGGTAAAGCCCAGCACTCCGTCACTGGCTGGGCTTCCCCCAGCCTCTCCAGTCAGTGAATGGTTGCCACACGCATGCGTGCAGCATCCATTCACTCTCCGGGGGTCCGGCACCGCCGCACAGCTGTGGCGGTGGGGGTCCCCAGCCTCCCGATTTGACCACCCGCGGGCCACTTCGGCCCGCGGGTGGAACAGCGGGACAGTACTGTCCTTCTGAAATCAGGAAGCTGGGGAGGGGTGCGCCCTCTATGGGTGGCGCCCCTGTTCGACTGCACTGGTCGAACACCCCTACAGCCGGCCCTGGACCTAAAGGAGGTGTTAGGATAGAGGTGACATAATGGAGGTGACAGGATAGAGGTGACAGAAAAAAGATGACAGAATGGAGGTGACATAATGGAGGTGACAGGATATAGGTGACATAATGGACGTGACAGGATATAGGTGACATAATGGACGTGACAGGATATAGGTGACATAATGGAAATGACAGGATAAAGATGACAGAGTGGAGGTGACAGGATACAAGTGACATAATGGAGATGACAGAAAAGAGGTGACATAATGGAGGTGACAGGATAAAGATGAAATAATGGAGGATAACAGGATAGTGGTGAGAGGATAAAAATGACATAATGTAAGTGACATAATAGAGATGACATAATGGAGGTAATACGATAGAGGTGACAAAATAGATATGACATCATGGAGTTGACAGGATAGAGATGACATAATAGAGGTGACAGGATAAAGGTGACAGAATAGAGGTGACATAATGGAGGTGACAGGATAGAGGTGACATAATGGAGGTGACAGGATAAAGGTGACATAATGGAGGTTACAGGATAGAGGTGAAAGAAAGGACATGTCAAGATAGAGATGTCAGAATGGACGTGACAGGATATAGGTGACATAATGGAAGAGACAGGATATAGGTGACATAATGGACGTGACAGGATATAGGTGACATAATGGAGGTGACAGAACAGAGGTGACAGGATAAAGATGGCAAAATGGAGGTGACAGAATGGAGGTGACATAATGGACGTGACAGGATAAAGATGGCAAAATGGAGGTGACAGAATGGAGGTGACAGGATAAAGATGGCAAAATGGAGGTGACAGCATAGAAGTGACAGGATAAAGGTGACAGAATGGAGGTGACAGGATAAAGATGGCAAAATGGAGGTGACAGGATAAAGATGGCAAAATGGAGGTGACAGCATAGAAGTGACAGAATAAAGGTGACAGAATGGAGGTGACAGGATAGAGGTGACATAATGGAGGTGACATAACAGAGATAACATAATGGAGGTGACAGGATAGAGGTGACAGGATAAAGGTGACAGAATGGAGGTGACAGGATAGAGGTGACATAATGGAGGTGACATAACAGAGATAACATAATGGAGGTAACAGGATAGAGGTGACATAATAGAGATAACATAATGAAGGTGACAGGATAAAGGTGACAGAATGGAGGTGACAGGATAGAGGTGACATAATGGAGGTGACATAACAGAGATAACATAATGGAGGTAACAGGATAGAGGTGACATAATAGAGATAACATAATGAAGGTGACAGGATAGAGGTGACATAATGGAGGTAACATTATGGAGGTGACATAATGGAGGTGACATAACTGAGATAACATAATGGAGGTAATAGGATAGAGGTGACATAATAGAGATGACATAATGGAGGTGACAGGATTAAGATGACATAATGGAGGTGACAGGATAGTGTCGAAGCTGGATAATTGGCTGAGACAAGATCAGTCTAAAATTCGATCGCAGCGACGCCATCTTGCGACTGGCCGCAAGATGCCATCTTGGAAATGAGATCGCAAGACACCATTTTAGATAAACTCACACTTTAGTACATGTGGCGATATTACTATTAGCATCATGCAATTGCATCTTTCACCATTTCTCATGCACACATTTATATGCACAATTGCGCTGTTAACTAGTCGCATATTAGCGAATGCATAAGATCCTGTATGAAAACGCTGATTAGCTTAATGCACATGCATCTGCCCCAAGTTAACTAGCGTCTTTACATCAAACCCCAAATACTTACACAGTACATATTCACATACAAGGTTCCATAAGCTTTAAGGTATAAGTTTCAAGTATGCACATTTATTATAATTTCTAGGAAATAAAGATTATTTAGTAACTAAGGTTTTATACGTGATAAATAAGCCATGCTTGGTATTGTACTGATGCGTACTCTCTCAACAGTATTCCGGTAATATCGATGGAGAGATCGCAACATGCATTCTCAACTTATGTACCGCAGAGACTTCAAGCAACAAAATGTACATTATATGACCAACTGTTAGGATTTGCATGAGGCGGGAAACCAGAGACCACCAGTTGTTAGAGGCTGGATTGTGTCTATTTGAACCAACCAGTTAAATGCCTTGCAACATATGCATCCTCCTTTAGGACCAATGGTATTAGCAACAAACTTCTCTATTGTGTTGTTTATTTCTGGGGGGTATAAAAATGTGTGCTCTGACCCTGGGTTCCTGGTCTTCGTGCTGAATGCTGATTGACGAGGGGTTTCTTGCTGATGCCTACATCTGGTCCAGAGCGCTGAGTATGTATAACTGTACTTGGGTCTGTATAATCTCTTTGCGCCAAATTGTACTTATAACTAGCATGTAACCGACTGTACTTCTACTTGAATAATACTTTGTGCTTTGGAACCACAGGTTCTAGGTCTGGAGTCTTTATTTACTGTATAACTGCATACGCAAAATTGCGTCATCCTTAAAGGTTTATAGGCAGGATATCAGAAGGTATAGGCAGGATATTAGAAGGTATAGGCAGGGGTGTATAGAGGTTCAAAGGCAGTATCATTAGTTGGGGGCTTGTAGTGAAGTCACTTACTCACTCACACGGCATATACAGTTATCGATATCTCACCAAAGGGTGGAGTGGCCACATGCAGGGTTTACCTGCAACCGCTCGGTGCTGACAGATCGCTACCCGTTTTCGTGTGAGCCAGGGACGCTGACTAGAATCCAGGGACAAGAGAGGAAAAAGTTTATTTTCCTTTGTTGATAGAACCTAACATTTAAAGGGGTGCCGCAGTATTGAACACGCGGCTGAGTCGCAGTTTTGCGCACAGTATAGATGCACTTTTGTGTACGCAGCTAAAGGTTGTCATACGGTTGTGTGGTAGTCGCATTATTGTGTATGCGACTGGTATCACAATAGCGTATACATACTTCCGGTTGTGCTGCCACATGTTTAAACAAAGCCATTGAGTTTACATTATCAATTGTTGCCAATAATTTGGTTAACGTGTAGTTTTCTGCGCAGGAAAAGAGTGTGTGATTGTGAGTATTTGTTTAGGGTGTAACACGGGACCTAAAGGTAAAGGGTATTGTATGACCCTTAAGTACTAGGCGCAGGAGTTGGCCTAGTAGCTCGGTAAGTAGCTTACCGTTCTATACACATCAGCAGGTGTACATGTTGTCTTTGTTGTAGGGACCGGATCTCAGTGTGATTGCAGTGTTCAATAATTAGGTTGGGTTATTTGAGCATTGTAGTTGAGCCACACTAGGAAACTTGTGATTGTGAGCTGAGAGATAAAAGGTGAGCGTGGGCATCTGGAAATTTCTTCAGTAGGTGAGCGGGGTCATCTAGAAATTTCTTCCGTAGGCGAGCGGGGGCATCTGGAAATTTCGTCCATAGGTAAGTGAAAGTATCTAGACTGTCTTTCACCAATTTAAATCTTTATTGAAAAACTTAGGGTTCTCCCAGGATGAGGGCCCAGCAAACGGTAGAGATGTTAAATGATTTGCTGCAGTTGGAATTTCCACTTGGGTCGGCGCGGCATATTATGCATATTAGGTACGATGCCAATGCAACCAGGTATTGTGATTTATGGTTTAATATGACGAGGAAGAGTGTTAAACCGTTTCCTAGAATTGGTAGTTTTGATAAAGATGTATTGAATAATGTCCGAGACCACATCAGTCTGATGCGCTCTCGAGGTAAAAAGGTAAAATATTATGAATGTTTAAAGTTGTGGCAGCATGAAGGGGATGCGTGGCTTAAAAATGCACAAGCGATGCAATCTAGCGTTGTGAGCGCATTGCCAGAGAATGCATCCGCGACGCTAAAATGCAATACGAGCGAGCCGCAAAATGGCACGTACGTGCGGCAAGGTAGCATTGTAGAAGGAATTGCCAGCAGTTCACGCACACCACCCCCACCTGATGTGGATGGGAGGTACAAGTACAGTTATGAAAAATACCCAGAAAAATGTAACAAGCAATTTGTACCCTCTCTTAAGCAACTATAAAGAAAATGTTCATGATGTGGATGATGAGCCTATTGTAATGTCTGCCATTTCCCATGCTGTACAGATGATAGATGCTGCATCACCACAATCACGGGTGGTGCCGCCATCTCCATCAGTACAGCAAGTGAAGTGCTAACACCCTCTGCACCCGTAGAGGAAGTTGTTAATATCATACGTAGCGGCAGCAGACTAAACCCCCAGCCAGGTAACAAGGTCAAAGGTAGCAGCACTGCCGGTCTGCATCCCATTCGGACGATAACTGTTCCGAATGGAAATGCAGATGCGAACGGTGTAGTGCCCATGAGGGAAGTGGTAATGCATTGTCTTTGGACAAGAGCAGAAATAAATTCCATCATAAATGATTTCCCCAATCCCAAAAAGGAACTAGCCAAATGTCAAAGATTTTTGAGGAATTTGGGTAGTTCTCATGAGCCCACTAATAAAGATTGGCGTGTGGTGTTAAGGGCCTGTCTACCACGCAATACCGATGTGACAAAATTTATCACGGATTGTGTATTGGATGGTGACGTTCCCTTAACAGACCAAGTAAACCAAGATAATGTTTCCCGCATCATAACTCAATTGGATATATATTTTCCAGTAGTAGTTAACTGGAACAAAATTTTCACCATAAAGCAAAAGGAGAGTGAATCTGCAGAAGATTATTGCGACCTGGCTCTGCAGACTATCACCCAGTACACTGGGTTAGAAGATATTAAAGATAGCACTCACCACAGGGGAATGATTGTCACCATACTAATGGATGGCCTTAAAGAAGACTTAAAGACCCGGGTTCAGACCTCACAGCCTGGCTGGAGGGGAGTCACAATAGATACCCTCATAGAATCTGCCATAGAACATGATAAAAACATCTCAAAGAAGAGAGAGACAGAGAGCGAAAAACTAATGGATGTCAGTATCTAAGATCTGGAAGGAATGACTGTAACATCACAGCCAGTAGACACACCTGCACCTATACACACACTTGCAACAGTTACACGTCCTCACCAATCCCACACCACAGCAAACACATCCTTACTTCACATATCATACACAACCACAGGTCCCATGCTACCCACAAACATCATACCTCCCACCATACCCTTATCCTCCATATTCCTACCCATACCCACCATCTTTCCCTCTTGCTCAACTCCCACAACAATCCTTCCATCCACCCCGTTCAAAAAGATGAAGAACACCACACATGAACACGGGTTTCCCATGGGTGCATGGGCAACCCCACTATCTTCTCCCAGGCCTTATATGACTGTTTACAATTTTTTCAACCTGCCAATGGATCTGTTCTAATGTAAAATGTGGACGATTTATTGTTGTATTTAGGTCATGTTTAAATGATATTAAACTGTTGTGCTTTATCTCTCACACACAGGACACAAGGTTGCTAAGGATAAACTGCAGCCATTCCAGACTAAGGTCAAATATTCGGAATACTAACCAACCCAGGGGCCCAGGCATTATTTAGAGCAGTAGCTATTAATAACAAGATTTAATTGCAGGAACCTGTGTGCAGATACTATATCCCAAAAATTATTCAAAGTGATACGGGGACTCATTTTAAAGGTAACGTTTCCCAGAACATGTGTAAGGTGATGGGTAATAAAACCAAGATCATTCCAGACTGTAATTTCTTTTATCTGTCCCCCCTTTGAGATACGAAGATGAATAAGAATAACAGAAATTGAAAGTGTTATTAATTAATGCAAACTGTCATGATGTCAAACCTGGGGAATTTGTTATGATCCAAATTTTTTTAGCTCAGGTCGTTTGACTGATAGTTGGAAAGGTCCGTATCTGACGATTGTTGACAAAGTACCACATCCTCAAAGGGTGGCCGCGGAAGATATGTAGGTCCATTCCACTCACTATAGAGAAGTTAACCAACCGGTGGAGATACAAGGCGGAGACAAGGCCGATAACGTGGACCTGTCAATTGCGAGCTTGTGCCGGAAGGATTAAATAGGTGACGGTGAGATACCTGAGCTAAAGAAATGTGTAGATCAGTGCTTCCAGCAATGGAGTGGTCTGCTGTGGTCATCCTAGTTCTTTCTTCCAGAGTTTCTGGTGTGATGATCTGTTTGGGGATACCCAGTTTCTGTGATGGAGGACTGATAGAGGAGATGGGAGCTGATGGCAACGCTGATGGAGTTGAGTCAGGAGGAGTGCTATGCCAATCAGGGGAATGTCTGACTAATCTTAGCACTGTTATTGTTAAGAGAGCTGTTATTCCGGATACTCGGGGACGGTGTGAAAGTTTGTCGTCTGAAGATTCCTGTAGTTGTGAGCTTTGTGGGTCCCTAGTTGATGAGAACTGTATCCAACTCTGCCAACCTAAATATAACCCGTACTGGGGTGGGTATCCTTTAGAGAATTATCATAGCATGGTAGGCAAAGTGTTAAATCAAACTGATTGCTGGGTGTGTTCACATGTGCCACAGAGACAGCATAATGTAAAGTTGGTGCCATTTCCGCTGAATATCACGTAAATTTTAGAATTACAGAAAGGGAAGACATTGGATGGAAAATTCCTCTCATCCAAACCACCTTATTTTCAAACTCTATCAATTCCAAGTAGATAGATCACTTTTGTGTTTAAACATAACCAACCCCAATAAACCCGGGAGTTGGGAAGTGACAGGGAATAATCAGACGATGACCTTCTCACAAAGAGCTGATAATGAGTCCATAAACCATGATCTGTTACACCCAATTAAATCTAGTGGGAGACATTTTAGGTACTGGTATACATTGAGTTCCACCAAAGAAATTATTGGTAAGGTGCCAAATGGTTATTGTGCTAAAATAATACAGCCAGAGACTTGCATGTACCAGATGGAAGACCCAGAAATAGGATTGTTTGCAAGGGAAATGTGCTTAATGATAATGATGCATACCATTCCTTATGTTCTCCCTGATAATGTATATTTTATATGTGGAAAAAAAGCATATAAGTGTCTCTCCCCGAGTTCCGAAGGTTTGTGTTAACTGGGAAGAGTAGTCCCAGAAGTTATGACCCTCACACATGTTGAAATGCTTGGTATACATAAAAACACACCATCACCATATCTTCACGCGCAATATGAACACAGAGGCAAACAAAATATGATACCTGGTGACGTGCATAAAGCCACTCAGTTAATTAGTGAGACAACTGGCTTTCAAGTTTTAGTCACATTGGATCCCACCAGGATCGCTCGGGGTACATTACATTTTAGATATATTCAGGAACTTGCTAAATTAATAGATAATATCACCGAGATGTACGATGACACATTCAGGTATACAGGGAGAGAATTGCAAGCGTACAAGAAAGAACTGGTGCAACACAGGCGTGTTAAATTATTTAACTGCTGTTACTAGAGGGTATTGCGTAACATTGGCCACCCAATTTGGAGTAAAATTTTTCACCTATGTCACCAATGATACCAGCGACCCTAAGGAAGTGATAGACCGGAAGATGGATGAAATACTGCAGCTAAAATGGGAATTTCGTAAGAACCATAATGCTTCAGTGGCTGAAGTAGGGGAGAAGATAGAAGGATGGGTTTCATGGCTGAACCCAGTGAAATGGTTCTCAGGTCTAGGGGAATGGGTCCAGGAAGTGATCGCCAGCATCGGCAAATTCTTAATCCTTATACTGATTGTCATCATAATAATTGGCATATGTATCCGGTGTGTTCCTATTGTGTTGAAGTGTGGAAAATGTAAAAATAGAGTAAAACAAAAGAACGAAATCATGATGTTGGTCAGTATGAATACCGAGGTAAATAGAGAACTGCATTACAACCCTGAACTAGGAAATACCATCATTTAATGTATTATATTTAGACCTGCATAGAATATATTATTGAAATGTTATTTTTAAAACACCTCAGATAATGTAAAGTCTCAAATTCCCCTTCAAGACTGCCTTTACGGACTGGTGTATCCCCACACCTTTCACATGATCTTCCAAGATCCACGGTGTGCGTATAATAGTAGTTTTATGTCCCCACTCAGACACACATTATTGATGGATTAAGAACTACCTTGTGCCATCCCATAATAACACTAAATAGTATATAAATGTAAGCCGAAATTATATTTTAAAATCAGATTTTGATAGCATGTTGTTCGCTATCAAAGGGTGGACTGTCGAAGCTGGATAATTGGCTGAGACAAGATCAGTTTAAAATTGGATCACAGCAAAGCCATCTTGCGACTGGCCGCAAGACGCCATCTTTGAAATGAGATCGCAAGACGCCATTTTGTGAATGGCCGCCCAAGTGCCATTTTAGATAAACTCACACTTTAGTACATGTGGCGATATTACTATTAGCATCATGCAATTTCATCTTTCACCATTTCTCATACACACATTAATACGCACAATTGCGCTGTTAACTAGTCGCATATTAGCGAATGCATAAGATCCTGTATGAAAACGCTGAATATTAGCTTCATGCACACGCATCTGCCCCAAGTTAACTAGCGTCTTTACATCAAACCCCACATACTCACACATTACATATTCACATACAAGGTTCCATAAGCTTTAAGGTGTAAGATTCAAGTATGCACATTTATTATAATTTCTAGGAAATAAAGATTATTTTGTAACTAAAGTTTTTATACGTGATAAGTAAGCCATGTTTGGTATTGTACTGATGCGTACTCGCTCAACAGTATTCTGGTAATATCGATGGAGAGATCGCAACATGCATTCTCAACTTATGGACTGCAGAGACTTCAAGCAACAAAATGTACATTATATGACCAACTGTTAGGATTTGCATGAGGCGGGAAACCAGAGACCACCAGTTGTTAGAGGCTGGACTGTGTCTATTTGAACGAACCTGTTAAATGCCTTGCAACATATGCCCTCTCCTTTAGGACCAATAGTATTAGCAACAAACTTCTCTATTGTGTTGTTTATTTGTGGGGGGTATAAAAATGTGTGCTCTGACCCTGGGTTCCTGGTCTTCATGCTGAAGACTGATTGATGAGGGGTTTCTTGCTGATGCCTACATCTGGTCCAGAGCGCTGAGTATGTATAACTGTACTTGGGTCTGTACAATTCCTTTGCACCAAATTGTACTTATAACTAGCATGTAACTGACTGTACTTTTACTTGAATAATACTTTGTGCTTTGGAACCACAGGTTCTAGGTCTGGAGTCTTTAATTACTGTATAACTGCGTACGCAAAATAGTGTCATCCTTAAAGGTTTATAGGCAGGATATGAGAAGGTATAGGCAGGGGTGTATAGAGGTTCAAAGGCAGTATCATTCATAGAGATGACATCATGGAGGTGACAGGATAAAGATGACATAATGGAGGTAACAGGATAGAGGTGACAGGATAGAGATGACATCATGAAGGTGACAGGATAAAGATGGCATAATTGAGGTAATAGGATAGAGGTGGCATGATAGAGATGACATCATGGAGGTGACAGGATAAAGATGACATAATGGAGGTGACATAATAGAGATGACATAATGGAGGTAATAGAATAGAGGTGACATGATAGAGATGACATCATGGAGGTGACAGGATAAAGATGATATAATGGAGGTGAAATAATAGAGATAACATATTGGAGGTAATAGGATAGAGGTGACAGGATAGAGATGACATCATGGAGGTGACAGGATAAAGATGACATAATGGAGGTGACATAATAGAGATGACATAATGAAGGTAATAGGATAGAGGTGACATGATAGAGATGACATCATGGAGGAGACAGGATAAAGATGACAGAATGGAGGTGACATAAAAGAGATGACATAATGGAGGTAATAGGATAGAGGTGACAGGATACAGATGGCATCATTGAGGTAACAGGATAAAGATGACATAATGGAGGTGACATAATGGAGATGACGTAATGGAGGTAACAGGATAGAGGTGACAGGATAAAGGTGACATAATAGAGATGACATAATGGAGGTAACAGGATAAAAGTGACAGAATGGAGGTGACAGGATAAAGATGACATAATGGAGGTGACATAATAGAGATGACATCACGGAGGTGACAGGATAAAGATGACATAATGGAGGTAACAGGATAAAGGTGACATAATAGAGGTGACATAATAGAGGTGACAGGATAGAGGTGACATAATAGAGATGACATCATGGAGGTTACAGGATAAAGATGACATAATGGAGGTGACAGGATAGAGGTGACATAATAGTGGTGACATAATGGAGGTGACAGGATAGAGGTGATATAATAGAGATGACATCATGGAGGTGACAGGATAAAGATGACATAATGGAGGTAACAGGATAGAGATGACATAATGGAGGTGACATGATAAAGATGATATAATGGAGGTGACAGGATAAAGATGATATAATGGAGGTGACAGGAGAAAGGTGACAGAATGGAGGTAACAGGATAGCGGTGACACAATGGAGGTGACATAATAGAGATGACATCATGGAGGTGACAGGATAGAGGTGACATAATAGAGGTGACAGGATAAAGGTGACATAATGGAGATGAAAGGATAAAGGTGACATAATGGATGTAATAGGATAAAGGTGAAAGAATGGAGGTAACGGTATAGATGTGAAAGAATGGACGTGTCAAGATAAAGATGACATAATGGAGGTGAAAGGATAGAGATTACATAATGGAGGTGACAGAATGGAGGTGACAGGATAGAGATTACATAATGGAGGTGACAGAATGGAGGTGACAGGATAGAGATTACATAATGGAGGTAACAGGATAGAGGTTACATAATGGAGGTGAAAGGATAGAGATTACATAATTGAAGTGAAAGGATAGAGATAATATAATGGAGGTGACAGGATAAAGATGACATAATGGAGGTGACAGGATAAAGGTGACAGAATGGATATGACAGGATATAGGTGACAGGATAAAGGTGGCACAATGGATGTGACAGGATAGAGGTGACAGAATGGAGGTGACAGAATGGACAGCACATAGGTGACCAGATAAAGATGGCAGAATGGACGTGACAGGATAGAGGTGACTGAATGGAGGTGACAGGATAAAGATGACAGAATGGACGTGACAGGATAGAGGAGACAGAATGGACAGGACATAGGTGACAGGATAAAGGTGACAGGATAAAGATGACAGAATGGAGGTGACATAATGGAGATGGTAGGATAAAGATGCCATAATGGAGGTGAAAGGATCTAGGTGACATAATGGAGGTGACAGGATAGAGGTGACAGGATAACGATGGCAAAATGGAGGTGATAGGATAGAGGTGACAGGATAAAGGTGACAGAATGGAGGTGACAGGATAGAGATGAGATAATGGAGGTAACAGGATAGAGGTGACATAATAGAGGTGACAGGTTAAAGGGGACATAAGGGAGGTGACATGATAAAGATGACATAATAAAGTTAACACGATAGAGGTGAGAGGATAAAGATTACATAATGGAGGTGACATAATAGAGATGACATAATGGAGGTAATAGGATAGAGGTGACAGGATAGAGATGACATCATGGATGTGACAGGATAAAGATGACATAATGGAGGTAACAGTATAGAGGTGACATAATGAAGGTGACAGGATAGAGGTGACATGATAATGGTGACAGAATGGAGGTGACATAATAGAGGTGACATAATGAAGGTGAAAGGATAGAGGTGACAGGATAAAGGTGACAGAATGGAGGTGACAGGTTAAAGATGACATAATGGAGGTGACATAATAGAGGTGACATAATGGAGGTGACATAATGGAGGTGATATAATGGAGGTGACATAATGGAGGTGACATAATAGAGATGACATAATGGAGGTGAAATAATGGAGATGACATAATGGAGGTAACAGTACAGAGGTGACATAATGGAGGTGACATAATAGAGGTGACATAATGAAGGTGAAAGGATAGAGGTGACAGGATAAAGGTGACATAATGGAGGTGACATAATAGAGATGACATCATGGAGGTGACAGTATAAAGGTGACATAATAGAGGTGACATAATGGAGGTGACATAATGGAGATGACATAATGGAGGTAACAGTATAGAGGTGACATAATGGAGGTAACAGTATAGAGGTGACATAATGAAGGTGAAAGGATAGAGGTGACAGGATAAAGGTGACATAATGGAGGTAACATAATAGAGATGACATCATGGAGGTGACAGTATAAAGGTGACATAATGGAGGTGACATAATGGAGGTGACATAATGGAAGTGACATAATGGAGTTGAGATAATAGAGATGACATCATGGATGTGACAGGATAAAGATGACATAATGGAGGTGACAGGATAGAGGTGACATAACAGTGGTGACATAATGGAGGTGACAAGATAGAGGTGATATAATAGAGATGACATCATGGAGGTGACAGGATAAAGATGACATAATGGAGGTGACATGATAAAGATGACATAATGGAGGTAACTGGATAGAGATGACATAATAGAGGTGACATGACAAAGATGATATAATGGAGGTGACAGGATAAAGATGATATAATGGAGGTGACAGGAGAAAGGTGACAGAATGGAGGTAACAGGATAGCGGTGACATAATGGAGGTGATATAATAGAGATGACATCATGGAGGTGACAGGATAGAGGTGACATAATAGAGGTGACAGGTTAAAGGTGACATAACGGAGATGAAAGGATAAAGGTGACATAATGGATGTAACAGCATAGAGGTGAAAGAATGGAGGTAACGGTATAGATGTGAAAGAATGGACGTGTCAAGGTAAAGATGACATAATGGAGGTGAAAGGATAGAGATTACATAATGGAGGTGACAGAATGGAGGTGACAGGATAGAGATTACATAATGGAGGTGAAAGGATAGAGATTACATAATGGACGTAACAGGATAGAGGTGACATAATGGAGGTGAAAGGATAGAGATTACATAATTGAAGTGAAAAGGATAGAGATGACATAATGGAGGCGACAGGATAAAGATGACATAATGGAGGAGACAGGATAGAGGTGACAGAATGGATATGACAGGATTTAGGTGACTTAAGGGAGGTGACAGGATAAAGGTGACAGAATGGAGGTGACAGGATTAAGATGACAGAATGGAGGTGACATAATGGAGATGACAGGATAGAGGTGACATAATGGAGGTGACAGGATAAAGATGACAGAATGGAGGTGGCAGAATGGACGTGACAGGATATATGTGACAGAATGGAGGTGACAGAATGGACAGCACATAGGTGACCAGATAAAGAAGGCTGAATGGACGTGACAGGATAGAGGTGACGGATTGGACGTGACAGGATAGAGGAGACAGAATGGACAGGACAGAGGTGACAGGATAAAGATGACAGAATGGAGGTGACATAATGGAGATGGTAGGATAAAGATGCCATAATGGAGGTGAAAGGATATAGGTGACATAATGGAGGTGACAGGATAGAGGTGACAGGATAAAGATGGCAAAATGGAGGTGACAGGATAGAGGTGACAGGATAAAGGTGACAGAATGGAGGTGACAGGATAGAGATGAGATAATGGAGGTAACAGGATAGAGGTGACATAATAGAGGTGAAAGGTTAAAGGGTACATAAGGGAGGTGACATGATAAAGATGACATAATAAAGGTAACACGATAGAGGTGAGAGGTTAAAGATGACATAATGGAGGTGACATAATAGAGATGACATAATGGAGGTAATAGGATAGAGGTGACAGGATAGAGATGACATCATGGATGTGACAGGATAAAGATGACATAATGGAGATGAAATAATGGAGATTACATAATGGAGGTAACAGTATAGAGGTGACATAATGGAGGTGACAGGATAGAGGTGACATGATAAAGCTGACAGAATGGAGGTGACATAATAGAGGTGACATAATGAAGGTGAAAGGATAGAGGTGACAGGATACAAGTGACAGAATGCAGGTGACAGGTTAAAGATGACATAATGGAGGTGACATAATAGAGATGACATCATGGAGGTGACAGTATAAAGGTGACATAATAGAGGTGACATAATGGAGGTGACATATTAGAGATGACATCATGGAGGTGACAGTATAAAGTTGACATAATAGAGGTGACATAATGGAGGTGTCACAATACAGATGACATCATGGATGTGACAGGATAAAGATGACATAATGGAGGTGACAGGATAGAGGTGACATAATAGAGGTGACATAATGGAGGTAACAGGATAGAGGTGACATAATAGAGATGACACCATGGAGGTGACAGGATAAAGATGACATAATGGAGGTGACAGGATAGAGGTGACATAATAGAGGTGACATAATGGAGGTGACATAATGGAGGTGACATAATAGAGATGACATCATGGAGGTGACAGGATAAAGATGACATAATGGAGGTGACAGTATAAAGATGACATAATGGAGGTAACAGGATAGAGATGACATAATGGAGGTGACAGGATAAAGATGATATAATGGAGGTGACAGGAGAAAGGTGACAGAAAGCAGGTAACAGGATAGCGGTTACATAATGAAGGTGACATAATAGAGATGACATCATGGAGGTGACAGGATAAATATGACATAATTGAGATGACAGGATAGAGGTGACATAATAGAGGTGAGAGGATAAAGGTGACATAATGGAGACGAAAGGATAAAGGTGATATAATGGAGGTAACAGGATAGAGGTGAAAGAATGGAGGTAACGGTATAGAGGTGAAAGAATGGACGTGTCAAGATAAAGATGACATAATGGAGGTGAAAGGATAGAGATTAGATAATGGAGGTGACAGAATGGAGGTGACAGGATAGAGATTACATAATGGAAGTGACAGGATAGAGATGACATAATGGAGCTGACAGGATATATATGACATAATGGACGTGACATGATATAAGTGACAGAATGGAGGTGACAGGATAAAGGTGACATAATGTATATGTCAGGATATAGGTGACTTAATGGAGATGACAGGATAAAGGTGACAGAATAGAGGTAACAGGATAGACCTAATGGAGGTAACAGGATAGAGGTGACAGAATGGACAGGACATAGGTGACAGGATAGAGGTGACAGGAGAAAGATGACAGAATGGAGTTGACATAATGGAGGTGGTAGAATGGACGTGAGAGGATAGAGGTGACAGATTCGAGGTGACAGAATAGATAGGACATAGGTGACAGGATAAAGATGACAGAATGGAGGTGACATAATGGAGGTGACAGAATGGACAAGACATAGGTGACAGGATAGAGGTGACAGGATAAAGATGGCAGAATGGAGCCGACAGGATAGAGGTGACAGGTTGAAGGTGACATAATGGAGGTGGCAGAATGGATGTGACAGGATAGAGGTGACAGAACGGAGGTGACAGGATAAAGATGACAGAATGGACGTGACAGGATAGAGGTGACAGAATGGAGGTGACAGGATAAAGATGACAGAATGGACGTGACAGGATAGAGGTGACAGAATGGAGGTGACAGGATAAAGATGACAGAATGGACGTGACAGGATAGAGGTGACAGAATGGAGGTGACAGAATGGACAGGACATAGGTGACAGGATAGAGGTGACAGGATAAAGATGACAGAATGGAGGTGACAAAATGGAGGTGAAAGGATACAATTGACATAATGGAGGTGACAGGATAGAGGTGACAGGATAAAGATGGCAGAATGAAGGTGACAGGATGAAGATGACAGAATGGAGGTGGCAGAATGGACGTGACAGGATAGAGGTGACAGAATGGACAGGACATAGGTGACAGAATAGAGGTGACAGTATAAAGATAACAGAATGGAGGTGACATAATGGAGGTGATAGAATGGACACGATATAGGTGACAGGATTGAGGTGACAGGATAAAGATGGCAAAATGGAGTTGACAGGATAGAGGTGACAGGATAAAGGTGACAGAATGGAGGTGACATAATGGAGGTGACAGGATAGAGATGAGATAATGGAGGTAACAGGATAAATGGACATAATGGAGGTGACATAAGGGAGGTGACAGGATAAAGATGACATAATAAAGGTAACACGATAGAGGTGAGAGGATAAAGATGACATAATGGAGGTGACATAATTGAGATGACATAAAGAAGGTGAAAGGATAGAGGTGACATCATGGAGGTGACATGATAGAGATGACATAATGGAGGTGACAGGATAGAGGTGACAGAATAGAGGTAACAGGATAGACATAATGGAGGTAATAGGATAGAGGTGACAGGATAGAGATGACATCATGGAGGTGACAGGATATGTGACATAATGGAGGTGACAGGATAGAGATGACATAATGGAGGTGACAGGATAGAGGTGACATAATGAAGGTGACAGGATAAAGGTGACATAATAGAGGTGACATAATGTACTTGACAGGATAGAGGAGACAGGATAGAGGTGACAGGATAAAGGTGACATAATAGAGGTGATATAATGGAGGTGACATGATAGAGGTGACAGGATAAAGGTGACATAATAGAGGTGACATAATGGAGGTGACAGGATAGAGGTGACATAATGGAGGTGACAGGATAGAGGTGACATGATAGAGATGAGATAATGGAGGTGATATGATAAAGATGACATAATCGAGGTGACAGAATAGAGGTGACATAATGGAGGTAACAGGATAGAGGTGACAGCATGGAGGTGACAGCATGGACAGGACATAGGTGACAGGATAGAGGTGACAGGATAAAGATGACAGAATGGAGGTGACAGGATAAAGATGACAGAATGGAGGTGGCAGAATGGACGTGACAGGATAAAGATGACAGAATGGAGGTGACATACTTTTAGATGACAGAATGGACAGGACATACAGTCAGGTCCATAAATATTGGGACATTGACAGAAGTTTCATATTTTGGCCTCTATTCACCACCAAAATGGCTTTGAAATGAAACAAACAAGATGTGATTTAACTGCAGACTTTTAGATTTAATTTGAGGGTAATTACATCCAAATCGGTGTAGGAATTACAACGGTTTCTATATGTGCCTCCCACTTTTTAAGGGGCCAAAAGTAATGGGACAAACTAAACAATCCTAAATCTAACTTTCACTTTTTAACACTCTGTTGCAAATCCTTTGCAGGCAATTACAGCCTGAAGTCTGGAACGCATAGACATCACCAGACGCTTGGTTTCATCCCTGGTGATGCTCTGCCAGGCCTCTACTGCAAATGTCTTCAGTTCCTGCTTGTTCTTGGGGCATTTTCCCTTCAGTTTTGTCTTCATCAAGTGAAATGCATGCTCAATCGGATTCAGGTCCGGGGATTGACTTGGCCATTGCATAACATTCCACTTTTTAGCCTGAAAAAACTCTTTGGTTGCTTTAGCAGTATGCTTCGGGTCATTGTCCATCTGCACTATGAAGCGCTGTCCAATGAGGTCTGAAGCATTTGACTGAATATGAGCATATAATATTGCCCGAAACACTTCAGAATTCATTCTGCTGCTTTTGTCAGCAGTCACATCATCAATAAATACAAGGGAACCAGTTCCATTGGCAGCCATACATGCCCACGCCATGACACTACCACCACCATGCTTCACTGATGAGGTGGTATGTTTTGGATCATGAGCAGTTCCTTTCCTTCTCTTCTCTTCCCATCACTCTGGTACAAGTTGATCTTTGTCTCATCTGTCAATAGGATGTTGTTCCATAACTGTAATGGCCTTTTTAGATGTTGTTTGGCAAACTCTAATCTGGTCTTCCTGTTTTTGTGGCTCACCAATGGTTTGCATCTTGTGGTGAACCCTCTATATTCACTCTTGTGAAGTCTTCTCTTGATTGTTGACTTTGACACATGTACATCTACCTCCTGGAGAGTGTTCTTGATTTGGCCAACTGTTGTGAAGGGGTTTTTCTTCACCAGGGAAATAATTCTTTTGTCATCCACCACAGTTATTTTCCGTGGTCTTCCGGGTCTTTTGGTGTTGCTGAACTCTCCGGTGCATTCTTTCTTTTTAAGAATGTTCCAAACAGTTGATTTGGCCACACCTAATGTTTTTGCTATCTCTCTGATGAGTTTGTTTTGATTTTTCAGCCTAATGATGGCTTGCTTCACTGATAGTGACAGCTCTTTGGATCCCATATTGAGAGTTGACAGCAACTGATTCCAAATGCAAATGTCACACCTAGAATCAACTCCAGACCTTTTACCTGCTTAATTGATAATGAAATAATGAGGGAATAGCCCACACCTGTCCATGAAATAGCTTTTGAGTTGATAGTCCCATTACTTTTGGACCCTTAAAAAGTGGGAGTCACATATTGAAACTGTTGTAATTCCTACACCGTTCAGCTGATTTGGTTGTAATTACCCTCAAATTAAATCGGAAAGTCTGCAGTTAAAGCACATCTTGTTTGTTTCATTTCAAAACCATTGTGGTGGTGAATAGAGGCCAAAATATGACAATTCTGTCAATGTTACAATATTTATGGACCTGACTGTAGGTGACAGGAATAGAGGTGACAGGATAAAGATGGCAGAATGGAGGTGACAGGATAGAGGTGACAGGACAAAGGTGACATAATGGAGGTGGCATAATAGAGATGACAGGATAAAGGTGACAGAATAGAGGTGATATAATGGAGGTGACAGGATAGTGATGAGATAATGGAGGTAACAGGGTAGAGGTGACATAACGGAGGTGACAGGATAAAGGGGACATAATAAAGGTAACACGATAGAGGTGAGAGGATAAAGATGACATAATGGAGGTGACATAATAGAGATGACATAATGGAGGTAACAGGATAGAGGTGACAGAATAGAGATGACATAATGAAGGTGAAAGGATAGAGATGACGTAATGGAAGTAATAGGATAGAGGTGACATAATGGAGGTGACAGGATAGAGGTGACATAATGGAAGTGACAGGACAGAGGTGACAGAATAGAGGTAACAGCATAGACATAATGGAGGTAATAGGATAGATGACATAATGGAGGTGACAGGATAGAGATGACATCATCGAGGTGACATGATAAAGGTGACATAATGGAGGTGACAGGATAGAGGTGACAGGATAGAGGTGACAGAATTGAGGTGACAGAATAGAGGTAACATAATGGAGGTGACAGGATAAAGGTGACAGAATAGAGGTAACAGGATAGACATAATGGAGGTAATAGAAAAGAGGTGACATGATAGAGATGACATAATGGAGGTGACAGGATAGAGGTGACATAATGGAGGTGACATAATAGAGGTGACATAATGGAGGTGACATTATGGAGTTGACATAATGGAGGTGACAGGATAGAGATGATGTAATGGAGGTAACAGGATATAGGTGACATAATGGAGGTGACAGCATAGAGGTGATATAATAGAGATGACATAATGGAGGTGACAGGATAGAGGTGACATAATGGAGGTGACATAATAGAGGTGACATAATGGAGGTGACATAATGGAGGTGACAGGATAGAGGTTACATAATGGAGGTGACATAATGGAGGTGAGAGAATAGAGTTGACGTAATGGAGGTAACAGGATATAGGTGACATAATGGAGGTGACATGATAGAGATGAGATAATGGAGGTGACAGGATAGAGGTGACAGAATAGAGGTAACAGGATAGACATAAATGAGGTAATAGGATAGAGGTGACATAATGGAGGTGACAGGATATAGGTGACATAATGGAGGTGACAGGATAGAGGTGACATAATGGAGGTAACATAATGGAGGTGACATGATAAAGGTGACAGAATAGAGGTGACATAATGGAGGCAATAGGATAGAGGTGACATAATGGAGGTGACATAATAGAGGTGACAGAATGGAGTTGACAGGATACAGGTGACATAATAGAGGTGACATAATGGAGGTGACAGGATACAGGTGACATAATATAGGTGACATAATAGAGGTGACATAATAGAGGTGACAGGATAGAGGTGACAGGATAGAGGTGACATAATGGAGGTGACATAATAGAGGTGACATAATACAGGTGACATAATAGAGGTGACATAATGGAGGTGACATGATAGAGGTGACAGGATACAGGTCACATAATAGAGGTGACATAATAGAGGTGACATAATGGAGGTGACAGGATACAGGTGCAATAATAGAGGTGACATAATGGAGGTGACAGGATACAGGTGACATAATAGAGGTGACATAATGGAGTTGACAGGATACAGGTGACATAATAGAGGTAACAGGATACAGGTGACATAATAGAGGTGACAGGATACAGGTGGCATAATGGAGGTGACAGGATAGAGGAGAGAGGATAAAGGTGACATAATGGAGGTGACAGGATAGAGGTGAGACGATAAAGGTGACATAATGGAGGTGACAGGATAACAAGACGGATTGATTTAAACATTTCTATCATTAATGATATTTTGATAAAAATGACCTTTACTGCAAAGAACGTAAGAAGTAAGGTGTGAGTATTTGATTAATATTATGTGGCTATAATGGCTGGAAAATCAGAGTAAACTGTGGCACAGCCTGGGATATCTTTTTACCCATATATAAATCACCATCATTATTGACATTTCAAAAGTCAGAGCCACTGGCGTAAAGTGGTGCGATTTCATGTGAGGTTACCGTACAGGAAGTCTTCATAAGAGGTTGGATACATTTCATGATAATGTGTCATGTAACTGGGGCTCATACACTTTATCTGACAAACTGAGATGCTGAAAATACTAAACCAAAGTCACAATCAGTAGAGAAGAGCAGCGTATTCAGTCTGGGACACAATTCGTGTGCGAAGGACTCACACTGCTCTCTAGTGGATCCTACAGAGACCAGAACTACCGGATTTTATAAACTCCGTGCAAACAGTCTGTAAAGTAATCAATGGTTATTTAAGATAAATAGGGAAAAAAATCCAGTTTTCCATTAAAATATGCAGATATTGCCGCATTGTAAGACGCATGCTGCTCAGCCAGTGTAGGATATGCGCCTGGTGTACGGCGCAGAAAGTATATTCTCCGTAAAGCACTGCGTAATATGTGTGTGCGCTATATAAATAACTGTGAATAAACAAGTAAATAAATAAATAAATATGAAAATTCCTACAAGTATTGGGGACACCCCTTCCCTAGTCACATGATGACCTGAACAGGACCCTCCTTTGCAAAAGGGTTAATGTATTTGAAAACAACCATCCATGCCCCTCTCAATTCTGCGATTATAACACAGCACTTCGGTGAAGAATGCTAAAATAACCATACAATTAAGTGTCATTAGTCAAAATAATTGCAACATAATTACAATTATCAGAGGTTTGTCTGTTTGGTGTGTATACGTCAATTACTTGTTTCTTACCTTATAGATCTTTGTGTTTCTGTGCACAGCAGAATACAGAGCGCTGATAGAACACCTTGCTTTGTGCCTCCAAAACTCCCAGCATTAATATTTAAATCACAAGAGCTCTGGGGCTCACATCACATTTATATAATTAATGCCAAAACCTTTTAATGTTTTCAAATGGATAAGCAGGACAAACCCTGAGAATGTGTTTCATTGCTTACTATGTAAATTGTATGGAAAGAGAA
Organism: Taudactylus pleione; assembly: GCA_031769625.1. Classification (NCBI taxonomy): domain Eukaryota; kingdom Metazoa; phylum Chordata; class Amphibia; order Anura; family Myobatrachidae; genus Taudactylus; species Taudactylus pleione. Next base: position 613,344 of record JAUIMM010000556.1, read on the forward strand.
CAGAACACTATTCAGCCCTGTAACTATATAACAAAACAAATTACAGACCATGTTCTTCGTGTTACGGGGCAGGAAACAATGTCGGCGTCTGCCAAAGACGGGTTTATACTGGTGCTGTTCTGTGTAATGCAGGTGTGTGACAACGAGGCCCTATAGAGGATTCTGGTAATGGTATAAGCTCGCACTAGTACAAAGGTACCAAAATATCTTCTCAGGGCCTGATTCAGACCCGGCCGCAAGCGCTGAGCGCTCGCAACCGGGTCGATGTTTGCCCACTGGTTATGCACAAGACGGAGCCGGCTCCGTCGTGCACATGCACGAGACCTGGCTAGCTCCGGTGCTCCGTTGCTCCGGGTCTCGCACCAAAGGGGGCGAGCTGTCGATGGAGTGACAGCTCGCCCCGTTTGGTGGGCGGGCCAGGGTGGTGGCCGGCCAAACGGAGGCATTCCCAACGGAACGCTTGCCGTTTGGGGGCGGCCCCACTGACATTACCAGTGATGTCAGTGAGAGAGCTTCCGGCTCTGTTAGAGCAGAAAGCTCTCTTGGGCTTGCGGCCACGAGACCCTACCACAAGGGTCTCGTCGCAAGCCCGATGGTCGCAATGGTCTTGATCATCGCGACCATCAACCTGGCCGCTCGCTATAGCTGTGGGTGGACACCCACAGCTATGTAAGCGGCCGGGAGGCCGCTCCAAAAAAATAAAAATGCCCTGATTCAGAGCGAGGGCACTTTCAGAGCGTCCGTCTCTGAATCAGGCCCCGTGTTCCTCCGGCTATAACCTTTAAGCTGAAGCATGATTAACAGGCTGCGGCCGTTTGGGGGTGGCAACAGCCATCATTCCAGAAAGCGGGAATGTGTAGGCCCCAGTTCCTGGGCGTGCCGAGACCAGTTGCTGTGGCCAGGGGAGGTGACAGCCAAGGAGGGGGCTAGCCTTATTACAGGGGGCGTGGCCACGCACCTTAGGAAAAAAAAAAACGTTTGCAGCGCAAAATATCGGAACTGAGCACCGGGGAGGGGGAGCTGGGAGCCCCTCAGCCCGGCGCAAACCCAAGAGGTGGCGCGATCAGTGTAATCATCCCCCCCCCCACAGGCATAGATAGGAGCAGTATCGCCAGCAGCGTGTGTACGGCTGCTGTGAGATAGGCGAGAGGGGGTAGCGTCGGACCCGGGCCCCTGCAGAAAGCTGGTGTAAGTAGTACCCACTTCCCTCCCTCTCGGCGCACCTGGCTGTGTTTTCGGATCCATACTTCCGGCTTTCTTAAATTTCACACAGTTTTAATTTTGACAAGGATTTTAAATTTAGTTTTAGTCTTCACTTATTGAAATTTGTAAAGTCACAATAATTTTGTCTCTCTTCTATGTTTTGGTTTAGCCACAATTTAGTCAGTGACCTCAGCTTTCATATTAGTCTAAATTTAGTAAATGTTTTAGTCATAATTTTTGCAAACAGTTTTGATACCGTAATTTCTTTTACTGAAGAACTTTTCACTAAAATTCCCTTGAGGACTTGAGGTCAGTAAATCTTTAACTACAGAACAGTATGTGGTTAGTAATCCCAGTAGGCTGAGTGAGAATGTGTTATACAAATTAGTGCCTTAATTTTGTTAGAACCAGTGTTCATTTAGACAAGGATTTTAAATTTAGTTTTAGGGGTATATTTACTAATGTTAGATTTTGATTTTTGAGTGATTTTTATTCGATTTTGCATTTGGAGATTTACTAAAGGCAAAATTGAAAGTCAAATCGAACCTAAAACTGAATTTCACTTAAAAACGAACATCAAAAAAAAATCGAACCTTGTACATAGACCAACACACAAATCCATTATTTACTAATATTCTATTTGAAATCAAAATTCAAATCCCCATAGTAACAGACCTGCTTCATGCTGGCAATTTTAGCATGAGCAGGTCTGACTGACACAGATGCAAGAATACACTAGTGACATCCATCCATGCATACACTAGTGACATCCATACATACATACGCCAGTGACATCCATCCATGCACACATATACGCCAGTGACATCCATGCATACTTACACCAGTGATATCTAGGCACACATACACCAGTGACATCCATCCATGCACACATACACTAGTGACATCCATACATACATACATACACCAGTGATATCCATGCACACATACACTAGTGACATCCATACATACATACACCAGTGACATCCATACATGCATACATACACCAGTGACATCCATCCATGCATACATAAGCCAGTGACATCCATCCATGCATACATACGCCAGTGACATCTATGCATACATATACCAGTGACAACCATCCATGCATACATAAGCCAGTGACATCCATACATGCATACTTACACCAGTGACATCCATGCATACATACACCAGTGACATCCATGCATACATACATAAACCAGTGACATCCATGCATACATACACCAGTGACATCCATGCATGCAAACACCAGTGACATCCATACATGCATACACAAGTGAAATCCATGCATGCATACACTAGTGACATCCATGCATACATACACTAGTGAAATCCATGCATACATTCACTAGTGACATCCATGCATACAGACACTAGTGACATCCATGCATACATACACTAATTACATCCATGCATACATACACCAGTGACATCGAGGCATACATACACCAGTGACATCGATACATGCACACACCAGTGACACCCATGCATACATACACCAGTGACATCCATACATGCATACACCAGTGACATCCAATCATACATACACCAGTGACATCCATACATGCACACACCAGTGACACCCATGCATACATACACCAGTGACACCCATGCATACATACACCAGTGACATCCATACATGCATACACCAGTGACATCCATACATGCATACACCAGTGACACCCATACATGCATACACCAGTGACATCAATGCATACACCAGTGACATCAATGCATACGTACACCAGTGACATCCATACATACGTACATCAGTGACATCCATGCATACGTACACCAGTGACATCCATGTATACATGCACCAGTGACATCCATACATATATACACCAGTTGCATCCATGCATATATACATACACTAGTGACAACCATGCATACTTATGCCAGTGACATCCATACATACATACACTAGTGACATCCATACATACATACATACACCAGTGACATCCATCCATGCATACACCAGTGACATCCATGCATAAATACACCAGTGACATCCATGCATAAATACACTAGTGACATCAATACATACATACATACACCAGTGACATCCATCCATGCATACACCAGTGACATCCATCCACGCATACATACGCCAGTGACATCCATCCATGCACACATATACGCCAGTGACATCCATGCATACTTACACCAGTGATATCCATGCACACATACACTAGTGACATCCATACATACATACACCAGTGACATCCATGCATACATACACCAGTGACATCCATGCATACATACACCAGTGACATCCATCCATGCATACATACGCCAGTGACATCCATACATGCATACATACACCAGTGACATCCATCCATGCATACATACGCCAGTGACATCTATGCATACATATACCAGTGACATCCATCCATGCATACATAAGCCAGTGACATCCATACATGCATACTTACACCAGTGACATCCATGCATACATACACCAGTGACATCCATGCATACATACACCAGTGACATCCATGCATACATACATAAACCAGTGACATCCATGCATACATACACCAGTGACATCCATGCATGCAAACACCAGTGACATCCATACATGCATACACAAGTGAAATCCATGCATGCATACACTAGTGACATCCATGCATACATACACTAGTGAAATCCATGCATACATACACTAGTGACATCCATGCATACAGACACTAGTGACATCCATGCATACATACACTAATTACATCCATGCATACATACACTAGTGACACCCATACATACATACACCAGTGACATCGATACATGCACACACCAGTGACACCCATGCATACATACACCAGTGACATCCAAACATGCATACACCAGTGACATCCATGCATACATACACCAGTGACATCCATACATGTACACACCAGTGACACCCATGCATACATACACCAGTGACACGCATGCATAGATACACCAGTGACATCCATACATGCACACACCAGTGACACCCATACATGCATACACCAGTGACATCCATGCATACACCAGTGACATCAATGCATACGTACACCAGTGACATCCATACATACGTACATCAGTGACATCCATGCATACGTACACCAGTGACATCCATGCATACGTACACCAGTGACATCCATGCATATATACACCAGTTGCATCCATGCATATATACATTCACTAGTGACATCCATGCATACATACACCAGTGACATCCATGCATACATATACCAGTGACATCCATCCATGCATACATACGCCAGTGACATCCATACATGCACACACCAGTGACACCCATGCATACATACACCAGTGACACCCATGCATACATACACCAGTGACATCCATACATGCATACACCAGTGACATCCATACATGCATACACCAGTGACACCCATACATGCATACACCAGTGACATCAATGCATACACCAGTGACATCCATGCATACACCAGTGACATCAATGCATACGTACACCAGTGACATCCATACATACGTACATCAGTGACATCCATGCATACGTACACCAGTGACATCCATGCATACATGCACCAGTGACATCCATACATATATACACCAGTTGCATCCATGCATATATACATTCACTAGTGACATCCATGCATACATACACCAGTGACATCCATGCATACATATACCAGTGACATCCATCCATGCATACATACGCCAGTGACATCCATACATGCATATACCAGTGACATCCATACATGCATACACCAGTGACATCCATGCATGCATACACCAGTGACATCCATGCATATACTAGTGACATCCATGCATACATACACCAGTGACATCCATTCATGCATTCACCAGTGACATCCATGCATACATACACGAGTGACATCCATGCATATACTAGTGATATCCATGCATACATACACGAGTGACATCCATACATGCATACACCAGTGACATCCATACATGCATATACTAGTGACATCCATGCATACATACACTAGTGACATCCATGCATACATACACTAGTGAAATCCATGCATACATACACCAGTGACATCCATACATGCATACACCAGTTGCATCCATGCATATATACACTAATTACATCCATGCATACATACACTAGTGACACCCATGCATACATACACCAGTGACATCGATACATGCATACACCAGTGACACCCATGCATACATACACCAGTGACATCCAAACATGCATACACCAGTGACATCCATGCATACATACACCAGTGACATCCATACATGCACACACCAGTGACACCCATGCATGCACACACCAGTGACACCCATGCATACATACACCAGTGACACGCATGCATAGATACACCAGTGACATCCATACATGCACACACCAGTGACACCCATACATGCATACACCAGTGACATCCATGCATACACCAGTGACATCAATGCATACGTACACCAGTGACATCCATACATACGTACATCAGTGACATCCATGCATACGTACACCAGTGACATCCATGCATACCTACACCAGTGACATCCATACATATATACACCAGTTGCATCCATGCATATATACATACACTAGTGACATCCATGCATACATACACCAGTGACATCCATGTATACATATACCAGTGACATCCATCCATGCATACATACGCCAGTGACATCCATACTTGCATATACCAGTGACATCCATGCATGCATACACCAGTGACATCCATGCATACATACACCAGTGACATCCATGCATATACTAGTGACATCCATGCATACATACACCAGTGACATCCATTCATGCATACACCAGTGACATCCATGCATACATACACGAGTGACATCCATGCATATACTAGTGATATCCATGCATACATACACGAGTGACATCCATACATGCATACACCAGTGACATCCATACATGCATATACTAGTGACATCCATGCATACATACACTAGTGAAATCCATGCATACATATACCAGTGACATCCATCCATGCATACATACGCCAGTGACATCCATAAATGCATATACCAGTGACATCCATACATGCATACACCAGTGACATCCATGCATGCATACACCAGTGACATCCATGCATACATACACCAGTGACATCCATGCATATACTAGTGACATCCATGCATACATACACCAGTGACATCCATACATGCATACACCAGTGACATCCATGCATACATACACGAGTGACATCCATGCATATACTAGTGATATCCATGCATACATACACGAGTGACATCCATACATGCATACACCAGTGACATCCATACTTGCATATACTAGTGACATCCAAGCATACATACACCAGTTACATCCATGCATAAATACACCAGTGACATCCATGCATACATACACCAGTGACATCCATACATGCATACACCAGTTGCATCCATGCATATATACATACACTAGTGACATCCATGCATACATACACCAGTGACATCAATGCATACACCAGTGACATCCATGCATACATACACCAGTGACATCCATCAATGCATACATTCCCCAGTGGCATCCATGCATACATACACTAGTGACATCCATGCATACATACACCAGTGACATCCATACATGCATACACCAGTGACATCCATGCATACATACACGAGTGACATCCATGCATATACTAGTGATATCCATGCATACATACACGAGTGACATCCATACATGAATACACCAGTGACATCCATACATGCATATACTAGTGACATCCATGCATACATACACCAGTGACATCCATGCATAAATACACCAGTGACATCCATGCATACATACACCAGTGACATCCATACATGCATATATACATACACTAGTGACATCCATGCATACATACACCAGTGACATCAATGCATACACCAGTGACATCCATGCATACATACACCAGTGACATCCATCAATGCATACATTCCCCAGTGGCATCCATGCATACATACACTAGTGACATCCATGCACACATATACCAGTGACATCCATGCATACATACACTAGTGACATCCATACATGCATACACCAGTAACATCCATGCATGCATACACCAGTGACATCCATGTATGCATACACCAGTGACATCCATGCATACACCAGTGACATCCATGCATACACCAGTGACATCCATGGATACGTACACCAGTGACATCCATGCATACACCAGTGACATCCATGCATACATACACCAGTGACATCTATGCATACTTACACCAGTGACATCCTTGCATACATACACCAGTGACATCCATGCATACATACACCAGTGACATCTATACATACACCAGTGACATCCTTCCATACATACACCAGTGACATCCATGCATACATACACAATTGACATCCATGCATACATACACCAGTGACATCCATACATACATACACCAGTGACATCCATGCATACGTACACCAGTGACATCCATACATACGTACACCAGTGACATCCATACATAAGTACATCAGTGACATCCATTCATACGTACACTAGTGACATCCATGCATACATACATCAGTGACATCCATGCATACATACATTAGTGACATCCATGCATACATACACTAGTGACATCCATGCATACATACACCAGTGACATACAAGTATACATACATTAGTGACATCCATGCATACACTAGTGACATCCATGCATACATACACTAGTGACATCCATGCATATATACACGAATTACATCCATGCATACATATACCTGTGACATCCATACATGCATACACCAGTGACATCCGTACATGCATACACCAGTGACACCCATGCATACATACATCAGTGACATCCATACATGCATACACAGGTGACATCCATGCATACATACACCAGTGACATCCATACATGTATACAGCAGTGACATCCATGCATACGTACACCAGTGACATCCATACATACGTACATCAGTGACATCCATGCATATACTAATGACATCCATGCATACATACACCAGTGACATCCATGCATACATACACCAGAGACATCCATACATGGATACTCCAGTGACTACCATGCATACATACACTAATGAAATACATGCATACATACACCAGTGACATCCATGCATACATACACCAGTGACATCCATGCATACATACACCAGAGACATCCATACTTGCATACACCAGTGACACCGATGCATATATACACCAGTGACATCCATGCATATACTAGTGACATCCATGCATACATACACCAGTGACATCCATACATGCATACACCAGTGACATTTATGCAATCATACACCAGTGACATCCATGCATATACTAGTGACATCCATGCATACATACACCAGTGACATCCATGCATACATACACCAGTGACATCCATGCATACATACACCAGTGACATCCATGCATACATCCACCAGTGACATCCATGCATAAATATACCAGTGACATCCATGCATACACCAGTGACATCCATGCATACATACACCAGTGACAACTATGCATACTTACACCAGTGACATCCATGCATACATACACCAGTTACATCCATGCATACATACACCAGTGACATCCATGCATACATACACCAGTTACATCCATGCATACATACACCAGTGACATCCATGCATACATCCACCAGTGATATCCATACATGTATGCACCAGTGATATCCATGCATACACCAGTGACATCCATGCATACACCAGTGACATCTATGCATACATACACTAGTGACATCCATGCATACATACACCAGTTACATCCATGCATAAATACACCAGTTACATCCATGCATACATACACCAGTGACATCCATGCATGCATCCACCAGTGACATCCATACATGCATGCACCAGTGATATCCATGCATGCACCAGTGACATCCATGCATACACCAGTGACATCTATGCATACATACACTAGTGACATCCATGCATTCATACACCAGTTACATCCATGCATAAATACACCAGTGACATCCATGCATAAATACACCAGTGACATCCATGCATACATACACCAGTGACAACTATGCATACTTACACCAGTGACATCCATGCATACATACACCAGTGACATCCATGCATACATACACCAGTGACATCCATACATACACCAGTGACATCCATCCATACATACACCAGTGACATCCATGCATACATACACCAGTGACATCCATGCATACATACACCAGTGAAATCCATGCATACATACACCATTGACATCCATGCATACATATACCAGTGACATCCATGCATACGTACACCAGTGACATCCATACATACGTACATCAGTGACATCCATGCATTCGTACACCAGTGACATCCATGCATACATACACCAGTGACATCCATGCATACATACATTAGTGACATCCAAGCATGCATACACTCGTGACATCCATGCATACATACACCAGTGACATCCATGCATACATACACTAATTACATCAATGCATACATATACCTGTGACATCCATACATGCATACACCAGTGACATCCATACATGCATTCACCAGTGACACCCATGCATACATACACAAGTGACATCCATACATGCATACACAGGTGACATCCATGCATACATACACCAATTACATCCATGCATATATACACCAGTGACATCCATACATGCATACACCAGTGACACCCATGCATACATACACTAATGAAATCCATGCATACATACACCTGTGACACCCATGCATACATACACCAGTGACATCCATACATGCATACACCAGTGAAACCAATGCATACATACACCAGTGACATCCATACATGCATTCACTGGTGACATTAATGCATACATACACCAATGACATCCATGCATACATACACCAGTGACATCCATATTTGTATACACCAGTGACATCCATGCATGCGTACACCAGAGACATCCATACATGCATACACCGGTGACACCCATGCATACATACACTAATGAAATCCATACATACATACACCAGTGACATCAATGCATACACCAGTGACATCCATGCATATATACACCTGTGACATCCATGCATATATCCATACACTAGTGACATCCATGCATACATACACCAGTGACATCCCTGCATACATCAGTGACATCCATGCATACATACACCAGTGACATCCATACATGCAGACACCAGTGACATCCATACATGCAGACACCAATGACATCAATGCATACACCAGTGACATCATACATACACAAGTGACATCCAAGCATACATACACCAGTGATATCCATGCATACATATACCAGTGACATCCATACATGCATACACCAGTGACATCCATGCATACATACACCAGTGACTTCCATACATGCATACACAGTGATATCCATGCATACACCAGTGACATCCATGCATACATACGCCAGAGACATCCATGCGTACATACACCAGTGACATCCATACATGCATACACCAGTGACATCCATGCATATATACACCAGTGACATCCATGCATATACTAGTGACATCCATGCATATACTAGTGACATCCATGCATACATACACTAGTGACATCCATACATGCATGCACCAGTGATATCCATGCATACACCAGTGACATCCATGCATTTACTAGTGACATTCATGTATACATACACCAGTGACATCCATACATGCATACACCAGTGACATCCATGCATACATACACCAGTGACATCCATGCATATACTAGTGACATCAATGCATATACTAGTGACATCCATGCATACATACACCAGTGACATCCATGCATACATACACCAGTGAAATCCATGCATACATACACCAGTGACATCCATACATGCATGCACCAGTGATATCCATGCATACACCAGTGACATCCATGCATACACCAGTGACATCCATATATGCATACACCAGTGACATCCATGCATATGCTAGTGACATCCATGCATTCATACACCAGTGACATCCATACATGCATACACCAGTGACATCCATGCATACATACACCAGTGACATCCATGCATATACTAGTGACATCCATGCATACATACACCAGTGACATCCATGCATACATACACCAGTGACATCCATGCATGCATACACCAGTGATATCCATGCATGCGTACACCAGTGACATCCATGCATATACAAGTAACATCCATGCATACATACACCAGAGACATCCATGCTTACATACACTAGTGACATCCATGCATACATACACTAGTGACATCCATATATGTATACACCAGTGACATCCATGCATACATACACCAGAAACATCCATACATGCATACATCAGTGACACCCATGCATACATACACTAATGAAATCCTTGCATACATACACCAGTGACATCCATGCATACATACACCAGTGACATCAATGCATACACCAGTGACATCCATGCATACATACACCAGTGACATCCATACATGCAAACACCAGTGACATCAATGCATACACCAGTGACATCATACATACACCAGTGACAACCATGCATACATACACTAGTGACATCCATGCATACATATACCAGTGACATCCATACATGCATAAACCAGTGACATCCATGCATGCATACACCAGTGACATCCATGCATACATACACCAGTGACATCCATACATGCATACACAGTGATATCCATGTATACACCAGTGACATCCATGCATACATACACCAGTGACATCCATGCATACATACACCAGTGACATCCATACCTGCATACACCAGTGACATCCATGCATATACTAGTGACATCCATGCATACATACACCAGTGACATCCATACATGCATGCACCAGTGATATCCATGCATACACCAGTGACATCCATGCATTTACTAGTGACATCCATGCATACATACACCAGTGACATCCATACATGCATACACCAGTGACATCCATGCATACATACACCAGTGACATCCATGCATATACTAGTGACATCAATGCATATACTAGTGACATCCATGCATACATACACCAGTAACATCCATGCATACATACACCAGTGAAATCCATGCATACATACACCAGTGACATCCATACATGCATGCACCAGTGATATCCATGCATACACCAGTGACATCCATGCATACACCAGTGACATCCATACATGCATACACCAGTGACATCCATGCATATGCTAGTGACATCCATGCATTCATACACCAGTGACATCCATACATGCATACACCAGTGACATCCATGCATACATACACCGGTGACATCCATGCATATACTAGTGACATCCATGCATACATACACCAGTGACATCCATGCATACATACACCAGCGACATCCATGCATGCATACACCAGTGATATCCATGCATGCCTACACCAGTGACATCCATGCATATACAAGTAACATCCATGCATACATACACCAGAGACATCCTTGCTTACATACACTAGTGACATCCATGCATACATACACTAGTGACATCCATATATGTATACACCAGTGACATCCATGCATACATACACCAGAAACATCCATACATGCATACATCAGTGACACCCATGCATACATACACTAATGAAATCCTTGCATACATACACCAGTGACATCCATGCATACATACACCAGTGACATCAATGCATACACCAGTGACATCCATGCATACATACACCAGTGACATCCATACATGCAAACACCAGTGACATCAATGCATACACCAGTGACATCATACATACACCAGTGACAACCATGCATACATACACCAGTGACATCCATGCATACATATACCAGTGACATCCATACATGCATAAACCAGTGACATCCATGCATGCATACACCAGTGACATCCATGCATACATACACCAGTGACATCCATACATGCATACACAGTGATATCCATGTATACACCAGTGACATCCATGCATACATACACCAGTGACATCCATGCATACATACACCAGTGACATCCATACATGCATACACCAGTGACATCCATGCATATACTAGTGACATCCATGCAAACATACACCAGTGACATCCATACATGCATATACTAGTGACACCCATGCATACATACACCAGTGACATCCATGCATACATACAGCAGTGACATCCATACATGCATACACCAGTGACATCCATGAATACATGCACCAATGACATCCATGCATACATACACTAGTGACATCCATGCATACATACACTAGTGACATCCATGCATATACTAGTGACATCCATGCATACATGCCCCAGTGACATCCATACATGCATACACCAGTGACATCCATGCATACATACACCAGTGACATCCATGCATATACTAGTGACATCCATGCATACATACACCAGTGACATCCATACATGAATACACCAGTGACATCCATGCATACATACACTAGTGACATACATGCATATCCTAGTGACATCCATGCATATACTAGTGACATCCATGCATACATACACCAGTGACATCCATGCATACATACACCAGTGACATCCATACATGCATGCACAAGTGATATCCACGCATACACCAGTGACATCCATGCATACACCAGTGACATCCATGCATACATACACTTGTGACATCCATGCATACATACACCAGTGACATCCATGCATACATACACCAGTGACATCCATACATGCATGCACCAGTGATATCCATGCACACACCAATGACATCCATGCATACACCAGTGACATCCAGGCTTACATACACTAGTGACATCCATGCATGCATATACCAGTGACATCCATGCATACATACACCAGTGTCACCCATGCATACATACACCAGTGACATCCATGCATACATAAACCAGTGACATTCATACATGCATAAACCAGTGACATCCATGCATATACTAGTGACATCCATGCATACATACACCAGTGACATCCATACATGCATACACCAGTGACATCCATGCACACATACACCAGTGACATCCATGCATACATACACCAGTGACATCCATGCATACATACACTAGTGACATCCGTGCATACATACACCAGTGACATCCATGCAAACATACATTAGTGACATCCATGCATACACTAGTGACATCCATGCATACATACACTAGTGACATCCATACATACATACACCAGTGACATCCATGCATACATACACCAGTGACACCCATGCATACATACATCAGTGACATCCATACATGCATACACAGGTGACATCCATGCATACATACACCAGTGACATCCATACATGTATACACCAGTGACATCCATGCATACATACACCAGAGACATCCATACATGCATACACCAGTGACACCCATGCATACATACACTATCAATGCATATATACACCAGTGAGATCCATGCATACATACATACACCAGTGACATCCATGCATATATACACCAGTGTCATCCATGCATACATACACCAGTGACACCCATGCATGCATACACCAGTGACACCCATGCATACATACACCAGTGACATCCATACATGCATACACAGGTGACATCCATGCATACATACACCAATGACATTCATGCATACATACAGCAGTGACATCCATATATGTATACTCCAGTGACATCCATGCAAACATACACCAGAAACATCCATACATGCATACACCAGTGACACCCATGCATACATACACTAATGAAATCCATGCATACATACACCAGTGACATCCATGCATACATACACCGGTGACATCCATACATGCAGACACCAGTAACATCCATACATGCAGACACCAGTGACATCCATACATGCAGACACCAGTGACATCAATGCATACACCAGTGACATCCATGCATACACCAGTGACATCCATGCATACATACACCAGTGACATCCATACATGCAGACACCAGTGACATCCATACATGCAGACACCAGTGACATCAATGCATACACCAGTGACATCATACATACACCAGTGACATTCATGCATACATACACCAGTGACATCCATGTATACATACACCAGTGACATCCATACATGCATACACAGTGATATCCATGCATACACCAGTGACATCCATGCATACATACACCAGTGACATCCATGCTTACATACTCCAGTGACATCCATGCATACATACACTAGTGACATCCATACATGCATACACCAGTGACATCCATGCATATACTAGTGACATCCATGCATACATACACCAGTGACATCCATGCATACATACACCAGTGACATCCATGCATATACTAGTGACATCCATGCATACATACACCAGTGACATCCATACATGCATACACCAGTGACATCCATACATGCATATACTAGTGACATCCATAAATGCATACACCAGTGACATCCATGCATATACTAGTGACATCCATGCATACATACACCAGTGACATCCATGCATACATACACCAGTGACATCCATGCATATACTAGTGACATCCATGCATACATACACCAGTGACATCCATACATGCATACACCAGTGACATCCATGCATACATACAGCAGTGACATCCATACATGCATACACCAGTGACATCCATAAATGCATACACTAGTGACATCCATGAATACATACACAAATGACATCCATGCACACATACACTAGTGACATCCATGCATACATACACCAGTGACATCCATGTATACATACACTAGTGACATCCATGCTTACATACACTAGTGACATCCATGCATGCATATACCAGTGACATCCATGCATACATACACCAGTGTCACCCATGCATACATACACCAGTGACATCCATGCATACATAAACCAGTGACATTCATACATGCATACACCAGTGACATCCATGCACGCATACACCAGTGACATCCATGCATACATACACCAGTGACATCCATGCATACATACACTAGTGACATCCATGCATACATACATCAGTGACATCCATGCATACATACATTAGTGACATCCATGTATACATACACTAGTGACATCCATGCATACATACACCAGTGACATACAAGTATACATACATTAGTGACATCCATGCATACACTAGTGACATCCATGCATACATACACTAGTGACATCCATGCATACATACACGAATTACATCCATGCATACATATACCTGTGACATCCATACATGCATACACCAGTGACATCCATACATGCATACAACAGTGACACCCATGCATACATACACCAGTGACATCCATACATGTATACAGCAGTGACATCCATGCATACATACACCTGTGACATCCATGCATACGTACATCAGTGACATCCATACATACGTACACCAGTGACATCCATACATACGTACATCAGTGACATCCATGCATATACTAATGACATCCATGCATACATACACCAGTGACATCCTTGCATACATACACCAGAGACATCCATACATGGATACTCCAGTGACACCCATGCATACATACACTAATGAAATACATGCATACATACACCAGTGACATCCATGCATACATACACCAGTGACACCCATGCATACATACACCAGTGACATCCATACATGCATACACCAGTGTCACTCATGCATACATACACCAGTGACATCCATGCATACATACACCAGAGACATCCATACTTGCATACACCAGTGACACCCATGCATATATACACCAGTGACATCCATGCATATACTAGTGACATCCATGCATACATACACCAGTGACATCCATGCATACATACACCAGTGAAATCCATGCATACATACACCAGTGACATCCATGCATACATACACCAGTGACATCCATGCATACATCCACCAGTGACATCCATGCATAAATATACCAGTGACATCCATGCATACACCAGTGACATCCATGCATACATACACCAGTGACAACTATGCATACTTACACCAGTGACATCCATGCATACATACACCAGTTACATCCATGCATACATACACCAGTGACATCCATGCATACATACACCAGTTACATCCATGCATACATACACCAGTGACATCCATGCATACATACACCAGTGACATCCATGCATACATCCACCAGTGATATCCATACATGTATGCACCAGTGATATCCATGCATACACCAGTGACATCCATGCATACACCAGTGACATCTATGCATACATACACTAGTGACATCCATGCATACATACACCAGTTACATCCATGCATAAATACACCAGTTACATCCATGTATACATACACCAGTGACATCCATGCATGCATCCACCAGTGACATCCATACATGCATGCACCAGTGATATCCATGCATGCACCAGTGACATCCATGCATACACCAGTGACATCTATGCATACATACACTAGTGACATCCATGCATTCATACACCAGTTACATCCATGCATAAATACACCAGTGACATCCATGCATAAATACACCAGTGACATCCATGCATACATACACCAGTGACAACTATGCATACTTACACCAGTGACATCCATGCATACATACACCAGTGACATCCATGCATACATACACCAGTGACATCCATACATACACCAGTGACATCCATCCATACATACACCAGTGACATCCATGCATACATACACCAGTGACATCCATGCATACATACACCAGTGAAATCCATGCATACATACACCATTGACATCCATGCATACGTACACCAGTGACATCCATACATACGTACATCAGTGACATCCATGCATTCGTACACCAGTGACATCCATGCATACATACACCAGTGACATCCATGCATACATACATTAGTGACATCCAAGCATGCATACACTCTTGACATCCATGCATACATACACCAGTGACATCCATGCATACATACACTAATTACATCAATGCATACATATACCTGAGACATCCATACATGCATACACCAGTGACATCCATACATGCATTCACCAGTGACACCCATGCATACATACACAAGTGACATCCATACATGCATACACAGGTGACATCCATGCATACATACACCAATGACATCCATGCATATATACACCAGTGACATCCATACATGCATACACCATTGACACCCTTGCATACATACACTAATGAAATCCATGCATACATACACCAGTGACATCCATGCATACATACAAATGTGACACCCATGCATACATACACCAGTGACATCCATACATGCATACACCAGTGAAACCCATGCATACATACACCAGTGACATCCATACATGCATTCACAGGTGACATTAATGCATACATACACCAATGACATCCATGCATACATACACCAGTGACATCCATATTTGTATACACCAGTGACATCCATGCATGCGTACACCAGAGACATCCATACATGCATACACCGGTGACACCCATGCATATATACACTAATGAAATCCATACATACATACACCAGTGACATCAATGCATACACCAGTGACATCCATGCATATATACACCTGTGAAATCCATGCATATATCCATACACTAGTGACATCCATGCATACATACACCAGTGACATCCCTGCATACATCAGTGACATCCATGCATACATACACCAGTGACATCCATACATGCAGACACCAGTGACATCCATACATGCAGACACCAATGACATCAATGCATACACCAGTGACATCATACATACACAAGTGACATCCAAGCATACATACACCAGTGACATCCATGCATACATATACCAGTGACATCCATACATGCATACACCAGTGACATCCATGCATACATACACCAGTAACTTCCATACATGCATACACAGTGATATCCATGCATACACCAGTGACATCCATGCATACACCAGTGACATCCATGCATATACTAGTGACATCCATGCATATACTAGTGACATCCATGCATACATACACCAGTGACATCCATACATGCATGCACCAGTGATATCCATGCATACACCAGTGACATCCATGCATTTACTAGTGACATCCATGCATACATACACCAGTGACATCCATACATGCATACACCAGTGACATCCATGCATACATACACCAGTGACATCCATGCATATACTAGTGACATCAATGCATATACTAGTGACATCCATGCATACATACACCAGTAACATCCATGCATACATACACCAGTGAAATCCATGCATACATACACCAGTGACATCCATACATGCATGCACCAGTGATATCCATGCATACACCAGTGACATCCATGCATACACCAGTGACATCCATACATGCATACACCAGTGACATCCATGCATATGCTAGTGACATCCATGCATTCATACACCAGTGACATCCATACATGCATACACCAGTGACATCCATGCATACATACACCAGTGACATCCATGCATATACTAGTGACATCCATGCATACATACACCAGTGACATCCATGCATACATACACCAGTGACATCCATGCATGCCTACACCAGTGATATCCATGCATGCCTACACCAGTGACATCCATGCATATACAAGTAACATCCATGCATACATACACCAGAGACATCCATGCTTACATACACCAGTGACATCCATGCATACATACACCAGTGACATCCATACATGCATACACCAGTGATATCCATGAATGCGTACACCAGTGACATCCATGCATATACAAGTAACATCCATGCATACATACACCAGAGACATCCATGCTTACATACACTAGTGACATCCATGCATACATACACTAGTGACATCCATATATGTATACACCAGTGACATCCATGCATACATACACCAGAAACATCCATACATGCATACATCAGTGACACCCATGCATACATACACTAATGAAATCCTTGCATACATACACCAGTGACATCCATGCATACATACACCAGTGACATCAATGCATACACCAGTGACATCCATGCATACATACACCAGTGACATCCATACATGCAAACACCAGTGACTTCAATGCATACACCAGTGACATCATACATACACCAGTGACAACCATGCATACATACACTAGTGACATCCATGCATACATATACCAGTGACATCCATACATGCATAAACCAGTGACATCCATGCATGCATACACCAGTGACATCCATGCATACATACACCAGTGACATCCATACATGCATACACAGTGATATCCATGTATACACCAGTGACATCCATGCATACATACACCAGTGACATCCATGCATACATACACCAGTGACATCCATACCTGCATACACCAGTGACATCCATGCATATACTAGTGACATCCATGCATACATACACCAGTGACATCCATACATGCATGCACCAGTGATATCCATGCATACACCAGTGACATCCATACATTTACTAGTGACAGCCATGCATACATACACCAGTGACATCCATACATGCATACACCAGTGACATCCATGCATACATACACCAGTGACATCCATGCATATACTAGTGACATCAATGCATATACTAGTGACATCCATGCATACATACACCAGTAACATCCATGCATACATACACCAGTGAAATCCATGCATACATACACCAGTGACATCCATACATGCATGCACCAGTGATATCCATGCATACACCAGTGACATCCATGCATACACCAGTGACATCCATGCATATGCTAGTGACATCCATGCATTCATACACCAGTGACATCCATACATGCATACACCAGTGACATCCATGCATACATACACCAGTGACATCCATGCATATACTAGTGACATCCATGCATACATACACCAGTGACATCCATGCATACATACACCAGCGACATCCATGCATGCATACACCAGTGATATCCATGCATGCCTACACCAGTGACATCCATGCATATACAAGTAACATCCATGCATACATACACCAGAGACATCCTTGCTTACATACACTAGTGACATCCATGCATACATACACTAGTGACATCCATATATGTATACACCAGTGACATCCATGCATACATACACCAGAAACATCCATACATGCATACATCAGTGACACCCATGCATACATACACTAATGAAATCCTTGCATACATACACCAGTGACATCCATGCATACATACACCAGTGACATCAATGCATACACCAGTGACATCCATGCATACATACACCAGTGACATCCATACATGCAAACACCAGTGACATCAATGCATACACCAGTGACATCATACATATACCAGTGACAACCATGCATACATACACCAGTGACATCCATGCATACATATACCAGTGACATCCATACATGCATAAACCAGTGACATCCATGCATGCATACACCAGTGACATCCATGCATGCATACACCAGTGACATCCATGCATACATACACCAGTGACATCCATACATGCATACACAGTGATATCCATGTATACACCAGTGACATCATACATATACCAGTGACAACCATGCATACATACACCAGTGACATCCATGCATACATATACCAGTGACATCCATACATGCATAAACCAGTGACATCCATGCATACATACACCAGTGACATCCATGCATGCATACACCAGTGACATCCATGCATACATACACCAGTGACATCCATGCATACATACACCAGTGACATCCATACATGCATACACCAGTGACATCCATGCATATACTAGTGACATCCATGCAAACATACACCAGTGACATCCATACATGCATATACTAGTGACACCCATGCATACATACACCAGTGACATCCATGCATACATACAGCAGTGACATCCATACATGCATACACCAGTGACATCCATGAATACATGCACCAATGACATCCATGCATACATACACTAGTGACATCCATGCATACATACACTAGTGACATCCATGCATATACTAGTGACATCCATGCATACATGCCCCAGTGACATCCATACATGCATACACCAGTGACATCCATGCATACATACACCAGTGACATCCATGCATATACTAGTGACATCCATGCATACATACACCAGTGACATCCATACATGAATACACCAGTGACATCCATGCATACATACACTAGTGACATACATGCATATCCTAGCGACATCCATGCATATACTAGTGACATCCATGCATACATACACCAGTGACATCCATGCATACATACACCAGTGACATCCATACATGCATGCACAAGTGATATCCACGCATACACCAGTGACATCCATGCATACACCAGTGATATCCATGCATACATACACTTGTGACATCCATGCATACATACACCAGTGACATCCATGCATACATACACCAGTGACATCCATACATGCATGCACCAGTGATATCCATGCACACACCAATGACATCCATGCAAACACCAGTGACATCCAGGCTTACATACACTAGTGACATCCATGCATGCATATACCAGTGACATCCATGCATACATACACCAGTGTCACCCATGCATACATACACCAGTGACATCCATGCATACATAAACCAGTGACATTCATACATGCATAAACCAGTGACATCCATGCATATACTAGTGACATCCATGCATACATACACCAGTGACATCCATACATGCATACATCAGTGACATCCATGCACACATACACCAGTGACATCCATGCATACATACACCAGTGACATCCATGCATACATACACTAGTGACATCCGTGCATACATACACCAGTGACATCCATGCAAACATACATTAGTGACATCCATGCATACACTAGTGACATCCATGCATACATAC
This sequence comes from Taudactylus pleione, assembly GCA_031769625.1. NCBI lineage: Eukaryota > Metazoa > Chordata > Amphibia > Anura > Myobatrachidae > Taudactylus > Taudactylus pleione. Next base: position 635,948 of record JAUIMM010000556.1, read on the forward strand.
ACTAGTGACATCCATACATACATACACCAGTGACATCCATGCATACATACACCAGTGACACCCATGCATACATACATCAGTGACATCCATACATGCATACACAGGTGACATCCATGCATACATACACCAGTGACATCCATACATGTATACACCAGTGACATCCATGCATACATACACCAGAGACATCCATACATGCATACACCAGTGACACCCATGCATACATACACTATCAATGCATATATACACCAGTGAGATCCATGCATACATACATACACCAGTGACATCCATGCATATATACACCAGTGTCATCCATGCATACATACACCAGTGACACCCATGCATGCATACACCAGTGACACCCATGCATACATACACCAGTGACATCCATACATGCATACACAGGTGACATCCATGCATACATACACCAATGACATTCATGCATACATACAGCATTGACATCCATATATGTATACTCCAGTGACATCCATGCAAACTTACACCAGAAACATCCATACATGCATACACCAGTGACACCCATGCATACATACACTAATGAAATCCATGCATACATACACCAGTGACATCCATGCATACATACACCGGTGACATCCATACATGCAGACACCAGTAACATCCATACATGCTGACACCAGTGACATCCATACATGCAGACACCAGTGACATCCATGCATACACCAGTGACATCCATGCATACACCAGTGACATCCATGCATACATACACCAGTGACATCCATACATGCAGACACCAGTGACATCCATACATGCAGACACCAGTGACATCAATGCATACACCAGTGACATCATACATACACCAGTGACATTCATGCATACATACACCAGTGACATCCATGTATACATACCCCAGTGACATCCATACATGCATACACCAGTGACATCCATGCTTACATACACCAGTGACATCCATACATGCATACACAGTGATATCCATGCATACACCAGTGACATCCATGCATACACCAGTGACATCCATGCATACATACACCAGTGACATCCATGCTTACATACTCCAGTGACATCCATGCATACATACACTAGTGACATCCATACATGCATACACCAGTGACATCCATGCATATACCAGTGACATCCATGCATACATACACCAGTGACATCCATGCATACATACACCAGTGACATCCATGCATATACTAGTGACATCCATGCAAACATACACCAGTGACATCCATACATGCATACACCAGTGACATCCATACATGCATATACTAGTGACATCCATAAATGCATACACCAGTGACATCCATGCATATACTAGTGACATCCATGCATACATACACCAGTGACATCCATGCATACATACACCAGTGACATCCATGCATATACTAGTGACATCCATGCATACATACACCTGTGACATCCATGCATACATACACCTGTGACATCCATACATGCATACACCAGTGACATCCATGCATACATACAGCAGTGACATCCATACATGCATACACCAGTGACATCCATAAATGCATACACTAGTGACATCCATGAATACATACACAAATGACATCCATGCACACATACACTAGTGACATCCATGCATACATACACCAGTGACATCCATGCATACATACACTAGTGACATCCATGCTTACATACACTAGTGACATCCATGCATGCATATACCAGTGACATCCATGCATACATACACCAGTGTCACCCATGCATACATACACCAGTGACATCCATGCATACATAAACCAGTGACATTCATACATGCATACACCAGTGACATCCATGCACGCATACACCAGTGACATCCATGCATACATACACCAGTGACATCCATGCATACATACACTAGTGACATCCATGCATACATACACCAGTGACATACAAGTATACATACATTAGTGACATCCATGCATACACTAGTGACATCCATGCATACATACACTAGTGACATCCATGCATACATACACGAATTACATCCATGCATACATATACCTGTGACATCCATACATGCATACACCAGTGACATCCATACATGCATACACCAGTGACACCCATGTATACATACATCAGTGACATCCATACATGCATACACAGGTGACATCCATGCATACATACACCAGTGACATCCATACATGTATACAGCAGTGACATCCATGCATACATACACCTGTGACATCCATGCATACGTACATCAGTGACATCCATGCATACATACACCAGTGACATCCATGCATACATACACCAGAGACATCCATACATGGATACTCCAGTGACACCCATGCATACATACACTAATGAAATACATGCATACATACACCAGTGACATCCATGCATACATACACCAGTGACACCCATGCATACATACACCAGTGACATCCATACATGCATACACCAGTGTCACTCATGCATACATACACCAGTGACATCCATGCATACATACACCAGAGACATCCATACTTGCATACACCAGTGACACCCATGCATATATACACCAGTGACATCCATGCATATACTAGTGACATCCATGCATACATACACCAGTGACATCCATGCATACATACACCAGTGAAATCCATGCATACATACACCAGTGACATTCATGCATACATACACCAGTGACATCCATGCATACATCCACCAGTGACATCCATGCATAAATATACCAGTGACATCCATGCATACACCAGTGACATCCATGCATACATACACCAGTGACAACTATGCATACTTACACCAGTGACATCCATGCATACATACACCAGTGACATCCATGCATACATACACCAGTGACATCCATGCATACATACACCAGTTACATCCATGCATACATACACCAGTGACATCCATGCATACATCCACCAGTGATATCCATACATGTATGCACCAGTGATATCCATGCATACACCAGTGACATCCATGCATACACCAGTGACATCTATGCATACATACACTAGTGACATCCATGCATACATACACCAGTTACATCCATACATATATACACCAGTTACATCCATGTATACATACACCAGTGACATCCATGCATGCATCCACCAGTGACATCCATACATGCATGCACCAGTGATATCCATGCATGCACCAGTGACATCCATGCATACACCAGTGACATCTATGCATACATACACTAGTGACATCCATGCATTCATACACCAGTTACATCCATGCATAAATACACCAGTGACATCCATGCATAAATACACCAGTGACATCCATGCATACATACACCAGTGACAACTATGCATACTTACACCAGTGACATCCATGCATACATACACCAGTGACATCCATGCATACATACACCAGTGACATCCATACATACACCAGTGACATCCATCCATACATACACCAGTGACATCCATGCATACATACACCAGTGACATCCATACATACATACACCAGTGAAATCCATGCATACATACACCATTGACATCCATGCATACGTACACCAGTGACATCCATACATACGTACATCAGTGACATCCATGCATTCGTACACCAGTGAAATCCATGCATACATACACCAGTGACATCCATGCATACATACATTAGTGACATCCAAGCATGCATACACTCGTGACATCCATGCATACATACACCAGTGACATCCATGCATACATACACTAATTACATCAATGCATACATATACCTGTGACATCCATACATGCATACACCAGTGACATCCATACATGCATTCACCAGTGACACCCATGCATACATACACAAGTGACATCCATACATGCATACACAGGTGACATCCATGCATACATACACCAATGACATCCATGCATATATACACCAGTGACATCCATACATGCATACACCATTGACACCCTTGCATACATACACTAATGAAATCCATGCATACATACACCAGTGACATCCATGCATACATACACCTGTGACACCCATGCATACATACACCAGTGACATCCATACATGCATACACCAGTGAAACCCATGCATACATACACCAGTGACATCCATACATGCATTCACAGGTGACATTAATGCATACATACACCAATGACATCCATGCATACATACACCAGTGACATCCATATTTGTATACACCAGTGACATCCATGCATGCGTACACCAGAGACATCCATACATGCATACACCGGTGACACCCATGCATATATACACTAATGAAATCCATACATACATACACCAGTGACATCAATGCATACACCAGTGACATCCATGCATATATACACCTGTGAAATCCATGCATATATCCATACACTAGTGACATCCATGCATACATACACCAGTGACATCCCTGCATACATCAGTGACATCCATGCATACATACACCAGTGACATCCATACATGCAGACACCAGTGACATCCATACATGCAGACACCAATGACATCAATGCATACACCAGTGACATCATACATACACAAGTGACATCCAAGCATACATACACCAGTGACATCCATGCATACATATATCAGTGACATCCATACATGCATACACCAGTGACATCCATGCATACATACACCAGTGACTTCCATACATGCATACACAGTGATATCCATGCATACACCAGTGACATCCATGCATACACCAGTGACATCCATGCATACATACACTAGTGACATCCATGCATACATACGCCAGAGACATCCATGCGTACATACACCAGTGACATCCATACATGCATACACCAGTGACATCCATGCATATATACACCAGTGACATCCATGCATATACTAGTGACATCCATGCATATACTAGTGACATCCATGCATACATACACCAGTGACATCCATACATGCATGCACCAGTGATATCCATGCATACACCAGTGACATCCATGCATTTACTAGTGACATCCATGCATACATACACCAGTGACATCCATACATGCATACACCAGTGACATCCATGCATACATACACCAGTGACATCCATGCATATACTAGTGACATCAATGCATATACTAGTGACATCCATGCATACATACACCAGTAACATCCATGCATACATACACCAGTGAAATCCATGCATACATACACCAGTGACATCCATACATGCATGCACCAGTGATATCCATGCATACACCAGTGACATCCATGCATACACCAGTGACATCCATACATGCATACACCAGTGACATCCATGCATATGCTAGTGACATCCATGCATTCATACACCAGTGACATCCATACATGCATACACCAGTGACATCCATGCATACATAAACCAGTGACATCCATGCATATACTAGTGACATCCATGCATACATACACCAGTGACATCCATGCATACATACACCAGTGACATCCATGCATGCATACACCAGTGATATCCATGCATGCCTACACCAGTGACATCCATGCATATACAAGTAACATCCATGCATACATACACCAGAGACATCCATGCTTACATACACCAGTGACATCCATGCATACATACACCAGTGACATCCATACATGCATACACCAGTGACATCCATGCATATACTAGTGACATCCATGCAAACATACACCAGTGACATCCATACATGCATATACTAGTGACATCCATGCATACATACACCAGTGACATCCATGCATACATACAGCAGTGACATCCATGCATACATACAGCAGTGAGATCCATGAATACATGCACCAATGACATCCATGCATACATACACTAGTGACATCCATGCATACATACACTAGTGACATCCATGCATATACTAGTGACATCCATGCATACATGCCCCAGTGACATCCATACATGCATACACCAGTGACATCCATGCATACATACACCAGTGACATCCATGCATATACTAGTGACATCCATGCATACATACACCAGTGACATCCATACATGAATACACCAGTGACATCCATGCATACATACACTAGTGACATACATGCATATCCTAGTGACATCCATGCATATACTAGTGACATCCATGCATACATACACCAGTGACATCCATGCATACATACACCAGTGACATCCATACATGCATGCACAAGTGATATCCACGCATACACCAGTGACATCCATGCATACACCAGTGACATCCATGCATACATACACTTGTGACATCCATGCATACATACACCAGTGACATCCATGCATACATACACCAGTGACATCCATACATGCATGCACCAGTGATATCCATGCACACACCAATGACAATATTGCATACACCAGTGACATCCAGGCTTACATACACTAGTGACATCCATGCATGCATATACCAGTGACATCCATGCATACATACACCAGTGTCACCCATGCATACATACACCAGTGACATCCATGCATACATAAACCAGTGACATTCATACATGCATAAACCAGTGACATCCATGCATATACTAGTGACATCCATGCATACATACACCAGTGACATCCATACATGCATACACCAGTGACATCCATGCACACATACACCAGTGACATCCATGCATACATACACCAGTGACATCCATGCATACATACACTAGTGACATCCGTGCATACATACACCAGTGACATCCATGCAAACATACATTAGTGACATCCATGCATACACTAGTGACATCCATGCATACATACACTAGTGACATCCATACATACATACACCAGTGACATCCATGCATACATACACCAGTGACACCCATGCATACATACATCAGTGACATCCATACATGCATACACAGGTGACATCCATGCATACATACACCAGTGACATCCATACATGTATACACCAGTGACATCCATGCATACATACACCAGAGACATCCATACATGCATACACCAGTGACACCCATGCATACATACACTATCAATGCATATATACACCAGTGAGATCCATGCATACATACATACACCAGTGACATCCATGCATATATACACCAGTGTCATCCATGCATACATACACCAGTGACACCCATGCATGCATACACCAGTGACACCCATGCATACATACACCAGTGACATCCATACATGCATACACAGGTGACATCCATGCATACATACACCAATGAAATTCATGCATACATACAGCAGTGACATCCATATATGTATACTCCAGTGACATCCATGCAAACATACACCAGAAACATCCATACATGCATACACCAGTGACACCCATGCATAAATACACTAATGAAATCCATGCATACATACACCAGTGACATCCATGCATACATACACCGGTGACATCCATACATGCAGACACCAGTGACATCCATACATGCAGACACCAGTGACATCCATACATGCAGACACCAGTGACATCAATGCATACACCAGTGACATCCATGCATACACCAGTGACATCCATGCATACATACACCAGTGACATCCATACATGCAGACACCAGTGACATCCATACATGCAGACACCAGTGACATCAATGCATACACCAGTGACATCATACATACACCAGTGACATTCATGCATACATACACCAGTGACATCCATGTATACATACACCAGTGACATCCATACATGCATACACCAGTGACATCCATGCATGCATACACCAGTGACATCCATGCATACATACACCAGTGACATCCATACATGCATACACAGTGATATCCTTGCATACACCAGTGACATCCATGCATACACCAGTGACATCCATGCATACTTACACCAGTGACATCCATGCTTACATACGCCAGTGACATCCATGCATACATACACTAGTGACATCCATACATGCATACACCAGTGACATCCATGCATATACTAGTGACATCCATGCATACATACACCACTGACATCCATGCATACATACACCAGTGACATCCATGCATATACTAGTGACATCCATGCATACATACACCAGTGACATCCATACATGCATACACCAGTGACATCCATACATGCATATACTAGTGACATCCATGCATACATACACCAGTGACATCCATGCATACATACAGCAGTGACATCCATACATGCATACACCAGTGACATCCATAAATGCATACACTAGTGACATCCATGAATACATACACCAATGACATCCATGCACACATACACTAGTGACATCCATGCATACATACACCAGTGACATCCATGCATACATACACTAGTGACATCCATGCTTACATACACTAGTGACATCCATGCATGCATATACCAGTGACATCCATGCATACATACACCAGTGTCACCCATGCATACATACACCAGTGACATCCATGCATACATAAACCAGTGACATTCATACATGCATAAACCAGTGACATCCATGCATATACTAGTGACATCCATGCATACATACACCAGTGACATCCATACATGCATACACCAGTGACATCCATGCACGCATACACCAGTGACATCCATGCATACATACACCAGTGACATCCATGCATACATACACTAGTGACATCCATGCATACATACACCAGTGACATCCATGCATGCATACACCAGTGACATCCATGCATACATACACTAGTGACATTCATGCATACAGACACCAGTGACATCCATGCAAACATACACTATCAATGCATATATACACCAGTAAGATCCATGCATACAAAAACCAGTGACATCCATGCATATATACACCAGTGACATCCATGCATACATACATACACCAGTTACATCCATGCATACATACACCAGTGACACCCATGCATGCATACACCAGTGACACCCATGCATACATACACCAGTGACATCCATACATGCATACACAGGTGACATCCATGCATACATACACCAATGACATTCATGCATACATACAGCAGTGACATCCATATATGTATACTCCAGTGACATCCATGCATACATACACCAGAAACATCCATACATGCATACACTAGTGACACCCATGCATACATACACCAGTGACATCCATGCATACATACACCAGTGACATCCATACATGCAGACACCAGTGTGTTCCATACATGCAGACACCAGTGACATCCATACATGCAGACACCAGTGACATCAATGCATACACCAGTGACATCATACATACACCAGTGACATTCATGCATACATACACCAGTGACATCCATGTATACATACACCAGTGACATCCATGCATGCATACACCAGTGACGTCCATGCATACATACACCAGTGACATCCATACATGCATACACAATGAAATCCATGCATACACCAGTGACATCCATGCATACACCAGTGACATCCATGCATACATACACCAGTGACATCCATGCATACATACACCAGTGACATCCATGCATACATACACTAGTGACATCCATACATGCATACACCAGTGACATCAATGCATACACCAGTGACATCCATGCATACATACACCAGTGACATCCATACATGCAGACACCAGTGACATCCATACATGCAGACACCAGTGACATCAATGCATACACCAGTGACATCATACATACACCAGTGACATTCATGCATACATACACCAGTGACATCCATGTATACATACACCAGTGACATCCATGCATGCATACACCAGTGACGTCCATGCATACATACACCAGTGACATCCATACATGCATACACAATGAAATCCATGCATACACCAGTGACATCCATGCATACACCAGTGACATCCATGCATACATACACCAGTGACATCCATGCATACATACACCAGTGACATCCATGCATACATACACTAGTGACATCCATACATGCATACACCAGTGACATCCATGCATATACTAGTGACATCCATGCATACATACACCAGTGACATCCATGCATACATAAACCAGTGACATTCATACATGTATAAACCAGTGACATCCATGCATATACTAGTGACATCCATGCATACATACACCAGTGACATCCATACATGCATACACCAGTGACATCCATGCACGCATACACCAGTGACATCCATGCATACATACACACACCTGTGACATCCATGCATACATACACTAGTGACATCCATGCATACATACACCAGTGACATCCATACATGCATACACCTGTGCCATCCATACATGCATACACTAGTGACATCCATGAATACGTACACCAATGACATCCATGCACACATACACTAGTGACATCCATGCATACATACACCAGTGACATACATGCATACATACACCAGTGACATCCATGCATACATACACCAATGACATTCATGCATACATACAGCAGTGACATCCATATATGTATACTCCAGTGACATCCATGCAAACATACACCAGAAACATCCATACATGCATACACCAGTGACACCCATGCATAAATACACTAATGAAATCCATGCATACATACACCAGTGACATCCATGCATACATACACCGGTGACATCCATACATGCAGACACCAGTGACATCCATACATGCAGACACCAGTGACATCCATACATGCAGACACCAGTGACATCAATGCATACACCAGTGACATCCATGCATACACCAGTGACATCCATGCATACATACACCAGTGACATCCATACATGCAGACACCAGTGACATCCATACATGCAGACACCAGTGACATCAATGCATACACCAGTGACATCATACATACACCAGTGACATTCATGCATACATACACCAGTGACATCCATGTATACATACACCAGTGACATCCATACATGCATACACCAGTGACATCCATGCATACATACACCAGTGACATCCATACATGCATACACAGTGATATCCTTGCATACACCAGTGACATCCATGCATACACCAGTGACATCCATGCATACATACACCAGTGACATCCATGCTTACATACGCCAGTGACATCCATGCATACATACACTAGTGACATCCATACATGCATACACCAGTGACATCCATGCATATACTAGTGACATCCATGCATACATACACCACTGACATCCATGCATACATACACCAGTGACATCCATGCATATACTAGTGACATCCATGCATACATACACCAGTGACATCCATACATGCATACACCAGTGACATCCATACATGCATATACTAGTGACATCCATGCATACATACACCAGTGACATCCATGCATACATACAGCAGTGACATCCATACATGCATACACCAGTGACATCCATGCATACATACACCAGTGACATCCATACATGCAGACACCAGTGTGTTCCATACATGCAGACACCAGTGACATCCATACATGCAGACACCAGTGACATCAATGCATACACCAGTGACATCCATGCATACATACACCAGTGACATCCATACATGCAGACACCAGTGACATCCATACATGCAGACACCAGTGACATCAATGCATACACCAGTGACATCATACATACACCAGTGACATTCATGCATACATACACCAGTGACATCCATGTATACATACACCAGTGACATCCATGCATGCATACACCAGTGACGTCCATGCATACATACACCAGTGACATCCATACATGCATACACAATGAAATCCATGCATACACCAGTGACATCCATGCATACACCAGTGACATCCATGCATACATACACCAGTGACATCCATGCATACATACACCAGTGACATCCATGCATACATACACTAGTGACATCCATACATGCATACACCAGTGACATCCATGCATATACTAGTGACATCCATGCATACATACACCAGTGACATCCATGCATACATAAACCAGTGACATTCATACATGTATAAACCAGTGACATCCATGCATATACTAGTGACATCCATGCATACATACACCAGTGACATCCATACATGCATACACCAGTGACATCCATGCACGCATACACCAGTGACATCCATGCATACATACACACACCTGTGACATCCATGCATACATACACTAGTGACATCCATGCATACATACACCAGTGACATCCATACATGCATACACCTGTGCCATCCATACATGCATACACTAGTGACATCCATGAATACGTACACCAATGACATCAATGCACACATACACTAGTGACATCCATGCATACATACACCAGTGACATACATGCATACATACACCAGTGACATCCATGCATACATACACCAGTGACATCCATACATGCATACACCAGTGACATCCATGCATATACTGGTGACATCCATGCAAACATACACCAGTGACATCCATGCATACATACACCAATGACATCCATAAATGCATACACCAGTGACATCCATGCACACATACACCAGTGACATCCATGCATACACCAGTGACATCCATGCTTACATACACCAGTGACATCCATGCATACATACACCAGTGACATCCATGCATACATACACCAGTGACATCCATACATACATACACCAGTGACATCCATACATGCAGACACCAGTGTGTTCCATACATGCAGACACCAGTGACATCCATACATGCAGACACCAGTGACATCAATGCATACACCAGTGACATCCATGCATACATGCACCAGTGACATCCATGTATACATACACCAGTGACATCCATGCATGCATACACCAGTGACATTCATGCATACATACACCGGTGACATCCATGTATACATACACCAGTGACATCCATACATGCAGACACCAGTGACATCAATGCATACACCAGTGACATCATACATACACCAGTGACATTCATGCATACATACACCAGTGACATCCATGTATACATACACCAGTGACATCCATGCATGCATACACCAGTGACATTCATGCATACATACACCAGTGACATCCATACATGCATACACAGTGATATCCATGCATACACCAGTGACATCCATGCATACATACACCAGTGACATCCATGCATACATACACCAGTGACATCCATGCATACATACACTAGTGACATCCATACATGCATACATGAGTGACATCCATGCATATACTAGTGACATCCATGCTTACATACACCAGTGACATCCATGCATACATACACCAGTGACATCCATGCATATACTAGTGACATCCATGCATACATGCACCAGTGACATCCATACATGCATACACCAGTGATATCCATACATGCATATACTAGTGACATCCATGCATACATACACCAGTGACATCCATGCATACATACAGCAGTGACATCCATACATGCATACACCAGTGACATCCATACATGTATACACTAGTGACATCCATGAATACATACACCAGTGACATCCATACATGCATGCACCAGTGATATCCATGCATATACCAGTGACAACCATGCATACACCAGTGACATCCATGCATACATACACTAGTGACATCCATGCATGCATATACCAGTGACATCCATGCATACATACACCAGTGACACCCATGCATGCATACACCAGTGACATCCATGCATACATACACTAGTGACATCCATACATGCATACACCAGTGACATCCATGCATATACTAGTGACATCCTTGCATACATACACCAGTGACATCCATACATCCATACATGCATACACCAGTGACATCCATACATGTATACACTAGTGACATCCATGAATACATACACCAATGACTTCCATGCACACATACACTAGTCACATCCATGCATACATACACTAGTGACATACATGCATACATACACCAGTGACATCCATGCATACATACACCAGTGACATCCATACATGCATACACCAGTGACATCCATGCATATACTGGTGACATCCATGCAAACATACACCAGTGACATCCATGCATACATACACCAATGACATCCATACATGCATACTCCAGTGACATCCATGCAGATACTAGTGACATCCATGCATATACTAGTGACATCCATGCATACATACACCAGTGACATCCATGCATACATACACCAGTGACATCCATGCATATACCAGTGACAACCATTCGTACACCAGTGACATCCATGCATACATACACTAGTGACATCCATGCATGCATATACCAGTGACATCCATGCATACATACACCAGTGACACCCATGCATGCATGCACCAGTGACATCCTTGCATACATACACCAGTGACATCCATACATGCATACACCAGTGACATCCATGCATATACTAGTGACATCCATGCATATACTAGTGACATCCATGCATACATACACCAGTGACATCCATGCATACATACACCAGTGACATCCATACATGCATGCACCAGTGATATCCATGCATATACCAGTGACAACCATGCATACACCAGTGACATCCATGCATACATACACTAGTGACATCCATGCATGCATATACCAGTGACATCCATGCATACATACACCAGTGACACCCATGCATGCACCAGTGACATCCATGCATACATACACTAGTGACATCCATACATGCATACACCAGTGACATCCATGCATATACTAGTGACATCCTTGCATACATACACCAGTGACATCCATACATTCATACACCAGTGACATCCATGCACACATACACCAGTGACATCCATGCATATACTAGTGACATCCATGCATACATACACCAGTGACATCCATGCATACATACACCAGTGACATCCATACATGCATACACCAGTGACATCCATACATGCATGCACCAGTGATATCCATGCATACACCAGTGACATCCATGCATACACCAGTGACATCCATGCATACATACACTAGTGACATCCATGCATATACTAGTGACATCCATGCATACATAAACCAGTGACATCCATACATGCATACACCAGTGACATCAATGCATATATACATACACCAGTGACATCCATGCATACATAAACCAGTGACATCCATACATGCATACGCCAGTGACATCAGTGCATACACCAGTGACATCAATGCATATATACACCAGTGAGATCCATGCATACATACATACACCAGTGACATCCATGCATACATACATACACCAGTGACATCCATACATACATACACCAGTGACATCCATACATACATACACCAGTGACATCCATACATACATACATACACCAGTGACATCCATACAATAAAAAAAAAATATTGTGCTTGTTAGCCACACCTGTCAGGGGTGCTGTGCTCCTGTCTGTCATGGGCTGCTGCCCAAAAAATAGAAATAAAACCAACAATTTTTTTTGTGTGTGGTTGTGTGTGTAGTGAGTATAAAGACAGTCACATGACCGGAGAGCAGGATCCACATACAAGTCTTGTAGCTGCCGGCAGCAGTCATGATGATGATGCAAGGCCATCAACGTCATCTATGAAGGCCGATATACCAGGGCTTAATCAGGCCAAAAAGTCAGGCTAAAAAAATCAACTTTTACCCTGTTAAAGCAAAGAAAATGTAAAGCTAAGTCAGCTTTAGAGAAACAAAAAATTGGCAATATGCCATTCACTACACAAAGTGGCAAGGAAAGGAAAAGGCATTGGCCTTTATTTATAACTGGTGGTTCTAGTGATAATTTAAGCCCCTCTGCTTGTAGGAGAGGTACAAAAAAAATTAAAATGTTAAGACGAGTAAGACACCGGAACCAACTGTATGCTCAGAAAAATCAGAAATCCCAGAGGAGAGTCCAAGTGTGTCCGCGGTTGCCATGTGTGAGCCTGACCTTTCTAATACTGTACTTGAAGTTGATCCACCTTCCACCATTTGTGTGCCTTCTGATGTAGAAATCAAGGATGCTTCTGTGGAATTGCACGAGGAGGATGAGGAGGATATTTATTGTTGATGATGATGATGAGGATGTTGATGGCGAGGATGTTTGTGCAAAAACTGTAAATCAGACAACAGTTGTTACCCATGGTGGGAAAAATCCCATTGTTGCCATGCCTGGGCAAAGGACCAAAAAATCCACTTCTCATGTGTGTAGTTATTTCCACCCAAATCCGGACAACCTTTGCCAAGCTATTTGTAACTGTTGCCAAGTAACATTGAGTAGAGGTAAGGACCATATCCATCTTGGAACTTCCTCCATGTTACGCCACTTGCAGCGCATTCATCAAATCGGAAAGGGTACAGAAACTTTGGGGACAAAAAAAAAAAGAACAATCAGTCCAGTGTCACCAAGCTACTCCCTTCTATCTGGATCCAAGCGCCTGCAATATCCACCACTAACACCTGCATCATCATCGACATCTTCATTCATTATCGGAAGTAGTCCTGCATCCAATATCATAAGGACTGACTCCTCTCCTATCCATTGTTCCACAGAAGGATCCTTGAGTGCTACATCTGTTGCTGCTGTTGCTTTAAGTGGATCTTTATCCCAGGAAGAAGACTACTTTTAGTAGTTCAGGAAGTTCAACAAAACAATTGACTATCACACAGTCCCTTGCATTGGCGAACAAGTATAACAGCAAACACCCAGCTGCACAGCGGACTAGTGACACCATAACAGCTATGCTGGTATTAGATGTGCGTCCAGTGTCCGCCATTAATGCAGTGGGTTTTACCCAGTTAATGGAGGTCCTGTGTCCCCGCTACAATGTGCTTTCTAGATTCCACTTCTCTAGAATAGCAATTCCCAATCTGTACAAGGGCATTAAAAAAAATCTTATTAATGTCCTCTGAATTGCCATTGTGCCCACTGTCCACTTAACCACAGATATGTGGACAAATGGGACAGGGCAAACTAAAGATTACATGACTGGGTAGGTATATTGCCTACAACAGCAACAGCAGCTACAACATCTACCAAAAGACAGCTGATATAGAGACAGACTACTCTTTGCATAACTGGTTTCACTAAGAGGCATACCACTGAGAACTTCTTAGAGAAACTCAGGGAAATCATTGCAAAATGGCTTACCCCACTTGGACTCTCCTCGGGATTTGTGATTTCTGACAATGCCAGCAATATTGTGCGAGCATTACATGTGGGCGAATTCGATCAAATCCCATGTCTTGCTCACACAATTAATCTGGTGGTGCAACATTTTTTTTTAAAATGACAGGGGCGTGCAGGAAATGCTCTCGGTGGCACGAAAGATTTCTGGACATTTTCGACATTGAACAACTGCATGTCAAAGATTGCAGTACGAGCAAGAACTGTTGAATTTGCCCTGCTATCAGCTGAAGCAAGAGTTAGTACCTAGGTGGAATTCTACCCTCTATATGCTTCAGTAGATGGAGGAGCAGAAAAAGGCCATCCATAGCTAAACTACGGCCTATGACATAAGGAAAGGAGCAGGAATGCACCTTAGTCAAGCGCAGTGGAGAATAATTTCTGTGTTGTGCAAGGTTCTCAAACCCTTTGAAATTGCCACATGTGAAGTTAGTTCAGACACTGCCAGCTTGAGTCAGGTCATTCCCCTCATCAGACTTTTGCAAAAGCAGATGGAGAAACTGAAGGAGGAGCTGAAATGGAGTGATTCCGCTAAGTATGTGGGACTTGTAGATCAAGTCCTTCATTCACTTTGACAGGATCCAAGGGTCATCAGTCTCTTGAAATCAGATCACTATATTTTGGAGACCATACTTGATCCTAGGTTTAAGTCATACCTTGTGTCTTTCTTTCCTATGGACATAAATCTGAAAAGATGCAAAGAACTGGTGGTGAAAAAATTGTCAGTTCAAGCGTAATGTGACACGGCAGGATCCCCTCCTTCAGTTTCTACAGCTGCCAGGAAAAAACTACATTTTCCTAAGAGACCCACTGCTGGTGGTGATGCAGATCAGTCAGCAAAATCTAATGACATCTGGTTGGGTCTGAAAGAACTGCCTACAATGAGTGTCATGTCTACCGTGACTTTGTCTGATACGGTCACCATTCAGAGAATGGTGGATAACTATTTTAGGGATAGCATCCAAATAGACATGTCAGACAGTCCGTTTCACTACTGGCAGGAAAAATGAGGCAAATTTGAGTCCCTTACACAAACTGGCTTTGCTGTACTTAAGTTGCCACCCTCCAGTGTGTACTCTGAAAGAGTTTTCAGCACAGCTGGGAACCTTGTCAGTGATTGTCGTAGGAGGTTACTTACCCAAAATGTGGAAAAGATGATGTTTAGCAAAATGAATTACAAGTTCCATGAGGAAGACCTCTACCTGCACTTAAGTCCAAAAGATAGAGAATCATCTGACTCTGTAATGGTGGATTCCAGTGGGGATGAATTCATATTGTGTGAAGAAGAGGAGGATGCGCACACTTATGGGGATGACGATGATGATATCTAATGTATTGTAAAGCCAGTTTGTGTATGGGATCATTGCCACCTATGTCCACTGCGCATTGTCAGCTTGTTTTGTGGGGGTCCAAACAAACCAATCATTTCAGCCACAAGTGGCAGTCCCTGTTGCTGAAGTGATTGGTTTGTTAAACTGTGAATGTCCTGTTTCATATATACAACACAAGGCTGGGTTGGAGGGCCCAAGGACAATTCCACCTTGTACCTTTTTCCTTTCCATTTTGTGCTGGTTGGGGCATTGCTGCCTGACATTTTAATGTTATGTTTTATGAATGTCCAGAAATTGTAATGGCCACAGACAGCATCTCCTTCATGCCCCTTTCATATTTTTTCAAAGAAAATTCTGAACCTATTGCTTCTTGTTGTGTCAACTCAACGGCACAAGTTGCACAACAGTGACATTAAGCCAAGGTTTCTCAGCCCTCAAGGCTGCTACATGGCCCAAAGACCGCATCCTGCTTCACGGCCCAAAGGCCACCTGTCGTCACTAATCACCAGCCCTCAAGGCTGTAATGGCCACAACTTGCCAAGAGTTCCAGGCCTCAAGGCTGTTACAGGAGTGGTTCCTTCCTAATCATAGCTCTGTATTCCACTACTACTCAGCCCTCAGCCCAGAGACTGCCTCAACAATTAACTATCAACTATCAATTCTTCAGCCAGCTAGAGGCTGCACCAATTATCAATTCTTCAATCCTCATCTTTGCACAGTCCTCAACTCTATTTATCACTCAGTTTTGAGCCAGCTAGCTGGATGCAACCGTTTGGGCCTTAACTAGATGAAAAAAAAATCATTATTGTGAGCTGTCAGGTGGTCAAAATTGACTGGAAACGAGTGGAAATAATTGTTATTGAGGTTAATAATACTGTAGGAACAAAAACAGGCCCATTTTATGTGATTTTATCTGTTTTTATGATTTTTTAAGAAAAAATCCAGATCTAAAACCAAAACCGAAAAACAAAACACGGGGGTCAGTGCACATTTCTAGTCCTAATGTTACCTTATGTTGGTATGTTTGATTGGAATGGCTCTTGTGTCCACTCTTCTAATCAGGAAAACTCTTGTTACTTCCCCTTTCACATCACGGCAGAGAGGCAAGGATTTCTTCCCCAGAAACAGACAGTAATCTGTCCAGGAATTGTGCCAAAATAAAGTAGTATTTATTCGGGATTTCGACGCCTGTCATTAGACACTTTCCGGGAATAGACAGTCGGGAAGCCGGCGGTCGGGATTACGTCTGTCAGCTTCCCGACTGCTTCCCCTACTAAACAGATATTATGCTACAATTGTTTACTTTGTCCTAGATATGCTACAGATAAGTATATGTACAAATTCTTATAGGTAAACTCAATTATATAGTCTCCTATTATGCACTATATGTACTGTAACTATGCGGCTGATTCAGAGGTGGACGCTATGTTATTGTTTGCGCAGTTGACTGATGGTTTCTTTCTGTACAGTGCATGTGTCTGAGTCGCACTTGTTTACCAACAGTGGCCGTAGTGAGTACTTGGATGCAGAGTGATTGACGAACAGTGTGCATTTATGGGAGGTAACGAGGGGATTGGCTAGTCAAAAATGGGTGTGTTGCAAGCATTTTTTGAGCTTGTCACAACCAGTGACTGCGTCTTTGTATGTAGTTTTACTGGCCCCAGCAGCTTAGTTCTGACAGACGTGGCTTGCCAGATTAGAAGAATTGCATGAATTGCCAGATGGGAGGATTGCATGGATTGCCAGATGGGAGGATTCCATGAATTGCCAGATGGGAGGATTGCATGAATTTCTAGATTGGAGGATTGCATGAATTGCCAGATCGGAGGATTGCATGAATTGCCAGATCAGAGGATTGCATGAATTGCCAGATCAGAGGATTGCATGGCTTGCCAGATCGGAGGATTGCATGGCTTGCCAGATCGGAGGATTGCATGGCTTGCCAGATCGGAGGATTGCATGGCTTGCCAGATCGGAGGATTGCATGGCTTGACATATTGGAGGATTGCATGCCTTGCCAGATCAGAGGATTGCATGAATTACCAGATCAGAGGATTGCATGGCTTGCCAGATCGGAGGATTGCATTACTCTCAGTGGGACTGCGTGTGTAATCGCAGCTTACAATCGCAATAGCGATCCGTAATGAATCAAGCCTTGTTTGACAGTGTGTGGCTCTGATGAAGTACAAACCTAGGCAAATACCGGAATGGGTATGAAATACCGCCGGCCGCACGATTCCCGACAGCGGCAGCCCGACAAGAGCAGAGTTAGAAGCAGCGGAAGCCCGACAGCGCTGGAAATCCCGATCGTGGATAGGTAAGTATCTACTAACCTAACCTACTAATCCTAACCCTCCTTAGGGGTGCCTAACCCTAACTTCCCCCCCAAGTGCCTAACCCTAATCCCCCCTCTAAGTGCCTAACCCTAACACCCTAACCACCCCCTTCCCCACTGCCTAAACCTAAGTCCCCCGTGGGGGTGCCTAACCCTAAGTGCCCCCCGGGGGTGCCTAACCCTAACCCTCCCTCCCCCTAGCCTTACCCTAACCCCCCCCGGGGATGCGCCTAACCCTAAGTCCCCCCGGGAGCCCTAAACCTAGCCCTCCCCCCCGCAGCTGTCCGCTCGCGGCGCCCGGCATCACTACGATCGGGATGCTGGGCACCGGTCTCCCGGCATCGGGGAAATGCGGGCGTCTACATCTAGACGCCTGCCATTTCACCCTTGCCATTTTATGACAGTCGGGAAGCCGACTGCCGGTATTTAGGCAGTCGTCTTCCCGATTGCTTCCCGCAAACACTTAATCCTGGTCAAACTACACCACCATGCCAAATTTGGTAGAGCTGGGTCCAAAACTCTGGCCATTTATAAAGGACAAACAGACAGATGGACAGACTACATGCAGGGGCGTTTCTATAATGGGTCCAGGGTGTGCGGAGCACACCCTGCACCCATATTTTTAATACTTAATACTCCAGAGTCCCACGTCAGCGCCTGTTTCAGGTGGGTTCAAACTAAGAAATCCCAGATGGGTGTATTCCAAACAAATTGAATATAAAAGTGTACATTTATTATAATACTTAGCTACAGTCATCGATTCATTCAGTAGATACAGCAATCAGCACATCCAGGAGCCCTTCTCTCAGCATCTAGAGACTGGATTATGTTCAATTGTCCTTGCACTTCTGCAGTCAGTGTTGTTCCAGGAATAAGGCTAATTCTATACTGACACATTACAGCCTATATAGGCTATTTCTGAGAGAAAAACTCCTAAGTAGGCATTTTAACAGGTATAAAGGTTATTTTTAGAAACATACATAAATATTAATAGACAGTAGGGGGCACTGTTGCCTCAATTATTAATATTGGAATTGAAATCTCAATAACAATGTTTATGGTGTGTATTTAGATGAGTTTGAAGGTAACACAATGTTTATTTGGATTAACTATGTTTGGTCTCAGAACTAAACATTTGCAATAGCTAACTAGTTAGCATTCTAAAACATATTGACATATACTGGCCTTTGTCACAATCTATATAATGCTAAACCGACTGAGAGCACTGAACATCAAAAATGGCTTGAAAACTCCATTTTGGTTACTCCTGATACAGTGCCGTATCAACGCTGTCAAAATCGCCTGGAAAATGGCCACCAGGGCCATTTTCCCAATGTTTTGCACATGCGCAGTACGGAAAACACCGGGAAAATGGTGCCTCTGCGCATGCACTGCAGACTCTGGGCACACTCTAGTGCCCAGAATCTACCAATGCTATGCTCAGTACGCAGCTGGCCACCGGAGAGAGGGGAGGGGGCCCCAGACAAAAACTGCACACAGGCCCCCTCCTCTCTTGAAATGCCCCTGATTACATGCTTTCTCACTTATTATATAGATTACTCTATGGGAGGCCTGTAATTTAGTAACTGTTTTTATTTTTTTTAATTTACATAATTATCACGTTCAATTGTAAACCCATTCATTAACTGAGTATCACAGGAGATATCACTGATATATCCTGGTTAGAATTCTCCCATGACAATTTCCACAGTCCCCATACTTTAATAGACTCACACTCTCCCTAACCCACATTCACTACCAACACCAAAGCAACACCCAGTCACACACTGTCCTCCCCCTGCATTCACTGCCAACACCCAAGCAGCAGCACCCAGACACACACTGTCCTCCCCCTGCATTCACTGCCAACACCCAAGCAGCAGCACCCAGACACACACTGTCCACCCCCTGCATTCACTGCCAACACCCAAGCAGCAGCACCCAGACACACACTGTCCTCCCCCTGCATTCACTGCCAACACCCCGGCAGCAGCACCCAGACACACACTGTCCTCCCCCTGCATTCACTACCAACACCCAGGCAGCAGCACCCAGACACACACTGTCCTCCCCCTGCATTCACTGCCAACACCCCGGCAGCAGCACCCAGACACACACTGTCCACCCCCTGCATTCACTGCCAACACCCCGGCAGCAGCACCCAGACACACACTGTCCTCCCCCTGCATTCACTGCCAACACCCCAGCAGCAGCACCCAGACACACACTGTCCTCCCCCTGCATTCACTGCCAACACCCCAGCAGCAGCACCCAGACACACACTGTCCTCCCCCTGCATTCACTGCCAACACCCCAGCAGCAGCACCCAGACACACACTGTCCTCCCCCAATTAACTACCAACTCCTCAGCACAAAAGCACTACCTGTTGCTGATCATCATCTTCCTTTTTTGCTATTTGCTGCTCCCATGGGGGCAGCAGAGGCTGCAGGTCCTACGTGTGTGAGGGAAATGAACCAACAAAAGAGTGGGGGCCATACACCCCAGCCTCTACCCTGCTCCTTTTATGTACATTGGTGCAGTTTATCTGCAGGAGATCTCTCCCTAGACTCCATGGCGGGGGTCCTGGGAGAGGAAGGACCGTGACACATGCCCCCTGGGCTTCTTACTTATTCCTGCTCTGGGGTGCCTAAAGCAGAACTTGGAACAATGAAGGAGGTCAGTGTGCCCCCTTCATGACTGGCGCCCGGAGGCAACGGCCTTCCATTATCTCCTGTATTTCTGCCCCTGTTCATAATCTAACTCACAATTCTTATCCTAGAATCTCGGAAATTCCTCATGTACTCCTGGACTAATGGCAAAATCATCTTCCAGCTTCTCACTGGGTTCCCATGAAACCATCTATAAAATTTCTGCAGGGTCTTCCCTGGCGCCATGGGGTCCACGCTGGCAGTTCCTTTCCTGCCCTAGTGCTGCGTGATTCATGCAATGCCAGAGGTGGCGAATGCCAGGACAGACCCGAGTACAGGAACTGCCGGTATAATGCGATGATGGGGAGCGCCACGTGTATATATTGGGGCATTCACACACGTGACGACCAATAAGATAACTGATCATAGCTGATACGTTACACCTGTAATTAAAGGGGTGAAGCTGTTAGGAGAGGGGTATGTTATGGGGAATAATATACTATTTAATTAATAAAACAACCAGCCTTATTTATCTGTATAGGCAACTACCCCCAGATGGCAGCCTTGGCACTGATATACGGAAAGAGGAAACGAGTACCCCAAATCACTGCCTCTGGGCAATCCGCATACCCCAAAGCAGAAGTATCAATGTGTAGCACAATAATAAGTGATCACACATCATCTCTAGATATAATACAGCAAAATACATATATTTGAAGCATAAAATCTTTATCAGTGTGTTCCTATGGGAAAGGAGTGGTAACAATCTATTGGCTGCTTGTAAGAAGTGTCATCTGTAATAAATATAACACAACATAATGGGTGGGATGTACTAAGGTTGCGGTGACCATTCGGCCAGTCACCGCAACCTTACTAATCGCATATGTACTAACATATGCAATTAGTATCGCAAAGGACAGCTCTTGCGATAAGAGCTGCCCTTTGTGACGTACCCAACGCCGGGTGAGGGGACCCCACCCCCTCCGAGCCCTGGGAGCTTCCTGCACCCGGAAGAAGCTTAGGAGGAGGAGGAGACGGAGGACCCAGGAGGAGCGCAGGCTGGCTACCCTGGACAGCTGGTGAGTGGGGCTAGCGCTGGGCGACAGCGGGGCGGTGAGGCAGGAGCAAGGTGCGATAAGAAGCCCATAGGCTTCTATAGGGTAACACCAGGTTTGTCTGACGTTACCCTATGCACCGATAAAAGTGCATCCGGGCCTTAGTACATATGGAAATGCGGTAAAATCCCCGTTTTCTGGGTTTTTACGGCATTTTCCCTTTAGTACATCCCGGCCAATGGCCTAGACCACATCTAAGTTTATGTTGTTCAATTATACCCCTTTTTAACCCGGGTTATTGCTGATTGACCCGGCAATCTAACCCAGGTAACTTGCAGGGTTTAACACAGGAATAACCCGTGAAACCCTGCAGTGTAAACAGCGCGATCGGGTCACTCTGACCTGGATCGTGCCACGTGTCTGCCGATTGGCCGGCTTCAGTGGTGCTTGGAGATGACGTCATCTCCAAGCGTCCACTTCAATGCCGGAAAAGCCGGGTGTCTGCAGACCTGGCTCCGGTGTGAACGGCGCCGACTCGGGAATGTCCTGGGTCGACGCCGGGGAAACTCCGGGTCGACCCGGATTGGAACCCTGTTACAACCTCCGGGTCAGACCTGGAATTTCGGTTTAAAAGCAATAGGAGTGTATTCGCAGTTGCGAAGTCTGATGTTCAACAAAATGATGTCTTTACCTGGTACCACCCTCCATCTAGGGCAGTACGATGGCTACGCTCCAATCAACAGGTCTTTTCTTTAGACTAAAGGAGCCGGCCCTGGTCATCGACCATGAAAATGAAACCAGCAGAGTTCCTCTTCGCCTCCGAGAGACAAACCGCTCCCTGATCCCTCCGCCAGGAGGAAGGATGGCAGCAGTAACAGGGGATTTATCTGCATTATTTGCCCAATAAAACAGCTGGAAACTTTCTGGTTCATCAGATCGGTGAGTTGGATTGCAGAATGGACTATAAAACGGAATGAAATATATATGCTAAGTTTATGTCCTAATTGACGGCTTCTATGAAAGACCCAGCGCGCCATCCAATCTAAGGAGGGAATAATGGGACCTGTTTAATTAGGTGCAATAGCCGTCATCAATCAACAGCGGCCGTTCATTTGAGAGGCTGTTACTGATCACTTAGAGAAACAGGACATTTTATGGCGGAGCCCCAACTGTATTTTTAGAGTACATTTGTTATAAACATCTAAACGTCTCTAAGTGACTAAGCCGTGAGCGAATCTGGTGTTTTATTATTGTGTAAACTAAAATAAAACATTTTTAAAGCACAGGCTACTTAAAATAGCAATTTTATGTGGTCTCCACTAAACGTGGTCTCACAGGTACCAAATCTGAACAAAAAAAAACCCTAAAACTTTTCAAGTATATTGAAATGAATTTATAACAAGGGTCACTGACACTGTGCTGTCAGATGTTGGCTGGGCTATTTTATTATCATGATCATAATAGAACTGCAACGTATCCTAATGATATCACAAAACATAAACCCATTTGTTTCATTTCCACTCTCATGTACTGTGGGATCATGAAACTGCCTAAAGTGTCACAGATGTAGCAACATTCCGCCCAACTTCTGCTGGTGTACAAGTACAACACCCCTCACCACGCTCCAAGCACCTTATTACCCATTCTTGCCCCCTATGATTGAGGTGAGGGTACTTGATTTCATCTGAAGTCCATTCTTAAGGCCCCCATACATCAGAGATTGATTGCAGCAATATTGCAACTTGCAATCGATTGTGTATAAAAATCTTTCCCTTTTTCAATCGATTGTGGCAATTCTGCAATCTACAATCGATTGAAAAAGGGAAAGATTTTTATACATAATCGATTAGAAATTGCACAATTGCTGCAATCAATCTCTGATGTATGGGGGCCTTTATTCTAAGGTTAGGACTCGCAGGAACTGAGGGCTGTGACTTGTATGTTGTTGCCTAATACTGTACTGTTATGATGGCACCTGAGCTACTAGCATTAGACCCCTAGACTTTGTGTGACGGGCACATGAAGTAAGCAGGAATACACAGAATAATGTACCTGGAGTAATGGCAGCAGGCAAGGCAGGGGATAATAGCTGAGGCAAGCAGATGCAGGTGTGTGCTAGAGTCTGCTGCTGGGGACCAGCTGGATAATCTGAAGTCTTGCAATAAACTGGCACAGGTGGAAATGCACGGAACAGACAGGATGCAGATCTGGATAGTGGCAGGCCAGCTTTTCAGGATGCAGGCTGGAACAATGCTGAAGCAGCTATGCTGGATGTGGACTTGGTTGTGCAGGATGCAGGTAGGAATAATATTGGACCTACAATGCTAGATATGGGCTTGGTTGTGGCAGACCAGTTACTCAGGATGCAGGTAGGAATAATATTGGACCTACAATGCTAGATATGAACTTGGTTGTGGCAGGCCAGCTACTCAGGATGCAGGTGGGAATAATATTGGACCTACAATGCTAGATATGGGCTTGGTTGTGGCAGACCAGTTACTCAGGATGCAGGTAGGAATAATATTGAACCTACAATGCTGGATATGGACTTAATTGTGGCATGCCGGCTTCTCAGGATACAGGTGGGAGTTTGTAACAGAACCAGTACTTGATATAATTGAACTGGCAGGATGAATCCACAGGTACATGTAGGGACTAGACACAAATCGGAGGAGACTCCGAAGGTAAGTTGGAGGGCAGGGCTGGATTAAGGTCTGTGGGGGCCCCTGGGCAACAAACATGTGGGGGCCCCTATTAAATGTGACAAACTGGAGTTATGCAGAGTCGCCAATCGTGTCAGTGCCCCTTATGCAATGCCCCCTATGCAATACTCCCATTAGTATTGCCCACTGTAGTAATGCCCTCTGTATAAATGCCCCCAGTAGTAATACCCCTGTTGTTGTGCCCCAAATAGTAATGCCCCCTGCATGTGCCCAATAGTATTGCCCCCTGTATAAATCCTCCAGTAGTAATATCCCTGTAGTTGTGCCCCCAGTAGTAATGCCCCTCTATTAGTGCCCCCAATACTAATGCTCCCTTTGTAGTAGAGTCCCTAATAGTAATGCCCCTGATTAATGCCCTCAGTAGTAATGCCACCCCCTGAGTAATGCACCCAGAAGTAATGCCCCACCCCCAGAAGTACTGCCTCTCCCCCCCGAGTAGTGCCCCCAGTAAGCCGCTTGCACTAAAAAAAATATAAAGCTAATACTTATCTTAAGCTAAGCCCCGCGTCTGCTGCAATCCGCTCGGCTGCTCCTCTGCACTATGGGAGAGATGACGTCTCTCCCATAGTGCACTGCCGGGGCTCAAGTGAGCTCCAGCTGACAGAGAGCTCGCTCTGATTCAGGGCCGTCCCTTCTCCTTTTTGGAGCGGCCTCCTGGCCGCTCGCATAGCTGTGGGTGACCACCCACAGCTGTAGCGAGCGGCCAAAATTATGGTCTCAATGGTCAAGACCATCGCGACCATCGGGCTTGCGACGAGACCCTTGTGGTAGGGTCTCGCTGCCGCAAGCCCTGGAGTGCTTTTGGCTCTATCAGAGCCAAAAGCACTCCCATTGACATCACCATGGGAACGCCTCCGTCTGGGCAGCCACGCCCCTGGCATGCCCACCAAAGGGGGCGTGCTGTCAATCACCATCGACAGCATGCCCCCTTTGGTGCGAGACCCATAACGACGGCTTGGCCGTCGTTATTCGGGTCTCGTACATGCGCACGACGGAGCCGGCTCCCTTGTGCGCATCTGCACTTGGGCAACATCGACCCGCTTGCGAGTGCTCAGCGCTCGTGAGCTGGTCTGAATCAGGCCCCCTGTTAGTAAAAACATTTTTTTTATGGAAAGAGAAATGCATTCAAAAGCGATAATTCAACCACTGATAAAAATCAGAACGCCCCATAGAGTAAGATAGAGGCTAGATGGACCAAATGACTCAATAAAAAGCGTGTTCTCTTAGCTTTCATTCATACCATCTGGAACTAATGTTTTAAGGGTAATAATCCAATACATTCTCTTTTTAGCGGGGATTTATCTCTATTACCTCCTCTTTTATTAGGTAAAACAAGCTCTAACCCCTCGCACTTCAAACCTCTATGATCACTATTGTGGCAGGAAGTGTTTGGGGACACTATGGTTCTTCACACCATTTTTTATGTTTCTCAGGTGCTCAAGAACTCTAATTATTAAAATATTTTTGTCTTGTCTATGAATCTGAGCCCACATAGACACGCCAGCATATACACCACATATATAGAATTGCAGTTGATAAATTTGATCTTTCTATCAAACTTATTGACGTTACTGCTAATCACATTACCCTTTTCTACATGTGGGCAGATCTTACAATTGCCACAAGGGTAACAACCTTTTTATATCCAAAAAGGTAACTAAACTGGTGCTATTACCTTGTACATCTACAAACTGACTTTTTGATAAAATGGATTTCATGTTTCTGGCTCTCTAAGGGCTCTATTTACTACAATCCGCATTTGTAATGCAGATTGTAGTGTGATATTATCGATATTATCGACTGATATTATTGCCTGAATTCGCAATGCGAATTCAGGCAATATCATAGGGATTTACTACAAATCCCTTGCAGGGGCGGGGCTTAGCGCCGGAGGGGGTAGCAGCGGCGATCGGTTGGCGCATGCGCGGGCACTTAATCACGGTATTTTTTGCAAAAATACCAGGATAGGGCTCCGAAGGGGATTTGCAGGGACAGAGCTTTATCGCAAGCTCTGTCCCTGTAAGGGATTTGTAGTAAATCCCTGTGATATTGCCTGAATTCGCAATGCGAATTCACTCGGTAATATCACACTACAATCCGCATTCAATATGCGGATTGTAGTAAATAGAGCCCTATGTCTCTCGCTTGTTTGAGAGGATTCAATAATATTTACAGGATACCCTCTTTCATGAAACTGCTTAATATAAACCTCAGACGGTGCGTCAAATTTTTCCAACTTTGTGCAATTTCTCCTTAATCTAAGGAACTGGAACAAAGGTATATTATTTTTCCACATGGGGAGGTGGTAGCTGTTATAATCAAGATAGCTTTTACTATCAACTGATTTGAAGTGAGTGTAACTTTCAATGTTAGGAACTTTTGGAAACATTTTTGTGGCCAGAACTAGATTGAAAAATTCAATCCTATCAGGATTAAATTTGGAAGTAAATTTGAGATTAAATGTATTAATATTGATATCCGAAACAAAACATCAAAATTCTTCCTCACTACCCCTCCAGATAATTAGGATATCATTAATATATCGCTTAAAAGCACTATGGAGCTTATTCAGACCTGGTCGTTAGCTCTATGAGCTCGCAACCGGGTCAATGTTGCTCCAGTGCGCATGCGACACGATGGAGCCGGCTCCGCCGTGCGCATGCATGAGATCCGGCTAACGACGGGTGATCCGTCATTAGGGGTCTTGTAGCAGACGGGGCGAGCTGTCGATGTTGAGTGACAGCTCACTCCGTTTGCTGGGCGGGCCAGGGGCATACCCGGCCAAACGGAGGCATTCCTGTCGGAACCCTTGCCATTAGGGGGCGGCCCCACTGACATCATCAGTGATGTCAGTGGGGAGCTTCCTGCTCAAACAGAGCAGGAAGCTCCCTGGGGCTTAAGGTTGACGAGACCCTACCTTAGGGTCTCATCGTAAGCCCCGATGGTCGTGTTGGTCTTGACCATCGCGACCATCACCCTTAGCAGTCGTTAGAGCTGTGGGTGTTAGGCTTTGGGTTAACGACCGGCATGGAGGCGGCCGATCAGGATGCAAGCGGCCGCTCTGTTTCAGAACGACCGTTTGCATCCTACGACCGCCTCTGAATGAGGCCCTATGTTACTACATTTATCATCAGTCAACAGCTTCTTTTCCCACATATAAATTCACCAAACTTAGCACACATATAGTCCCCATTGCAGTTCCACACTGCTGAAGAAAGCATTCCCCCAAAAACCGGATAAATTCTCATCTTCTTGTAATGTGGACTGTACAGCTGTAATTCAGAACTCATGGGGAAGAGCAGTGTACAGCGATTGGACATTGATGGACGCCCATTTATAGTTTGCTTCCCACTGAACCTCCTTTATAATTTGGAGTAAGTGGGTGGTATATTTTACATAAGTGTTTAGACTAGGGACATTCTATTCCCTTCTTTCCTTATTTCTAGCGTTTTGTTTTCTCAAAAAGTTACGTTTAACTTGAGCTTTCTCACAAATAAGTTCAGATCAATGATAATATATAGACTGAACTTATTAGCAGTAGAAATTATATCTATAATATATATAATATTATACCTATTATATCTATAATAAATATATATGTGTATATATATAGTATAGGTCCTCAAGAAAACCTTTCTTGAGGACCTAACCATATATATATTATAGATGTGCGGTTCGGGTCTCCAGACATCCAAATCCACCCAAATTTTGAGAATCCGGACAGGTCTGAGTTGAGGTACTGATCTTCCCGAGGTTCGGAATTCGCATTTTAAATCCGAATTTCGGGTTTTGGAATGCAAAAATGACATGATTTTAGCTGTTTTTAAAGTTTATGAATTTTTATTGGGATACTGCTTTACATTGAAGGAATAAGGGGAGTAATACCAAATAATTTGTGTTACACCTGTAAAAGAACCAAAATCTATATTAGATTTGTTATCCCCTAAATAGTGAAAAGTTGAGACTATAAGTATAAAATATCACTTTCCTATTTGTGCTCGTTTTATGACATTCCCTTCTAGGTGTTCCCAGTATAAAGAAACTTTAAATTGCATTTGACAGTGTTCCTACTGTGTTTATAATGACATACTTGGGGGTTTTCCTAAGCTGACCCCTGGTGAAGACTTGGAGCCACTTGCTTGGGTGGAGGCACTAAAATACAGACCCAGAAGATTGTTTTATTCTTCAGTCCCGACTTTGGTGAAACCGGCAAGTAGACAAGCGGCTAATTTAAAAAAGTTTTGATGTTTTATGTAATGTGACAGCCTGGGTGACAGTGCGGGGAAGAGCTGTGTCACATCTGCGTTCATGTTCACCAAACACCTAGGGCGGGATGCATGAGCCATCGTATTTGGGATGCAATCCATCCCGCCGCTCCTCGCATGCATGCCGGCGTTAGTAACGCCGGTATGCATGAAGTAATGTGCAAAGGACCGCTCTCTCGGTAACAATGGGAATGAGGGACTTCCAGGTCGAAGACCCAGAAGCCTCTCTGGCGTCCTTCTGTGCATAGGCAGAATAACATGCGCCGCCGGGGAGTGCTGAGAGAGATCTGATTGGATCCCTCTCACAGCACTCAGCCGATAGAAGCCCATAGGCTTCTATAGGGTGACGCCGTCAGGAGATGGCGTTACCCACCGCATCCGAGTCCTGGAGTTCACGGCATTCCGGGGCTTAGTGCATATGAGAAATGCGTGAGGAGCAGCATACTGATCATTTCTGTACATTTTGCACCTTTGTCTCATCACAGATGCAGGGAAAAAGCACCAGAGACGCTTGTCTGCGGCTTTGCACACACATAAACTGGTATAACACATATACAGTACATAGTGGTCTATGTACTAAGCCTTGGAGAGAGACATTAAGTGGATGGAGATAACTACCAACCAATCAGCTCCTAACTGTCACTTTACAGGTCGTGTTTGAAAAATGACAGTTAGGAGATGACTGGTTGGTAGTTTCTTTCTCCACTTTATATCTAACCCATAGTCCCACATGAAGCACAACAGAACATGGCGGGAGAAAAAGCGACATGTGGCCGTACCAGAGCGCTTATTGCACAGATTCAGACTGGGCTGCACACAGATGTACAAGTGAGACAAGTCCCAGTTATGTCACTTTTGGTTGTTTTATTTATAAGAATAAGAGACACATTTTGAGCGTAAAAGACGCTCTGCGTGGCAGAGTCGCACGTTACCTGGAGAGCTGGGAGTGGCTATTTGGCTCGACGAGAGCAATAGTGTATGAGGACACATCTGTAGATCGGCTCTGATGGGCCCTACCCAAATTTTGCTATTGAGCCCCACAATGTATTGCCCGTACCTATGTATTCTCATAAGCTAGGACAGCAGATAGAACACTGGGCCCGAGTGAGCAGCGATCGCAAATGCAACTATGTAAGCAGATTGAGCGATTGTTAGCTAATGCACATGCGTATAAGCTGCACTGTGCATGCGCTGCGATCATACTGCGATGACGCACGCACAGGGGAATCCATTGCAGAATGAGTGACAGGCTGTGAGCTTTTGGGGGTGGTGACGGGGGCAGGCCCGGTGAAAGGGGGTACAACTCCTGTCCCGGGCCCGAAGGTTTAGTGGGGCTCCGAAGTTCTAAATGGGGTTATAGCGCTGATCACACCCCGGGATGTGACGTTGCCGGCGGGGATATGCTGTTTCCCGCCGGGTGATGGGAGTTGCTGTGGAGAGTGCCGGCCTTTGCGGGGGTTTTCATGGCTGACCACACACACCTCTCTCTGTGGTGGTGGGGGCCCTCGGAGACATCATTGTACAGGGCCCCAAAACTTTTGTTGCCGGCCCTGGAAGGGGGGTGTGGTCGGAGAAACACAGGTGTGCCTGGCCCTTTCAATGCTGTTGCATGGGCGTGCATAAATTAGCCCATACCTGCCAACCCTCCCTGATTATCGGGGAGACTCCCTGAAATAGTAGCAATCTCCCTGATTGCACCTTACCCCCATTATGTAGCTGTTGTATACTTAGAAAACAAAAAAGAAGATACAGTATATCTAT
This sequence comes from Taudactylus pleione, assembly GCA_031769625.1. NCBI lineage: Eukaryota > Metazoa > Chordata > Amphibia > Anura > Myobatrachidae > Taudactylus > Taudactylus pleione. The sequence continues at coordinate 668,733 of JAUIMM010000556.1, forward strand.
ACATTCAAATGGGATCATCATTGCAATTTCCTTGCATTAGTTTTAAGATACAATGATGTATCAGTGTGTTTTCATCAATAAGTAGATCTTATTAACTGCTTTGGGGCTCATTTACATTGTGGATTTGAGTCCATTTTATGGCACGCCTCTCAGGCACAGCAGTACCGTCCACTTTACCGCCGTGCTCATACGTGTTGCTTTCACGATCTCCCTGAAATGCTTTTATGAATTAGCCCCTGTGATTGCATCTGTAGCCTGAGTTGTCACTGCGTGCCACGTGACGCAATTTCTGAGACAGGTCAGAGCTGCTGTAATTCTGCGTGACGGGCCGATGTACATCGATGGTACCGATGTATATGCAGGAGTCATATTTTTGCAGCTGCATTCTGTGCGAAATCGCAGCTGCTTACGCAATTGCGATCCGTACTGAATCAGGCCCACTGTACGCACATCTACAAATATGACCCGCTCTTTTTGTTAAATAGAATGTAAAAAAATTATTCTTGGAAGCATCCCTCCAAAATTGCTAACACATCATATTTAGCACCCACCCTGGCCCAGATTCCGCCCGTCGCCTTACATTAGTCCTTCACGCCACTGATGCGAGACGATGTGACTTATGACAATGCAATGTCAGCAATAAAATTTGACTAAAAGGTATTTTTTTTTTTTGTTGCAAAGAGATAACAAAAAAACCTCTAGAAATATTTTTTTAGTCTTTAAATAAATTACCGCACAATTCGATTTGTTAGTAAAAGTTAAAGCACACATAACTTTGTGGATGGATTGCACAGATCTGAGCGCAGTATTCCAGGTCAATCGCCTCTTACTTATTCAAATTTATATTGACTCGGATCGGGAAGCGAAGTTGACAAAATGATTAATTAGTCTACAGCCATTTGCTTCTCCACAGTCTAATCGAATTAGCAGAGCTCAAGTTCAACTTTAAACGCCATTATGATCCTCATATTAAAAGTGTCAGATTATATTTTTCAGTGTCGGCCAAATCCAAGATGACGACTTCAAATTTATGATAAAAGAGAGAGGAAAAAAAAAAACTAAGACGGACAATTTGGTGAATCATATTCATATAGGGCTGTAAGTGTCTTAGACTAATTAGGAGAAGGAAGATATTGGGCAGTTACTGAGCTTAAACTTAGGTTATAAAAAGAATCATTAGGGAATATAACAGAGACATTTAGGGGCTGATACAGAGTTGAACGCAATTCAGTTTCGCGGACGTATCTTGCCTGTTTTTCCACAGCAGAGCCGTGCAAATACGAATGATGCGGAGTTATACTGTACTCCATCGCTGCTCAGTTTATAGTGGGGATTTCGCATGTAGGTACGGGTTAGGAAGGATATGTCAGGGGCGTGCTGCGCAGAGTTTAGCATATTCAGAATTACATCTGCTTTCCAGCTGATCTTTTGCACCAAGCACGTGGATGTCAAGTAAGCATTGATGATGATAGCGTATAGATAGCGGCAATCCAGCTGCAGAGATGCGTACAACCATGCCTATGGGACAATACCTGCACCTATCACTTAAGGTGCATACAAACGTAACGAATTTGTGAACAATTCAACTATAACGACGTCGTTATCGTTCAATCATTGAAAAAATCATTGTTTCTGAGTTATAACGATGAACGATTATCGGTCATGCGCGTTCCTGTTTGTAGCTCATTCTGACTGACCAACTGAACGATTTTCATTAAGGGAAGTTACAAAAATCGTTTGTAGTTAAAAAAAAATCGTTCATTACACTGTAAAAAATCTGACAGAAAATCGTTCATAAAATCGTTGGTAACAAAATCGTTACGTGTGTATGCAGCTTTATAGTGCTGGCACAATGCACGCAGTATGTTCTCATGTCCAATCAATTAAGTTTGCGCTACCGCACACACAGGAGCGAATCAGCTTGTTACAGGTCTGTGGAATTATGTTAAAATAAATAAAGGGAATAACAGTTGATAAAAGGGGACTTTTATGAAAACTGGGAGAGTTGGCTTCATTCTGACCAGGGCACAAATCGGTTTGGAGGTGGATGTACCCCCAGGTGGTGTGAGGTTCTGCTGGGTGTCCTGGTTCCTCCCACACTTCACAATCATACTGGAATATGTAGAATAAGTGGACCTTTGTGTCAGTGTGTTTGATAGCCCAAGGAAGGGAAATTAGACTAAAATGGGTAAATTTACTAAGAATTGAGATTGGTCGAGTTTAGTTTTTTTTAATCTCGATTTGCATCGCTGTTTCTGTTTCGGGTGATTTTCCCGTTTTTCATCTCGCAAATTTACGAAGAATTGAGGGCCTGATTCAGAGCCGGACGCTCTGAATGAGCGCAAGCTCTGAATCAGGGCGTTTTTTTGCAGCCTCCTGGCCGCTCACATAGCTGTGGGTGACCACCCACAGTTATTGCGAGTGGCCAGGTTGATGGTAGCGATGGTCAAGACCATCGCGACCATCGGGCTTGTGACAAGACCCTTGTGGTAGAGTCTCGTGGCTGCAAGCCCAAGAGAGCTTCTTGCTCTAATAGAGCTGGAAGCTCTCCCACTGATATCACTGGGGAACGCCTCCATTTGGCCAGCCACCCCCCTGCCCGCCTACCAAACGTGGCGAGCTGTCAATCACCATTGACAGCTCGCCCCCTTTGGTGCAAGAGCCAGGGTGACAGAGCACCAGTCGCTAGCCAGGTCTCGCGCATACGCACGACGGAGGCGGCTCCATCGTGCCCATGCCCAGTGGGCATACATCGACCCGGTTGCAAGCGCTCAGCGCTTGCGACCAGATCTGAATCAGGCCCTGAGTTTAGCTGAAAGTGAGTTTTCCGATGGTGATGCAGATTGAAATATCTCCCCTGAGTTGCAAGTGAAGAAGAGATTACTCACCCGAGATTGCAGTGTTTTCTCTCTGCAAATCTCTCACGAGCTAGCAGCCTGCACATATCAGTGAGATATATAAAAGCTGCTTGTGTGTAAAACCTGTAAAAGAAGGGTTAAAAATGATGTAGGGTCCCCCCGAAAAAAGCATAACCAGCCCCGGACTGGTCAGCCAGTCCTGGTTCCAAAAATTACAGGGAACAAAACGAGTAGGGTTCCCTTGTAATTTAAGAACCAGCACCAGGCTGCAGGGCCAGTGCTGGTTTTAAATATAGGGGGAAAAAATTGCATAAGGGTCCTCCTATATTTAAAACCAGCACCGGACCCAAACCAACCATGGTTTAATGCCACAGCCAGGAGACCCTATTACTGGATCTCCAGGGCCAAAGCATTCTCACCCCAAGCCGGTAAGGCCAAGACGGGGATCTCAGGGGAGGTGGGGACCCCCCCAAAAAAGGGGTCCCCCCACTCCCGAAACCCCAGGTTTGGTCTAAAGCCCGGGGCTCTTCCCCACACCCCTGGGCTGTGGGTACATGGGTAATAAAGTGTAAAATAGAAGTAAACTATTGTATTTTAAAGTGGAACTACAGGTGCCAGCATGCCTGCCACTTGTGGAACTATAAGTGCCGGCACCCGTACGTCCACTGTAAAATAAATAGTTAAATAAAGACACAACATACACCGTATATAGTACAACTTTATTACACACCTAACCCACTCACACATACTTACCTGTACCAGCCGGTCGGTCCACTTGTCCCAAGCAGTAATACGTTTGGATTTACCTACAAAAAAAATCGTATTCTCACCTACATCCTGGCGCTGCTCTCCATAGCATCCAGGGTCTTGTCAAAACAATAAAACGACTTACCAGAAATATGGCGAACATGTGTAAGTATATGCTGTTACACCTCGCGAAATGACAGGTGACCAAAAACATCTGTTATTTATCACGGGCCGATAGCCAAACAGCAACCGCTTTACACGCAGTCTTCCTACACTGAATGGACGCCACTCGTATGTGCATGGCATCCATTCCTCTTCTCTGGGGCCGGCTTGGCCGCACAGCTGTGGTGCTGCCCAACCTCCTGACTGCCCGTGGGGCACTTCACCCCACGTGTGAAACAGTGGGGCAGTGCCTGATAAATGGGAGTGTCCCGCTGATATCGGGAATGGTTGGGAGGGGTGCGTCCTCTGGCACCCCTGTGCGACTGCACTGGTGGAACACGCCTTCGAGCCGGCCCTGCTGTGTGTGATAGTATAGGAGGAGCAGAAACGTCTGTATACCCCCTGTATTTACTTTACATTCCAGTGTAATGGTGTATTTTACATTTAACAAAGTGTATTTATGGCCTCTGGACCTTGCGTGTTGTTACAGAGCAGTTATTTTGTGGTTGCTCAGGAACCTTATGAAAATGATGTTACCATTCAACTCCGAAATGCTTAGTAAAGACATTTCATTAGTCCGCCACATAAATGTCAATAAAATGACTGCAGGAAATCCCATCGGCAAAGATAATTTTCCAGTTAAATGCATTATTAACTTGTAAGGTACTATACAAATGATAAATAATCTATAAGCAATAGAATACCTGCCCTAATGGGGAATGGTAGAACTGTGTGTTCAGCATCCACAGAATACTAACATGCTCCGAGAAGCCAGATTAATTATACTGACACCGTTAATTGAGAGCGGGGATTAGGAAACGCTGAGGGCTTTCAGGCTATAAAGAATATAGTGCACAGCATTATACATGTTATTTCTGTTATCTCAGCTGTGAGTGGCAGTGACCTCTCCCTGCGCCGTTAATCCGCTCACGGACGCATTTCAACCGCCATAGCCTTTATGGCCTCCAGCTTTACAGAACTATCGGAACTTATTTATTTATAATGTAACATGATTTCTGTTTTTATCCTGTCTCTCACTTGCAACATCTTTTTAAATTTGCTTATACAGATGGGACCACATACATCTAGCCTCCTCGCGTGTTAAACATCCCTTCTTGTCTTGCAATGCGGTGGAGCGACACCGTAGCAACAAACCATCTTTTGTGCGACTTTTTCCCTTAAAATGCATCTTATTCGCAAAGCGATGCAAACAGGATGTACAAGTAGCTTCTGCTGATTAAAATGATATGCGGCATGAGCGAGTGCGGCTGTATCTGCCTGCTAAATGCTACGTTACAGTGTCGTAGCGTTCTGTGGCAGATATAACTGCAGTCGGCATCGCACACGGATTATAGGCATACCGCATATCATTTTAATCAGCAGAAGCTGCTTCTGCATCCAGTATCCCGACCACCGGCATCACAAAGGTAAGTATCGGGGTGTTAAGGAGAGGTTAGGTAGTGGGGTTAGGGTTAGGCACTAGGGGGAGGGTTAGGGTTAGGCACCGAGGAGGGGGTGTTAGGTTTAGGGTGCGGGGAGGGGGAGGTTAGGTTTAGGCACTAGGGTGGAGGCTAAGTTTAGGCACCAGGGAGGAGGTGTTAGGTTTAGGGTGCGGTGAGGTTAGGCTTAGACACTGGGGGGGGCTCTATTTTTTTTAAAAAATCACAAATACAAGTTTTTTTTTTGTTTGGGTGTATTTACATTTTTTTTTTGTTACATTTTTTACAATTAAACAGCCACTTTTCGTGTTTTGTGTTTTGGTTTTGGATCTGAATCTTTCTCCGTGTTTTGGGTTCTGGGTTTTGTGTTTTGGATCTGTATTTTTTTTGAAAAAGCATAAAAATAGCTAAAATCACAGAATTTGTGTGTTTTTCTGCTCCTATGCTATTATTAACCTTAATAACCTTAATTTCCAGTCTATTCTGAACACCTCACAATAGTGTTTTTATGTCCAAAAGGTTGCACCGAGGTAGCTGGATGACTATGCTAAGCGACACGAGTGGGCGGCACAAACACGTCACCCATCTAGGAGTGACACTGCAGTGGCAGACAGGATGGCAGTTTGAAAAACTAGGCCCCAAACTGTACATAATTCAAAGAAAAAAAAAAAGGTGCAAGATGGAATTGTCCTTGGGTCCTCCTACCCACCCTTATGTTGTATAAACAGGACATGCACACTTTAACAAACCAATCATTTCAGCACCAGGGTCTGCCACACGACTGTGGCTGAAATGATTGGTTTGTTTGGGCCCCCACAAAACAAGCTGGTAATTAATCTGTCCCTGCACAAACTGGCTCTACGGAGGCAAGATGTCGTCCTCATCCTCCTCATCCACCGATTCCTCACCCTCTTCAGTGTTGTGTACATCCTCATTATCACAGAGTATTAATTCGTCCCCACTTGAATCCACCACCACAGGTCCCTCTGTACGTTCTGGAGGCTGGTCTCCCTGGAAGAGTTGATAATTCATTTTTATGAACATCATCTCATTTTGTGGAAGCAACCTCCTACGCCTTTCGCTGACAAAGTTCCCGGCTGCACTAAACACTCGGAGTACACACTGGAGGGGGGGCAACTCAGGTAAAATAGAGCCAGTTTGTACAGGGGCCTCCAAATTGCCTCTTTTTCCTGCCAGTACAGGAACGGACTGTCTGACATGCCTACTTGGATGCTGTCACCGATGTAATCCTCCACCATTCTGTCAATGGTGACAGTATCATATGCAGTGACAGCAGACATGTCAGAAATTGTTGCCAGGTCCTTCAGTCCAGGCCAGATGTCCAAACTTGGTCCTGCCTGCCCTGCATCACCGCCAGTGGGTTGCTTAGGATACCTAAGTTTTTTCCTGGCAGCCCCAGTTTCGGGAGAAAATGAAGAAGGAGCTGTTGACGTGTCGCGTTCCGCGTCAGCTGACAGTGTTTTCACCAGCAGGTCTTTGCACCTCTGCAGGCTTGTGTCGGCCGGAAAGAGAGACCCCACATAGGCTTTAAACCTAGGGTCGAGCACGGTGGCACGGTGGCCAAAATGTAGTGGTCTGATTTCAACAGATTGACCACCCTGGAATCCTGGCAAAGTGAATGAAGGGCTTCATCCACAAGTCCCACATGCCGAGCGGAATCGCTGCATCTTTGCTCCTCCTTCACTTTCTCCAGCTGCTTCTACAAAAGCCTGATGAGGGGAATGACCTGACTCAAGCTGGCAGTGTCTGAACTGACTTCACATGTGGCAAGTTCGAAGGGTTGGAGAACCTTGCACAACACGGAAATCATTCTCCACTACGCTTGAGTCAGGTGCATACCCCCTCCTTTGCCTATGTCATAGGTGGATGTATAGGCTTGAATGGCCTTTTGCTGCTCCTCCATCCTCTGAAACATATAGAGGGTTGAGTTCCACCGCGTCACAACCTCTTGCTTCAGGTGATGGACGGGGCAGGTTCAAGAGTGTTTGCTGGCGCTCCAGTCTTCAGCTGAATGGCGAAAGTGGGCAGAAATTTTTCAGGCCACCCAAAGCGTCTCCTGCACGCCCCTGTCACTTTTCAGAAAATTCTGCACCACCAAGTTTATTGTGTGAGCAAAACATGGGACGTGCTGGAATTTGCCCAGATGTAATGCCCACACAATATTGGTGGCATTGTCAGATATCACAAATCCCCAGGAGAGTCTAAGTGGGGTAAGCCACTGGGCGATGATTTCCCTCAGTTTCTCTAAGAGGTTGTCGGCAGTGTGCCTCTTACTGAAACCGGTGATACACAGCGTAGCCTGCCTTGGAACGAGCTGGTGTTTCTGAGATGCTGCTACTGGTGACACTGCTGTTGTTGCTGCGTAAGGTGATACATCTTCCCAGTGGGCTGTCACAGTCATATAGTCCTTAGTCTGCCCTGTCCCACTTGTCCACATGTCCGTGGTTAAGTGGACATTGGGTACAACCGCATTTTTCAGGACACTGAGGACACTTTTTCTGACGTTTCTGTACAGTCTCGGTATCGCCTGCCTAGTGAAGTGGAATCCAGACGGGATTTGGAACCGGGGACACACTACCTCCATCAATTGTCTAAATCCCACTGCACTAATGGCGGATACCGGATGCACGTCTAACACCAACATAGCAGTCAAGGCCTCAGTTATAAGTTTTGCTTCAGGGTGACTGCTGTCGTACTTCATCCTCCTCGCTAAGGACTTTTGGAGGATCAATTGTTTAGTAAAAGTAGTGGTGTTCCTACTTCCTCTCTGGGATGATGACCGACTCCCAGCAACAGCAGCAGCGGCAGCAGTAGACGTAGCAATGCAGGATCCTCCAGAGGAATCCAGGATAGGAGAGTCAGTCATGCCAGTGACATGGCCTGCAGGACTACTTCTGATCCTGACTAAGGAGGAAATTGACGAGGCGGGAGTTGACGGTGTGGTTTGCAGGCGCTTGGATACAACAGGAGAATGGGATTTAGGTGTCCCTGGACTGCTTACGGTCTTAGCCAAAGTTTCTGAACTTGACAGTAACTTTTTATGAATGCGCTGCAGGTGCCGTATAAGGGAGGATGTTCCTAGGTGGTTAACGTCCCGACCCCTACTTATTTCACCTTTACATATGGCAAGACAGTTGTTGTCCGGATTTGGATAGAAATATTGCCAGACCAAAGAGGTGGAACCGTGATGGGCTTTTTCATCCCACAGACAACAACTGTCTCCCCCGGAGCCTGATTTAAACAAACCACATCACCATCAGAATCCTCCTCGCCAACTTCCTCCTCAGCGCCAGCTACACCAGTATTTTCATCCTGTTGTACTTCAACAGTGACATCTTCAATTTGCATATCAGCAAGTGGACTGTAGGTGCTCCTTTCAGCACTTGCAGGGGGAGTGCAAATGGTGGAAAGAGCCACCTCTTCCCGTCCAGTGCTGGGAAGGTCAGGCATCATAACCGCCACCACACTTGGACTGTCCTTGGGGATTTGTGATATCTTCTTAGAACGCACAGTTCTTCGCTGTGCTTTTGCCAGCTTAACTCATTTGATTTTTTTAGTGGGAGGAGGGCTTCCATCGTCATGTGAAGCTGAACCACTAGTCATGAATATAGGGAAAGACCTTAGCCGTTCCTTGCCACTCCGTGTCGTAAATGGCATATTGGCAAGTTTACGTTTCTCCTCAGATGATTTAAATGTTTTTTTAAGGTCATTTTCCTGAACTTTGTCATTTGGGATTGTATGTGCCCTCTACTATGACATTGGGCATCGGCCTTGGCAGACGACGTTGATGGCATGTTATCGTCTATGTCATGACTAGTGGCAGCAGCTTCAGCACTAGGAGGAAGTGGTTCTTGATCTTTCCCTATTTTATTTTTATCGGAGAAAGTTTGGTCCTCCATTTATGTTATATTGATATATATGTGCGGCTAAGGCGCACACAAACACAGAAAATAATTTTTTATTTTTGTTGGAGACTAGTGCACTTTGTGGGTTACACCACCCTTTAAGAAATGAGCCAGCCGGCTCATTACTTATAGGGCACAGGCGCACGTTCGGCGCTGCTCCTTTGTTGATGCACGTGCAGCTACAGCCCACACAATTCACAAAGACAGAAAAAAAAAGAATTTTTTATTCTTTGTGGAGCGCACTTTGGGGGTTACACCACCCTTTAACAGACAGACGTACGCTTGGCGCTGCTGCTTTGAGGATGCACGTACAGTGCAGACAATTCACAAACAGAAGAAAATGTTTTATTTTTGTTGGAGTGCACTTTGAGGGTTACACCACCCTTTAACGGACAAGCCAGCTGGCCCTTTACTTATGGGACACAGGCGCACGCTTGGCACTACTTTGTTGATGCACGTGCGGCTACTGTGCACACAATTCACAAACACAGAATAAATGTTTTTTTTTTTTGCACTTGGTGGGAGCACCCCTGATGGACAGAGTACCCTCTGGACAACACTACAGCACCCCTTTAGGACTGGGACACTGCACAGGACTTTGGAGTGGACACAGCCCCTATGGACAACTGACTGCACAACACAGCAGTCCCTATGGACTTTGTAGGAGTGGACACAGCCCCTATGGACAACAGCAGCACAGCACAGCACAACACTGTACTACACTACACTACACAGCCCAGCCATCCCTAACTCCCACCCTCCCTCTTCACTGTCCACAGCTGAGTGAGAAAATGGCGCTGACGCGGGTACCTTGTATAGAATCCAAAACCTGCGAGACCCGGAAGGCGGGATGATGACGTTTTGCCTTGATTTCAGATCCGAGTCAGGCGGGAAAAGTCGAGCCTGACTCGGATCGGCCTCGGATCGGGGGGGTTCGGATTCCAGAAATCCGAACCCGCTCACCCCTAAATTAAACTCCTTTCAAGCTTGTGTGGAACTGCACATCCCAGCATACCATTCCAGAGTAAATACCTGCCTTATTAGCAATACTTTGAAAGGCCAGGGCCGGATTTGTTGTTCCATAGTACATCCAGTGGTTTTTTGTTTTTGGTAGAGAAGGTTAAAATAGATTTTGTTTAAGGAAAAATTAGTGCGGTTTTTTTTGGTAAATTTTGGTTTATTTCATTTCATCAAACCAACAATTTTGACATAACATTTTTTTTGTCAATCGTTATAAAAAATTATTTTTTCAACAAAAAATAAAAAATGTATAACATTAAAAATACATGATTTTCTGGATGAATTTGGTTTCGTATTGCCATCAGAAAATGAAGATGTGGACACAATTACAGACGTGGGTGTGGAAACTGGCTGTGCCGCCACCAGATGTGCCTCCTTCACCTCCTACAAACACATCTCTTCAAAATGTGGCTGGGCCATCACATGGCACGATACAATGTCAATATATTCCTTGTGGGGCATCCAGGGGCACTAACCAAATTACATTTTTGGACATAAGCATTCTGATAGTTCTGGGTGAAATAAATCCAAGATATCAATCTTTTTTATGTTTCTTTGCAGCCGACTCCAGAAAGTTGATTTTCCAGATCCGGGTGGACCGTCGTGGACCTTGCTGGGAGCTAGTCACTGGTCCACCTCACCTTCTATTGGGCCAGTCAGATGTTCTTTCATCTCCCTGACATCTTGGCTTATGGACCTTAGAAAGGAGTTTTGCTCCAACATGCTGGCCTGGAGTGCCTCAATGGCAGCTGTTTGCCTTAACACTGCCACCCTTAGCCCATCCAAAACTTGGCAAAGGGTGCCAGTGGAGGATGGGGGAGGCACAATTGATGGAGGTTGTGCCATCACCCCATCCATTTGCAGGATTTCAGCCATGCCAGGTCCTATAAAATGGAAGAAATATACATTAAATTTTAGCCCCCCCCCCCCAAAAAAAACCATACAAATACAGGTGTATGTAAATAATTACCAGACTCAGCATGTTGGTCATCTTGTGGAGGCCCTTGGTGGTCTATTTTGGCCTCCAACACTAACCTCCAATCTTAAGCCCCCAAAAGTTGATGTTGCCTTTGGGTCAAAGCTGAGCTGTCAGGGAGAGGACCCTGTCGAAGCCGGATAATTGGCTGAGACAGGATCAGTTTAAAATTAGATCTGTGCGGCGCCATTTTGCAAATGGCAATGAGACGCCATTTTGTGACTGGCCACCCAGCGCCATTTTAGTGAAACTTGCCATTATAAGTACATACGGCGATGCTATTATTTAGCGTTGTGCGATTCCCACGCAAAGAAGTTAAAAGTCCTCACCATGTAAATATAGACAGTCACTAAAACATATAAAATGATTATCCCTGCATAACACATACCATAATGTACTCCACAAAACACATAGTCGCACAGTGCTAATTAGCGTCTTATCCCAGTTCCCCAATACTTACATGAAAGGTTCCCTAGTATTAAAGTGTAATATTCAAGGTTTATTCAGTAATTATTAATGTTGTGAAAATAAAGATTATTTGATATCTAAGGTTTAGTACATGGTAAGCAGACCGTGTTTGGTGTTGTACTGATCCACTGTGTCTTACAGATTTCCTGTATCATCGGTGAGAAGATCGGAACATGCGTCTGCAAACTATGGACTATAGAGAGTTAAAACATTAAAATGTACTCTGTAATGTTAGCAGCTTAGATTAGCATGCAGCGGGAACAAGGACACAAAGGACGGTTGGAGGCTGTTTGTGTCTATTTGAATTGACCTATGAACTATCCTGTAACAAAAGCACCTTTAAGAAGAACCAATGGAATCATGTCAAACTTGTCTATTGTATTGCCTATCCCTGCAAGAGTATATATGTGCGCTCTCTGACCCCAGTCTTGAGTCTTCTTGCTGTGCTGTTGACGGAGGTTTCTAAGGCTGATGCCGGTATCTGGGCCCAGAGCGCGTGCGTATGTAACAACTGTACCTTGGGTCTGTATGATTTATTTGCGCTAATTGTATTTAGATCACAGCGTGTAATCATCTGTTTTTATTGAATAATATCTTTTTGTGCTTTGGAACCACATTCAAAGTCTGAAGGCATTTATTTCTTGTGCGACTCATTACGCTGAATTGCGACAGTTTTAGAAGGTATAGGCAGGAATCGATTGTTGGAAGGCATAGATAGGTAGGAATCGATAACCCCCTGGCCCATTAAAGTGCTTGAGCCGCAAAATCAGCTTTGTCTTGAGTTGGCTGCAAAGGTCACTCCACCTTAATAAAAAATTACAAACAAATTTAAAAAAAAACTCCATCTGGTTATGACAAAAAAACATATATTTACCATTGGCCTTACCACATTGTTGTTTAATTTTCTGTTTTTTTTTGTTTGTTTTAAGCATGTTCAAAAACCACATTTTGTAGACTGTTTAACAAAGATTATTAATTTTATAAATAACTTACTTTTATCACACAAAAGAAGCATCCTAATGAGTGGAGTGCTTCCGATTGATGATCTTGGAAAATTTCACCCAGATTTTTTTCCTAAGACGCACAGATATGTTATGTCCAAAAGTGAATCTGGTTAGTGCCACCTGGATGAGGGTATCGGTAACCCGACAAGAAATATCTTCACCTTGTAGCGTGCCATGTGATGGGCCAGCCACATTTGCAGGTGATGTGTTTGTAGCAGGTGGAGGACGATTATCTGGTGTGGGCTCAGGTGCACTTTCCTCAGCCACATCTGTGTGTCCACAACTTCAATTTCTGATGATATACCTAAACCAAATTAATCCAGAAAATCATGTATGTCAATCATGCAGTCCTCTACAATGGCCTCCTCAGAATCCATGACTGCAAATTGCACAAATCCAGGCGTTGTTATTTATAGCCATATGCATGCGCGGCTGTAATTGTGCACCACTCCCACGCAGTGCCCTACGCTGAGAACATGCGACCAACACATGCCTATAAAACTGCCCCTTAAAGCACACTTGCCGACTTCTAGCTCCCTCCTTCCGGGAGGGAGCTGTCGGGCGTCCTCAGCAGGGGGGCGTGCCACATCAAAAGGGGGCGTGGCCCAGAAAATGACTCGACAATGGGGGCATGGGCGTGACAGCGCCATCGCGTCACCGCGGCCCCGCCCCCTCTTCACAATGCCGAGATAAATGGCATTGTGAAGCAGGGGGCAGGGCCACGATGATGCGATTCAGCGCGAATCGCATCACCGCCCCCCCGCTGCTGCCGGGGATTATACTGTATTCGCGGGGGGGGGGGGCAGATAGATCGCCGGAGACCAGGAGGCTTGCCTACCTTTCCGGGAGGCCGGGAGCGGCACCCGTTTTTCGGGAGGCTCCCGACCAAATCGGGAGGGTAGGCAAGTATGCCTTTAAAGTTACACTCCCTTTCACTTTGTAGAACCCTGTGGCGTGTTAGAAGTGTACAAAATGCCGCACAGGCGTATGCCATATGTGGGATTAGGTAAGTCACATGTTGTATGTAAGGTCTTCTGTTGATATAGAGTTTTGAAATTAATAAATGTCTGTGTCCATCCACCATTTTAGAGGGGACAACCAATCAGAATGAACCATAGTTTATATAAAGTATGCACACTGTAATAGTTATCATTGCCATCATGAGAGCCTCAAGCTTCACATACAGGGAGCTGCGCATCCTCGTCAGCGTGATGGACTGGTGCCTGGGACCTGCAGTGCCATTTGTTACGAATAGGCAGGAAATGCGGGCATATGTGGAGGTGCGGCAGCGATTACACCGCATAGGCTGCGCCCGTACTATAGTACAGTTAGAAAGGCGGTGGTCGGACCTCCGCCGCCGAACCCCGGACCTTCTGGCCCGCTTGTGGGCCATTATCATGCGGCGTAAGTATTTCCGCACTGTAAATGTGTCTGGTAGCAGTGCTATTTATATTTTAGAATGTAAGTTAATTTATGATATTATTGTGCTGGTTAAATAATTTAAAAACAACTTTCAGTTAGCAGCCATTTTGTTTCTATGCAAATTTACTGGCTGATGTAAAAAATCATAGTGTGTGTGTGTGTGTGTGTGTGTGTGTGTGTGTGTGTGTGTGTGTGTGTGTGTGTGTGTGTTGGTTGTTACATTCCTCTAGTTTTTTTTTTCATTAAAAATGAATGCTTTTCTAATGAAAATGTACTAGCATCAGATCTCATTCTGACATCCTGTAACTCACATATTTATGAGAGAGAGAGATTGATTTTGTGCTAAATTTAAGATTAAAGCTTTGGGTTACTTTAACAATAAAAAAACATAGATACACACATTTAAAGAGACTAGTTTTTAATATTGTTAAGAATAAATTACCAAAATCATAACACATTTCATATTTTCAAAAAATTTATTTTTTAGGCCAACGCAGACAAGCCAGACGAGGGCATGGACGCCAACCACCCTCCCCTGCTGACTCTTCCCACCAGGCCTCCCCGTCCTCCCCTGCTGACTCTTCCCACCAGTCCTCCATGTCCACCCTCCCTCCCCTGCTGACTCTTCCCACCAGTCCTGCCCTCCCTCCCCTGCTGACTCTTCCCACCAGTCCTGCCCTCTCTCTCCTGCTGACTCTTCCCACCAGTCCTCCCCTCTCTTCCCTGCTGACTCTTCCCACCAGTCCTGCCCATTGGCACCTCCCTTCCCTCCCTCCCCTGCTGACTCTTCCCACCAGTCCTCCCCACCCTCCCCTGCTGACTCTTCCCACCCTCCCCTGCTGACTCTTCCCACCAGTCCTCCCCTCTCTCCCCTGCTCACTCTTCCCACCAGTCCTGCCCTCTCTCCCCTGCTCACTCTTCCCACCAGTCCTGCCCTCTCTCCCCTACTGACTCTTCCCACCAGTCCTGCCCTCTCTCCCCTACTGACTCTTCCCACCAGTCCTGCCCTCTCTCCCCTACTGACTCTTCCGACCAGTCCTGCCCTCTCTCCCCTACTGACTCTTCCCACCAGTCCTGCCCTCTCTCCCCTACTGACTCTTCCCACCAGTCCTGCCCTCTCTCCCCTACTGACTCTTCCCACCAGTCCTGCCCTCTCTCCCCTACTGACTCTTCCCACCAGTCCTCCCCTCTCTTCCCTGCTGACTCTTCCCACCAGTACTCCCCATTGGCACCTCCCTTCCCTCCCTCCCCTGCTGACTCTTCCCACCAGTCCTCCCCTCTCTTCCCTGCTGACTCTTCCCACCAGTCCTCCCCATTGGCACCTCCCTTCCCTCCCTCCCCTGCTGACTCTTCCCACCAGTCCTCCCCTGCTCACTCTTCCCACCAGTCCTCCCCATCCTCCCCTCCCTCCCCTGCTGACTCTTCCCACCAGTCCTGCCCTCCCTCCCCTGCTGACTCTTCCCACCAGTCCTGCCCTCTCTCCCCTACTGACTCTTCCCACCAGTCCTGCCCTCTCTCCCCTACTGACTCTTCCCACCAGTCCTCCCCATTGGCACCTCCCTTCCATCCCTCCCCTGCTGACTCTTCCCACCAGTCCTGCCCTCTCTCCCCTACTGACTCTTCCCACAAGTCCTGCCCTCTCTCCCCTACTGACTCTTCCCACCAGTCCTGCCCTCTCTCCCCTACTGACTCTTCCCACCAGTCCTGCCCTCTCTCCCCTACTGACTCTTCCCACCAGTCCTGCCCTCTCTCCCCTACTGACTCTTCCCACCAGTCCTGCCCTCTCTCCCCTACTGACTCTTCCCACCAGTCCTGCCCTCTCTCCCCTACTGACTCTTCCCACCAGTCCTGCCCTCTCTCCCCTACTGACTCTTCCCACCAGTCCTGCCCTCTCTCCCCTACTGACTCTTCCCACCAGTCCTGCCCTCTCTCCCCTACTGACTCTTCCCACCAGTCCTCCCCTCTCTTCCCTGCTGACTCTTCCCACCAGTCCTCCCCATTGGCACCTCCCTTCCCTCCCTCCCCTGCTGACTCTTCCCACCAGTCCTCCCCTCTCTTCCCTGCTGACTCTTCCCACCAGTCCTCCCCATTGGCACCTCCCTTCCCTCCCTCCCCTGCTGACTCTTCCCACCAGTCCTCCCCTGCTCACTCTTCCCACCAGTCCTCCCCATCCTCCCCTCCCTCCCCTGCTGACTCTTCCCACCAGTCCTGCCCTCCCTCCCCTGCTGACTCTTCCCACCAGTCCTGCCCTGTCTCCCCTACTGACTCTTCCCACCAGTCCTGCCCTCTCTCCCCTACTGACTCTTCCCACCAGTCCTCCCCATTGGCACCTCCCTTCCATCCCTCCCCTGCTGACTCTTCCCACCAGTCCTCCCCTCCCTCCCCTGCTGACTCTTCCCACCAGTCCTCCCCTCCCTCCCCTGCTGACTCTTCCCACCAGTCCTCCCCTCCCTCCCCTGCTGACTCTTCCTACCAGTCCTCCCGGTTGGCCCCTCCCTCCCCAGTACAAGACCATTCTACTCAAACCTCCTCATGACCAGATTCCTCTATGGCCAGTTCTTGAGGATAAAATTGGGCCGCATCTTCCCAGGAGCCATCCCAGGAACAACCTGCAGCTGAAGGTACATGCAAGACCAACAAGACATTGTCACACACATTCAAAGCACATTTTTATTTGCCAAAATACATTACAACATGTATGTTGAAGGGAGTCATTTCAGTGTACAAGCTTGTTGGTATGTTAAATAGTATTGTAAACATATTACAGCCTACAGACAACTTTTCAGATGTCAGTATTGTTAGCAGGCAAATAGTGCAGATGGTGTTTATCCCAACAAAAAAAGCATTCACACACTGTGACATACTTGCAGTGCTGTGTTTATCATAGAAAGCATGGGTGGGTGATGGTCTTTACTGTTTTTTTTTATTTTTTTTAAATAAAATAAATAAAAAAACCATGTTATGTTTATTTTTTACAGATGTGCCAGAGGAAAGCTTTGCCGTTATTCTACGGAGGGACCTGGACATAATGGCCCAGTATGTGGCTAGCTTGGAGGAGTCCATAGCCCGCATGAGGAGGGCATTATAATTTTGGATTGAGGTTTAGTTATTTTGGAATTTTTTGTGAATAAAAGACAAAATAAAAATTTGTTTGGAACAAAACTCTCGAATTTATTTAACCATAATAGCTATTGGTCCTCATTAAGCTGCTCATTGAACAAGTTAGATTTTTACTTTTTAAACAAAATGGTGCATGTATGTCTGTAATCTTAAAATATTATTAAAAAATTACATAGGGAACACAGCAGGTAATTGACATAACTGGGACATTACTGGCAGGCAGTGAATGCATAGCCAACAACAAAATTGCTAAAAGTGCCCCTATATCTACACATTGCTCCATATACTGGTTTATTAAAAAGATATTAAACTTTAAAAAAAAAAATTGAAAAACAGAAAATAAATTAATTTAGAAAACAATATCACAGTAAAGAGCTAATTTAGGATATATATATATATATACACACACACACACACACACACACGGCCGGTTTTAGACATTGTGGAGCTCAGGGCGGAAGTTCCAAGTTGTGCACCCCCCCCCCCCGAAGGAAAATTAAAAAGTATTAACAGATGGAGATCTGTGCGCGCCGTAGGCCGATTGGGGAGGGGGCGTGACCTTGTGGAACACCCTCAATTCATCACCCTTTATAATACATTATGCCACACACATGTAATGCCTTTATAATACATTATGCCACACACATGTAATGCCCTTATAATACATTATGCCACACACATGTAATGCCTTTATAATACATTATGCCACACACATGTAATGCCCTTTATAATACTTTATGCCACACTTTAACATAGAGCAAAAAAAGTTTATATGCAAACATTAACAAGACAGAAAGGAGCATGGGGCTATGGATGATCACTTCTAGCATTAGCACACTGTCCCTTCTCATTGTAAGGAGGGTCTCAGGATGACTGCACATAAATAATACAATAATATGCCTGTGTCACTTACAGCATCTTATGCCCTGCCAAATGCCAGGTCTGCAGCACCCGGCCATCATGTCATCATCATAGTACAAGGAGGAAAAAGCAGGAAGCACATCTACAGGGAGATCAGGCTCTATCACAGCCGGGGGATCCTGAAGTCTCTAAGGGGAGATCAGGCTCTATCACAGCCGGGTGATCCTGAAGTCTCTAAGGGGAGATCAGGCTCTATCACAGCCGGGTGATCCTGAAGTCTCTAAGGGGAGATCAGGCTCTATCACAGCCGGGGGATCCTGAAGTCTCTAAGGGGAGATCAGGCTCTATCACAGCCGGGGGATCCTGAAGTCTCTAAGGGGAGATCAGGCTCTATCACAGCCGGGGGATCCTGAAGTCTCTAAGGGGAGATCAGGCGCTATCACAGCCGGGGGATCCTGAAGTCTCTAAGGGGAGATCAGGGTACAGAGGACCCTGTGCGCAGCCCACGTCTACACTCACGCAGAAAGCAGCACCCCCTCAGTGTGGGCACATGCACCCCATGTCCAGCTCACACCGCCAGGTGCCTGTACAGAACCCCCCCCCCCTCCCCGAAGGGCCACAGCCCCTGCCGCTCCCCACTCACCACTTAAGGCTACGCTCTCCAGCTGGGCTCTGTTCAATGGCTGCAGTGCTGCCCGCACTTCTCTCGGCAGTCCGTCCTGGCGGTGCTTTCTCTTCCGCGCTCAGTGACGTCGACAGCCGCGTCTAGCTTTCTGGGACTCCCAGAACGCCACAGAGGTGCCGCATCCGGCATTCTGGGAGATAGGTGGGAGGGAGCAAGTGGGAACTGCTGTAGGGCTATGACGGTGGTGTAGCGGTGGGGACACTGTGGCTGCGCCCTTAGGACGCAGCGCTCCAGGCAACAGCCCTGCTTGCCCGCACCAAGAACCGCCACTGTACACACACTAATATATATATATATATATATATATATATATATATATATATATATATATATGTATATATGTATATATACATACAGGTTGAGTCTCCCATATCCAAAATGCTTGGGACCAGGGGTATTTTGGATATCGGAATATTCCGTATTTTGGAATATTTGCATATTATAATGAAATGTCTTGGGAATGGGACCTAAATCTAACACAGAATGCATTTATGTTCTATATACACCTTATACACACAGCCTGCAGGTCAGTTTATACCATATTTTTTAGAATTTTGTGCATCAAAAAAAGTTTGTGTACATACATGAAAATCATTTATGTTTCATATACAACTTATATACACAGCCTGAAGGTTATTGTATACTGTGTTTTAATAATGTTGTGCAAAGTTTGTGTACATTGAACCATCAGAAAGCAAAGGTTTCACTTTCCCAGTCATGCTGAAAATATTCCGTATTTCGGAATATTTGGATATGGGAGACTCAAACCTGTGTGTGTGTGTATATATATATATATATATATAGATATATAAAATGTGTGTGTGTGTGTATATATATATATATATATATATATATATATATAGCTTTATCTATATAGATATACAGTGATTGAGAGATTGTTATATATTTCTATGTGTATATGTAACAGACATACCTATATTGCAAAGTAAGAAAAATGTAAAAGTGAATATATAGACGTGTGTTTCTTTAAGAAAAAAACCCAGTTAAAGCCAGTTTAAGCTAAAAAAAAATAAAGGGTCAATCAAACTCCAATTGCATACACATAACAAGCTATTAGCAGATGCATATCGTATGCTTAGGCAAATACATCGTATGGTAGCAATGGTCCTGCGTTTGCTTTCGATATAATGGATGTGGGGAGACGAGTCCGCAGACGTCAGCAGTGAAGGCATCGCAAGCACAGAAGCGATGGTCACCCGCAGCTTACGGTGGGTGGTTTTTTTATTCTGGCTGGGCGTGCTTCTGTATGCAACCTTATTGCAAGAGATCGCTGGATTTGCATATTATCGCTCGCATCGCCTGCGAGCAATCGCTCCTTAGCAACCAGGTCTGAATCAGGTCCATAGTCCAGGTTATCACGTGATGAGCAGAAGCAGGGCCGGATTAAGGACTGTGGGGGTCCCTATCAATAAAAGTTTATCATGTATGTGTGTGCGTGTGTGTGTATATGTGTGTATGTATGTGTATGTATATACATATGCACACACACAACTTTTACATACATACACACATGCATTTATATATACACATATTTGTGTGTATATATATATATATATATAATTACACACACACATCGGGCTGTCTGCCTGATGTGTGTCTATATTATATATACACACACGCACGGACATAGACACAGATACATACATCATATATGTACATATATACATTTAGATATATACATTTCTGCATTACTGCTGCTTACTTCAGTGGCAGCAGGCCAGCAGCAGAATAAGGGGGTGGAGCCAAATACAGGGGGCGTGGCTTAATCACGGGACGCCGCTCCTTTAAGAGATGTTGCCAAGGACAGAGTGGGGGGGGGTCCTGGGACGACTGCGTCTGTCGCCCTCCCTATAATCTGGCCCTGAGCAGAAGGGAACCTCAGGTGGTTTGCATTGTTTTTCTGATTATAAAGTTAGCATTTGTTCCTCCTCTTCCTTGTTGGTGTCCTATTCTAATAGTTCTGCGAAGGGGGCTTTTATCAGTAGTTTTAATTCACAATTCGAAGAAATTTTTAGAAAACACTTAAAGATTTTAAGACAGGGTCCAGTAATAGGAGACAAAATTACAATCAAACTTTCCTTTATACTGTATATAAAAAAGCCCCCTCACTAAAAGATAAACTTGTTAGAAGCTCAATTGAAATTGATAAGAGATTAAGCATTAGAAGTAAGGGCTTCCATCGCTGTGGCATGTGTTTAATGTGTAAAACCGTAAAAGGTCCCTTAAAGCTGAAGGATTTTGAGGTAAATGGTACTGTCTATCCTATTTATGTTTTCACTTGTAGTACCAAACATGTTATATATACACTAACATGCTCATGTGGATTGATGTATATTGGCAAAACCAGTAGAAACCTTAAGGTTAGGCTTGCTGAGCGTATATATAATATTAGAAAGGGTTTGGAGACGCACACAGTCTCCTCCCATTTCAAAAGCATACATGGTTCCAATACTTATTTAAAAACCTTTTTTGGTATCCAACATATTAGTCCCAATTGGAGATCTAATAATGTGGATGTGAGACTAGCCAAATCAGAAATGTGTTGGATTCACAAATTAAAGACAATAGTACCGCATGGACTAAATGGGGATTTTGAACTTAAGTGGTTTTTATGATTCTTTCTAATGATTGCTGTATTAATCCTTTTTTATAAAATATTTTTTACATATTACATAAGGTTTTTAAACATGTATTTATGTATTGTATATGTTTATTTATACTATTTTTTGTTTCTTTTTTCTATGTATGGACTCTGGGCATTTGCACTTCAAGTGATCTAATAAGATCAGTTTTGCACTCTTTCCATGGACTAATGGTGTATCTGCATAATGTAATAAGATGTCCGGGTCTTGAATTCCACTTAGTGCTTCCTCCGGTTGAAACACAAGGAAGCGAGTGTCCAATAACCACTTCCGGTAGTTTGGAATGCATACAACCCGGAAGCGGCATGACGTCACTTCCAGTGACCGCGAGGAGGATGCGTTGCGGGAAAACAGAGTTTTTTCCGGAAATTGTAATGGGTATTTAAAGCCATGAAGATGTCTGGTCACCATGCTCCTGAGGAAGGATTAAAGGATCCGAAACGCGTTGAGCAGGTGAACGCACATGGGACGCTGAGACTGGGGACACCGTGAACTGAGTGAGGGACCCTTTTGGTATCTGGAACCATTGGCATCTCTCTGCCTAACATCCACTATCGGTACCCCTGTCCAGCTTTTCCTATGTGTTATATCACATGAATGATACTACATGCTGATTTTTATTTTTATCAATGTGAGTGTTCTGTTGTCTCAATAAAACTATCTGTGAATTTTTATACAGTATTTGTGGTTATCTCTTTTTTTCTTTCAGCTTACCCACACGTGAAGTTGGAGTTTCCTATGATGTAACAGATTGGGAATACTACATGCTGTTTGTTCAGTTGAAATATGTGAATACATGTGTTTTTACAACCAATATTGCACTATGTTTGGTTCCTTTTTTTTGAGATATTGCTACAAAGGAACTGGAATTGGAACTTAATTGAATATATTGAAATTGGAGAAAAAGTAAAAGAAGATTTCCATGTGGAGGACTTCGGGCCTGATTCAGAGCTGATCGCAATTAGCGCTCGCTCGTTCAGAAAAAGGGGGTGGCTATTCAAATGAACCGTTCCCTCCTTGCGGTCTGTTGCCGCCTCCATGTCTGAATGAGCGAAAAAAACATACGCTCGTTTATTTGATAAAAACGCCCCCGGCCGCTCGCATCATACGTCATGTCTGCTATTTATTAGATTAATCGAGTACATCGGACAGCGTATGAACTGCTCGCTATTCTTGTGGTTTATTTTTTCCTACCACTATATTGCGAGCAGTTCTGACTATAAAACAACCAAGTGACGTGGTCAATGACGCTTCTGTATTAATTATGCACACCCATAAAACGCCCGCTTTGACATTTAAGCACGCCTGCGTTCTGATCTCCACTCCCCGTTTTCAAGCACCTTCCCCTGTTACCACCCACATACGCCTCCTCCTGTCACTCAAAATAGCAGGCACTCGCTATATAGCGAACAAACAATTTTCAGCCGCACTGACTGGTTCGCGCATGCGTATTAAAAACCGTACGCATGCGCAGATGTGCAAACATCGATCCTAACGAACGAGCGGCCGCTTACGAGCGGCTCTGAATCGGGCCCTTCATTACATGTATTTAGAGGGCAAGTGAGGAACCTCTTAAAGTTTTCTACCTGGCTGCAGTCATCATTTGCGCATATTTGGAACATTATATCATTGTAGCTGTTTTCGGCTGTCTGGACAACAGGAGTCCAAGTCAGCAGGGTGCAATGGTTCTAAATAAGGCGTCACTCCTGGTCTGTTTGGGTTGCTTTGTTTCTTCTGCCTTTTATGCATTTTTTTTAGCACCTTTCTTTACTGTGTGGAGTCTATTTGTGGAGGTCAAGGGATTGTCCACTGTCTTGATGACTTTCTGGGCATGGGCCCCGCTGATTTGGATCATTGCACCTTTCTTTCGGTTTCCATGTAGGCTTTGTTTTATCATTTCGGAGTACCCGTTGCCGATGACAAGACTGAGGGTCCTCTCACTTGCTTGTCGTTTTTGGGTATTGAGACTGATACCTCTGTGGGGTCTTTTATGCTTACTCGGGACAAGATGAAGAAATAGCTCTATTCCATTGCTACGTATTCATCTTCTCGTAAACTTGGGAAGAGTGGGAAGCTTTTTCATGTGGCCGCAGACATGGAGGAAAGAGCAGGCATCACCTGGCAGATCCAAAGCAGTGGTTTCCCGATACTTGGGCGGTATTTCATTTTTCTATCTGTTGAAAAGCCTCCCAGACCGTGCCAAGAGCATTCTGATTCAGAAAGCCTAGAATGGTTGAGCTCTCCTGGTTCCAGAAGAGGCGTCCTATCAACGTTTCTTTGCTTTCTTGTGGCCATGGTGGACATTGCGTACTCAGGGCCTGAGGACAAGCGGCTGTACAATCTGCCCGTCTAATATGCTAATGCAGCAGGAGGAGTCTGTAGGAAACAGATACCTACTTCCTGCATCAGCGATCCCATCGCCGTGTCCGAGGTTGCAGCCTGGATTCACCATCGCAAACATCATGACTGATGGTCGCAATGGTTGCGCCTTTGGTCAGGCTGCAGAGGCTGAAGCTTCCTAGTCACCTACTAGGGCAGGAAACCTGTCCTCATTCCTCCTGGAAAACTGAAGCAGTGACCAGCCACGGCCCCGCTCCACTCCCCTAACTCAGCAGGGAGGGTCTGCAGGCGAGATCACCTGCGCACATGCGTTGGCCACTCACCATCGGAGATGTATGATAACCATCGGGTTTGCGTACATCTCTGAATCAGGCCCTCTGTTTTCTAAACTATTTTATTTCAACTGGCTTTTTCTATGGCCTTTCATGGAGCTTTCCCAATTTCAGAGTTGGTGGCATCCTCCAAATTGGGTAGATGTATCTATGCTCCGGTCGGATGTCCTGGTGGGACAGAGGTCATTGCTTTGCAGGCTCATGTGCTCCAAGACTTATCAGCTAGGTAGGAGCTGCTGGATTTTGCTGGTTCCTTTTCAGGACTTGTGAACTTGCCCAGTTACCCTGGCCAAGAACTATTTGTCCATCAGGCTCATGGCAGCGGGGTCCTGGTTTTTGCATAATGATGGTTTACCTCTGACCAAATATCAGTTTACCTGGGTTTTGAAATGCTGCGTTTTTTGCATCATCTCTCTTCACAGGATATTAGTACACACTAGTTCCGCATAGGGCCTGCCACGTCCCCTGCGTCTGTGGGATTTTCCATTTCTGAAATCAAGGCCTTGGGCCAAAGGAGATTGGCTAGTTACAAAAGCAACATTAGACCTTTGTGTTAATCACATTCTAACTCTTGCTGTTTTATAGTTTATTGGTTTTGTTTGTCATGTCTTTGTTGTTTTGTTTCCCCTTGCCTACCCTACTCAGAGATTACTGTAGCCAGGGCTATCTCTTCTATTGGGCTTGTTGGGCAGTTGCCCAAGGACCTGAAGCTTGTAGGGGCCCACCAACCCGTCCCCCTGCAGCCGTGGCCAGTTGGTAAATTTGTGATATTTTTATAAGCCAGCCGCCGTGGAGTGATTGAATTAGTGGGTTAAACCTCAAGTTGGGGGGCTGGTTGAGGAACATCTTGTGATTAATTGTTCCTATTGTTTTTAGAGCTGTGTTCTTTGTGCTTTGTATATAAGACTTTGTGGGTTGATTATTGTTTCTTTATGACTAGCTGAAGTTTATGGGATATAGTCCAAATCCATCCAGTGGAAGGCCCAGAACAGGCTCCCTGGGTCAAAGTTGTGCCTGGCACACTCTGCCCTGAGGTCCGACTGGGACTCCCAACCACCCCACTAGGCATCCCAGATCATTTGCCAACCGTCTGTGAAGTTTTCATCCAAATCCATCCAGTGGAAGACCCAGAACAGACTCCCCAAGTCAAAGTTTTGCCCAGCGTACACCAACAGGATGTCCGACAGGGACCCTAACCCCTCTAAAACCTGGCCAGGATCCAACTAGACCACCTCACTTTGGATTCATCCCAATCAGTGCAGGGGTGTCCGAATGCATAACCAGACAGACAGACAGACAAACAAAATATAAGATTATGTTAATGAGATGGTGTATACAGTACACGGGACACCTTTCAGGCAATTGAAGGTTTATGGCATTTATGTGCATGTTGGCGTTCATAATTCAACCAGTGGCAGAATGCCCAACCATTTAATGGCTTTCTGGGACTTGTAGTTCAACATATCAAGCTAGTTGATACCAGTCAGAGGTGTTAAAGAGAGCCCCAGAGCTATTTTGCCTATAGGGGTGGGTGTGGGGCAGTATCAGTGTGTCCCCTTATTGTAAGTCAGTTACTCCTGCCCAGCAACAATGCAGGACTTTCATCATTTATTACAGAACATAGGCTCCTATCTAGGGTCCAGTGGTCACTGAGGGCCCCGATATCCTAGTCCGACAAATGTAGGGGAAGAGGCCCCTTTCACACTGATGCCGGAACAGTACACTGCAAAATACTCCTGTGTATGAAGACGCATCCAAATTCTTATAATCACAGTTATATTTGCTAATTGCGTAATTATTGTAAGAACATATAACATTTTTATCAGCCTTTATGAATGACCCTTTTTACTATAGACAACAAATACATATTAACACTATTTATGTTGCATTCTGACGTTATCAAACTATCCATTGTAAGAAAAAAAAAACACATTAAAAAACTGGAAGTTATAAGAAACTGAAAAGAACTTTTATTTGTATGATAGCGACTTGTTGTAAGCAAGAAAGTGAGAAACAAAAGCTGAGAGCAATACGTCCTAAATTCCGATAATGCCACTTTTTACTGATCTTGGCAGGGATCAATTTTGGCCCTTTTACAACTTATTCCATGTTATCAAATACTCATTAATTTCAATCATTTAATGTGTCTCTATAATAGGAATTCAATCTCTCCCTCCATAAGAGGAAGATAATTTGGACAGCCTATTACCGTCACACATGTGAGGTGTCAGAGTTTAAAGACAAAACACTTTTTTGATTTCACGGAAGGAAGAGGGTAACTCACAGGTCAGGCACATCGAATACAATGAGCAATTTAAATTATCCATGATTTCTCCCAGAACGCTGATAATTCATTACCACATATCTCCAATAATAAGAAAGTGGAATGACATTTACAGCAGAATATAAATATTTAGGGGGATGACTGAATGATAACTTATCTCTAGGTCATCCTCTGCAGTTTTGTAATTGAACAATACAAGATGAATCAGAAATTGCAGATACATTAAACCTTCATTCAAGATCAGATTACAGACGGTATCTTGATTTTTTTTTTTAGCAGTGCTGCAGTTAATGAGAAATTTGTTATAAATGTCAAATAGTTGTCTGTCTGGGAAAGTTATACGGATCTCCCTGACCATTAGTTGTACAGTATGTAGAGTGTGAGGGTCCTGATAAATGGCCAAAATGTTGTTTGTGTATACAGTGACCCCTCTGCTGTACCCCGGGGTGACCTAGCCTGCATCACAAATGCTATAAACGCAGGTTTTCCCAAGTTGGCATTTGTAGGTACATTACACAAGGTAAGTACAGGTTAGTATGGGTTAGTATGGGAAAGCATCAGTAAGTACAGGTTAGTATGGGTAAGTACAGGTTAGTATGGGTAAGTACGGATTAGTATGAGTAAGCATCGGTAAGTACAGGTTAGTATTGGTAAGTACGGGTTAGTATGAGTAAGTACAGGTTAGTATTGGTATGTACGGGTTAGTATGGGTAAGTATAGGTTAGTACGGGTTAGTATGGGTAAGTATAGGTAAGTACAGTTTAGTATGGGTAAGTACGAGTTAGTATGGGTAAGTACAGGTTAGTTTGGGTTAGTATGGGTAAGTATGGGTAGGTACAGGTTAGTATGGGTAAGTATGGGTAAGTACAGTTAAGTATGGGTAGGTACAGGTTAGTATGGGTAAGTATGGGTAGGTACAGGTTAGTATGGGTAAGTATGGGTAGGTACAGGTTAGTATGGGTAGGTACAGGTTAGTATGGGTAAGTACGGGTTAGTATGGGTAAGTTCAGGTTAGTATGGGTAAGTATGGGTAGGTACAGGTTAGTATGGGTAAGTACAGGTAAGTACAGGTAAGTACGGGTTAGTACAGGTAAGTACAGGTAAGTACGGGTAAGTATGGGTAAGTATAGGTTAGTATGGGTAAGTACAGGTAAGTATGGGTAAGTACGGGTAAGTACGGGTTAGTATGGGTAAGTACAGGTAAGTACAGGTAAGTATGGGTAAGTATGGGTAAGTACAGCTTAGTATGGGTAAGTACAGGTAAGTATGGGTAGGTACGGGTTAGTATGGGTAAGTACAGGTAAGTACGGGTTAGTATGGGTAAGTATAGGTAAGTACGGGTTAGTATGGGTAAGTATAGGTAAGTACAGGTAAGTATGGGTAGGTACAGGTGAGTCTGGGTAGGTACAGGTTAGTATGGGTAAGTACAGGTTAGTATGGGTTAGTATGGGTAAGTATGGGTAAGTACAGGTTAGTATGGGTAAGTACAGGTAAGTACGGGTTAGTATGGGTAAGTATAGGTAAGTACAGGTAAGTATGGGTTAGTACAGGTTTTGTGTTACAGGGGGGACATAGAGCACTTATTATTCGATGTGGACTCATAGTGCACATCTAGCCTCAGAGGGATGCAATCATTAGGTTAACAACACAATGCCAACCGTTATGATTTCCACATTGTTAAAATGATGACAAGCAACATGCCGACATTCTCAGGATATCAACATTAGAATATCAACATTAGAGTTAGGCTGTCGGAGGGGAGGGTTGGGCTGTGGGAGGGTTAGGCTGCGGGAGCAGAGGGCTAGGCTGCTAGAGGGGAGGTAAGAGTTAGGCTGTGGGAGTTTAGGCTTAGGCTGCAGGAGGAGAGGTTATGCTGCAGGAGGGGTGGGCTAGGGTTAGGCTGCAGGAGGGGAAGTTAGGGTTAGACTGCTGAAGGGCAGGTTAGGGTTAGGCTGCGGGAGGGGAGGATTAGGGTTAGGCTGCGGGAGGGGAGGATTAGGGTTAGGCTGCAGGATCAGAGGGTTAGGCTGCTGAAGGGGAGGTTATTGGTTAGGCTGTGGGAGGGGAGGATTAGGGTTAGGCTGTGGGAGGGGAGGATTAGGGTTAGGCTGTGGGAGGGGAGGGTTAGGGTTAGGCTGCAGGATCAGAGGGTTAGGCTGTGGGAGGGGAGGGTTAGGCTGTGGGAGCGGAAGGCTAGGCTGTGGGAGGGGAAGGTTAGGTTAGGTTGTGGGAGCAGAGTGTTAGGCTGCTGAAGCATAGGTTAGGGCTAGGCTATGGGAGGGGAGGGTAGGGTTAGGCTGTGGGAGGGGAAGGTTGATGTTAGGCTGCGGGAGGTTAGGGTTAGGCTGTGGGAGGGGAGGGTTAGGCTGCAGGATCAGAGGGTTAGGCTGCTGGAGGGGAGGTTAGGGTTAGGCTGATGGAGGGCTAGGGTTGGGCTGCAGGAGGGGGGGTTAGGGTTGCGCTCCGGAAGGGGAGGTTAGGGTTAGACTGCGGGAAGGGTGGGACAGGATGTGGGAGGGGAGTTTTAGGGTTAGACTGTGGGAGGGTATGGTTAGGGTTAGGCTGCAGGATCAGAGTATTAGACTGTGGGAGGGGAGGATTACGGTTAGGCTGCGGTAGGGGAGGATTAGGGTTAGGCTGCAGGATCAGAGGGTTAGGCTGCTGAAGGGCAGGTTAGGGTTAGGCTGCGGGAGGGGAGGATTAGGGTTAGGCTGCGGGAGGGGAGGATTAGGGTTAGGCTGCAGGATCAGGGGGTTAGGCTGCTGAAGGGGAGGTTATTGGTTAGGCTGTGGGAGGGGAGGATTAGGGTTAGGCTCGCTCTGAATGCGCAGTGGGAGACCATCGACCTGCTTGCGAGCGCTGTGCGCTCGCGAGCGGGTCTGAATCAGGCCCAGTGTACTCCCTGGAATGCTGCTGCATCAGATGACCTCGCCCTCACTGACAGACACATGACCGCTGGGACCCAGAAGACGCAGCTATAACTGCTGCAGCCGCCAGCTGCAGGCAAGTGACTGCCAGCCCAGGGATGATATGGTGACATTCTAATCATGACCACAGTATAAATGTCTACATGTCATACCGCACCCGAGCGCTATAGCACATTCCTATTTCCCTGTAGTCAATTTACATATTTAACATTTAATTGCAGCCCCCTGGCATGAATCTCCCAATGAGGCCCTCAGTACAGCCCTATTGTGTATATAACTTATTTCATGTGTCCCACTAGTTTTTCTGCAAAGAAATTTACCAGCCTACAAATAATACATTGTCTTTGTTTCCTTATTTCAGATTTGCAACAAGGGAAACATTGTACATACAGATGTTATAAAATTAGGTATAACAACTTAATATGTGAAATGTGATCCGATGCACAGAAACACGCTGCTGATTTACACGCCGTTTGCCTCCGGGCAGATTTTATACCTGGATATTGGACGTTGCGAGTAGTGACATATTGGGCTGTGATTTACCCCTTAGTGAATGTGTGTAAACAGAATTGTAATGGACATTCAGCTGAAAGCAGCCTAGTTCCTCTGTATCACCAGCTTGTTGCAAATGGGTTGGGTATGAAATCCCGGCTGCTGGGATGCCGCTGGTCAGAATCCCCCGACACTCATCCTGACAGCCAGAATCCCAACACCCATAGGAACGCACGTAAGTATTTTACTAATCCCTACCCTAACCCTCCCGGTGCCCAACCCTGTAATATGTTTCGGGTTGTATCATGAGTCCACTCTGTCTGATCAGACTGTATTTTTACTCATGTTTTTATAACATTTAATTATATTTTTTTTTCTAGAAATGTTTTTTATTTTCCATCATGTTCTCCTCTATGTTGTTATAATAAGAGTATCTCAGTGGAAATTGATTTTATAGATGTCTTTCTCTCCCTCCACTCCCTGCTGCTCCACACGTCTATAATGTTACTACTGATACCCCTTACAGACATATGCCAAAACCCCAGGTTTTTACACGTGAACGCACATCATCCTGGCTCTGGCGTATGCCTGAGAGGTGTGACCCGCGTCTACGACCCTGCTCGGTTTTTCCCGGGACTTGCAACCCGGGTCGACGACCCAGCTCAAGTCTGAAAGGTGTGACCCGGGTCACGCCTAAAAGAAATTGATTGACTGGGGACCGTAGTGCTTGGAGATGACATCATCTCCAACCGCCCACTGAATTCCGGAAGACACGGGTCACTGGAAGATGCTGATCTTGTGTGAAGGGTGACACCCGGTAATAACCCTGGTCGTCCCCCATGTGTAAAATGGGTGACCCCAGCTTCAACCTGCGCTCAGTGTTCCGGGTCCAAGCCGGGTTTTTATGTCTGAAAAGGGTATTAGAGGGCAGGATGAGTGTGGGGCAGTCTGTCGCGTCCTCAGCAAAATACCCAATTTTCTTCATCTGTTTATATTTTATTTCAATGTGATAAAGTTTTAAATCCATTAATTTAAAAAAGTCTCTTTACTTGCGCTTTAAGGGTATGTTTACATAAATGTTCCGTGTGGAAATCACATGACCCCCTCAGTGCCGGCGTGGATTATAATAGGGGTGCCTAGGGCAGTAGCACAGTGTCCGAGACCACGCCATCCCGATCGAGCAGTTATGGTTTTGACAAGGGATAACTAAAGGCCCCCATACACCGTGCGATATGTGACGGCCGATCCGATGACCGACCTATCGGGCGGTCCCCATACACGGAGTGATCCGCTACCCGACCGACCGATATGCCGCCCCAAGCATGGGATCGTCCGTAGATTCTCCAGATCTCTTGTGTAGACAGAAAGATCTGGAGGAGCAACGGATGACCCCACGGGAGCGCGCACTGGCCGTTATCATACCCACACACTGAACGATAAAGCGGCGATATCGTTCCAGCCCGTCAGATCGGCCGATATGTCGCTCCGTGTGTGGGGGGGCCTTAAGTCTGCGCAAGAAGGTTCTGTACATTCAATAGAACCTGGCGGAGGTTTTTTTGCTCATTATCACAAAATATTTGGAATATGAATCCTGCTGAGTATCGCACACGTGCTGAATAGTGGGCGACAGTAGGAATCGGAATAGAAATAGTGAGTTTTGGTGGGCGAGCTATTGTAGCGCTGCAGGAGGTGGAGCATCGCTTTTAGGACGTGTTTCTAATGTCATCGTGGCTGTGAATTTGTATGCGAAAATATGCAAAGGTCGCAGCTGCTGGGCTCGTATTGAGACGGTCATCGGCGGCTTTGCAAATCCAAGCGAGGGGCCGGAGCCATTATTATTGCATACGGGTTCACAGTCGCATGCAGAGGCGTGCCCCAAAAACAATCGCGCCACGCCTGCGTTTCAGTTGCCATCTCTCCGTTGCTGCCCACAAATGGTCCCTGCCTGTGAATTACTTTGGGAATAAATCTTCACGGAGACCGGCATCGGTATTGAAACATGGCGCATGCGCAGTGCGTCTCAGGCCCTTAATACCACAAACGGTTCATCGCAGATTTAATGACACTGACACAATGAGCTGCATACTCTTCTAATGTAGGTATTGCTGATCCTTGTGCTATAATTTTTATGCACTGATTTCTATGCGGCCCACACACAAAAGTGTAAGAGAAAATGGGGGATGGGGGTAAATTAGGCATTATGGCCCTCATTCAGAGCCGCTCGCTATTTGCGGTCGTTCGTTTTATAAAAAGGGGTGGCTATTCAAATGAACCGTTCGCACTTTGCGGTCTGTTCACGCCTCTAAGTCTGAACGAGCGAGCAAAACGGGCGGTTGTAATTTTGAAAAATACGCCCCCTGGCCGCTCGCACCATACGTCATGTCCGCTATTTATTAGATTAATCGAGTACATCGAACAGCGTATGAACTGCTCGCTATTCTTGTGGTTGGTTTTTTCAACTGCTATTTTGCGATCAGTTCTGAGTTAAAAAAAAACAAGTGACGTGGTCAGTGACGCTGCTGTATTAATTATGCACACCCATAAAACGCCCGTTTTGACCTTTAAGCACGCCTGCGTTCTGAATTCCACTCCCGGTTTTCAAACACCTTCCCCTGTTACCACCCACATACGCCTCCTCCTGTCACTCAAAGTAGCAGGCATTCGCTATTTAGCGAACAAACGATTTTCGGCCGCACTGACTGGTTCGCGCATTCGTATTAAAATCCGTACGCATGCGCAGATGTGCGAACATCGCTCATAACGAACGAGCGGCCGCTTAAGAGCGGCTCTGAATGAAGCCCTATGTCCTGTGGTCTGTCCCCTGACATGCTTGTGTGAATATACATGAGCATTTACCAACTGAATAGAGCAGACAGCGGATTTCCTGGAGGAGACTCCATGACCAAGACAATATATTCATGAACAAGTATAGAGGCCTCGGTTTTCCCCTGGTATCCTTACACTGAGGATTGTTCCATGGCCCCTGCGCATGTATCAGCTCTGCGTTTGTTGTACGGGCTCCCACGGCGCAGAACCCACAGATCCGCCTCCCACAAGCCGGTTAAGGCTGCCGGATTACTTATCAGGTTATGCCGCTGAGTTATTTGAAGACATGATGACACCGAATTAGATTGCAGAAGTACAACCTTTACAATCTGTCACTTTCTTACATCCTTTATGTGCCATTGATGATATCTTGGAAATTTCAATCACCACGGTGTGCATGGCTTTGGAAATTATTGATGTATGGGACACGGCTATACATCAAGGATACAATGACATTTCTCTGTGGATCTCGGCTTGTGTGGGTATTAAAGGAAATGAAATGGGAGATAAAATAGACAGCAAAGCATTGCAAAGTAATTCTGAAATAGAAATATTCTATGATTTAAAGGGGAGTTTAATCTATCTCGAAAAATGAGGCAACTTGGTGAAATAACACATCGAAAAGGTTGAAAGAGGGAAAAAAAAACATTCTTTTATATTTTGATAATGTCCTCAGCACAAACATAGTAATTTAGGGCAAATGTTGAGGTTCTGTCTCAGTTGCATCTTTTCAACTAAAGTAGATCATCGCGGAGAAAAAAAAGAGATGTATACTGCACAAAATGGATGCCACGTGGTTGTGTTTATATAAAATGGCTGCTGACCAAATTGCTTGCTCTGTATAAACACATCAGAGAATCTGATATATGATGAGCAGGTTTGGATTTCAGAGATCCGAACCCACCCTAATTTAGCATATCCGAGTCGGATCCAAGCAGGCTCGGGGTTTGCCGCCTGGCTCGGCTCTCAAAACCGAGGCAAAACCATAGAGTCGGAAATCTCGCGGTTTGCGAGCTTACTCTCTATGATCAATGTATATAGGGACCACACAGTGGATACCATTTCACTCTGGCTGTGGAGACTGAACAGGGAGGGTGGGTAGTGTAGGGCTGGGAGAGTTGCTGGTGGTGTTTGGTGTTACGCTGTCTGCTGTGTCCTGGGCTGGTGCTGCTGATCCATTCTGGGCTGGTGTTGTCTGCTGTGTCCTGGGCTGGTGCTGCTGATCCATTCTGGGCTGGTGTTGTCTGCTGTGTCCTGGGCTGCTGGTGCTGGTGCTGTCTGCTGTGTAGTGGGCTGGTGCTGCTGATCCATTCTGGGCTGTCCTGTCTCCTGTGTCCATATGGGCTGGTGCAGAATACATCTGGTCTCTACTGCGTCCATCTGCACTCAAAAAAAAAAAAAAAAGGAAAAAAAAACTAACAATAAAAGTGTCTGTATAATATTTTTCAGTGTGTGCGTGTGTGTTAGGCTTAACTGCACAAGACCCAGCCAGCAACAAAAGTTGCAACCTAGTGCTGCCCGACTCCAGTCGTGATCAATCGGTGCTCTGGGCCCAAGTTCTGGAGCTGAAAAAAAATAAAATTCAGTTGTCTTTTTTTTTGATCTTTTACTGTCTGTGTGTGTACGTGTGTGTTAGGCTTAACTGCTCAAGATTCAGCCAACAACGCAAGTTGCAACCTAGTGCTGCCTGACTCCAGTCGTGATAAATCTGTGCTCTGGGCCCAAGTTCTGGAGCTGAAAAAAATTTAAAAGTAAATTGTCTTTTTTTTTTTTTATCTTTGTCATTGTTTTTTTTTTTATCTTTGTCTGTGTGTGTGTGCGTGTTAAGCTTAGCCGCATAAAATCTAGCAAGTCGGCAACACAAGCAAGTGCTGCCCGACTACAGTCGTCATCAATTTGTGCTCTGGGCCCAAGTTCTGGAGCTGAAAAAAAATAAAACAATCTTGTCTCTTTTTCTAATAATTGTCTGTGTGTCTGTGCGTGTTAGGCTTAGCCGCACAAGATCTAGCAAGTCGGCAACGCAACCTAGTGCTGTCCGACTCCAGTTGTCATCAATCTGTGCTCTGGGCCCAAGTTCTGGACCCGAAAAAAAAACCACCAAAAAAACAATAGTGTCTTTTATCTATTTATTTTCTGTGTGTGTGTGTGTGTGTTAGGCTTAGCCACACAAGATACAGCAACGCAACCTAGTGCTGCCCGACTCCGGTCGTCACCAATCTGTGCTCTGGGCCCAAGTTCTGGACCCGAAAAAAACACCAGTGTCTTTTGTATATTTTATTTCTGTCTGCGCATGACTGCACGTGTGTGAATTTTGTAACCGCACCTTGGCTACACTATTGGTGCTTGTGACACTGCTTCAAGACAGCAGAAAATATGGAGGGCTGACACATGACAGGAGAGCAAGGCCAAGAACCACTTGTTGTAGCTGCCGCCAGCAGTCATCATGATAATGCAGGGCCATCAACTTCCTTGTCCTCTATGAAGGCCCATGCATTCAATCCTCAGGGGTTTCCCAACCATCATCTTTGCACAGTCCTCAACTCTATTAATAATTATATCAATGGGCGGAATTCAATTGATTCCAGCCCCTGTCGCACCCGACGGAGCTATTCAATTCTTGCTCCTGTCGGGTGCGATCAGCTGACAGCGCTACATTTCAGCTCGCAGCCCCAGGGGGATGAGAGCTGAAATGTGCGAAAAGTGACCTGTTTGGGTGCCCAAACAGCACTTTTCGCGGTCGCGCCCAGCACTTTGGTCAGGTTTAGCTGCTTTACGCGGCTAAACCTGACCTCTATGGGCGCGTCCAGCGCAAAAAACGGCCTCAATTGAATAGCGGCCCGCGATCTCCCGTCACTTTAGATGGGAGATCCGGACTGCGTAATCAATTGAATTCCGCCCAATTTGTTTTGAGCCAGCGAGCTGGATGCAACCTTTTGGCCCTTTAACTAGATGGAAAAAAAAAATCAATATTGTGAGCTATAAGGTAACAAAAATTTACTCCAAACTAGTTGAATTTTTTTTTATTGAGGTTATTAATACTGTAGGAACAAAAAAAAGGGCAGTTTTATGTGATTTTACCTGTTTTTTTTTTTTAAGAAAAAATCCTGATCCAAAAACAAAACACGGAGGAGAGGTTTTGACAAAAACAATCCAGATCCAACACCAGGGGAGATCCAGATCCAAAACCAAATGTATGTGTGCGGTTAAAATACAGACAGAGAGGATTCTGGTGGTCAGAATCTCGCTGCCAGCATCCCGACCACCAGAATCTGAAGGTAAGTAGCGGGTTTGGGGGGAGGGTTTGGTCTTAGGGTTAGGCACTGGGGTCAGGGTAAGGGTTAGGCACTAAGGGAGAAGGGTTAGGGCAGGCACAGAGAGAGGGTTAGGATACTGACCAACAATGTGTCGGTATTCTAACCCTGTCGGGATGATAGCTTTGGGAATCTGGCTGCCGGAATCCCTTACACATTCTACAGTATATACTGTATATATATATATATATTGTAACATGGGGTGTAGAAATAAGGACTCACGACAGGTAGGTACTCGGTAAAGCAGAGTCTTTAATGGCAGCAGACACTGCACTTTAGCATACATAGGCTTAGGCCTGGGCACACAGGCACATAACATAATAAACAAATGAAAGTAAACATCCCAGCACTCCCAGTGCTTAATGGTCAGTCTGCTGCAATAGCCTGCAGCCACAATCTGCCATGCTCTTCTAGCACAGCCAATCTCCTCAGTCCCTGGCACTAAGGAAACTTTGGCCTACTAAACTGTCCGCTAGCTGGCGTCAGTGCCCAGAGCATTGGGCGGATGAGAGTTTTAAACTCTTCCTGTTCTCCAGTAATGATCCGAGCTGGGTCTGTGCAAGCCAGAAAACCTGGAGATCCACACCTCCACTTCTACAGAATGCACAGGCTTCACTCTAGTCATCCATGGAAGGAGCTGATC
This sequence comes from Taudactylus pleione, assembly GCA_031769625.1. Taxonomy (NCBI): domain Eukaryota; kingdom Metazoa; phylum Chordata; class Amphibia; order Anura; family Myobatrachidae; genus Taudactylus; species Taudactylus pleione. The sequence goes on from JAUIMM010000556.1 coordinate 705,239, forward strand.
CCACAGGAATGTGGGCAATTCAGGTGAGAGACAAAACCCTCTCACCACAATATATATATATATATATATATATATATATATATATATATATTATATTTATATATATATATATAATCTCAAAAGAATATTTCTCATTGAATGGACTGACTTTATTCAGAGTTCATTTGTAATAGAATATAGAATGAGTTGTCAGAATATGTAACATGTAAGGTTTTATTAATGTCACCGATGGGCAGGAAACCAGCTGTATTAGGTGATAAATATTACAATACTAGACTTGATTCTCTCCTGTCCTTTCACATCTGCAAATCATCCAAATCCCTTAATCATCAGGTTTTTTCAGCCTCTGATTCTGTCTGCGTACAAGTGGGTAGGACAGAACCAAACGCTCACCCACCATGCAATCAGAGGCAGTATGTAAGACAGCTGGCAGAGCTACAGAAAGGTCTGTGTAATAGGTCAGTGGGTATGATGCCTAAGGGCACGTGCCCCTGCTGCCTGCTGCTCCCATTTATGCCTGACCCTTTAGTTGCTGTATATAAGTATAGCCTTCACCCCACAGACACTACAATCTCCATCCGTGTAACATTTCCTAAGACCATCTCCTCCGGGAATCTGGCATATACCGTAATAACTAGATTCACTCACCTGAACTTCCCCCACTTACATACAAAGTGCTCCAGAATGAGTGCTCACTGCACAGCGCAGGTTCCACAACTGCGTAATCATTTGAATGTGTGTCCATCCAACGGCATCCTTGCACTTTGAATGTCATCGTGGATATGTGCTTGGTACGGTTATACTGACGCGTGCACTGGGCGAGAAAAAAAAATGTTCAAAAAAACGGTTTGCGGAAAATAGTTTAATTAGTGGGGAAGGTGGGTGAGTGGTCTGGCAAACTGGGGCAGAGTGGTGGTATATATATATATATATATATAATACTTATTTTGCTTGAGTTAAAGGGTCATTGGAGTGACAACTATCAGGTTATTTGCTGTGTAGGCGTTAGGTTGCCATACGGTCTGAGACATGACTCGCGGATATTTTCTTATTGATACAGGCTATTGGGGTGGGGGTGACAATAGGTGTCAGGCGGAATGTGACAAGGACTGTTCGGCCACACAGAGACTCAATAATAACCAGGATGCCAGTTTATTGATATCTACAGGGTAACAAGTAACAGTGGTATCAGCAGTAAGCAGAGTAGCAGCATTGCCGGAGGTAACAGCGGTATTTGTTGTCTCACCTCAGGAGCTAAGTACTCCTCATCCGCACAGCACAGTGACGCTGGTCCTGATTCGGGGGTGGACGTAAATGTTCCTGTTTCTGCGTATTTGTACACAGCAGTTGTGCGCAAACATACAAAATCTGCAGGAGGCGTCTTATGTAAAAAGACATCCACTGCCGACTTCTCTGAACTATTGTCTGCATCCGAAGATGCAGCATCGGAACAACATCGCGACCAGTGGCTGCAGCATCACACCTCTGAGTAACGCTTAGGTGACTCAGGACGCCTGGTAAAACTATGCTGCCAGGAAACTACATAAGAGGACCAGCCACTGGCTTTGGCATGCCCAGAAACGTGACCAACCTACCCCCATTTTATGGAATGCTCCAGAGTACACATGTTGCTCTACACTTATTATTATTATTATTATTACCAGTTATTTATATAGTGCACACATATTCTGCAGCGCTTTACAGAGAATATTTGGCCATTCACATCCATCCCTGCCCAGAGGCGTCACTAGGGTTGGTGTCACCCGGTATGGTAGCTCATGGTGTCACCCCCCCCCCCCTCTCACTTTCCATAGATGTTAGATTACTGTGATCGTGGTATCCAGGGGTGACACAGATGGGCTGGATACAAGGGTCACAGTAATCTAACATCTATGGAAGGTGAGATATAGAGTGGTTTCCAGAATCTAAAACTTGAGGACTCTTTTGGTTGTTCATGCTGATATATAAGTGGTGTATTTCACACAGAGGGTAACCACATCTGGTGAAGGTTACCGATATGTAATAATATTGCACTAGGAGGCGCTCTTTATCCACCTTTTGTTTTGTAATGTATATATATATATATATATATATTAGGGGTGAGCGGGTTCGGATTTCTGAAATCCGAACCCCCCCGAGCCCCCCCGATCCGAGTCCGATCCGAGTCAGGCTCGACTTTTCCCGCCTGACTCGGATCTGAAATCGAGGCAAAACGTCATCTTCCCGCCTTCCGAGTCTCGCGGGTTTTGGATCCTATATAAGGTACACACGTCGGCGCCATTTTCTCACTCGGCTGTGGACAGTGAAGAGGGAGGGTGGGAGTTAGGGCTGTGTAGTGTAGTGTAGTGTAGTGCTGCTGTTGTCCACTACTTCAAAGTCCATAGGGGCTGGCTGTGTTGTGCTGTGCTGCTGTTGTTAATAGGGGCTGTGTCCACTACTTCAAAGTCCATAGGGGCTGGCTGGACTGTGTTGTGCAGTCAGTTCTCCATAGGGGCTGTGTCCACTCCAAAGTCCTGTGCAGTGTCCCAGTCCTAAAGGGGTGCTGAAGTGTTGTCCAGGGGGTGCTCTGTCCATCAGGGGTGCTCCCCCCAAGTGCTAAAAAAATAATATATTTTCTGTGTTTGTGAATTGTGTGCGCAGTAGCCGCACGTGCATCAACAAAGTAGTGCCAAGCGTGCGCCTGTGTCATAAGTAAAGGGCCGGCTGGCTTGACCGTTAAGGGTGCTGTAACCCCCGAAAGTACACTCCAGTCCAAACCAAAAAAAAAATTATTTTCTGTGTTTGTGAATTGTGTGCGCAGTAGCCGCACGTGCATCAACAAAGTAGTGCCAAGCGTGCGCCTGTGTCATAAGTAAAGGGCCGGCTGGCTTGACCGTTAAGGGTGCTGTAACCCCCGAAAGTACACTCCAGTCCAAACCAAAAAAAAAATTATTTTCTGTGTTTGTGAATTGTGTGCGCAGTAGCCGCACGTGCATCAACAAAGTAGTGCCAAGCGTGCGCCTGTGTCATAAGTAAAGGGCCGGCTGGCTTGACCGTTAAGGGTGCTGTAACCCCCGAAAGTACACTCCAGTCCAAACCAAAAAAAAAATTATTTTCTGTGTTTGTGAATTGTGTGCGCAGTAGCCGCACGTGCATCAACAAAGTAGTGCCAAGCGTGCGCCTGTGTCATAAGTAAAGGGCCGCCTGGCTTGACCGTTAAGGGTGCTGTAACCCCCGAAAGTACACTCCAGTCCAAACCAAAAAAAAAATTATTTTCTGTGTTTGTGAATTGTGTGCGCAGTAGCCGCACGTGCATCAACAAAGTAGTGCCAAGCGTGCGCCTGTGTCATAAGTAAAGGGCCGGCTGGCTTGACCGTTAAGGGTGCTGTAACCCCCGAAAGTACACTCCAGTCCAAACCAAAAAAAAAATTATTTTCTGTGTTTGTGAATTGTGTGCGCAGTAGCCGCACGTGCATCAACAAAGTAGTGCCAAGCGTGCGCCTGTGTCATAAGTAAAGGGCCGGCTGGCTTGACCGTTAAGGGTGCTGTAACCCCCGAAAGTACACTCCAGTCCAAACCAAAAAAAAAATTATTTTCTGTGTTTGTGAATTGTGTGCGCAGTAGCCGCACGTGCATCAACAAAGTAGTGCCAAGCGTGCGCCTGTGTCATAAGTAAAGGGCCGGCTGGCTTGACCGTTAAGGGTGCTGTAACCCCCGAAAGTACACTCCAGTCCAAACCAAAAAAAAAATTATTTTCTGTGTTTGTGAATTGTGTGCGCAGTAGCCGCACGTGCATCAACAAAGTAGTGCCAAGCGTGCGCCTGTGTCATAAGTAAAGGGCCGGCTGGCTTGACCGTTAAAGGGTGCTGTAACCCCCGAAAGTACACTCCAGTCCAAACCAAAAAAAAAATTATTTTCTGTGTTTGTGAATTGTGTGCGCAGTAGCCGCACGTGCATCAACAAAGTAGTGCCAAGAGTGCGCCTGTGTCATAAGGGCCGGCTGGCTTGACCGTTAAAGGGTGCTGTAACCCCCAAAGTACACTCCAGTCCAAACCAAAAAAAAAATTATTTTCTGTGTTTAGCCGCACGTATATATCAAATCGATATAACATAAATGGAGGACCAAACTTTCTCCGATAAAAATAAAATAGAGAAAGATCAAGAACCACTTCCTCCTAGTGCTGAAGCTGCTGCCACTAGTCATGACATAGACGATAACATGCCATCAACGTCGTCTGCCAAGGCCGATGCCCAATGTCATAGTAGAGGGCACATACAATCCCAAATGGCAAAGTTCAGGAAAATGACCTTGAAAAAGACATTTAAATCAGCTGAAGAGAAACGTAAACTTGCCAATATGCCATTTACGACACGGAGTGGCAAGGAACGGCTAAGGTCGATCCCTAGTATGTTCATGACTAGTGGTTCAGCTTCACATGACGATGGAAGCCCTCCTCCCACTAAAAAAATCAAAAGAGTTAAGCTGGCAAAAGCACAGCGAAGAACTGTGCTTTCTAAGAAGATATCACAAATCCCCAAGGAGAGTCCAAGTGTGGTGGTGGTTGCGATGCCTGACCTTCCCAGCACTGGACGGGAAGAGGTGGCTCTTTCCACCATTTGCACGCCCCCTGCAAGTGCTGAAAGGAGCACCCACAGTCCACTTGCTGATATGCAAATTGAAGATGTCACTGTTGAAGTACAACAGGATGAGGATACTGGTGTAGCTGGCGCTGAGGAGGAAGTTGGCGAGGAGGATTCTGATGGTGATGTGGTTTGTTTAAATCAGGCTCCGGGGGAGACAGTTGTTGTCCGTGGGATGAAAAAGCCCATCACGGTCATGCCTGGGCAGAAGACCAAACATTCCACCTCTTTGGTCTGGCAATATTTCTATCCAAATCCGGACAACAACTGTCTTGCCATATGTACCATATGTAAAGGTGAAATAAGTAGGGGTAGGGACGTCAACCACCTAGGAACATCCTCCCTTATACGGCACCTGCAGCGCGTTCATAAAAAGTTACTGTCAAGTTCAGAAACTTTGGCTAAGACCGTAAGCAGTCCAGGGACACCTAAATCCCGTTGTCCTGTTGTATCCAAGCGCCTGCAAACCACACCGTCAACTCCCTCCTCGTCAATTTCCTCCTTAGTCAGGATCGGAAGTAGTCCTGCAGGCCATGTCACTGGCATGACTGACTCTCCTATCCGGGATTCCTCTGGAGGATCCTGCATTGCTACGCCTACTGCTGCCGCTGCTGCTGTTGCTGCTGCTGGGAGTCGTTCATCATCCCAGAGAGGAAGTAGGAACACCACTACTTTTACTAAACAATTGACCCTCCAACAGTCCTTAGCGAGGAGGATGAAGTACGACAGCAGTCATCCTGAAGCAAAACGTATAACTGAGGCCTTGACTGCTATGTTGGTGTTAGACGTGCGTCCGGTATCCGCCATTAGTGCAGTGGGATTTAGACAATTGATGGAGGTAGTGTGTCCCCGGTTCCAAATCCCGTCTAGATTCCACTTCACTAGGCAGGCGATACCGAGACTGTACAGAAACGTCAGAAAAAGTGTCCTCAGTGTCCTGAAAAATGCCGTTGTACACAATGTCCACTTAACCACGGACATGTGGACAAGTGGAACAGGGCAGACTAAGGACTATATGACTGTGACAGCCCACTGGGTAGATGTATCACCTTACGCAGCAACAGCAGCAGCGTCACCAGTAGCAGCATCTCAGAAACGCCAGCTCGTTACAAGGCAGGCTACGCTGTGTATCACCGGTTTCAGTAAGAGGCACACCGCCGACAACCTCTTAGAGAAACTAGGGAAATCATCGCCCAGTGGCTTACCCCACTTAGACTCTCCTGGGGATTTGTGATATCTGACAACGCCACCAATATTGTGCCGGCATTACATCTGGGCAAATTCCAGCACGTCCCATGTTTTGCTCACACAATAAACTTGGTGGTGCAGAATTTTCTGAAAAGCGACAGGGGCGTGCAGGAGACGCTTTGGGTGGCCCGAAAAATTTCTGGCCACTTTCGCCATTCAGCGACTGCGTGCCGAAGACTGGAGCGCCAGCAAACACTCTTGAACCTGCCCCGCCATCACCTGAAGCAAGAGGTTGTGACGCGGTGGAACTCAACCCTCTATATGCTTCAGAGGATGGAGGAGCAGCAAAAGGCCATACAAGCCTATACATCCACCTATGACATAGGCAAAGGAGGGGGTATGCACCTGACTCAAGCGCAGTGGAGAATGATTTCCATGTTGTGCAAGGTTCTCCAGCCCTTCGAACTTGCCACACGTGAAGTCAGTTCAGACACTGCCAGCTTGAGTCAGGTCATTCCCCTCATCAGGCTTTTGCAGAAGCAGCTGGAGAAAGTGAAGGAGGAGCTAAGACGGAGCGATTCCTCTCGGCATGTGGGACTTGTGGATGAAGCCCTTCATTCGCTTTGCCAGGATTCCAGGGTGGTCAATCTGTTGAAATCAGATCACTACGTTTTGGCCACCGTGCTCGATCCTAGGTTTAAAGCCTATTTGGTGTCTCTCTTTCCGGCCGACACAAGCCTGCAGAGGTGCAAAGACCTGCTGGTGAACACACTGTCAGCTAAAGCGGAACGTGACACGTCAACGGCTCCTTCTTCATTTTCTCCCGCAACTGGGGCTGCCAGGAAAAAACTTAGGTATCCTAAGCAACCCGCTGGCGGTGATGCAGGGCAGGCAGGACCAAGTTTGGACATCTGGTCTGGACTGAAGGACCTGGCAACAATTTCTGACATGTCTACTGTCACTGCATATGATACTGTCACCATTGACAGAATGGTGGAGGATTACATCGGTGACAGCATCCAAGTAGGCATGTCAGACAGTCCATACCTGTACTGGCAGGAAAAAGAGGCAATTTGGAGGCCCCTGTACAAACTGGCTCTATTTTACCTGAGTTGCCCCCCCTCCAGTGTGTACTCCGAAAGAGTGTTTAGTGCAGCCGGGAACCTTGTCAGCGAAAGGCGTAGGAGGTTGCTTCCACAGAATGTGGAGAAGATGATTACAACAACAAGGTGGAAGAAAGTCTTGGGCGCTTCAAAACTATGCTGCAGCCTTTTCAATAAAGATCTTTCCCCAAAGATCCAAAGAAATATCCGTTATGCAAAATTTATTGAAAAAATTGGCGCTGCTAGTTATAGTGTGTTTAGAACAAATAGAAAAAATACTTATCCGTGTAGATGCTGTAATAAACGTCAGTTCTAATATTCTTTCTTTGTCTTTACCCAAAGTTCCGAGATCATGGGGAAAAAAAGAATTATGTATATGACGTCAGTGTGAGATGTAGTAAGAGTTGGTAATAGACAATGATTCTTCAAAATAAGGTGGAAAAATAAGGCGTCCCCCAACTCACTAAATGCAGAGATGGGGACACTCCTATCATGATGTTTTAATACAACACAAAGTGTATGCACACACCTAGAACTTACAGTCCTATCAGGTGGTGCTCAGCATATAAAGGTATCTTTGATGTAATATGGAAATGGAGGAGCGTACCCGTACTCACAAGGCTACGAAAGATTGTCTGCTCATAAAGGTATCTTTTCAATCCTCCATACTCAATAAAAGATCTTTTTCTTTGTATCAAAAAAGTGGTTTATTTTACAAAAACTCAAGACGACAATCATATAAAAATATATAGAGCATTCTCCAAGATGGAAAAGCTGCACTGTGAACAACTGTGGTATAAATGGTGTGGAGGTGAGAGGGGTCCGGATCCCAAAAAAAGTGTGGGTGAACAAATAAATGCAACACCTCTCCGCACCTACCTCTAGTATATTCACAGTGACAGCAGTCCAGGTGAGAATGTCCCCTTCTTAGCCAACGCGTTTCGAGACAGAGTCTCTTTTTCAAGGCATGAAGGTAAGTGTTAAGATTCCTGCTTTTATACCCCTCTTCCTGGATTTTTCAAGATGGCCGCATCAGCACTTCCGGTCCGCACGGAATTAGGTTCCCCTCTTTTCCGTTGGTCTTTAAAGGACCCCCCCACTCAACTTATTCTCCACTTTATCCTAAAATGGATCAGTCCCCCATGTTGAATCGGCATATCAGCGGATCGCCGGAGTGTGATCTCCGCGGCTTAACTGGAAGTGCTCATCCGGAAGCTGTAATCCGGTTACAGGGCTTCTGGGGGATGTAGTTTTTTCCGTGTATGATCTCAGTGGCTCTGACGGAGGCAGAGAGACGGAAGCTGCGATTAGAGCCTTCTAGAATTCTGGGAAATGTAGTATTTTTTCAAGCTTAGAGTTCTCCTACGAATAGCCTTTAGGTGGATTCTGGGAGATGTAGTTTTCTAGACAGACGTTAGGATGAATCTCACTTCCGGTCGCGGAGCTCCACCTGTGATGGCACCTGGAGCAAGGTATTTACCCTGATTGGGGTAAATCAGGGTAAATACCTTGCTCCAGGTGCCATCACAGGTGGAGCTCCGCGACCGGAAGTGAGATTCATCCTAACGTCTGTCTAGAAAACTACATCTCCCAGAATCCACCTAAAGGCTATTCGTAGGAGAACTCTAAGCTTGAAAAAATACTACATTTCCCAGAATTCTAGAAGGCTCTAATCGCAGCTTCCGTCTCTCTGCCTCCGTCAGAGCCACTGAGATCATACACGGAAAAAACTACATCCCCCAGAAGCCCTGTAACCGGATTACAGCTTCCGGATGAGCACTTCCAGTTAAGCCGCGGAGATCACACTCCGGCGATCCGCTGATATGCCGATTCAACATGGGGGACTGATCCATTTTAGGATAAAGTGGAGAATAAGTTGAGCGGGGGGGTCCTTTAAAGACCAGCGGAAAAGAGGGGAACCTAATTCCGTGCGGACCGGAAGTGCTGATGCGGCCATCTTGAAAAATCCAGGAAGAGGGGTATAAAAGCAGGAATCTTAACACTTACCTTCATGCCTTGAAAAAGAGACTCTGTCTCGAAACGCGTTGGCTAAGAAGGGGACATTCTCACCTGGACTGCTGTCACTGTGAATATACTAGAGGTAGGTGCGGAGAGGTGTTGCATTTATTTGTTCACCCACACTTTTTTTGGGATCCGGACCCCTCTCACCTCCACACCATTTATACCACAGTTGTTCACAGTGCAGCTTTTCCATCTTGGAGAATGCTCTATATATTTTTATATGATTGTCGTCTTGAGTTTTTGTAAAATAAACCACTTTTTTGATACAAAGAAAAAGATCTTTTATTGAGTATGGAGGATTGAAAAGATACCTTTATGAGCAGACAATCTTTCGTAGCCTTGTGAGTACGGGTACGCTCCTCCATTTCCATATTACATCAAAGATACCTTTATATGCTGAGCACCACCTGATAGGACTGTAAGTTCTAGGTGTGTGCATACACTTTGTGTTGTATTAAAACATCATGATAGGAGTGTCCCCATCTCTGCATTTAGTGAGTTGGGGGACGCCTTATTTTTCCACCTTATTTTGAAGAATCATTGTCTATTACCAACTCTTACTACATCTCACACTGACGTCATATACATAATTCTTTTTTTCCCCATGATCTCGGAACTTTGGGTAAAGACAAAGAAAGAATATTAGAACTGACGTTTATTACAGCATCTACACGGATAAGTATTTTTTCTATTTGTTCTAAACACACTATAACTAGCAGCGCCAATTTTTTCAATAAATTTTGCATAATGGAGAAGATGATGTTCATCAAAATGAATTATCAGCTCTTCCAGGGAGACCAGCCTCCAGAAGGTACAGAGGGACCTGTGGTGGTGGATTCAAGTGGGGACGAGTTAATACTTTGTGAGGATGAGGATGTACACACTGAAGAGGGTGAGGAATCGGTGGATGAGGAGGATGAGGATGACATCTTGCCTCCGTAGAGCCAGTTTGTGCAGGGACACATTAATTGCCAGCTTGTTTTGTGGGGGCCCAAACGAACCAATCATTTCAGCCACAGTTGTGTGGCAAACCCTGGCGCTGAAATGATTGGTTTGTTAAAGTGTGCATGTCCTGTTTATACAACATAAGGGTGGGTGGGAGGGCCCAAGGACAATTCCATCTTGCACTTCTTTTTTTTCTTTGCATTATGTACAGTTTGGGGCCTAGTTTTTCAAACTGCCATCCTGTCTGCCACTGCAGTTTCACGCCTAGATGGGTCACGTGTTTGTGCCGCCCACTCGTGTCGCTTAGCATAGTCATCCAGCTACCTCGGTGCAACCTTTTGGACATAAAAACACTATTGTGAGGTGTGAGGTGTTCAGAATAGACTGGAAATGAGTGGAAATTAAGGTTATTGAGGTTAATAATAGCATAGGAGCAGAAAAACCCACAAATTCTGTGATTTTAGCTGTTTTTATGCTTTTTTTCAAAAAAATACAGATCCAAAACACAAAACCCAGAACCCAAAACACGGAAGGGTGGTTTTGGCAAAACCAATCCAGATCCAAAACACGAAGAAAGATCCAGATCCAAAACCAAAACACAAAACACGAAAAGTGGCCGGTGCACACCCCTAATATATATATATATATATATAATCCTGTACCACACACAATAAAGGGTGGAATAAGGGCACTCACCACATTTAGAACAGTCAAATTATTTAATATGGCCAATAGCTCAATATTCAGGGTTGCTTCATAGAAAAAGGTTACCGACGTTTCGGTCTACATAGAGACCATTATCAAGGTACAGTAATCCAAGACAAAACTTCAGCATAAGTCCAAATGGGTCACCACAGATAGAGACAACGTGAGCACATCATGGAGATACATCCTGCAGTCTCACAGGCCCCGATTATATATCTATCCCAAGTATCAATAATGATCAATCAAGCCACATAATTAACAAGCCACCTACCTAGAGGGGAGGATCGGCGGTAACATTGAACACCCGGTGTGAGCGCCATGGTGGGCGTGATGAACCAACAAGGTGCCATCCGCCCAGACCGCATGGCGCTCATCAATCTGCGCACCACGCTGACAGCGCATCGCTGGTTCGCGCAGCGTGACGCACACGCTGCATCACTAGGCAGCACGCCCACCGCCGCGTGGGTCACACATGGCTGCGCGCGCACGCCACGGACGCGTCACCATGACAACGTAGCCTATCACCTCAATCCACAATGGGCTAGCAGCAACGAATGATCAATGTGAATGACGGGAAAAACGTGTATATATAAGGGACCCTGTGATTCACCCAAGGAAACAAAGTGAACACAGGCTTAGCATGCAATACTATTAGAGTTAGTGTCACCAAGGCACCGCAAATATTATAAACAATGCCCTTCAGAATTTACTGGCAACATTGTGAAACACATACTAAATACATGTGTGCAATTGAGGAAGACAAAACAAACATAAGAGACATACACAATATCTCATCTATATATATATATATATATATATATACAGCTACAAAAGACGGTGGCACTCCACAAAAATTGATGTATTCAAATACGCACGTTGGACACCAACGTTTCGGGACCACCAAGTGTTACCTTGACAAAGGGACATTGTGGTCCTGAAATGTTGGTGTCTAACATGCTTATTTGAATACATCAATTTTTGTGGAAGCCTCTGAGTGCCGCAGTCTTTGTAACTGCTTGTGGACTGTATTTATGTGGAGGGCACCAGAGCTGCTGAACGCTGCTTAGAGTGAGTGCCGATCCAAACAGGATACACCATGCCCACAGTAGTGCCCTTTATACAATTACAACTGTAGTAGTGCCCCTTATGCAATGCCCACTGTAAGAGTGCCCCTTATACACAATGCCCACAGTAGTGCTCCTTATACAATGACTGTAGTAGTGCCCCTTATACAATGATGACTGTAGTAGTGCCCCTTATTCAATGTCCCCTGTAGTGCCCCTTATGCAATGCCCCCAGTAGTTGTGCCCATTATGCAGTTCCCCTTGTAGTAATGCCCTTTTATGCAATACCCCCTCTAGTTGTGCCCAATATGCAAAGCCCCTGAATTAGAGCCCATTATGCTGTACCCCCAGTAGCACCTATTATACTGTACCACCAGTAGCTCTCCTTATGCAGTGCACCCAGTAAAGTCCCTTATGCAGTGCCCCCAGTAATGCCCCTTATGCAGTGGCCCCAAAAATGCCCCTAATTCAGTAGCCCCAAAAATGCCCCTTATTCAGTGGCCCCAGTAATGCACCTTATTCAGTGGTCCCAGTAATGCCCCTTATTCAGTGACCCCAGTAATGCCCCTTATTCTGTGGCCCCAGTAATGCCCTTTATTCTGTGGCCCCAGTAATGCCCCTTATTCTGTGGCCCCAGTAATGCCCCTTATTCTGTGGCCCCAGTAATACCCCTTATTCAGTGGCCAGTAATGCCCCTTATTCAGTGGCCCCAGTAATGCCCCTTATGCTGTGCCCCATTCCCTGTGCACTGTGCATTACTTACCCTCTCTTCTTGACCTGGCCTGCACTCGGGGCCTGTCACTTGTTAAATAATGGTCCTCTCTCTGGCAGCACTCACAGTCGTAGTCCCTCCGGCTCCTTCTTCTTCTCCTGCAGGCTCTCAGAAGCACAAGCAGAGCCAGCGTGCAGTGCGCGATGATGTCATCGTGGCCGGTGTCCAGCACCACACACAAGCACAGAGATTCTCTGTGCCTGTGTGTGTCTCTAGATGCCGGCGCGATGACAGAATTAGCTGAGCCCTGGCGGCGGCGTGAAGGATCAGCGGCATCCAGCTCATGAAGTCGGCGGGGACCAAGTGCGGTGGTAAGAGGAAAGGGGGTGTGCGGTGGGGATGTGTCTGAGAAGGGTGCGGCCCGCGGGTGTGAGTGCTGCTCTTCTTGGTGTCACCCCTTTGAAGGGTGACACTCGGTGCGGGCCGCACCCCCCGCACCTACCTAGTGACGCCACTGTCCCTGCCCCAGCGGAGCTTACAATCTATATTCCCTACCACATGCTCACACACATACACTCTAGGGTTAATTTTGTTGGGAGCCAATTAACCTGTCAGTATACATTTTTGGGCTGTGGGAGAAAGCCGAAGTACCCAGAGGGTACCCACGCAAACACTGAGAGACTATACAAACTCCACACAGTTAGGGCCGTAGTGGGAATCAAACCCATCACCTCAGTGCTGTGAGGCAGTAATGCTAACCATTACACCATCTGTGCTGTCTGTTTTTGGCTCTTTCCACATCATCTGGGTTTGGATCTGCACCTGGGTCTACTATGACCTTCCACAACCTTTCACTCTTCAATTAAATTCCACAGCAAATTTCCATGTTGTGTAATTCTGGTCTTGGCCCCATAACCTGTTGGAAATATGTGTGCACAGACTTGAGGATGTAGCAGAGTTCTTGTATACAACACATGTCAGTGAATGCGACATTCACCAACCTATCGCGGGTACACACTGGCCGACGGGCAGCAGACATATTGGCCGATCAATTGATCGGCCAATGTATCTGTCAATGTGTACCCAGCTTTAGGCCCTTAGGCCCTGATTCAGACCCACTCACAAGCGGCTGTCCGCTCGCAAGTGGGTCGATGGTCTGCACTGCGCATGCGCACGACGGAGGGAGCTCCGTCGTGCGCATGCGCGACACGCGACGAGTGAAGGACTTTCCTTTGTTCGTAGTGTCTGATCAAAGGGGGCGTGCTGTCGATGTTGATTGACAGCACGCTCCCTTTGGTGGGCATGCCTGCCAGACGGAGGCGTTCCCAAGGGAACGCCTACCGTCAGAAGCCGGCCCCACTGACATCACTAGTGATGTCAGTGGGAGTGATTTTGGCTCTGATAGAGCCAAAATCACTCCTGGCCTTGCGGTTGAGAAACTCAACCGCAGGCTTCTGCTCGCAGTGGCGATGGTCGCGATGGTCAAGACCATCGCGACTATCATCCTGCACACTCGTATATGCTGTGGGCAGGGCCGCCATCAGGGGGGGACTGTCAGGACTGGAGTCCCAGGCCCGGACACTTAGCAGAAAGGGGGGGGCCCGGGCCGCTCCTACCCCTGTAGTTTCTGACTTTTTTTATGGAGCGCAGCAGCACTGCTGCTGCTGGCTCCTGTAGATTAGAATGAGCCGGCGGGCACTAGGACCCGCTGCGGCTCTAACATGCCAGGTCGTCCGGCAACGACTGCGCATGCGCATGCGCGTCAATGCCTGGGACTGAGAGGAGACAAACAGCAGTGGGTGGCACGCGTTGCGAAGCCGGTAAGAAACATGCGCTGCACTGTGCTGTATGAGGGAGGGGAAGGGACAGGAGGGGAACACACAAGGGGCCTGGCTGGACACACAAGGTGCCTGGCTGGACACACAAGGGGACTGGCTTGACACACAAGGGGCCTGGCTGGACACACAAGGGCCCTGGCTGGACACACAAGGGGGCCTGGCTGGACACACAAGGGGGCCTGGCTGGACACACAAGGGGCCTGGCTGGACACACAAGGGAGCTGGCTGGACACATAAGGGGGTCTGGCTGGATACACAGAGAAGGGGGGCAGGCTGGACACATAAGGGGGCCTTACTGGACATACCCAGACGGGGGTCTGGCTGGAAATATAAGGGGGGTTGGCTGGACACACAGATAAGGGGGCCTTGCTGGACACATAAGGGGAGCTGGCTGGACGCACATAAGGGGGGCTGGCCGGACGCTGGTTGGACAGACAAGGGGAGGGGCTGGCTGGACACAGAAGAGGGCAGGCTTGATATTTTTGGCCAAATTTTTTTTCCGTAGGAATAAGGTAGCAGGGGAGGGGGGCCCTGCCAATTTTGTCAGTCCTGGGCCCCACAATATCTGATGGCAGCCCTGGCTGTGGGTGGTGACCCACAGCTATATGAGCGTCCAGGAGGACGCTCCATATTTATGGAGGTGGGCCCTGATCCAGAGCGAGCGCTCTGGTCAGAGCGTCCGGCTCTGAATCAGGGCCTTAGTCTTTAGGAAGACAATAGATAAGAGTGTATATAAGGAATTAGCTGGCGTCTTGCAATGAAAGCTGCGCGCAGGTATATCTGTGCTATGGGCCACTCATTACCGATCGCAACTGTGATTATGCACGCAATCGTCCAATTGCTGCATTCTGCGCATGTGTATGCATTGCAGTGCATGAAGACTTCACTGCGATCGGACGGCAATCGCAGTGACTGCGCAGACCCATCGCAGAGTGATTGACAGGAAGTGAGCATTTGGGGAGGGTCGGTGAAATTATGGCGTTTGAATGCCGTTGCAGGGCGTGCATAAATTATCCAATGCGATGCCATACGCAACCTGAGGCCTCATAGCGTGCGATTAAGTTAGCAATTCCTGAGTAAGGTCAAAACTCGTGCAAGTGTACGTGAGACTGTGATGGTACTCCATGTTACCGATGGTTTCACAGACTTGCTAAGTATTACGGATGTATGTAAGGTAAAGTGGGCGTCCTTATGTTAGGCTGTGACGGCATAGCGATTGCATTGATTAGCCTACTATCGCAGTGCAACTGCAGGGGCAAACGCAAGATTTGAATGGGGGGTTTTACATATATATATATTTATATATATATATATATATATATATTACTGTTTATATATTAATATATGTATGTTTGTATACCCATACATACATATATGATATACACACACATATATATATTATATATATATATATATATATATATATATATACACACACACACACACATATATACAAAATTGCCGCAAGGGGACGGGGCTTAAAAACACGTTGTCTGCACTCTAATCTGTCAGGAGGGGTTTCTGGGTACTCAGAAACCCCCCCTGCATGCGCTACTGGACTGCGCAGCTGCGATCGCAATAGTGATCCATAATGAATCGGGCCCTATATCGTAACAGATGTCTGATTCATTTCCAGTATAGTTTAGATAATTGCAAAACATATCACATGGCGAGATGTCCCGTTGATTGCAACAAACCCTGCTGCATCTGCGTATTCACAAGTACACTCAGGGTAAAAAGTTATATAAGTGTTTCTATGCAGAAGACAATATTTCAGCTTGAACCCGAGACTGTTGCAGCTGAAGCTCTGAGTGTGACGATCCAGAATACTGTCAGATACAGACGGCGAGGGGCACCAGACTGACCTGCTCTGTGTGTGCTGTCTCTATCCTTCTTCCAGCTGGCGCTCAATATAAAATAATGTGACTAACATGTATTTCAGCCTCAGCTGTTCTTTATATAGTAGAAAGGATGCAGCCCCCAACTGATCAGTATATACCTTCAGGGACCGGGATAGCTTCCCCTCTTCATCCCGCATGGTGCACAGCAACCCTAACAGTAACCCTAACCCTGAACCATAACCCAAACTCTACCCATAACCCTAACTCTAAGTCTAAACCTAATGCTAACCCTAACACTAACTCTACCCCCAACCATAAACAAATCTCTAACTCTAATCTTAACACTAGCCATCACTCTACCCGTAACCCAAATGCAAACTCTACCCCTAGCATTAACCCTTACACTAACCCTAAGTCTACCCATAACCCCTACTCTAACCCTAAACCTAATGCTAACCCTAACGCTAACCCAAACTTTACCCATAACTTTGTCCACCTTTAACCCTTACACTAACCCTAAATCTTGTGCTAACCATAACACTAAACCTAACTCTACCCATAACCCTAACTTTAACCTAAACTCTATCCCTAACCATAACTCTACCACTAATGCTAGCAGTAACCCTAACTCTACCCCTAACAATAACTCTAGCCCACCACTCTAAGAGTAACCCTAACACTACCCATAAACATATCTCTAACCCTAACACTAACCTTAACTGTACCCATAACCCTAACCCTAACCTAAACTCTAACCATAACTCTACCACTAACCCTAGCAGTAACCCTAACTCTACCCCTAACAATAACTCTAGACCACCACCCTAAGAGTAACCCTAACACTACCCATAAACATATCTCTAACACTAACCTTAACTGTACCCATAACTCTAACCATAACTCTACCACTAACCCTAGCAGTAACCCTAACTCTACTCCTAACAATAACTCTAGCCCACCACCCTAAGAGTAACCCTAACACTACCCATAAACATATCTCTAAGTTTAACACTAACCTTAACTGTACCCATAACCCAAATGCAAACTCTACCCCTAACCCTAACGCTAAAGCTGGGTACACACTGAAACGATGTCTGGCCGAATTGGAATGAAATATCGGCGGCAACGCTCAGTGTGTATGGAAAATATGTGTGCTCCCACGGTCGCATGCGGTATTCTCCGGTCGGCTGTGCTGCATGTCCACGCAGATGATATTGCATGCGGCAGGTAATGAAGGACGGAATAAGGGATCGTTCCATCATTCATTGCCTCCTTCTAATGTGTACCCGAGGTACGATATGTTGGGCCAACATATCGTACTGGTACACATCGCTCAGCGTGTACACGGCATAACCCTAATTCTAACCCTTAACCTAACGCTAACCCTAACACTACCCATAACCCTAAGTCTACCACTAACCCTAACTCTAATGCTAACCTTAACCCTAACTCTAAGCCTAAACCTAATGCTAACCCTAACACTAACTCTACCCCTAACCATAACCCTACCTCTAATGCTAACCTTAACCCTAAACTTTAAGACTAAACCTAACTCTACCTATACCCCAACCCTAACTCTACCACTCTATGACTAACACTAATGCTAAATCTTACACTAATTTTATCCCTAGGCTTAAACCTAATGCCAACCCTAACATTAACCCTAATTCTACCCAAAACCCAAACACCAACTTTAACACTAACTCTAGTGATCTCTGATTGGCTCTAAAAGTTTAGCTATTCTGTGATCAATATAGATCGTGAGCTCTGCACTGTGGCCAATTTGGTGGCTGGAGATTTCACCTTATCTAACCCACCTTGTGATATCTGCCCCCTTTCCTAACGTCTGTTTTTGCTCCCCCCCGAGTCTCTTCTGCCTCCTTGCCTCAAGTTTGGTCCACTCACTGCCACGTAACACCCCCTTGTGTTCAGTCGGGGGGTCAGGGGGATCTACACTATTTAGATAGACAGTCAGAAGATCGACACCAACTGGTAGACAGGCAATAGGTCGACAGGTACAAAGGGTCGACATGGTCAAATGGTCGACACACGTAAGGTTGACGTGGATGAAGATCGACAGGTTGAAAAGGTCGACGTGATCAAAAGGTTGATGTTGGAATGGTCGACATATATATATATTTTTTAATCCTAATATTCACCCTAATCCTCCCTCCTGGTGCCTAACCCTCTGGTAAGTGCCTAACCCACCATAATCATCGGGGTAAGTGCCTAACCCTAGCCATCCCTTCTAGTGCCTGCCTAACCCTAACCGTCGGGATAAGTGCCTAACCCTAATCCTCCCTCCTGGTGCCTAACCCTCTGATAAGTGCCTAACCCTAACCGTCCCTCCTAGTGTCTAACCCCAACAATCCTTTCTAGTGCCTGACCCTAACTGTCCCTCCTAGTGCCTAACCCTAACCATCCCTTCTAGTGCCTAACCCTAACCATCCCTTCTAGTGTCTAACCCTAACCATACCTTCTAGTGTCTAACCCTAACCATCCCTCCTAGTGTCTAACCCTAACCATCGCTTCTAGTGGCTAACCCTAACCGTCAGGATAAGTGCCTAACCCTAACCATCCCTTCTAGTGCCTAACCCTAACCGTCGGGATAAGTGCCTAAACCTTAGCATCCCTCCTAGTACCTAACCCTAACCAACCTTTCTAGTACCTAACCCTAACCGTCCCTCCTAGTGCCTAACCCTAACCATCCCTTCTAGTGCCTAATCCTAACCATCCCTTCTAGTGCCTAACCCTAACCGTTGTGATAAGTGCCTAACCCTAACAGTCCCTCCTATAGTCTAACCCTAACCGCTGGGATAAGTGCCTAACCCTAACCATCCCTCCTAGTGCATAATCCTAACAATCCCTCCTAGTGCCTAACCCTAACCGTCCTTTCTAGTGCCTGACCCTAACTGTTCCTCCTAGTGCCAAAACCCTAACCATCCTTTCTAGTGTCTGACCCTAACCGTCGGGGTAAGTGCCTAACCCTAATCATCCCTTCTAGTGCCTAACCCTAATGCTTAGATAGGTACCTAACCCTAACAGGCCCTCCTAGTGCCTAACCATAACCCTCTAATAAGTGCCTAACCCTAACCATTCCTCCTAGTGCCTAACAATAACCCTCTGATAAATGCCTAACCCTAACCGTCCCTCCTAGTGCCTAACCCTAACCATCCTTTCTAGTGCCTAACCCTAACCGTCCCTCCTATTGCCTAACCCTAACCATCATTTCTAGTGCCTAACCATAACCCTCTGGTAAGTTCCTAACCCTATAAAACAAAACAGACAAAAAATGTGTTCTCCATTTTTGTGTCGATCATTCCAATGTTGACATTTTGACCATGTCGACACTTTGTACCTATCGATCTTCATCCATGCCAACCGTTGGTGTGGCGACCTTTTGTACCTGTCTACCTATTGCCTGACTACCAGTTGGTGTCTACCTAGACATTGTCAACCTTTTCAGTGTCTATCAATTGACTGCCATCTCTCAGCCGGTTCCTTCCCTTTACTCTGGCTGTTCTGCCCCAGTGTCAGCTCCCTGGGGCCCATGGGCACCATCCAGTCCAAGCAATATAACATCACTCCCATGAAGTGGTATTCTCACGTAGACAGCGACAGCGTGCTCACACCAATGTGCCCGATGCAGGTAGCAGATAAGCATATATATATATAAGCCTGTTAAGAGACTTACTGTATACTCTGCACATAGTAAAGGGCAGTACACACTGGTGGCTTGTATACCCCAGATGCATATACTGTATACGCAGAGGCTAAGAGGGTGAGGCTTGGGGTGATGGCATCTCTGCATATGTATGAAATTACACAAACGTTTCCATGCTTCCTCTCAGTACTATATGCCCTTATTAATGCAAAGGGCACAATGCATCAAAGAGAGAAATACGGTCAATTTCTCATATGCACCAAGCCTCAGAATGCCATGCACTCTGGGCTTGTTGTGGTGGATAACGCCTATGGGCTTCTAACCGGAGAGTGTGTAACACACTAACCAAGTTGAAAGTTATTCCAGAGATGTCCACTCTGATCTCTTCAGGCAGAGAAGTGAAGGATGGACACTTGCGCAGGTACTGACGGGGAAATACTAGATTCGCTAAGATTAGTTTATTTAGTTGCAATAAATTGCATAGAAAAGCAGTACATGTAAGCAATTAACTTTTCTGCTTATGACTCTGTTACAAATACAATAGTGATAACAAGAGTTCAGACATACATTCGCCAAAGCTTTATTGATCAGGAACGCTTCTTTCTTGAGCTGTGAAATAAATGGGTTAACAAAATATCTTAATGCTTCTATATGCAACAGTTATAATGACTCTACTCTCATACCAGGTTGAATTAATATATAAGTCCCAGAATGTCCCTTAAGTAACTTAACCTCTGGCCAGTAATCCGTTACGTTGGTGCACATTAGAAGCTAAGTAGGTTGCTCACAATATTCTAGTACTGAAGAAACAATGTTCTCAATAATATTACTTCACTAAAGGATGCTATCTGCCAATGTTGTTGTGGACTTGTATGTTGCAAACCTGGGTTTGAGGATTTCTTTAGTAGTCTACAGATGATGCTAATTATCTTTGTCTCAAACTGGTGTCTGATGAAACTTCGGACATCAATATAACATGCTTAGTTCTGTAGTATTTTTTATTGCTATAATGCAGCTTTAATATACCTCTCCTTTTTAGTAAATGGACAGGACCTGCACTCTGTTTCTCAGGTTATATGTAGTAATAGTACCTTCCCACAGCAATAAGTTGTTTGACTATATTCACTAAAGTAGTCTGTGATGGGACAAAAGCTATCCTGGGCTCTTATAGTAGCTGCTCTTAGATTTCAGTCTCCTCAACAGAAGATACAGGACCCCTGGCCCTAACAGTTATATTGCAGTGAGGATTGGCCCTTGAGGGAAAGCTATTGGTTCTATATAACTGACAGCTTATGACTGAAGTAGTAATGCTAGGTGGTGCTGGTTTTATTCACAGACCTGTCCTGTGAATCAGCTTAGCAGATTCAGCACCCTAGAGGATCCGGACAGCGGTCCCTCCTGCAGGCTGGCCCCCGGTTGTCAGTTATCAGCTCCAGGGGAGGTCTCTGGGCGGCTCCCACCTGCCGGTAGCATCCTCACAGCTCTCTGGCTGTCTGTATCCCGGCTGACACCTTCCAGCTGCAATGGGTCCGCACAGTGGGCACCGGTAAGTCTTGACCTCCGGTAAGCGCAGCACTTTCTTAACGATTTGGCATACCCCAGGCACCCTTCTCCTAGCAGCCTCCGCGGGTCCCTTATATATAAGCGGTCGCGTGCGGGGACCGCCAGCCGCACACGCCGCTCTCTCCACTGGCCCACTGATAAGTTCAGAGGGAGAAGGTTTCCCTCTCCTGGCCTCTGTGTCCAGAGTGGGCAGCGGGTTCCACTGTTTCTCCATGGGGGGGGCTCGGAGATATATGTAGATATATACCTATCAAACAGCACATACATGTTTATATATGACTGGCATGCTTTTACATTAAACTTGTGTACATATATGAATTGACATTATATTAAAAGACAATGCATTCTATATGTCCATTACCATGTACTCCTATGAACTGGCCAATACACTTTCTGGGGTATCACAAGTGCTGTGAGAGGGATCCAATTAGATCCCTCCCAGCACCCCCCCCCCCTGCGGTGCATGTGCAGAAAGATGCCAGAAGGGCTCCTGGGTTATAGACCCGGAGGTCTCTCCATTGCAAAGGGTCACTCTTACTGAGAGAGCTGTCCTTTACGGAGTTCTTCATGCATAAAGGCATTGCTAACGCTGGCATGCATGCGAAGGGTGGCGGGATGCATCGCATCCCGAATGTGATGCGTCACACATCCCATCTTAAGAGACAATAGAAACCGGAAAGTCAGAGATAAACAAAAAAGCAGCATTAAAACGTCCCAGTTTCTGGACTTATCTCCGTCTACAAATGTTATAGCACCATCTAGTGGATTTATTGTGGAAGTGGATGGTAATGTGTAGTGATTATAGAGCGTATTAACCTTAAACAGGTATATAAATGTAAGCATGTAAATATCACTTCCAAGAGCACCGCAGCCTGGCCGATCCTGGCAGCGGCGAGGCCAGAAAATCTGCGCCCACCGACGCAGATCCTGGCCTCGTCCCAACCAGAAACCTGGGCGACATGCTCCCATTTCAGGTAATGCTGCCCAGGAAGGCCCCCACTCCGCCTCCCAAACACCCCAGCATGTCAATCAGACTGCAACTGGGAGGCACTGTCTGCGAACTCGGAGATGGAGGGCTGCACATGCGCACTACACCTCCACCTCCTGCGCACGCACAGTCCTTCAAGGATCGGAGATGTGCGCTAACTATCGCTTTAGCGTACATCTCGGAATCAGGCCCTTAATTTCCATAGGTCACTGCAAACCTTAATGTGACATGAATGGGACCATAATACAATCTTACTGTGTCATTTTATATAGCTGGCACTTTAATTTTACTATTTTTTTAATCATTTGATCTTGTCACATCCAGATAAGCAGAAAATTGTAGATAAGTAATAGTGATACCATCAAACTATAGAAGCATGTAGGGGGCAGTAGGTGTGAAAAATATTGTAACCTACCGCATAGGGTCTCTATTAGATGTAACTATATCTATGGGGCAGTAACAAATATAACACTAGCTATAGGGGCACTACTATATTTAATAATGGGGCTTTTGCAGCAATTGCCCAGTGGTTCTGCCTTCAGTAACTCCGGCAGTATGAAAACCAACAAAAACAACTAAAAAAAGCAGCGATTTTAAAACCTCACCTCTTAATAAATGTACCCCAAAAACCTTTAATCCTAAAAACATGATGGATATAATATATATATTTTTTCATCTACAATCCCCTCCTTCCCAAGAGAAAATAATATTTCATTTAATGTCACAAGACGGCCCTTCATGTTCATGGAACAACTTTCCATGTTATGGGTTTTTTTTATCGTGTGTCCCCCAAACATGTAACAGGGTGGAATATGTTGCAGAATAATTTTGCATTGTGAACACAGTAGATCATCATACGGTAATTACAAAGATGAATACAGCACAGAAGTCCGTCTATCACAATTAATGATTTCTATGCAGAGAAATAATCATAGGAATTCATAAGTAATTTAGTTAATGAATAATCTGAGGAATGTGAATCAATAGTAATGGGAGATAGATAACTTAGAGAAAAATAACAAATATAATTAAAAGGATGAATTTCTTAGGTAAAATGAGACTAATATGTAATTAAAATGCCAAGTGTAATCAGCAGTAGTATGTATGGATCGGAGGTGAGCAGTGTCTGTAAAAACAGCAATTAATCGTCTACACAGGACATTTACAGCAACTGGTTTTATAAATATAAATCTGTTTTCATCCAGTGTATCCTGCGTTTGATTGCGCTGTACTCAGCCTACTAAACCTCCAAATGGTATCAATCAATAGAGAAAGTTCAGACAAAGAGACTGGGGCATATGCTGAGTTATTCAGAAGTTACATCTAAAACACAAGTGTGAAAGCATTTCTAGGAAATGTGCACTTTGCTTACTCGGTATATGTGCAAGAGGTGTCCATCTAAGCAAGGATAGCATACACTTTACTCCATACTTACCTACTCTGCCGCAACAGCTCCCGAAACTTGGATGGCGCTTCAGGCCAACCGGAAGAGTGAGCAAGTCTCACGGAGTGAACCGCTACCCTCCCGCAGCCCCCCTGATGTGATCTGTGCTAAATCGTTTCATCTGGTTACACAAGGAGAGAACAGTAGTATATGCGCCTGGGTTACACCAGGAGAGAACAGTAGTGTATGTGCCTGGGTTACACCAGGAGAGAACAGTAGTATATGCGCCTGGGTTACACCAGGAGAGAACAGTAGTATATGTGCCTGGGTTACACCAGGAGAGAACAGTAGTATATGTGCCTGGGTTACACCAGGAGAGAACAGTAGTATATGGGCCTGGGTTACACCAGGAAAGAACAGTAGTATATGTGCCTGGGTTACACCAGGAGAGAACTGTAGTGCATGCGCCTGGGTTACACCAGGAGAGAACTGTAATACATGCGCCTGGGTTACACCAGGAGAGAACAGTAGTATATGTGCCTGGGTTACACCAGGAGAAAACAGTAGTGCATGCGCCTGGGTTACACCAGGAGAGAACTGTAATACATGCGCCTGGGTTACACCAGGAGAGAACAGTAGTATATGTGCCTGGGTTACACCAGGAGAGAACAGTAGTATTTGTGCCTGGGTTACACCAGGAGAAAACAGTAGTATATGCGCCTGGGTTGCACCAGGAGAGAAGAGTAGTATATGTGCCTGGGTTACACCAGGAGAGAACAGTAGTACATGTGCCTGGGTTACACCAGGAGAGAACTGTAGTACATGTGCCTGGGTTACACCAGGAGAGAACAGTAGTATATGTGCCTGGGTTACACAAGGAGAGAACAGTAGTATATGTGCCTGGGTTACACCAGGAGAGAACAGTAGTATAAGTGCCTGGGTTACACCAGGAGAGAACAGTAGTATATGTACCTGGGTTACACCAGGAGAGAACAGTAGTATATGTGCCCGGGTTACACAAGGAGAGAGCAGTAGAATATGTGCCTGGGTTACACCAGGAGAGAACAGTAGTATATGTGCCAGTGTTACACCAGGAGAGAACAGTAATATATGTGCCTGGGTTACACCAGGAGAGAACAGTAGTATAAGTGCCTGGGTTACACCAGGAGAGAACAGTACTATATGTACCTGGGTTACACCAGGAGAGAACAGTAGTATATGCGCCTGGGTTACACCAGGAGAGAACAGTAGTATAAGTGCCTGGGTTACACCAGGAGAGAACAGTAGTATATGTACCTGGGTTACACCAGGAGAGAACAGTAGTATATGTGCCTGGGTTACACCAGGAGAGAGCAGTAGAATATGCGCCTGGGTTACACCAGGAGAGAACAGTAGTATATGTGCCAGTGTTACACCAGGAGAGAACAGTAGTATATGTGCCTGGGTTACACCTGGAGAGAACAGTAGTGTATGTGCCTGGGTTACACCAGGAGAGAACAGTAGTATATGCGCCTGGGTTACACCAGGAGAGAACAGTAGTGTATGTGCCTGGTATACACCAGGAGAGAACAGTAGTATATGTGCCTGGGTTACACCAGGAGAGAACAGTAGTATATGCGCCTGGGTTACACCAGGAGAGAACAGTAGTATATGCGCCTGGGTTACACCAGGAGAGAACAGTAGTATATGCACCTGGGTTACACCAGGAGAGAACAGTAGTAATTGCGCCTGGGTTACACCAGGAGAGAACAGTAGTGTATGCGCCTGGGTTACACCAGGAAAGAACAGTAGTGTATGTGCCTTGGTTACACCAGGAGAGAACAGTAGTATATGTGCCAGGGTTACACCAGGAGAGAACAGTAGTATATGTGCCAGGGTTACACCAGGAGAGAACAGTAGTATATGTGCCTGGGTTACACCAGGAGAGAACAGTAGTATATGTGCCTGGGTTACACCAGGAGAGAACAGTAGTATATGTGCCTGGGTTACACCAGGAGAGAACAGTAGTATAAGTGCCTGGGTTACACCAGGAGAGAACAGTACTATATATACCTGGGTTACACCAGGAGAGAACAGTAGTATATGCGCCTGGGTTACATCAGGAGAGAACAGTAGTATAAGTGCCTGGGTTACACCAGGAGAGAACAGTAGTATATGTACCTGGGTTACACCAGGAGAGAACAGTAGTATATGTGCCTGGGTTACACCAGGAGAGAGCAGTAGAATATGTGCCTGGGTTACACCAGGAGAGAACAGTAGTATATGTGTCAGTGTTACACCAGGAGAGAACAGTAGTATATGTGCCTGGGTTACACCTGGAGAGAACAGTAGTGTATGTGCCTGGGTTACACCAGGAGAGAACAGTAGTATATGCGCCTGGGTTACACCAGGAGAGAACAGTAGTGTATGTGCCTGGTATACACCAGGAGAGAACAGTAGTATATGTGCCTGGGTTACACCAGGAGAGAACAGTAGTATATGCGCCTGGGTTACACCAGGAGAGAACAGTAGTATATGCGCCTGGGTTACACCAGGAGAGAACAGTAGTAATTGCGCCTGGGTTACACCAGGAGAGAACAGTAGTGTATGCGCCTGGGTTACACCAGGAAAGAACAGTAGTGTATGTGCCTGGGTTACACCAGGAGAGAACAGTAGTATATGTGCCAGGGTTACACCAGGAGAGAACAGTAGTATATGTGCCTGGGTTACACCAGGAGAGAACAGTAGTATATGTGCCTGGGTTACACCAGGAGAGAACAGTAGTATATGCGCCTGGGTTACACCAGGAGAGAACAGTAGAACATTCTAAGCATGTAAACATTATGAATGTTAACAAAATATAGTAAACCCTACAGTATATGGCTGCACAATGATAGTAGTAAATGTTAAACAATACATAATATATGGCTGGGCAGTATGATTAATAGAGTGGCATTAGACCAAGACGCATTTGTTTTAATACATTTACATTGATCCACACATCCATCACCCTACCACTTAAATACAGATTGTTTGGAGACGTGCTCCATTGCAGCAGAACGATCGTTAATGTATTTGTTATAGTGTGAACGTAATGCAGTATCCACATTAGTGGGAGGGATTCAGACAAATCCAGCCAATCAAAAACGCCTGACGATCGTCATGATCATCAGTTGACACCTTGCACCAGGAGTGGAGCATCTGCAAGTGATCCACCCCCAGATAGGCGCATTTGCAAGTGGTCCACCTGCAGATAGGCGCATCGGGTTGTTTTCCTGCCTTGTCCCCGTATCATTCCCCTTGGCACAGGGATAAGTAAGCACATAATGAGCCGCAGGTGGAATGAGTGCGGATCTGTAAGGTCTTTTTGTGCGCAGTTGAGGCACATTTTGAGGAAAAAAACAGAGCAAATTAAATTTATGTCAAAAGAGCCCAACGTGAGCAGAAAACCCAGACCTGTTTGTGTAGGCCTCATGGTTGTGTTACTTCTGCAGCACACCCCAGCCCTGTGTGTGTAGGCCTCATGGTTGTGTTACTTCTGCAGCACACCCCAGCCCTGTGTGTGTAGGCCTCATGGTTGTGTTACTTCTGCAGCACACCGCAGTCCTATGTGTGTAGGCCTCATGGTTACGTTACTTCTGCAGCACACCCCAGCCCTGTGTGTGTAGGCCTCATGGTTACATTACTTCTGCAGCACACCACAGCCCTGTGTGTGTAGGCCTCATGGTTACGTTACTTCTGCAGCACACCACAGCCCTGTGTGTGTAGGCCTCATGGTTGTGTTACTTCTGCAGCACACCCCAGACCTGTTTGTGTAGGCCTCATGGTTGTGTTACTTCTGCAGCACACCCCAGCCCTGTGTGTAGGCCTCATGGTTGTGTTACTTCTGCAGCACACCCCAGCCCTGTGTGTGTAGGCCTCATGGTTGTGTTACTTCTGCAGCAGACCCCATACCAGTGGTGTACGACTGATGGATGCGTTACTTCTGCAGCACACCACAGCCCTGTGTGTGTAGGCCTCATGGTTGCGTTACTTCCGCAGCACACCCCAGCCCTGTGTGTGTAGGCCTCATGGTTATGTTACTTCTGCAGCACACCACAGCCCTGTGTGTGTAGGCCTCATGGTTACGTTACTTCTGCAGCACACCACAGCCGTGTGTGTGTAGGCCTCATGGTTACGTTACTTCTGCAGCACACCCCAGACCTGTTTGTGTAGGCCTCATGGTTGTGTTACTTCTGCAGCACACCCCAGCCCTGTGTGTGTAGGCCTCATGGTTGTGTTACTTCTGCAGCACACCCCAGCCCTGTGTGTGTAGGCCTCATGGTTGTGTTACTTCTGCAGCAGACCCCATACCAGTGGTGTACGACTGATGGATGCGTTACTTCTGCAGCGCACCACAGCCCTGTGTGTGTAGGCCTCATGGTTGCGTTACTTCCGCAGCACACCGCAGCCCTGTGTGTGTAGGCCTCATGGTTACGTTACTTCTGCAGCACACCCCAGCCCTGTGTGTGTAGGCCTCATGGTTACGTTACTTCTGCAGCACACCCCAGCCCTGTGTGTGTAGGCCTCATGGTTATGTTACTTCTGCAGCACACCCCAGACCTGTGTGTGTAGGCCTCATGGTTGTGTTACTTCTGCAGCACACCCCAGCCCTGTGTGTGTAGGCCTCATGGTTGTGTTACTTCTGCAGCGTCCGGTTCTGAATCAGGGCCCGAGTTTGTGAACCTGTGCATCAAATAACCTCTCTCAAAGGCAGCAATAGCAAAAGGGACATTGGGAGGATTTCTGATTAAAAGTTACCAAACATCAAGTAGTGAGAAAGAGACAGGTAACTCTAAGGGAAAGATAGACTACTACATTACCTGTTATAGTAATTTATTAGGGATCGGCAGAGGCGGCCCTAGCCAAATTAGTGCCCTAGGCAAGATTTTGGGTGGTGCCCCCTCCCAGTGCGATCCTGAAAAGGAGTGTGGTCAGTACAGTACAATATCAGCACCCACCACCCCTACCCCAGCAGTGAGCACCACAGCACCCCAGCCCTTTCCCAGTTCCAAACTTACTTTACTTGAGCGCAGCCTGCAGAGCCATTTGCCTTAAGGTACAGCAAGCCACGGGTGGTGGACCCACTTTTCCTGTCTCAGGTTGGCAGGCCGCAGCTGTGTGTGATGATTGCTGGAGGCGGAACCCAGAGCCCTTAGGTGTAACTCACTACTCCGAGCTCCGCAAAGGCCGATGGTGCAGCAGCCCTCCCGCGACCATTTACTTATAGTCCTGAATGAGCCTCTGCCCATGCGCAGAAACTCATTCTGACTGTGTGACGTCTCAGAGCTGGCCCTGCGCTACCCACAAGCTGCCGTCCAGTTGCTTCGCCCCCACAAACTACCGCCAGCTGCTCCGCCGCTGCCCGCTCTGCTTGTTGCTGCCAGGCCCAATTGGAGCTGTCAACTGTGCTCCGATCTTGGACGTTGTGCAACGGCAGTAGCAGCTAGCAGAGTCTCTGCCCAGCTGGCAACAGGTGCCCCAGCTGTGCCTGCACCAAACCTCCACTGGCCCTAGGCATTTGCTTAGTTTGTCTATGCCTAGGGCCGGCTCTGGGGATCGGTATGAAATACTGCCAGACGCTGGAAGACCAGCAGTGAAGATCCCAACAGGTAAGTATTTCAACTATTACTAACCTAACCACCCCTAACCCTAACCCTCCCTTAGGGGTGCCTGACCCCCCCAAGTGCCTGACCTAACCCCCCACTTCCCCGCAGCCTAAACCTAAGTCTCCCGGGGGGGTGCCTAACCTAACCACCCCTTTCCCTAGCCTAACCCTAACCCTCCTGGGGGGGGTGCCTAGCCCTAAGTCCCCCCGGGGAGTCCCTAACCTAAAAGGCGCCAGACTT
Organism: Taudactylus pleione; assembly: GCA_031769625.1. Lineage (NCBI taxonomy): Eukaryota > Metazoa > Chordata > Amphibia > Anura > Myobatrachidae > Taudactylus > Taudactylus pleione. The sequence continues at coordinate 734,743 of JAUIMM010000556.1, forward strand.
ACCGTCAATCAGTATGTCGGGCATCGGGCTCCCGGTGTAGGTAAAATGACAAGTGTCAGGATTTCGGCGCCTGTCATTAGACCCCTGCCGGGATTAGACAGTCGGGAAGCCGGCGGTCGGCATTTTGACCGTCTACTCCCTGACTGCATCCCATTTATTATATGTATCGAACAGCAGCATTGCCACCATTTCTCAACGCCTTACCTCCGATTGTAAGATAAAAGGAGAATACTATCAGCTAAAAACAAAATAAATTGATACTTTTGTTGCAAACTGAGACCAGCGATATATTTAAAAGCTAGGAAAAGACAACTGTGTTCCTTGTATTACAATTAACTTAGACCTGCAAAACATCTATTTAGCATAGGACTGTGAATTTACAAAACTCAGACGACTAGATAAGATGCTATAGCGATCACAATTGAGTACTCCAATGGGAACTGTTTAACAGACTGTAAACTACATGAGCAGAACACCAATAAATGACATTTAATCTGATTTATTTGCTGATGAAATATAGCTCATATAATCAACGGAATTTTATTACAATTTACATTAAGAGCCTCCACCATTTTCTGTAAATGTATCTCCAGGCTGACCTTAAGACGCACCGGTTGGAAACGCTGGGCACATACCCAAGTGCAGGTTATCGTTACCAGTGATGCCTGGCACTACGTGAGGTTTCCTGAAACAGTGGTCTCACAGCGACAAGCTGCCTCCATGCTCCATCTGGCGCTCGCCCACTCTGTTGTGTATAATGCTGGTCATACTGATTAACTGGTCATTTCTCTGACAGGTGTTAAAGTCATATTCCCCTTTCCAGACACTGCTGTGCTGAGCATCGCACCAAGGGCAGATAGAAACATGGAATCAGTGTAAATGAATGCAAGGTGAGACAATAAAAATGCATTGGGGGCAGGGTCCTAGATTGCACACCCTAAGCACAATGTGAGGTGCTACCTGCTGAGACTAGTAGTGCTTCAAGCAGAAAAAAAGAAAAAAATGCAGGTGCACACTCTAACCATGCTAAACCTATTAATAATAATACTGCTATATGAAAACAAAGAGGTTCTTAGCATAATAATGGCCATAATTATGGGCCTGCCCACCGCGTCCAGGTGACCTCTATCAGGCAGGTCCCTAACACTTCTATGGAACAAATACAGGGCATGGGTCCCCCCAGGCCAATAGAAATGGCAACTTAGGTTAGAAGACACCATAGGACAAAGCAAATGTCCATGGATGAAGAGACAGGAGGTAATGATGGCCAAGTTTCTGAGAGCTAATATTTAAGAAGAGTGAGAAAGCAGGGAATAGGGGTGGGGGGAAATTAGCAGAAGGTGATGGTGGATGAGGAAGGAGTCATTATAGGATGGGATGGGGAAGGGAAAGGAGAGGATCAAGGGAAAGGAGAGGAAGGGCCACATAGGTGTAGAGAATGGTGAATAAGGAAGTTTTAAGTCAGCACTTGAAGGATTGGAGACTGGGGCAAGTCTATTAATGCGAGGCAGGCAGTTCTGAATGTAGGGAGCAGCACAGGAGAAGTCCCTAAGGCTGTATGAGGTGGTGGGAGGAGAGGAGAAAGGCATTGGCAGAATGCAGTGGGTGAGTGAGAGTTTTTCTTGACAAGGTTGGAGATGAAGTAGCGACAGACTCTAAAGTAGACTTTATAGGGGAGGATAAGCAGCTTGAATTGTGTTCTGGAGGGAATTGGAGGCCAATGGAGATGGGTACAGAGAGGCACAGTGAGAGAGTAGTAGCGGGAGAGGTACATTAGTCACAACACCACATTCAGGACAGATGCAGAGGGGGCACTCGTGTGATAGGAAGGCCAGGAAGGAGAAGATGCTAAGCTGGGCACCACAGGTAGAGATCACAAGGGAGCAGTAAGGGAGCAGGAAGGAAACCTATAAAAGATGGGGGCGTAAAGACCAAGGGAGCGATGGAGGTCAAGAAGGAAAGAATGGTCAACTGTGTCGAAAGAGAGGTCAAAGTGGCACTTAGTGGAAAGGAAGAAATCCTAACATTAAGGTCGAGGAAAGATTTAGTGGTGCGATTGTAAAACAAAGGTAAGTAGCAAGTATCTCAGAAGTTAGCAGCCATTCTCCGGATCCCAGGTACTGTAAGTATGGAAAGTTTGTGTTTGTCAGGTAAGTATGGGAGAATATTTTCTAAACACAAGTGTTACAATCACTTTTTACTATATTTATTTAGCTCAAACTCCACTTGATGGTCTGCTCCAGCTGAACCAAATCTCAGTTAGACAGCAAAAATAATTATAGCTTATAAGCGATACCAAGCAATAAAATGACACATTCACTAAACTAAACACAGGTCATTTCAAAATAGAACTAAACTCCTTAAGTCCTAGAACAGTTTAGTTATTATTCGACTTATACAACTTAAACACTGTATTATATATAACTATGTATTAAGATACCAATATGCGGCTGCTTACACTAGTTTAGTGTGGAGCCGGGAAAAATGTATCATGTGGACATAATTTCAATTGTCCTGACCTTGGCACAACATGGGCCCCAAAATGAGCATGACCTCACAGAAAATGTGTTGTAAAAGATATTTTCTTAGGCCAACACTTTGAGGGTTATTCGAGCAGATGAGGCCCCTTTTCTCTCTTCTGTTTGTCCAAAACTCAGATAAAACTGGGGTAGACTAATCCAGGATCTCAGTGCCCTCTGGGCTATACGTAATAGCCTGGGTTGCCTTATGGATGATGGGACTCATGAATTGGCAACAACTGTATCAAGGAATGAGAACTGAAGGTGCCCCGTAAAGAGAGTTACATAATATTTAGATATAGATGAGTGGAATAATTACTACTTTATCAAGGGCCTTAAATTAACTTGTGTAATAAAATGCAGGATGCACAGAGAAACAGACAAAGCACAGTTACATTATATAAGGAATTTCATCATCTTTGTTTTTTTATATAATAAACACCAGAGATGATCTCCAGAGCAGATAACTGGGACTTTCTTTAATTGCTTAAATAAATTGACAAATCCTGGTAATGACAGCAAAATGCCAGGAGATGGAGCCATTGAGTTACAACATAACTCAATGACTATTAAATCCAACATTGTGAACTTTTATTAAGGCTTAAAATATGTTGGCTTTGAAAAGTAAAACATTATCCTATATCCAATCATTAGTCACATACACTAGTTAGGTCCTTTGGGTCTTTTCTGCATACTTAACCCCCCAAAAACACAAGATTTAAAAAAAATTATAAACAACAAAACAAATAGAGAACCTCACACGGTGCGCCTGAGTACAAAATCTGAGGGGCACCTCACATAGCCCACCCCAAACAACACCCACCACATGGGGCAAACACAGGATTCCTGTTGGAGATGTTTGCAAATGTCTAATTCCAGAAAAAAGCAGACCCCCCCCCCCCCCCCAAAAAAAAAAAAAAGGTCAGTTATTCACATTGTATAAAGAAATATCTAATAATCAGGCTGCAAATATTTTAAAATTTGTTGAAAACATTTCCGGTGAACTTTTAGTGCTTAAGGTTAGTGTATAGGGGCATATTTATGAAATTAATTTTACGGGAAATCCTCTGAAATTGAATGTATAGCCGCAGATATCAGATATATTTACTTTGGTTCCCCCATTTCCTATTCCAATAGCAGCCCCCATAGGTAGCCATTGTAGCTTACAGGCTACAGAGCGCATATGTAACAGGGAGAGGGATCTGTAGGATCCCTCTCCGATAATGGCTGATTACATATATGCAGCCTGATGACCTTGCATGCCCAGTAGCAGGTTGAGGGGGTCTCGCAGCAGAAAGTAAAATCATCACAGTACCGATCACTTTACTTTACACATTGCAGGGATGGGCTCCTATCAGAGCGTCTGTACGTGACTGAGATTCGTAATACATCCCGAGGGCGCATCAATTATTATTACCGCAATAAGAAATCATAATTGCCGCGTCTAAAATCTGATTATTAATGAATAGGCTCCATAGTCTGTAACTGTCTTGTGATTTATGTTACTGGGGTTACTTACTTTAAACCCACTGGCCCTAAACTAAATAAATAAAGGATTAGAACAATATTATATACGTTATTACATTTTGTGTTTCCTGTCTTCTGTCTATGGAAGAAAACACAGCAGATGTGGGTTTGCGAATGCATCTCGCAGACACGTCGTAGGAAGAAATGGGTCAGCGTACAGATGGGTAAGGCATACGTACGCAGATGGAGATCACAAGTGCGTATGGATTGATCTAACCACTGTTACCATGAAATAGGGATTTCTGGGGGGTAACTAAGTGGAGACACAGAGGACGCACATTACCGTTCTGTCTAGAGGCCCTGATTCAGACCCGCTCACTGCCGGAGGCAGCTTGCAGGTCTGAAGGGCGTTTTTTTGACCGGCCTTCTGGCCACTCGCTAAGCTGTGGGTGTCCACACATAGCTTTAGCGAACAGCCAGGTGATGGTTGCGATGGTCCCCGACCATCGGGCTTGCGACGAGACACTTGTGGTAGGGTCTTGTCTGCCGCAAGCCCCAGTGAGCTTCCGGCTCTAATCGTGATGTCAGTAGGGCCGCCCCCAAACGGCAGGCGTTCCTTCGGGAACGTCTCCGTTTGGCAAGCCACCCCCCCCGACCCGCCTACAAAACGGGGCGAGTTGTTGATCGATATCAACAGCTGCCCCGTTTGTAGCGAGCCCCGAAGCGAGTGAATTTCTCACTCACTTCGGGGCTCGCGTACGCCGCGCATGTGCACTGCCCGGCCATCGACCAGCTTGCAATCGCTATGCGCTTGCGAGTGGGTCTGAATCAGGCCCAGAGTGTCATGAGTGGCGAGCCGAGGGCGTGTAACCCATCTTAAATGGTGTACAGACAGAGATGGAGCGCTTGTTTCAGGCGCTTATGATGAGGAATGCGGCCGCAGACAGTATAACAGTGGGCGGGACGGCATTCCATATGCAGACTCATGGCTAATCGGCATGTACGGGCAGATTCTCACATTAACATAAGATATTGAGCGACCATGGGTGTGCGGAGGGCAGTTGAGAGCTCTGGCGAGCCCTGATATGGGGGGTGGAGGGAAAAGCAGGGGGCGTGGCCAAATCTTGGAGATCAATGCGATTACCCCCACCTGTAACACTTTCCAGGGCTCTGCCCACTAACACTGGCCGCGCCGGTGCCTGTATGGCATGGGGCAGCTCAAGTGCACATGGGGCACAGTGAGAGGAGACTGGTGAGCAGCAGTGTCCACTGTCTTACTGCCCAGTGTGCCGCTGTGACCGCACTGCTATACAGGAACCGGGGTGGCCAGGAGTAGTGGACAGAGCAATGGGAGTGGTGTCTGACACGGTCCCCTACTGGGCCCCTCCTACCGCGCCAGGTAAGTAATACCCCCCCTCTCGGCACCCCAAGATGTGAGGAAAAGTGGACGCAGATGCGTTGGCCCTTAATTAAGGTCCACAGCAAAGATGAAGAAAAGCCCCACATACTGTGACTAATGGACATAACAGCATCACTAATTTTACTGGTCATGCGTCAGGTCACAGTGAACATTACTTCAGTCCGTAAAGTGTCTGCCTAAAATCTGTTTAAGTGACAGGTAAACTTTAAGGGCCTGATTCAGGTTGGATCGCAAGGCTGCTTTTGCACGCAGGCAGCCGATGTTTGCATCCTGTGCATGCGTATAAGATGCAGTGCGCGTGTGCGAACCAGGCGCTACGATCGGGGATGCAATCGCAGGCAGTACGCAGGCCCATTACTCAGTGATTGACAGGAAGCGCCGTTGCGCCGTCTGTGGGTGGTGACGGGGGTGGTCGTGCGAATACAGGCGGGTCAATGCATTCGAACGCCGTTGCAGGGGCGTGCATAAATTATCCACAGCGAACCCATACACAGCCTGAGTACTCAGTGCGTGCAGGAAGTTTAGCAATTCCTGCGGGAGGGTCATGTCAACCACTATTCTGCGCCTTGGTCCGATGGTTCTCGATTGTACCGATGTTTTCGCTGTCTTGCACATTATTACGGATGTGAGTGAAGGTAAGGGGGCATCTTTATGAAGTGCTGGGCGTCTCCATATTATGGTGCAGTGGCAGTGCGTGTGCATTCAGTAGCATATTTTCACAGCGGCCGGGTGCGTGTGATTGCAGACTTACGATCCGTGCTGAATCAGGGCTTGATTCAGACCCACTCGCGAGCGCTGAGCGCTCGCAAACAGGTCGATGTTGGCCCAGTGTACATACGCACGACGGAGCCGGCTCCATCGTGCGAATGCGCGAGACCCGGATAGCGACGGGCAGCGATGGCGAGTGACAGCACGCCCCCTTTGGTGGGCGTGCCGGGGGCGTGGCTGCCCAGACGGAGGCACTCCCATGGGAACGCCTACCGTCTGGGGCCGGCCCACTGACATCACAAGTGATGTCAGTGGGAGTGCTCTCGGCTCTGATAGAGCCGAAAGCATTCCAGGGCTTGCGGCAACGAGACCCTACCACAAGGGTCTCGTCGCAAGCCCGATGGTCGCGATGGTCTTGACCATCGCGACCATCTTCCTGACCACTCGCTATAGCTGTGGGTGGTCACCCACAGCTATACGAGCGGCCAGGAGGCCGCTCTAAAAATTAAGAAGGACGGCCCTGATTCAGAGCGAGCGCTCTGTCAGAGCGTCCGACTCTGAATCAGGGCCTCAGGGCCTGATTCAGAGCCGCTCGTAAGCGGCCACTCGTTCGCTCTGAGCGATGTTTGCACATCTGCGCATGCGTATGGGTCATAATGCGCATGCGCCAACCAGTCAGTGCGGTCGGAAATCGTGTGCTTGCAAAATAGCGAATGCCTGCTAATTTGAGTGACAGGATGAGGCGTTTGTGGGTGGTAACAGGGGAAGGTGCTTGAAAACGGGGAGTGGTGATCCGAACGCAGGCGTGCCAAACGGTCAAAACGGGCGTTTTAAGGGTGTGCATAATTAACAAAGCAGCGTCATCGACCACGTCAGTTGGTTGTCTTTTAGCCTGAACTGCTCGCATGATTGCGGTAGGAAAATGCTACCAAAAGAATAGCGAGTAGTTCATACGCCTTTCGATGTACTTGATTAATCTAATAAATAGCGGAGATGACGTATGATGTGAGCGGCCAAGGGGCGTCTTTACAAAATAGCGAGCGCATATTTCGTTCGCTCGCTCAGACATAGAGGCGTCAACAGACCGCAAAGAGCGAGCGCTCAATTTAAATAGCCGGCCCCTTTTTCTGAATGAGCGTCCGCAAATAGCGTCCGGCTCTGAATCAGTCTCTAAGTCCCATCTGAAATGAATGTGCAGAACTATTTCCAGATCCCTTCCTGCAGCCGCTCTGCTCATCCCAGGGACCGTTCTTCAGCTCCCCTTCATTATGCCGCTCATGTTCCTTTTCTAAACGTCATTTTTGCTGAAATGGATTTTGGTTCCTTATCCGTGTCCTGCAGACGGCGGTGTCCCTGGAATAGTATCTAACTCTGCTTCCAGCTTTATCTTCCGGGAATGTAAACTGGTTTTATTTACTGGGATGACAAAGAAAATATGAAATAAGCGCCGTCCCCCGGCCAGGATCCTCCGACAAACTTATCAGCTGTGAAATTATCTGGACATGATATTAGCAGAAGTGTCGCACGGTAAATTCTCTCTGCGGCTTTGCTCTGAAGCACACGGGGAGTTAAGTGACTACAACTGTCCGCCATTCATATTTAAATGGCCGGTGCACAGCCTTGGCGTCTCTGCTACAGTTATACTATCTATACGCCTGTGCATTGTGCGTGCTGTTGTAATGCCCTAGGAATTAATTTGTGGATTTTGTGAGTTGAACGTTATACCCAGATCACCACTGTTAATAGTTGTGGTTATAGAGGTGCTGGTTATTGATTAAGGTCCTTTACAGTTGATCGTCTAACAAATTATTTATGCACATTCCTGCACTGAGCATATGCGCAGAGTTATGTCCCCAGAACAATTTGGCGCTCTTTATATTCTGCAGAAATATGAATTTTCTAAGTGTCACTTGAAGCTTTTTCTTAAGGGTCCCATTGTGGCGGAGCAGGTGGGTTGAAAGTAGAGTGACCCTCGAATGCAGGTACAGTACAGGGAGACCATTATTTGTAAAAAATGACATTTCAAGTAAAAAAAAATCACACACAAAACTATTTTTCTTTTTGCTCTCAAAAGTATAGGAATAAATCACCATTGGCCGTCATATACGAAGGCTTTACACTTTAGTTTTGCACCAGTCTTGACGGTTATGAAGCTGGACAGCTGCCCTCAGTTTCTCCATAACCTAGAATTGCGCCTAGGTGTACGGATAGAAAGGAAAATCTCCAGAGACGAAACTGTGCAAGAGTGAGGCGCTCACATTAACATCCAACCTCCCATCACCTAAGCTCATTATGTTCTTGCTCCAAATGAAAGAAAGAGAAGCACCACCCAGAGAGTCCACAGAGGGAAGTATTAGGATCCAGCTGCTACACAGGAGCACTCTGATCCAACCCACCACTCGTGTAGATACAACACTTAATAAGATATGTAAAACGTTGGGCTGAGACTTATTAGGACACACGAGTCACGTTAGGGAGTAGCATTTCTCTGTCTCAAGCAATGGTACAATAGTTTAAAGAAGGGGGAAAGCACTCATCCCTAAAATGTGACAGGGAACACACACTGCAGGAAGACCAGCTGAAGTAGTGAGGGTGATAATTGTGTGGTGCGTGTACAGACCGGAGTTACATTGGTGGAGAAGTCTTTCAGTAACAGCGCTTCATTAAAGCCATACCGCAGCAAATAGGGCTATTCATCAACACTAAAATAAAGGTTTTAAGGACATTTTCCTTAATTACCGTTATTTTAGTATTCATGAACACACTTAACACAGGAGATATCACTGATATTATATATATACATCACTGATATCTCTTGGTTAAGTCTGCCTCTTTCATTTTCACACTCCCCATACATTAGTACATTAGTATGGGTACATTAGTACATTAGTATGGGTACATTAGGTGCTGGGCACTTCCCCAGTCTGACGTTACACGGGAAGCGTGCCATGCGGGCCCGCCTCCAAGTAATGTCACTTAGGGGGCGTGACCCATGATAATTAGGCCACACTCCCATTTTTGATTACGCACGACTAAGGGACGCGGGATACACAGGTAGACATAGGGTGCGGCTGCCCCTGCTTCCGGCCCTGCTCAGGACACATGTAATACAGACAGTCCTAGTGTCCCCTCACACTTAGAATACATGTACGACAGATAGTCCCTCAGGAGGTGGGTAGCCCTGGATGGCGGATGGCTCAGGGAAACCTGCCCACTCTTCCAGGCAGGTTTTGGGAACCTACCTGCTGTTCCAGGCACCCTGCAAACCACATGCAGGCGCCGTGGGGCAGTGGGAGTGCGTCCCCAGGGCTCTGCACTCTATGTGACTGCACTGCTTGCACACACCCATAGTTACAGCCCTGACCTCAGCACAATCACACACCCCTAGTTACGCCTCCGACCTCAGCACAAGCACCACAGCCCTAGTTACGGCCCGGACCTCAGCACAATCACACACCCCTAGTTACGGCTCTGACCTCAGCACAATCACACACCCCTAGTTACAGCCCTGACCTCAGCACAATCACACACCCCTAGTTACGCCTCTGAACACAGCGCAAGCACCACACCCCTAGTTACGCCTCTGAACACAGCGCAAGCACCACACCCCTAGTTACGGCCCGGACCTCAGCACAAGCACCACACCCCTAGTTACGGCTCTGACCTCAGCACAATCACACACCCCTAGTTACAGCCCTGACCTCAGCACAATCACACACCCCTAGTTACGCCTCTGAACACAGCGCAAGCACCACACCCCTAGTTACGCCTCTGAACACAGCGCAAGCACCACACCCCTAGTTACGGCCCGGACCTCAGCACAAGCACCACACCCCTAGTTACGCCTCTGACCTCAGCACAATCACACACCCCTAGTTACGCCTCTGACCTCAGCACAATCACACACCCCTAGTTACAGCCCTGACCTCAGCACAATCACACACCCCTAGTTACGCCTCCGACCTCAGCACAATCACACACCCCTAGTTACGCCTCTGACCTCAGCACAATCACACACCCCTAGTTACGCCTCCGACCTCAGCACAATCACACACCCCTAGTTACGCCTCCGACCTCAGCACAATCACACACCCCTAGTTACGCCTCCGACCTCAGCACAATCACACACCCCTAGTTACGCCTCTGACCTCAGCACAATCACACACCCCTAGTTACGCCTCTGACCTCAGCACAATCACACACCCCTAGTTACGCCTCTGATCTCAGCACAATCACACACCCCTAGTTACGCCTCTGACCTCAACACAATCACACACCCCTAGTTACGCCTCTGACCTCAGCACAATCACACACCCCTAGTTACGCCTCTGACCTCAGCACAATCACACACCCCTAATTACACCTCTGACCTCAGCACAATCACACACCCCTAGTTACACCTCTGACCTCAGCGCAATCACACACCCCTAGTTACGCCTCTGACCTCAGCATAATCACACACCCCTAATTACGCCTCTGACCACAGCACAGGCACCTCACCCCTAGTTACGCCTCTGACTTCAGCACAAGCACCACACCCCTAGTTATGCCTCTGACCTCAGCACAAGCACCACACCCCTAGTTACGCCTCTGACCTCAGCACAATCACACACCCCTAGTTACGCCTCTGAACTCAGCACAATCACACACCCCTAGTTACGCCTCTGACCTCAGCACAATCACACACCCCTAGTTACGCCTCTGAACTCAGCACAATCACACACCCCTATTTACGCCTCTGAACTCAGCACAATCACACACCCCTAGTTACGCCTCTAACCTCAGCACAATCACACACCCATATTTACGGCTCTGACCTCAGCACAATCACACACCCATAGTTACGGCTCTGACCTCAGCGCAATCAGACACCCCTAGTTACGCCTCTGACCTCAGCACAATCACACACCCCTAGTTACAGCCCTGACCTCAGCACAATCACACACCCCTAGTTACAGCCCTGACCTCAGCACAATCACACACCCCTAGTTACAGCCCTGACCTCAGCACAAGCACACACCCCTAGTTACGGCCCTGACCTCAGCACAATCACACACCCCTAGTTACGCCTCTGAACACAGCGCAAGCACCACACCCCTAGTTACGGCCCGGACCTCAGCACAATCACACACCCCTAGTTACGGCTCTGACCTCAGCACAATCACACACCCCTAGTTACGCCTCTGAACACAGCCCAAGCACCACACCCCTAGTTACGGCCCGGGCCTCAGCACAATCACACAACCCTAGTTACGGCTCTGACCTCAGCACAATCACACACCCCTAGTTACGCCTCTGAACACAGCGCAAGCACCACACCCCTAGTTACGGCCCGGACCTCAGCACAAGCACCACACCCCTAGTTACGGCTCTGACCTCAGCACAATCACACACCCCTAGTTACAGCCCTGACCTCAGCACAATCACACACCCCTAGTTACGCCTCCGACCTCAGCACAATCACACACCCCTAGTTACGCCTCTGACCTCAGCACAATCACACACCCCTAGTTACGCCTCTGACCTCAGCACAATCACACACCCCTAGTTACGCCTCCGACCTCAGCACAATCACACACCCCTAGTTACGCCTCTGACCTCAGCACAATCACACACCCCTAGTTACGCCTCTGACCTCAGCACAATCACACACCCCTAGTTACGCCTCTGACCTCAACACAATCACACACCCCTAGTTACGCCTCTGACCTCAGCACAATCACACACCCCTAGTTACGCCTCTGACCTCAGCACAATCACACACCCCTAATTACGCCTCTGACCTCAGCACAATCACACACCCCTAGTTACACCTCTGACCTCAGCGCAATCACACACCCCTAGTTACGCCTCTGACCTCAGCATAATCACACACCCCTAATTACGCCTCTGACCACAGCACAGGCACCTCACCCCTAGTTACGCCTCTGACTTCAGCACAAGCACCACACCCCTAGTTATGCCTCTGACCTCAGCACAATCACACACCCCTAGTTACGCCTCTGAACTCAGCACAATCACACACCCCTAGTTACGCCTCTGACCTCAGCACAGGCACCTCACCCCTAGTTATGCCTCTGACCTCAGCACAATCACACACCCCTAGTTACGCCTCTGAACTCAGCACAATCACACACCCCTATTTACGCCTCTGACCTCAGCACAATCACACACCCCCAGTTACGCCTCTAACCTCAGCACAATCACACACCCCTAGTTACGCCTCTAACCTCAGCACAATCACACACCCCTATTTACGCCTCTGACCTCAGCACAATCACACACCCCTAGTTACGGCTCTGACCTCAGCGCAATCAGACACCCCTAGTTACGCCTCTGACCTCAGCACAGGCACCACACCCATAGTTACGGCTCTGACCTCAGCACAATCACACACCCCTAGTTACGGCTCTGACCTCAGCACAATCACACACCCCTAATTACGCCTCTGACCTCAGCACAGGCACCACACCCATAGTTACGGCCCTGACCTCAGCACAATCACACACCCCTAGTTACGCCTCTGACCTCAGCACAATCACACACCCCTAGTTACGGCTCTGACCTCAGCACAGGCACCACACCCCAAGTTATGCCTCTGACCTCAGCACAATCACACACCCCTAGTTACGCCTCTGAACACAGCGCAAGCACCACACCCCTAGTTACGGCCCTGACCTCAGCACACGCACCACACCTCTAGTTAGGCCTCTGAACTCAGCACAAGTACCACACCCCTAGTTACACCTCTGACCTCAGCACAATCACACACCCCTAGTTACGCCTTTGACCTCAGCACAATCACACACCCCTAGTTACAGCCCTGAACTCAGCACAAGCACCACACCCCTAGTTACAGCCCTGACCTCAGTACAATCACACACCCCTAGTTACGCCTCTGACCTCAGCACAATCACACACCCCTAGTTACAGCCCTGACCTCAGCACAAGCACCACACCCCTAGTTACGCCTCTGAACACAGCGCAAGCACCACACCCCTAGTTACGGCCCGGACCTCAGCACAATCACACACCCCTAGTTACGGCTCTGACCTCAGCACAATCACACACCCCTAGTTACGCCTCTGAACACAGCGCAAGCACCACACCCCTAGTTACGGCCCGGACCTCAGCACAATCACACACCCCTAGTTACGGCTCTGACCTCAGCACAATCACACACCCCTAGTTACGCCTCTGAACACAGCGCAAGCACCACACCCCTAGTTACGGCCCGGACCTCAGCACAAGCACCACACCCCTAGTTACGGCTCTGATCTCAGCACAATCACACACCCCTAGTTACAGCCCTGACCTCAGCACAAGCACCACACCCCTAGTTACGGCCCTGACATCACCACAAGCACCACACCCCTAGTTACGCCTCCGACCTCAGCACAATCACACACCCCTAGTTACGCCTCTGACCTCAGCACAATCACACACCCCTAATTACGCCTCTGACCTCAGCACAGGCACCACACCCATAGTTACGGCCCTGACCTCAGCACAATCACACACCCCTAGTTACGCCTCTGACCTCAGCACAATCACACACCCCTAGTTACGGCTCTGACCTCAGCACAGGCACCACACCCCAAGTTATGCCTCTGACCTCAGCACAATCACACACCCCTAGTTACGCCTCTGAACACAGCGCAAGCACCACACCCCTAGTTACGGCCCTGACCTCAGCACACGCACCACACCTCTAGTTAGGCCTCTGAACTCAGCACAAGTACCACACCCCTAGTTACACCTCTGACCTCAGCACAATCACACACCCCTAGTTACGCCTTTGACCTCAGCACAATCACACACCCCTAGTTACAGCCCTGAACTCAGCACAAGCACCACACCCCTAGTTACAGCCCTGACCTCAGTACAATCACACACCCCTAGTTACGCCTCTGACCTCAGCACAATCACACACCCCTAGTTACAGCCCTGACCTCAGCACAAGCACCACACCCCTAGTTACGCCTCTGAACACAGCGCAAGCACCACACCCCTAGTTACGGCCCGGACCTCAGCACAATCACACACCCCTAGTTACGGCTCTGACCTCAGCACAATCACACACCCCTAGTTACGCCTCTGAACACAGCGCAAGCACCACACCCCTAGTTACGGCCCGGACCTCAGCACAATCACACACCCCTAGTTACGGCTCTGACCTCAGCACAATCACACACCCCTAGTTACGCCTCTGAACACAGCGCAAGCACCACACCCCTAGTTACGGCCCGGACCTCAGCACAAGCACCACACCCCTAGTTACGGCTCTGATCTCAGCACAATCACACACCCCTAGTTACAGCCCTGACCTCAGCACAAGCACCACACCCCTAGTTACGGCCCTGACATCACCACAAGCACCACACCCCTAGTTACGCCTCCGACCTCAGCACAATCACACACCCCTAGTTACGCCTCTGACCTCAGCACAATCACACACCCCTAGTTACGCCTCTGACCTCAGCACAATCACACACCCCTAGTTACGCCTCCGACCTCAGCACAATCACACACCCCTAGTTACGCCTCTGACCTCAGCACAATCACACACCCCTAGTTACGCCTCTGACCTCAGCACAATCACACACCCCTAGTTACGCCTCTGACCTCAACACAATCACACACCCCTAGTTACGCCTCTGACCTCAGCACAATCACACACCCCTAGTTACGCCTCTGACCTCAGCACAATCACACACCCCTAGTTACGCCTCTGAACACAGCGCAAGCACCACACCCCTAGTTACGGCTCGGACCTCAGCACAATCACACACCCCTAGTTACGGCTCTGACCTCAGCACAATCACACACCCCTAGTTACGCCTCTGAACACAGCGCAAGCACCACACCCCTAGTTACGTCCCGGACCTCAGCACAATCACACACCCCTAGTTACGGCTCTGACCTCAGCACAATCACACACCCCTAGTTACGCCTCTGAACACAGCGCAAGCACCACACCCCTAGTTACGGCCCGGACCTCAGCACAAGCACCACACCCCTAGTTACGGCTCTGATCTCAGCACAATCACACACCCCTAGTTACAGCCCTGACCTCAGCACAATCACACACCCCTAGTTACGCCTCCGACCTCAGCACAATCACACACCCCTAGTTACGCCTCTGACCTCAGCACAATCACACACCCCTAGTTACGCCTCTGACCTCAGCACAATCACACACCCCTAGTTACGCCTCGGACCTCAGCACAATCACACACCCCTAGTTACGCCTCTGACCTCAGCACAATCACACACCCCTAGTTACGCCTCTGACCTCAGCACAATCACACACCCCTAGTTACGCCTCTAACCTCAACACAATCACACACCCCTAGTTACGCCTCTGACCTCAGCACAATCACACACCCCTAGTTACGCCTCTGACCTCAGCACAATCACACACCCCTAATTACGCCTCTGACCTCAGCACAATCACACACCCCTAGTTACACCTCTGACCTCAGCGCAATCACACACCCCTAGTTACGCCTCTAACCTCAGCATAATCACACACCCCTAATTACGCCTCTGACCACAGCACAGGCACCTCACCCCTAGTTATGCCTCTGACCTCAGCACAATCACACACCCCTAGTTACGCCTCTGAACTCAGCACAATCACACACCCCTATTTACGCCTCTGACCTCAGCACAATCACACACCCCCAGTTACGCCTCTAACCTCAGCACAATCACACACCCCTAGTTACGCCTCTAACCTCAGCACAATCACACACCCCTATTTACGCCTCTGACCTCAGCACAATCACACACCCCTAGTTACGGCTCTGACCTCAGCGCAATCAGACACCCCTAGTTACGCCTCTGACCTCAGCACAGGCACAACACCCATAGTTACGGCTCTGACATCAGCACAATCACACACCCCTAATTACGCCTCTGACCTCAGCACAGGCACCACACCCATAGTTACGGCCCTGACCTCAGCACAATCACACACCCCTAGTTACGCCTCTGACCTCAGCACAATCACACACCCCTAGTTACGGCTCTGACCTCAGCACAGGCACCACACCCCAAGTTATGCCTCTGACCTCAGCACAATCACACACCCCTAGTTACGCCTCTGACCTCAGCACAATCACACACCCCTAGTTACGCCTCTGAACACAGCGCAAGCACCACACCCCTAGTTACGGCCCTGACCTCAGCACACGCACCACACCTCTAGTTACGCCTCTGAACTCAGCACAAGTACCACACCCCTAGTTACACCTCTGACCTCAGCACAATCACACACCCCTAGTTACGCCTTTGACCTCAGCACAATCACACACCCCTAGTTACAGCCCTGAACTCAGCACAAGCACCACACCCCTAGTTACAGCCCTGACCTCAGTACAATCACACACCCCTAGTTACGCCTCTGATCTCAGCACAATCACACACCCCTAGTTACAGCCCTGACCTCAGCACAAGCACCACACCCCTAGTTACGCCTCTGAACACAGCGCAAGCACCACACCCCTAGTTACGGCCCGGACCTCAGCACAATCACACACCCCTAGTTACGGCTCTGACCTCAGCACAATCACACACCCCTAGTTACGCCTCTGAACACAGCGCAAGCACCACACCCCTAGTTACGGCTCTGACCTCAGCACAATAACACACCCCTAGTTACGCCTCTGAACACAGCGCAAGCACCACACCCCTAGTTACGGCCCGGACCTCAGCACAAGCACCACACCCCTAGTTACGGCTCTGATCTCAGCACAATCACACACCCCTAGTTACAGCCCTGACCTCAGCACAAGCACCACACCCCTAGTTACGGCCCTGACATCAGCACAAGCACCACACCCCTAGTTACGCCTCCGACCTCAGCACAATCACACACCCCTAGTTACGCCTCTGACCTCAGCACAATCACACACCCCTAGTTACGCCTCTGACCTCAGCACAATCACACACCCCTAGTTACGCCTCCGACCTCAGCACAATCACACACCCCTAGTTACGCCTCTGACCTCAGCACAATCACACACCCCTAGTTACGCCTCTGACCTCAGCACAATCACACACCCCTAGTTACGCCTCTGACCTCAACACAATCACACACCCCTAGTTACGCCTCTGACCTCAGCACAATCACACACCCCTAGTTACGCCTCTGACCTCAGCACAATCACACACCCCTAATTACGCCTCTGACCTCAGCACAATCACACACCCCTAGTTACACCTCTGACCTCAGCACAATCACACACCCCTAGTTACGCCTCTGACCTCAGCACAATCACACACCCCTAATTACGCCTCTGACCTCAGCACAATCACACACCCCTAGTTACACCTCTGACCTCAGCGCAATCACACACCCCTAGTTACGCCTCTGACCTCAGCATAATCACACACCCCTAATTACGCCTCTGACCACAGCACAGGCACCTCACCCCTAGTTACGCCTCTGACTTCAGCACAAGCACCACACCCCTAGTTATGCCTCTGACCTCAGCACAATCACACACCCCTAGTTACGCCTCTGAACTCAGCACAATCACACACCCCTAGTTACGCCTCTGACCTCAGCACAGGCACCTCACCCCTAGTTATGCCTCTGACCTCAGCACAATCACACACCCCTAGTTACGCCTCTGAACTCAGCACAATCACACACCCCTATTTACGCCTCTGAACTCAGCACAATCACACACCCCTAGTTACGCCTCTGACCTCAGCACAATCACACACCCCTAGTTACGGCTCTGACCTCAGCGCAATCAGACACCCCTAGTTACGCCTCTGACCTCAGCACAGGCACCACACCCATAGTTACGGCTCTGACCTCAGCACAATCACACACCCCTAGTTACGGCTTTGACCTCAGCACAATCACACACCCCTAATTACGCCTCTGACCTCAGCACAGGCACCACACCCATAGTTACGGCCCTGACCTCAGCACAATCACACACCCCTAGTTACGCCTCTGACCTCAGCACAATCACACACCCCTAGTTACGGCTCTGACCTCAGCACAGGCACCACACCCCAAGTTATGCCTCTGACCTCAGCACAATCACACACCCCTAGTTACGCCTCTGACCTCAGCACAATCACACACCCCTAGTTACGCCTCTGAACACAGCGCAAGCACCACACCCCTAGTTACGGCCCTGACCTCAGCTCACGCACCACACCTCTAGTTAAGCCTCTGAACTCAGCACAAGTACCACACCCCTAGTTACGGCCCGGACCTCAGCACACGCACCACACCTCTAGTTACGCCTCTGAACTCTGCACAAGTACCACACCCCTAGTTACACCTCTGACCTCAGCACAATCACACACCCCTAGTTACGCCTTTGACCTCAGCACAATCACACACCCCTAGTTACAGCCCTGAACTCAGCACAAGCACCACACCCCTAGTTACAGCCCTGACCTCAGTACAATCACACACCCCTAGTTACGCCTCTGACCTCAGCACAATCACACAGCCCTAGTTACAGCCCTGACCTCAGCACAAGCACCACACCACACCACTAGTTACGCCTCTGAACACAGCGCAAGCACCACACCCCTAGTTACGGCCCGGACCTCAGCACAATCACACACCCCTAGTTACGGCTCTGACCTCAGCACAATCACACACCCCTAGTTACGCCTCTGAACAGAGCGCAAGCACCACACCCCTAGTTACGGCCCGGACCTCAGCACAATCACACACCCCTAGTTACGGCTCTGACCTCAGCACAATCACCCACCCCTAGTTACGCCTCTGACCTCAGCACAATCACACACCCCTAGATACGCCTCCGACCTCAGCACAATCACACACCCCTAGTTACGCCTCCGACCTCAGCACAATCACACACCCCTAGTTACGCCTCTGACCTCAGCACAATCACACACCCCTAGTTACGCCTCTGACCTCAGCACAATCACACACCCCTAGTTACGCCTCTGACCTCAACACAATCACACACCCCTAGTTACGCCTCTGACCTCAGCACAATCACACACCCCTAGTTACGCCTCTGACCTCAGCACAATCACACACACCTAATTACGCCTCTGACCTCAGCACAATCACACACCCCTAGTTACACCTCTGACCTCAGCGCAATCACACACCCCTAGTTACGCCTCTGACCTCAGCACAGGCACCTCACCCCTAGTTACACCTCTGACCTCAGCACAATCACACACCCCTAGTTACGCCTCTGAACTCAGCACAATCACACACCCCTATTTACGCCTCTGACCTCAGCACAATCACACACCCCTAGTTACGCCTCTAACCTCAGCACAATCACACACCCCTAGTTACGCCTCTGACCTCAACACAATCACACACCCCTAGTTACGCCTCTGACCTCAGCACAGTCACACACCCCTAGTTACGCCTCTGACCTCAGCACAATCACACACCCCTAATTACGCCTCTGACCACAGCACAGGCACCTCACCCCTAGTTACGCCTCTGACTTCAGCACAAGCACCACACCCCTAGTTACGCCTCTGACCTCAGCACAGGCACCTCACCCCTAGTTACACCTCTGACCTCAGCACAATCACACACCCCTAGTTACGCCTCTGAACTCAGCACAATCACACACCCCTATTTACGCCTCTGACCTCAGCACAATCACACACCCCTAGTTACGCCTCTAACCTCAGCACAATCACACACCCCTAGTTACGCCTTTGACCTCAACACAATCACACACCCCTAGTTACAGCCCTGAACTCAGCACAAGCACCACACCCCTAGTTACACCTCTGACCTCAGTACAATCACACACCCCTAGTTACGCCTCTGACCTCAGCACAATCACACACCCCTAGTTACAGCCCTGACCTCAGCACAAGCACCACACCCCTAGTTACGCCTCTGAACACAGCGCAAGCACCACACCCCTAGTTACGGCCCGGACCTCAGCACAATCACACACCCCTAGTTACGGCTCTGACCTCAGCACAATCACACACCCCTAGTTACGCCTCTGAACAGAGCGCAAGCACCACACCCCTAGTTACGGCCCGGACCTCAGCACAATCACACACCCCTAGTTACGGCTCTGACCTCAGCACAATCACACACCCCTAGTTACGCCTCTGAACACAGCGCAAGCACCACACCCCTAGTTACGGCCCGGACCTCAGCACAAGCACCACACCCCTAGTTACGGCTCTGATCTCAGCACAATCACACACCCCTAGTTACAGCCCTGACCTCAGCACAAGCACCACACCCCTAGTTACGGCCCTGACCTCAGCACAAGCACCACACCCCTAGTTACGCCTCCGACCTCAGCACAATCACACACCCCTAGTTACGCCTCTGACCTCAGCACAATCACACACCCCTAGTTACGCCTCTGACCTCAGCACAATCACACACCCCTAGTTACGCCTCCGACCTCAGCACAATCACACACCCCTAGTTACGCCTCTGACCTCAGCACAATCACACACCCCTAGTTACGCCTCTGACCTCAGCACAATCACACACCCCTAGTTACGCCTCTGACCTCAGCACAATCACACACCCCTAGTTACGCCTCTGACCTCAACACAATCACACACCCCTAGTTACGCCTCTGACCTCAGCACAATCACACACCCCTAGTTACGCCTCTGACCTCAGCACAATCACACACCCCTAATTACGCCTCTGACCTCAGCACAATCACACACCCCTAGTTACACCTCTGACCTCAGCGCAATCACACACCCCTAGTTACGCCTCTGACCTCAGCATAATCACACACCCCTAATTACGCCTCTGACCACAGCACAGGCACCTCACCCCTAGTTACGCCTCTGACTTCAGCACAAGCACCACACCCCTAGTTATGCCTCTGACCTCAGCACAATCACACACCCCTAGTTACGCCTCTGAACTCAGCACAATCACACACCCCTAGTTACGCCTCTGACCTCAGCACAGGCACCTCACCCCTAGTTATGCCTCTGACCTCAGCACAATCACACACCCCTAGTTACGCCTCTGAACTCAGCACAATCACACACCCCTATTTACGCCTCTGACCTCAGCACAATCACACACCCCCAGTTACGCCTCTAACCTCAGCACAATCACACACCCCTAGTTACGCCTCTAACCTCAGCACAATCACACACCCCTATTTACGCCTCTGACCTCAGCACAATCACACACCCCTAGTTACGGCTCTGACCTCAGCGCAATCAGACACCCCTAGTTACGCCTCTGACCTCAGCACAGGCACCACACCCATAGTTACGGCTCTGACCTCAGCACAATCACACACCCCTAGTTACGGCTCTGACCTCAGCACAATCACACACCCCTAATTACGCCTCTGACCTCAGCACAGGCACCACACCCATAGTTACGGCCCTGACCTCAGCACAATCACACACCCCTAGTTACGCCTCTGACCTCAGCACAATCACACACCCCTAGTTACGGCTCTGACCTCAGCACAGGCACCACACCCCAAGTTATGCCTCTGACCTCAGCACAATCACACACCCCTAGTTACGCCTCTGAACACAGCGCAAGCACCACACCCCTAGTTACGGCCCTGACCTCAGCACACGCACCACACCTCTAGTTAGGCCTCTGAACTCAGCACAAGTACCACACCCCTAGTTACACCTCTGACCTCAGCACAATCACACACCCCTAGTTACGCCTTTGACCTCAGCACAATCACACACCCCTAGTTACAGCCCTGAACTCAGCACAAGCACCACACCCCTAGTTACAGCCCTGACCTCAGTACAATCACACACCCCTAGTTACGCCTCTGACCTCAGCACAATCACACACCCCTAGTTACAGCCCTGACCTCAGCACAAGCACCACACCCCTAGTTACGCCTCTGAACACAGCGCAAGCACCACACCCCTAGTTACGGCCCGGACCTCAGCACAATCACACACCCCTAGTTACGGCTCTGACCTCAGCACAATCACACACCCCTAGTTACGCCTCTGAACACAGCGCAAGCACAACACCCCTAGTTACGGCCCGGACCTCAGCACAATCACACACCCCTAGTTACGGCTCTGACCTCAGCACAATCACACACCCCTAGTTATGCCTCTGAACACAGCGCAAGCACCACACCCCTAGTTACGGCCCGGACCTCAGCACAAGCACCACACCCCTAGTTACGGCTCTGATCTCAGCACAATCACACACCCCTAGTTACAGCCCTGACCTCAGCACAAGCACCACACCCCTAGTTACGGCCCTGACATCACCACAAGCACCACACCCCTAGTTACGCCTCCGACCTCAGCACAATCACACACCCCTAGTTACGCCTCTGACCTCAGCACAATCACACACACCTAGTAACGCCTCTGACCTCAGCACAATCACACACCCCTAGTTACGCCTCCGACCTCAGCACAATCACACACCCCTAGTTACGCCTCTGACCTCAGCACAATCACACACCCCTAGTTACGCCTCTGACCTCAGCACAATCACACACCCCTAGTTACGCCTCTGACCTCAACACAATCACACACCCCTAGTTACGCCTCTGACCTCAGCACAATCACACACCCCTAGTTACGCCTCTGACCTCAGCACAATCACACACCCCTAGTTACGCCTCTGAACACAGCGCAAGCACCACACCCCTAGTTACGGCTCGGACCTCAGCACAATCACACACCCCTAGTTACGGCTCTGACCTCAGCACAATCACACACCCCTAGTTACGCCTCTGAACACAGCGCAAGCACCACACCCCTAGTTACGTCCCGGACCTCAGCACAATCACACACCCCTAGTTACGGCTCTGACCTCAGCACAATCACACACCCCTAGTTACGCCTCTGAACACAGCGCAAGCACCACACCCCTAGTTACGGCCCGGACCTCAGCACAAGCACCACACCCCTAGTTACGGCTCTGATCTCAGCACAATCACACACCCCTAGTTACAGCCCTGACCTCAGCACAATCACACACCCCTAGTTACGCCTCCGACCTCAGCACAATCACACACCCCTAGTTACGCCTCTGACCTCAGCACAATCACACACCCCTAGTTACGCCTCTGACCTCAGCACAATCACACACCCCTAGTTACGCCTCAGACCTCAGCACAATCACACACCCCTAGTTACGCCTCTGACCTCAGCACAATCACACACCCCTAGTTACGCCTCTGACCTCAGCACAATCACACACCCCTAGTTACGCCTCTGACCTCAACACAATCACACACCCCTAGTTACGCCTCTGACCTCAGCACAATCACACACCCCTAGTTACGCCTCTGACCTCAGCACAATCACACACCCCTAATTACGCCTCTGACCTCAGCACAATCACACACCCCTAGTTACACCTCTGACCTCAGCGCAATCACACACCCCTAGTTACGCCTCTGACCTCAGCATAATCACACACCCCTAATTACGCCTCTGACCACAGCACAGGCACCTCACCCCTAGTTATGCCTCTGACCTCAGCACAATCACACACCCCTAGTTACGCCTCTGAACTCAGCACAATCACACACCCCTATTTACGCCTCTGACCTCAGCACAATCACACACCCCCAGTTACGCCTCTAACCTCAGCACAATCACACACCCCTAGTTACGCCTCTAACCTCAGCACAATCACACACCCCTATTTACGCCTCTGACCTCAGCACAATCACACACCCCTAGTTACGGCTCTGACCTCAGCGCAATCAGACACCCCTAGTTACGCCTCTGACCTCAGCACAGGCACAACACCCATAGTTACGGCTCTGACATCAGCACAATCACACACCCCTAATTACGCCTCTGACCTCAGCACAGGCACCACACCCATAGTTACGGCCCTGACCTCAGCACAATCACACACCCCTAGTTACGCCTCTGACCTCAGCACAATCACACACCCCTAGTTACGGCTCTGACCTCAGCACAGGCACCACACCCCAAGTTATGCCTCTGACCTCAGCACAATCACACACCCCTAGTTACGCCTCTGACCTCAGCACAATCACACACCCCTAGTTACGCCTCTGAACACAGCGCAAGCACCACACCCCTAGTTACGGCCCTGACCTCAGCACACGCACCACACCTCTAGTTACGCCTCTGAACTCAGCACAAGTACCACACCCCTAGTTACACCTCTGACCTCAGCACAATCACACACCCCTAGTTACGCCTTTGACCTCAGCACAATCACACACCCCTAGTTACAGCCCTGAACTCAGCACAAGCACCACACCCCTAGTTACAGCCCTGACCTCAGTACAATCACACACCCCTAGTTACGCCTCTGATCTCAGCACAATCACACACCCCTAGTTACAGCCCTGACCTCAGCACAAGCACCACACCCCTAGTTACGCCTCTGAACACAGCGCAAGCACCACACCCCTAGTTACGGCCCGGACCTCAGCACAATCACACACCCCTAGTTACGGCTCTGACCTCAGCACAATCACACACCCCTAGTTACGCCTCTGAACACAGCGCAAGCACCACACCCCTAGTTACGGCTCTGACCTCAGCACAATAACACACCCCTAGTTACGCCTCTGAACACAGCGCAAGCACCACACCCCTAGTTACGGCCCGGACCTCAGCACAAGCACCACACCCCTAGTTACGGCTCTGATCTCAGCACAATCACACACCCCTAGTTACAGCCCTGACCTCAGCACAAGCACCACACCCCTAGTTACGGCCCTGACATCAGCACAAGCACCACACCCCTAGTTACGCCTCCGACCTCAGCACAATCACACACCCCTAGTTACGCCTCTGACCTCAGCACAATCACACACCCCTAGTTACGCCTCTGACCTCAGCACAATCACACACCCCTAGTTACGCCTCCGACCTCAGCACAATCACACACCCCTAGTTACGCCTCTGACCTCAGCACAATCACACACCCCTAGTTACGCCTCTGACCTCAGCACAATCACACACCCCTAGTTACGCCTCTGACCTCAACACAATCACACACCCCTAGTTACGCCTCTGACCTCAGCACAATCACACACCCCTAGTTACGCCTCTGACCTCAGCACAATCACACACCCCTAATTACGCCTCTGACCTCAGCACAATCACACACCCCTAGTTACACCTCTGACCTCAGCACAATCACACACCCCTAGTTACGCCTCTGACCTCAGCACAATCACACACCCCTAATTACGCCTCTGACCTCAGCACAATCACACACCCCTAGTTACACCTCTGACCTCAGCGCAATCACACACCCCTAGTTACGCCTCTGACCTCAGCATAATCACACACCCCTAATTACGCCTCTGACCACAGCACAGGCACCTCACCCCTAGTTACGCCTCTGACTTCAGCACAAGCACCACACCCCTAGTTATGCCTCTGACCTCAGCACAATCACACACCCCTAGTTACGCCTCTGAACTCAGCACAATCACACACCCCTAGTTACGCCTCTGACCTCAGCACAGGCACCTCACCCCTAGTTATGCCTCTGACCTCAGCACAATCACACACCCCTAGTTACGCCTCTGAACTCAGCACAATCACACACCCCTATTTACGCCTCTGAACTCAGCACAATCACACACCCCTAGTTACGCCTCTGACCTCAGCACAATCACACACCCCTAGTTACGGCTCTGACCTCAGCGCAATCAGACACCCCTAGTTACGCCTCTGACCTCAGCACAGGCACCACACCCATAGTTACGGCTCTGACCTCAGCACAATCACACACCCCTAGTTACGGCTTTGACCTCAGCACAATCACACACCCCTAATTACGCCTCTGACCTCAGCACAGGCACCACACCCATAGTTACGGCCCTGACCTCAGCACAATCACACACCCCTAGTTACGCCTCTGACCTCAGCACAATCACACACCCCTAGTTACGGCTCTGACCTCAGCACAGGCACCACACCCCAAGTTATGCCTCTGACCTCAGCACAATCACACACCCCTAGTTACGCCTCTGACCTCAGCACAATCACACACCCCTAGTTACGCCTCTGAACACAGCGCAAGCACCACACCCCTAGTTACGGCCCTGACCTCAGCTCACGCACCACACCTCTAGTTAAGCCTCTGAACTCAGCACAAGTACCACACCCCTAGTTACGGCCCGGACCTCAGCACACGCACCACACCTCTAGTTACGCCTCTGAACTCTGCACAAGTACCACACCCCTAGTTACACCTCTGACCTCAGCACAATCACACACCCCTAGTTACGCCTTTGACCTCAGCACAATCACACACCCCTAGTTACAGCCCTGAACTCAGCACAAGCACCACACCCCTAGTTACAGCCCTGACCTCAGTACAATCACACACCCCTAGTTACGCCTCTGACCTCAGCACAATCACACAGCCCTAGTTACAGCCCTGACCTCAGCACAAGCACCACACCACACCACTAGTTACGCCTCTGAACACAGCGCAAGCACCACACCCCTAGTTACGGCCCGGACCTCAGCACAATCACACACCCCTAGTTACGGCTCTGACCTCAGCACAATCACACACCCCTAGTTACGCCTCTGAACAGAGCGCAAGCACCACACCCCTAGTTACGGCCCGGACCTCAGCACAATCACACACCCCTAGTTACGGCTCTGACCTCAGCACAATCACCCACCCCTAGTTACGCCTCTGACCTCAGCACAATCACACACCCCTAGATACGCCTCCGACCTCAGCACAATCACACACCCCTAGTTACGCCTCCGACCTCAGCACAATCACACACCCCTAGTTACGCCTCTGACCTCAGCACAATCACACACCCCTAGTTACGCCTCTGACCTCAGCACAATCACACACCCCTAGTTACGCCTCTGACCTCAACACAATCACACACCCCTAGTTACGCCTCTGACCTCAGCACAATCACACACCCCTAGTTACGCCTCTGACCTCAGCACAATCACACACACCTAATTACGCCTCTGACCTCAGCACAATCACACACCCCTAGTTACACCTCTGACCTCAGCGCAATCACACACCCCTAGTTACGCCTCTGACCTCAGCACAGGCACCTCACCCCTAGTTACACCTCTGACCTCAGCACAATCACACACCCCTAGTTACGCCTCTGAACTCAGCACAATCACACACCCCTATTTACGCCTCTGACCTCAGCACAATCACACACCCCTAGTTACGCCTCTAACCTCAGCACAATCACACACCCCTAGTTACGCCTCTGACCTCAACACAATCACACACCCCTAGTTACGCCTCTGACCTCAGCACAGTCACACACCCCTAGTTACGCCTCTGACCTCAGCACAATCACACACCCCTAATTACGCCTCTGACCACAGCACAGGCACCTCACCCCTAGTTACGCCTCTGACTTCAGCACAAGCACCACACCCCTAGTTACGCCTCTGACCTCAGCACAGGCACCTCACCCCTAGTTACACCTCTGACCTCAGCACAATCACACACCCCTAGTTACGCCTCTGAACTCAGCACAATCACACACCCCTATTTACGCCTCTGACCTCAGCACAATCACACACCCCTAGTTACGCCTCTAACCTCAGCACAATCACACACCCCTAGTTACGCCTTTGACCTCAACACAATCACACACCCCTAGTTACAGCCCTGAACTCAGCACAAGCACCACACCCCTAGTTACACCTCTGACCTCAGTACAATCACACACCCCTAGTTACGCCTCTGACCTCAGCACAATCACACACCCCTAGTTACAGCCCTGACCTCAGCACAAAACACCACACCCCTAGTTACGCCTCTGAACACAGCGCAAGCACCACACCCCTAGTTACGGCCCGGACCTCAGCACAATCACACACCCCTAGTTACGGCTCTGACCTCAGCACAATCACACACCCCTAGTTACGCCTCTGAACAGAGCGCAAGCACCACACCCCTAGTTACGGCCCGGACCTCAGCACAATCACACACCCCTAGTTACGGCTCTGACCTCAGCACAATCACACACCCCTAGTTACGCCTCTGAACACAGCGCAAGCACCACACCCCTAGTTACGGCCCGGACCTCAGCACAAGCACCACACCCCTAGTTACGGCTCTGATCTCAGCACAATCACACACCCCTAGTTACAGCCCTGACCTCAGCACAAGCACCACACCCCTAGTTACGGCCCTGACCTCAGCACAAGCACCACACCCCTAGTTACGCCTCCGACCTCAGCACAATCACACACCCCTAGTTACGCCTCTGACCTCAGCACAATCACACACCCCTAGTTACGCCTCTGACCTCAGCACAATCACACACCCCTAGTTACGCCTCCGACCTCAGCACAATCACACACCCCTAGTTACGCCTCTGACCTCAGCACAATCACACACCCCTAGTTACGCCTCTGACCTCAGCACAATCACACACCCCTAGTTACGCCTCTGACCTCAGCACAATCACACGCCCCTAGTTACGCCTCTGACCTCAGCACAATCACACACCCCTAATTACGCCTCTGACCTCAGCACAATCACACACCCCTAGTTACGCCTCTGACCTCAGCGCAATCACACACCCCTAGTTACGCCTCTGACCACAGCACAGGCACCTCACCCCTAGTTACGCCTCTGACTTCAGCACAAGCACCACACCCCTAGTTACGCCTCTGACCTCAGCACAGGCACCTCACCCCTAGTTACACCTCTGACCTCAGCACAATCACACACCCCTAGTTACGCCTCCGACCTCAGCACAATCACACACCCCTAGTTACGCCTCTGACCTCAGCACAATCACACACCCCTAGTTACGCCTCTGACCTCAGCACAATCACACACCCCTAGTTACGCCTCCAACCTCAGCACAATCACACACCCCTAGTTACGCTTCTGACCTCAGCACAATCACACACCCCTAGTTACGCCTCTGACCTCAGCACAATCACACACCCCTAGTTACGCCTCTGAACACAGCGCAAGCACCACACCCCTAGTTACGGCTCTGACCTCAGCACAATAACACACCCCTAGTTACGCCTCTGAACACAGCGCAAGCACCACACCCCTAGTTACGGCCCGGACCTCAGCACAAGCACCACACCCCTAGTTACGGCTCTGATCTCAGCACAATCACACACCCCTAGTTACAGCCCTGACCTCAGCACAAGCACCACACCCCTAGTTACGGCCCTGACATCAGCACAAGCACCACACCCCTAGTTACGCCTCTGACCTCAGCACAGGCACCTCACCCCTAGTTACACCTCTGACCTCAGCACAATCACACACCCCTAGTTACGCCTCCGACCTCAGCACAATCACACACCCCTAGTTACGCCTCTGACCTCAGCACAATCACACACCCCTAGTTACGCCTCTGACCTCAGCACAATCACACACCCCTAGTTACGCCTCCAACCTCAGCACAATCACACACCCCTAGTTACGCTTCTGACCTCAGCACAATCACACACCCCTAGTTACGCCTCTGACCTCAGCACAATCACACACCCCTAGTTACGCCTCTGAACACAGCGCAAGCACCACACCCCTAGTTACGGCTCTGACCTCAGCACAATAACACACCCCTAGTTACGCCTCTGAACACAGCGCAAGCACCACACCCCTAGTTACGGCCCGGACCTCAGCACAAGCACCACACCCCTAGGCTCTGATCTCAGCACAATCACACACCCCTAGTTACAGCCCTGACCTCAGCACAAGCACCACACCCCTAGTTACGGCCCTGACATCAGCACAAGCACCACACCCCCTAGTTACGCCTCCGACCTCAGCACAATCACACACCCCTAGTTACGCCTCTAACCTCAGCACAATCACACACCCCTAGTTACGCCTCTGACCTCAGCACAATCACACACCCCTAGTTACGCCTCCGACCTCAGCACAATCACACACCCCTAGTTACGCCTCTGACCTCAGCACAATCACACACCCCTAGTTACGCCTCTGACCTCAGCACAATCACACACCCTAGTTACGCCTCTGACCTCAACACAATCACACACCCCTAGTTACGCCTCTGACCTCAGCACAATCACACACCCCTAGTTACGCCTCTGACCTCAGCACAATCACCCACCCCTAATTACGCCTCTGACCTCAGCACAATCACACACCCCTAGTTACACCTCTGACCTCAGCACAATCACACACCCCTAGTTACGCCTCTGACCTCAGCACAATCACACACCCCTAATTACGCCTCTGACCTCAGCACAATCACACACCCCTAGTTACACCTCTGACCTCAGCGCAATCACACACCCCTAGTTACGCCTCTGACCTCAGCATAATCACACACCCCTAATTACGCCTCTGACCACAGCACAGGCACCTCACCCCTAGTTACGCCTCTGACTTCAGCACAAGCACCACACCCCTAGTTATGCCTCTGACCTCAGCACAATCACACACCCCTAGTTACGCCTCTGAACTCAGCACAATCACACACCCCTAGTTACGCCTCTGACCTCAGCACAGGCACCTCACCCCTAGTTATGCCTCTGACCTCAGCACAATCACACACCCCTAGTTACGCCTCTGAACTCAGCACAATCACACACCCCTATTTACGCCTCTGAACTCAGCACAATCACACACCCCTAGTTACGCCTCTGACCTCAGCACAATCAAACACCCCTAGTTACGGCTCTGACCTCAGCGCAATCAGACACCCCTAGTTACGCCTCTGACCTCAGCACAGGCACCACACCCATAGTTACGGCTCTGACCTCAGCACAATCACACACCCCTAGTTACGGCTTTGACCTCAGCACAATCACACACCCCTAATTACGCCTCTGACCTCAGCACAGGCACCACACCCATAGTTACGGCCCTGACCTCAGCACAATCACACACCCCTAGTTACGCCTCTGACCTCAGCACAATCACACACCCCTAGTTACGGCTCTGGACCTCAGCACAGGCACCACACCCCAAGTTATGCCTCTGACCTCAGCACAATCACACACCCCTAGTTACGCCTCTGACCTCAGCACAATCACACACCCCTAGTTACGCCTCTGAACACAGCGCAAGCACCACACCCCTAGTTACGGCCCTGACCTCAGCTCATGCACCACACCTCTAGTTACGCCTCTGAACTCAGCACAAGTACCACACCCCTAGTTACGGCCCGGACCTCAGCACACGCACCACACCTCTAGTTACGCCTCTGAACTCTGCACAAGTACCACACCCCTAGTTACACCTCTGACCTCAGCACAATCACACACCCCTAGTTACGCCTTTGACCTCAGCACAATCACACACCCCTAGTTACAGCCCTGAACTCAGCACAAGCACCACACCCCTAGTTACAGCCCTGACCTCAGTACAATCACACACCCCTAGTTACGCCTCTGACCTCAGCACAATCACACAGCCCTAGTTACAGCCCTGACCTCAGCACAAGCACCACACCACACCACTAGTTACGCCTCTGAACACAGCGCAAGCACCACACCCCTAGTTACGGCCCGGACCTCAGCACAATCACACACCCCTAGTTACGGCTCTGACCTCAGCACAATCACACACCCCTAGTTACGCCTCTGAACAGAGCGCAAGCACCACACCCCTAGTTACGGCCCGGACCTCAGCACAATCACACACCCCTAGTTACGGCTCTGACCTCAGCACAATCACACACCCCTAGTTACGCCTCTGAACACAGCGCAAGCACCACACCCCTAGTTACGGCCCGGACCTCAGCACAAGCACCACACCCCTAGTTACGGCTCTGATCTCAGCACAATCACACACCCCTAGTTACAGCCCTGACCTCAGCACAAGCACCACACCCCTAGTTACGGCCCTGACCTCAGCACAATCACACACCCCTAGTTACGCCTCCGACCTCAGCACAATCACCCACCCCTAGTTACGCCTCTGACCTCAGCACAATCACACACCCCTAGATACGCCTCCGACCTCAGCACAATCACACAACCCTAGTTACGCCTCCGACCTCAGCACAATCACACACCCCTAGTTACGCCTCTGACCTCAGCACAATCACACACCCCTAGTTACGCCTCTGACCTCAGCACAATCACACACCCCTAGTTACGCCTCTGACCTCAGCACAATCACACACCCCTAGTTACGCCTCTGACCTAAACACAATCACACACCCCTAGTTACGCCTCTGACCTCAGCACAATCACACACCCCTAGTTACGCCTCTGACCTCAGCACAATCACACACACCTAATTACGCCTCTGACCTCAGCACAATCACACACCCCTAGTTACACCTCTGACCTCAGCGCAATCACACACCCCTAGTTACGCCTCTGACCTCAGCACAGGCACCTCACCCCTCGTTACACCTCTGACCTCAGCACAATCACACACCCCTAGTTACGCCTCTGAACTCAGCACAATCACACACCCCTATTTACGCCTCTGACCTCAGCACAATCACACACCCCTAGTTACGCCTCTAACCTCAGCACAATCACACACCCCTAGTTACGCCTCTGACCTCAACACAATCACACACCCCTAGTTACGCCTCTGACCTCAGCACAATCACACACCCCTAGTTACGCCTCTGACCTCAGCACAATCACACACCCCTAATTACGCCTCTGACCACAGCACAGGCACCTCACCCCTAGTTACGCCTCTGACTTCAGCACAAGCACCACACCCCTAGTTACGCCTCTGACCTCAGCACAGGCACCTCACCCCTAGTTACACCTCTGACCTCAGCACAATCACACACCCCTAGTTACGCCTCTGAACTCAGCACAATCACACACCCCTATTTACGCCTCTGACCTCAGCACAATCACACACCCCTAGTTACGCCTCTAACCTCAGCACAATCACACACCCCTAGTTACGCCTTTGACCTCAACACAATCACACACCCCTAGTTACAGCCCTGAACTCAGCACAAGCACCACACCCCTAGTTACAGCCCTGACCTCAGTACAATCACACACCCCTAGTTACGCCTCTGACCTCAGCACAATCACACACCCCTAGTTACAGCCCTGACCTCAGCACAAGCACCACACCCCTAGTTACGCCTCTGAACACAGCGCAAGCACCACACCCCTAGTTACGGCCCGGACCTCAGCACAATCACACACCCCTAGTTACGGCTCTGACCTCAGCACAATCACACACCCCTAGTTACGCCTCTGAACAGAGCGCAAGCACCACACCCCTAGTTACGGCCCGGACCTCAGCACAATCACACACCCCTAGTTACGGCTCTGACCTCAGCACAATCACACACCCCTAGTTACGCCTCTGAACACAGCGCAAGCACCACACCCCTAGTTACGGCCCGGACCTCAGCACAAGCACCACACCCCTAGTTACGGCTCTGATCTCAGCACAATCACACACCCCTAGTTACAGCCCTGACCTCAGCACAAGCACCACACCCCTAGTTACGGCCCTGACCTCAGCACAAGCACCACACCCCTAGTTACGCCTCCGACCTCAGCACAATCACACACCCCTAGTTACGCCTCTGACCTCAGCACAATCACACACCCCTAGTTACGCCTCTGACCTCAGCACAATCACACACCCCTAGTTACGCCTCCGACCTCAGCACAATCACACACCCCTAGTTACGCCTCTGACCTCAGCACAATCACACACCCCTAGTTACGCCTCTGACCTCAGCACAATCACACACCCCTAGTTACGCCTCTGACCTCAGCACAATCACACACCCCTAGTTACGCCTCTGACCTCAGCACAATCACACACCCCTATTTACGCCTCTGACCTCAGCACAATCACACACCCCTAGTTACGCCTCTGACCTCAGCGCAATCACACACCCCTAGTTACGCCTCTGACCACAGCACAGGCACCTCACCCCTAGTTACGCCTCTGACTTCAGCACAAGCACCACACCCCTAGTTACGCCTCTGACCTCAGCACAGGCACCTCACCCCTAGTTACACCTCTGACCTCAGCACAATCACACACCCCTAGTTACGCCTCCGACCTCAGCACAATCACACACCCCTAGTTACGCCTCTGACCTCAGCACAATCACACACCCCTAGTTACGCCTCTGACCTCAGCACAATCACACACCCCTAGTTACGCCTCCGACCTCAGCACAATCACACACCCCTAGTTACGCCTCTGACCTCAGCACAATCACACACCCCTAGTTACGCCTCTGACCTCAGCACAATCACACACCCCTAGTTACGCCTCTGACCTCAACACAATCACACACCCCTAGTTACGCCTCTGACCTCAGCACAATCACACACCCCTAGTTACGCCTCTGACCTCAGCACAATCACACACCCCTAGTTACGCCTCTGAACACAGCGCAAGCACCACACCCCTAGTTACGGCCCGGACCTCAGCACAATCACACACCCCTAGTTACGGCTCTGACCTCAGCACAATCACACACCCCTAGTTACGCCTCTGAACACAGCGCAAGCACCACACCCCTAGTTACGGCCCGGACCTCAGCACAATCACACACCCCTAGTTACGGCTCTGACCTCAGCACAATCACACACCCCTAGTTACGCCTCTGAACACAGCGCAAGCACCACACCCCTAGTTACGGCCCGGACCTCAGCACAAGCACCACACCCCTAGTTACGGCTCTGATCTCAGCACAATCACACACCCCTAGTTACAGCCCTGACCTCAGCACAATCACACACCCCTAGTTACGCCTCCGACCTCAGCACAATCACACACCCCTAGTTACGCCTCTGACCTCAGCACAATCACACACCCCTAGTTACGCCTCTGACCTCAGCACAATCACACACCCCTAGTTACGCCTCCGACCTCAGCACAATCACACACCCCTAGTTACGCCTCTGACCTCAGCACAATCACACACCCCTAGTTACGCCTCTGACCTCAGCACAATCACACACCCCTAGTTACGCCTCTGACCTCAACACAATCACACACCCCTAGTTACGCCTCTGACCTCAGCACAATCACACACCCCTAGTTACGCCTCTGACCTCAGCACAATCACACACCCCTAATTACGCCTCTGACCTCAGCACAATCACACACCCCTAGTTACACCTCGGACCTCAGCGCAATCACACACCCCTAGTTACGCCTCTGACCTCAGCATAATCACACACCCCTAATTACGCCTCTGACCACAGCACAGGCACCTCACCCCTAGTTACGCCTCTGACTTCAGCACAAGCACCACACCCCTAGTTATGCCTCTGACCTCAGCACAATCACACACCCCTAGTTACGCCTCTGAACTCAGCACAATCACACACCCCTAGTTACGCCTCTGACCTCAGCACAGGCACCTCACCCCTAGTTATGCCTCTGACCTCAGCACAATCACACACCCCTAGTTACGCCTCTGAACTCAGCACAATCACACACCCCTATTTACGCCTCTGACCTCAGCACAATCACACACCCCCAGTTACGCCTCTAACCTCAGCACAATCACACACCCCTAGTTACGCCTCTAACCTCAGCACAATCA
Source organism: Taudactylus pleione (assembly GCA_031769625.1). Taxonomy (NCBI): domain Eukaryota; kingdom Metazoa; phylum Chordata; class Amphibia; order Anura; family Myobatrachidae; genus Taudactylus; species Taudactylus pleione. Next base: position 770,316 of record JAUIMM010000556.1, read on the forward strand.
CACACCCCTATTTACGCCTCTGACCTCAGCACAATCACACACCCCTAGTTACGGCTCTGACCTCAGCGCAATCAGACACCCCTAGTTACGCCTCTGACCTCAGCACAGGCACCACACCCATAGTTACGGCTCTGACCTCAGCACAATCACACACCCCTAGTTACGGCTCTGACCTCAGCACAATCACACACCCCTAATTACGCCTCTGACCTCAGCACAGGCACCACACCCATAGTTACGGCCCTGACCTCAGCACAATCACACACCCCTAGTTACGCCTCTGACCTCAGCACAATCACACACCCCTAGTTACGGCTCTGACCTCAGCACAGGCACCACACCCCAAGTTATGCCTCTGACCTCAGCACAATCACACACCCCTAGTTACGCCTCTGACCTCAGCACAATCACACACCCCTAGTTACGCCTCTGACCTCAGCACAATCACACACCCCTAGTTACGCCTCTGAACACAGCGCAAGCACCACACCCCTAGTTACGGCCCTGACCTCAGCACACGCACCACACCTCTAGTTACGCCTCTGAACTCAACACAAGTACCACACCCCTAGTTACACCTCTGACCTCAGCACAATCACACACCCCTAGTTACAGCCCTGAACTCAGCACAAGCACCACACCCCTAGTTACAGCCCTGACCTCAGTACAATCACACACCCCTAGTTACGCCTCTGACCTCAGCACAATCACACACCCCTAGTTACAGCCCTGACCTCAGCACAAGCACCACACCCCTAGTTACGCCTCTGAACACAGCGCAAGCACCACACCCCTAGTTACGGCCCGGACCTCAGCACAATCACACACCCCTAGTTACGCCTCTGAACACAGCGCAAGCACCACACCCCTAGTTACGGCTCTGACCTCAGCACAATAACACACCCCTAGTTACGCCTCTGAACACAGCGCAAGCACCACACCCCTAGTTACGGCCCGGACCTCAGCACAAGCACCACACCCCTAGTTACGGCTCTGATCTCAGCACAATCACACACCCCTAGTTACAGCCCTGACCTCAGCACAAGCACCACACCCCTAGTTACGGCCCTGACATCAGCACAAGCACCACACCCCTAGTTACGCCTCCGACCTCAGCACAATCACACACCCCTAGTTACGCCTCTGACCTCAGCACAATCACACACCCCTAGTTACGCCTCTGACCTCAGCACAATCACACACCCCTAGTTACGCCTCCGACCTCAGCACAATCACACACCCCTAGTTACGCCTCTGACCTCAGCACAATCACACACCCCTAGTTACGCCTCTGACCTCAGCACAATCACACACCCCTAGTTACGCCTCTGACCTCAACACAATCACACACCCCTAGTTACGCCTCTGACCTCAGCACAATCACACACCCCTAGTTACGCCTCTGACCTCAGCACAATCACACACCCCTAATTACGCCTCTGACCTCAGCACAATCACACACACCTAGTTACACCTCTGACCTCAGCACAATCACACACCCCTAGTTACGCCTCTGACCTCAGCACAATCACACACCCCTAATTACGCCTCTGACCTCAGCACAATCACACACCCCTAGTTACACCTCTGACCTCAGCGCAATCACACACCCCTAGTTACGCCTCTGACCTCAGCATAATCACACACCCCTAATTACGCCTCTGACCACAGCACAGGCACCTCACCCCTAGTTACGCCTCTGACTTCAGCACAAGCACCACACCCCTAGTTATGCCTCTGACCTCAGCACAATCACACACCCCTAGTTACGCCTCTGACCTCAGCACAGGCACCTCACCCCTAGTTATGCCTCTGACCTCAGTACAATCACACACCCCTAGTTACGCCTCTGACTTCAGCACAAGCACCACACCCCTAGTTACGCCTCTGAACTCAGCACAATCACACACCCCTAGTTACGCCTCTGACCTCAGCACAGGCACCTCACCCCTAGTTATGCCTCTGACCTCAGTACAATCACACACCCCTAGTTACGCCTCTGAACTCAGCACAATCACACACCCCTATTTACGCCTCTGAACTCAGCACAATCACACACCCCTAGTTACGCCTCTAACCTCAGCACAATCACACACCCCTATTTACGCCTCTGACCTCAGCACAATCACACACCCCTAGTTACGGCTCTGACCTCAGCGCAATCAGACACCCCTAGTTACGCCTCTGACCTCAGCACAGGCACCACACCCATAGTTACGGCTCTGACCTCAGCACAATCACACACCCCTAGTTACGGCTCTGACCTCAGCACAATCACAAACCCCTAATTACGCCTCTGACCTCAGCACAGGCACCACACCCATAGTTACGGCCCTGACCTCAGCACAATCACACACCCCTAGTTACGCCTCTGACCTCAGCACAATCACACACACCTAGTTACGGCTCTGACCTCAGCACAGGCACCACACCCCAAGTTATGCCTCTGACCTCAGCACAATCACACACCCCTAGTTACGCCTCTGACCTCAGCACAATCACACACCCCTAGTTACGCCTCTGAACACAGCGCAAGCACCACACCCCTAGTTACGGCCCTGACCTCAGCTCACGCACCACACCTCTAGTTACGCCTCTGAACTCAGCACAAGTACCACACCCCTAGTTACGGCCCGGACCTCAGCACACGCACCACACCTCTAGTTACGCCTCTGAACTCTGCACAAGTACCACACCCCTAGTTACACCTCTGACCTCAGCACAATCACACACCCCTAGTTACGCCTTTGACCTCAGCACAATCACACACCCCTAGTTACGCCTCTGACCTCAGCACAATCACACACCCCTAGTTACAGCCCTGACCTCAGCACAAGCACCACACCACTAGTTACGCCTCTGAACACAGCGCAAGCACCACACCCCTAGTTACGGCCCGGACCTCAGCACAATCACACACCCCTAGTTACGGCTCTGACCTCAGCACAATCACACACCCCTAGTTACGCCTCTGAACAGAGCGCAAGCACCACACCCCTAGTTACGGCCCGGACCTCAGCACAATCACACACCCCTAGTTACGGCTCTGACCTCAGCACAATCACACGCCTCTAGTTACGCCTCTGAACACAGCGCAAGCACCACACCCCTAGTTACGGCCCGGACCTCAGCACAAGCACCACACCCCTAGTTACGGCTCTGATCTCAGCACAATCACACACCCCTAGTTACAGCCCTGACCTCAGCACAAGCACCACACCCCTAGTTACGGCCCTGACCTCAGCACAAGCACCACACCCCTAGTTACGCCTCCGACCTCAGCACAATCACCCACCCCTAGTTACGCCTCTGACCTCAGCACAATCACACACCCCTAGTTACGCCTCTGACCTCAGCACAATCACACACCCCTAGTTACGCCTCCGACCTCAGCACAATCACACACCCCTAGTTACGCCTCTGACCTCAGCACAATCACACACCCCTAGTTAGGCCTCTGACCTCAGCACAATCACACACCCCTAGTTACGCCTCTGACCTCAACACAATCACACACCCCTAGTTACGCCTCTGACCTCAGCACAATCACACACCCCTAGTTACGCCTCTGACCTCAGCACAATCACACACCCCTAGTTACGCCTCTGACCTCAGCACAATCACACACCCCTAGTTACGCCTCCGACCTCAGCACAATCACACACCCCTAGTTACGCCTCTGACCTCAGCACAATCACACACCCCTAGTTACGCCTCTGACCTCAGCACAATCACACACCCCTAGTTACGCCTCTGACCTCAACACAATCACACACCCCTAGTTACGCCTCTGACCTCAGCACAATCACACACCCCTAGTTACGCCTCTGACCTCAGCACAATCACACACCCCTAATTACGCCTCTGACCTCAGCACAATCACACACACCTAGTTACACCTCTGACCTCAGCACAATCACACACCCCTAGTTACGCCTCTGACCTCAGCACAATCACACACCCCTAATTACGCCTCTGACCTCAGCACAATCACACACCCCTAGTTACACCTCTGACCTCAGCGCAATCACACACCCCTAGTTACGCCTCTGACCTCAGCATAATCACACACCCCTAATTACGCCTCTGACCACAGCACAGGCACCTCACCCCTAGTTACGCCTCTGACTTCAGCACAAGCACCACACCCCTAGTTATGCCTCTGACCTCAGCACAATCACACACCCCTAGTTACGCCTCTGACCTCAGCACAGGCACCTCACCCCTAGTTATGCCTCTGACCTCAGTACAATCACACACCCCTAGTTACGCCTCTGACTTCAGCACAAGCACCACACCCCTAGTTACGCCTCTGAACTCAGCACAATCACACACCCCTAGTTACGCCTCTGACCTCAGCACAGGCACCTCACCCCTAGTTATGCCTCTGACCTCAGTACAATCACACACCCCTAGTTACGCCTCTGAACTCAGCACAATCACACACCCCTATTTACGCCTCTGAACTCAGCACAATCACACACCCCTAGTTACGCCTCTAACCTCAGCACAATCACACACCCCTATTTACGCCTCTGACCTCAGCACAATCACACACCCCTAGTTACGGCTCTGACCTCAGCGCAATCAGACACCCCTAGTTACGCCTCTGACCTCAGCACAGGCACCACACCCATAGTTACGGCTCTGACCTCAGCACAATCACACACCCCTAGTTACGGCTCTGACCTCAGCACAATCACAAACCCCTAATTACGCCTCTGACCTCAGCACAGGCACCACACCCATAGTTACGGCCCTGACCTCAGCACAATCACACACCCCTAGTTACGCCTCTGACCTCAGCACAATCACACACACCTAGTTACGGCTCTGACCTCAGCACAGGCACCACACCCCAAGTTATGCCTCTGACCTCAGCACAATCACACACCCCTAGTTACGCCTCTGACCTCAGCACAATCACACACCCCTAGTTACGCCTCTGAACACAGCGCAAGCACCACACCCCTAGTTACGGCCCTGACCTCAGCTCACGCACCACACCTCTAGTTACGCCTCTGAACTCAGCACAAGTACCACACCCCTAGTTACGGCCCGGACCTCAGCACACGCACCACACCTCTAGTTACGCCTCTGAACTCTGCACAAGTACCACACCCCTAGTTACACCTCTGACCTCAGCACAATCACACACCCCTAGTTACGCCTTTGACCTCAGCACAATCACACACCCCTAGTTACGCCTCTGACCTCAGCACAATCACACACCCCTAGTTACAGCCCTGACCTCAGCACAAGCACCACACCACTAGTTACGCCTCTGAACACAGCGCAAGCACCACACCCCTAGTTACGGCCCGGACCTCAGCACAATCACACACCCCTAGTTACGGCTCTGACCTCAGCACAATCACACACCCCTAGTTACGCCTCTGAACAGAGCGCAAGCACCACACCCCTAGTTACGGCCCGGACCTCAGCACAATCACACACCCCTAGTTACGGCTCTGACCTCAGCACAATCACACGCCCCTAGTTACGCCTCTGAACACAGCGCAAGCACCACACCCCTAGTTACGGCCCGGACCTCAGCACAAGCACCACACCCCTAGTTACGGCTCTGATCTCAGCACAATCACACACCCCTAGTTACAGCCCTGACCTCAGCACAAGCACCACACCCCTAGTTACGGCCCTGACCTCAGCACAAGCACCACACCCCTAGTTACGCCTCCGACCTCAGCACAATCACCCACCCCTAGTTACGCCTCTGACCTCAGCACAATCACACACCCCTAGTTACGCCTCTGACCTCAGCACAATCACACACCCCTAGTTACGCCTCCGACCTCAGCACAATCACACACCCCTAGTTACGCCTCTGACCTCAGCACAATCACACACCCCTAGTTAGGCCTCTGACCTCAGCACAATCACACACCCCTAGTTACGCCTCTGACCTCAACACAATCACACACCCCTAGTTACGCCTCTGACCTCAGCACAATCACACACCCCTAGTTACGCCTCTGACCTCAGCACAATCACACACCCCTAATTACGCCTCTGACCTCAGCACAATCACACACCCCTAGTTACACCTCTGACCTCAGCGCAATCACACACCCCTAGTTACGCCTCTGACCTCAGCACAGGCACCTCACCCCTAGTTACACCTCTGACCTCAGCACAATCACACACCCCTAGTTACGCCTCTGAACTCAGCACAATCACACACCCCTATTTACGCCTCTGACCTCAGCACAATCACACACCCCTAGTTACGCCACTAACCTCAGCACAATCACACACCCCTAGTTACGCCTCTGACCTCAACACAATCACACACCCCTAGTTATGCCTCTGACCTCAGCACAATCACACACCCCTAGTTACGCCTCTGACCTCAGCACAATCACACACCCCTAATTACGCCTCTGACCACAGCACAGGCACAACACCCCTAGTTACGCCTCTGACTTCAGCACAAGCACCACACCCCTAGTTACGCCTCTGACCTCAGCACAGGCACCTCACCCCTAGTTACACCTCTGACCTCAGCACAATCACACACCCCTAGTTACGCCTCTGAACTCAGCACAATCACACACCCCTATTTACGCCTCTGACCTCAGCACAATCACACACCCCTAGTTACGCCTCTAACCTCAGCACAATCACACACCCCTAATTACGCCTCTGACCTCAGCACAATCACACACACCTAGTTACACCTCTGACCTCAGCACAATCACACACCCCTAGTTACGCCTCTGACCTCAGCACAATCACACACCCCTAATTACGCCTCTGACCTCAGCACAATCACACACCCCTAGTTACACCTCTGACCTCAGCGCAATCACACACCCCTAGTTACGCCTCTGACCTCAGCATAATCACACACCCCTAATTACGCCTCTGACCACAGCACAGGCACCTCACCCCTAGTTACGCCTCTGACTTCAGCACAAGCACCACACCCCTAGTTATGCCTCTGACCTCAGCACAATCACACACCCCTAGTTACGCCTCTGAACTCAGCACAATCACACACCCCTAGTTACGCCTCTGACCTCAGCACAGGCACCTCACCCCTAGTTATGCCTCTGACCTCAGTACAATCACACACCCCTAGTTACGCCTCTGAACTCAGCACAATCACACACCCCTATTTACGCCTCTGAACTCAGCACAATCACACACCCCTAGTTACGCCTCTAACCTCAGCACAATCACACACCCCTATTTACGCCTCTGACCTCAGCACAATCACACACCCCTAGTTACGGCTCTGACCTCAGCGCAATCAGACACCCCTAGTTACGCCTCTGACCTCAGCACAGGCACCACACCCATAGTTACGGCTCTGACCTCAGCACAATCACACACCCCTAGTTACGGCTCTGACCTCAGCACAATCACAAACCCCTAATTACGCCTCTGACCTCAGCACAGGCACCACACCCATAGTTACGGCCCTGACCTCAGCACAATCACACACCCCTAGTTACGCCTCTGACCTCAGCACAATCACACACACCTAGTTACGGCTCTGACCTCAGCACAGGCACCACACCCCAAGTTATGCCTCTGACCTCAGCACAATCACACACCCCTAGTTACGCCTCTGACCTCAGCACAATCACACACCCCTAGTTACGCCTCTGAACACAGCGCAAGCACCACACCCCTAGTTACGGCCCTGACCTCAGCTCACGCACCACACCTCTAGTTACGCCTCTGAACTCAGCACAAGTACCACACCCCTAGTTACGGCCCGGACCTCAGCACACGCACCACACCTCTAGTTACGCCTCTGAACTCTGCACAAGTACCACACCCCTAGTTACACCTCTGACCTCAGCACAATCACACACCCCTAGTTACGCCTTTGACCTCAGCACAATCACACACCCCTAGTTACGCCTCTGACCTCAGCACAATCACACACCCCTAGTTACAGCCCTGACCTCAGCACAAGCACCACACCACTAGTTACGCCTCTGAACACAGCGCAAGCACCACACCCCTAGTTACGGCCCGGACCTCAGCACAATCACACACCCCTAGTTACGGCTCTGACCTCAGCACAATCACACACCCCTAGTTACGCCTCTGAACAGAGCGCAAGCACCACACCCCTAGTTACGGCCCGGACCTCAGCACAATCACACACCCCTAGTTACGGCTCTGACCTCAGCACAATCACACACCCCTAGTTACGCCTCTGAACACAGCGCAAGCACCACACCCCTAGTTACGGCCCGGACCTCAGCACAAGCACCACACCCCTAGTTACGGCTCTGATCTCAGCACAATCACACACCCCTAGTTACAGCCCTGACCTCAGCACAAGCACCACACCCCTAGTTACGGCCCTGACCTCAGCACAAGCACCACACCCCTAGTTACGCCTCCGACCTCAGCACAATCACCCACCCCTAGTTACGCCTCTGACCTCAGCACAATCACACACCCCTAGTTACGCCTCTGACCTCAGCACAATCACACACCCCTAGTTACGCCTCCGACCTCAGCACAATCACACACCCCTAGTTACGCCTCTGACCTCAGCACAATCACACACCCCTAGTTAGGCCTCTGACCTCAGCACAATCACACACCCCTAGTTACGCCTCTGACCTCAACACAATCACACACCCCTAGTTACGCCTCTGACCTCAGCACAATCACACACCCCTAGTTACGCCTCTGACCTCAGCACAATCACACACCCCTAATTACGCCTCTGACCTCAGCACAATCACACACCCCTAGTTACACCTCTGACCTCAGCGCAATCACACACCCCTAGTTACGCCTCTGACCTCAGCACAGGCACCTCACCCCTAGTTACACCTCTGACCTCAGCACAATCACACACCCCTAGTTACGCCTCTGAACTCAGCACAATCACACACCCCTATTTACGCCTCTGACCTCAGCACAATCACACACCCCTAGTTACGCCACTAACCTCAGCACAATCACACACCCCTAGTTACGCCTCTGACCTCAACACAATCACACACCCCTAGTTATGCCTCTGACCTCAGCACAATCACACACCCCTAGTTACGCCTCTGACCTCAACACAATCACACACCCCTAATTACGCCTCTGACCACAGCACAGGCACAACACCCCTAGTTACGCCTCTGACTTCAGCACAAGCACCACACCCCTAGTTACGCCTCTGACCTCAGCACAATCACACACCCCTATTTACGCCTCTGACCTCAGCACAATCACACACCCCTAGTTACGGCTCTGACCTCAGCGCAATCAGACACCCCTAGTTACGCCTCTGACCTCAGCACAGGCACCACACCCATAGTTACGGCTCTGACCTCAGCACAATCACACACCCCTAGTTACGGCTCTGACCTCAGCACAATCACAAACCCCTAATTACGCCTCTGACCTCAGCACAGGCACCACACCCATAGTTACGGCCCTGACCTCAGCACAATCACACACCCCTAGTTACGCCTCTGACCTCAGCACAATCACACACACCTAGTTACGGCTCTGACCTCAGCACAGGCACCACACCCCAAGTTATGCCTCTGACCTCAGCACAATCACACACCCCTAGTTACGCCTCTGACCTCAGCACAATCACACACCCCTAGTTACGCCTCTGAACACAGCGCAAGCACCACACCCCTAGTTACGGCCCTGACCTCAGCTCACGCACCACACCTCTAGTTACGCCTCTGAACTCAGCACAAGTACCACACCCCTAGTTACGGCCCGGACCTCAGCACACGCACCACACCTCTAGTTACGCCTCTGAACTCTGCACAAGTACCACACCCCTAGTTACACCTCTGACCTCAGCACAATCACACACCCCTAGTTACGCCTTTGACCTCAGCACAATCACACACCCCTAGTTACGCCTCTGACCTCAGCACAATCACACACCCCTAGTTACAGCCCTGACCTCAGCACAAGCACCACACCACTAGTTACGCCTCTGAACACAGCGCAAGCACCACACCCCTAGTTACGGCCCGGACCTCAGCACAATCACACACCCCTAGTTACGGCTCTGACCTCAGCACAATCACACACCCCTAGTTACGCCTCTGAACAGAGCGCAAGCACCACACCCCTAGTTACGGCCCGGACCTCAGCACAATCACACACCCCTAGTTACGGCTCTGACCTCAGCACAATCACACACCCCTAGTTACGCCTCTGAACACAGCGCAAGCACCACACCCCTAGTTACGGCCCGGACCTCAGCACAAGCACCACACCCCTAGTTACGGCTCTGATCTCAGCACAATCACACACCCCTAGTTACAGCCCTGACCTCAGCACAAGCACCACACCCCTAGTTACGGCCCTGACCTCAGCACAAGCACCACACCCCTAGTTACGCCTCCGACCTCAGCACAATCACCCACCCCTAGTTACGCCTCTGACCTCAGCACAATCACACACCCCTAGTTACGCCTCTGACCTCAGCACAATCACACACCCCTAGTTACGCCTCCGACCTCAGCACAATCACACACCCCTAGTTACGCCTCTGACCTCAGCACAATCACACACCCCTAGTTAGGCCTCTGACCTCAGCACAATCACACACCCCTAGTTACGCCTCTGACCTCAACACAATCACACACCCCTAGTTACGCCTCTGACCTCAGCACAATCACACACCCCTAGTTACGCCTCTGACCTCAGCACAATCACACACCCCTAATTACGCCTCTGACCTCAGCACAATCACACACCCCTAGTTACACCTCTGACCTCAGCGCAATCACACACCCCTAGTTACGCCTCTGACCTCAGCACAGGCACCTCACCCCTAGTTACACCTCTGACCTCAGCACAATCACACACCCCTAGTTACGCCTCTGAACTCAGCACAATCACACACCCCTATTTACGCCTCTGACCTCAGCACAATCACACACCCCTAGTTACGCCACTAACCTCAGCACAATCACACACCCCTAGTTACGCCTCTGACCTCAACACAATCACACACCCCTAGTTATGCCTCTGACCTCAGCACAATCACACACCCCTAGTTACGCCTCTGACCTCAACACAATCACACACCCCTAATTACGCCTCTGACCACAGCACAGGCACAACACCCCTAGTTACGCCTCTGACTTCAGCACAAGCACCACACCCCTAGTTACGCCTCTGACCTCAGCACAGGCACCTCACCCCTAGTTACACCTCTGACCTCAGCACAATCACACACCCCTAGTTACGCCTCTGAACTCAGCACAATCACACACCCCTATTTACGCCTCTGACCTCAGCACAATCACACACCCCTAGTTACGCCTCTAACCTCAGCACAATCACACACCCCTAGTTACGCCTTTGACCTCAGCACAATCACACACCCCTAGTTACAGCCTTGACCTCAGTACAATCACACACCCCTAGTTACGCCTCTGACCTCAGCACAATCACACACCCCTAGTTACAGCCCTGACCTCAGCACAAGCACCACACCCCTAGTTACGCCTCTGAACACAGCGCAAGCACCACACCCCTAGTTACGGCCCGGACCTCAGCACAATCACACACCCCTAGTTACGCCGCTGAACAGAGCGCAAGCACCACACCCCTAGTTACGGCCCGGACCTCAGCACAATCACACACCCCTAGTTACGGCTCTGACCTCAGCACAATCACACACCCCTAGTTACGCCTCTGAACACAGCGCAAGCACCACACCCCTAGTTACGCCTCTGAACACAGCGCAAGCACCACACCCCTAGTTACGGCTCTGACCTCAGCACAATCACACACCCCTAGTTACGCCTCTGAACAGAGCGCAAGCACCACACCCCTAGTTACGGCCCGGACCTCAGCACAATCACACACCCCTAGTTACGGCTCTGACCTCAGCACAATCACACACCCCTAATTACGCCTCTGAACACAGCGCAAGCACCACACCCCTAGTTACGGCCCGGACCTCAGCACAAGCACCACACCCCTAGTTACGGCTCTGATCTCAGCACAATCACACACCCCTAGTTACAGCCCTGACCTCAGCACAAGCACCACACCCCTAGTTACGGCCCTGACCTCAGCACAAGCACCACACCCCTAGTTACGCCTCCGACCTCAGCACAATCACACACCCCTAGTTACGCCTCTGACCTCAGCACAATCACACACCCCTAGTTACGCCTCTGACCTCAGCACAATCACACACCCCTAGTTACGCCTCCGACCTCAGCACAGGCACCACGCCCCTAGTTACGCCTCTGAACTCAACACAATCACACACCCCTATTTACGCCTCTGACCTCAGCACAATCACACACCACTAGTTACGCCTCTGATCTCAGCACAATCACACACCCCTAGTTACGCCTCTGACCTCAGCACAGGCACCTCACCCCTAGTTACGCCTCTGACCTCAGCACAATCACACACCCCTAGTTACGCCTCTGAACTCAGCACAATCACACACCCCTATTTACGCCTCTGACCTCAGCACAATCACACACCCCTAGTTACGCCTCTGATCTCAGCACAATCACACACCCCTAGTTACGCCTCTAACCTCAGCACAATCACACACCCCTATTTACGCCTCTGACCTCAGCACAATCACACACCCCTAATTACGCCTCTGACCTCAGCACAATCACACACCCCTATTTACGCCTCTGACCTCAGCGCAATCACACACCCCTAGTTACGCCTCTGACCTCAGCATAATCACACACCCCTAATTATGCCTCTGACCTCAGCACAATCACACACCCCTAGTTACGCCTCTGACCTCAGCACAGGCACCACACCCCTAGTTATGGCTCTGACCTCAGCACAATCACACACCCCTAGTTACGCCTCCGACCTCAGCACAATCACACAACCCTAGCTACGCCTCTGACCTCAGCACAAGCACTGCACCACTAGTTACACCTCTGACCTTAGCACAATCACACACCCCTAGTTGCGCCTTTGACCTCAGCACAATCACACACCCCTAGTTACAGCCCTGAACTCAGCACAAGCACCACACCCCTAGTTACAGCCCTGACCTCAGCACAATCACACACCCCTAGTTACACCTCTGACCTCAGCACAATCACACACCCCTAGTTACGCCTCTGACCTCAGCAGAAGCACCACACCCCTAGTTATGGCATTGACCTCAGCACAATCACACATCCCTAGTTACACCTCTGACCTCAGCGCAATCACACACCCCTAGTTACGCCTCTGACCTCAGCGCAATCACACACCCCTAGTTACGCCTCTGACCACAGCACAGGCACCTCACCCCTAGTTACGCCTCTGACTTCAGCACAAGCACCACACCCCTAGTTACGCCTCTGACCTCAGCACAGGCACCTCACCCCTAGTTACACCTCTGACCTCAGCACAATCACACACCCCTAGTTACGCCTCCGACCTCAGCACAATCACACACCCCTAGTTACGCCTCTGACCTCAGCACAATCACACACCCCTAGTTACGCCTCTGACCTCAGCACAATCACACACCCCTAGTTACGCCTCCGACCTCAGCACAATCACACACCCCTAGTTACGCCTCTGACCTCAGCACAATCACACACCCCTAGTTACGCCTCTGACCTCAGCACAATCACACACCCCTAGTTACGCCTCTGACCTCAACACAATCACACACCCCTAGTTACGCCTCTGACCTCAGCACAATCACACACCCCTAGTTACGCCTCTGACCTCAGCACAATCACACACCCCTAGTTACGCCTCTGAACACAGCGCAAGCACCACACCCCTAGTTACGGCCCGGACCTCAGCACAATCACACACCCCTAGTTACGGCTCTGACCTCAGCACAATCACACACCCCTAGTTACGCCTCTGAACACAGCGCAAGCACCACACCCCTAGTTACGGCCCGGACCTCAGCACAATCACACACCCCTAGTTACGGCTCTGACCTCAGCACAATCACACACCCCTAGTTACGCCTCTGAACACAGCGCAAGCACCACACCCCTAGTTACGGCCCGGACCTCAGCACAAGCACCACACCCCTAGTTACGGCTCTGATCTCAGCACAATCACACACCCCTAGTTACAGCCCTGACCTCAGCACAATCACACACCCCTAGTTACGCCTCCGACCTCAGCACAATCACACACCCCTAGTTACGCCTCTGACCTCAGCACAATCACACACCCCTAGTTACGCCTCTGACCTCAGCACAATCACACACCCCTAGTTACGCCTCCGACCTCAGCACAATCACACACCCCTAGTTACGCCTCTGACCTCAGCACAATCACACACCCCTAGTTACGCCTCTGACCTCAGCACAATCACACACCCCTAGTTACGCCTCTGACCTCAACACAATCACACACCCCTAGTTACGCCTCTGACCTCAGCACAATCACACACCCCTAGTTACGCCTCTGACCTCAGCACAATCACACACCCCTAATTACGCCTCTGACCTCAGCACAATCACACACCCCTAGTTACACCTCGGACCTCAGCGCAATCACACACCCCTAGTTACGCCTCTGACCTCAGCATAATCACACACCCCTAATTACGCCTCTGACCACAGCACAGGCACCTCACCCCTAGTTACGCCTCTGACTTCAGCACAAGCACCACACCCCTAGTTATGCCTCTGACCTCAGCACAATCACACACCCCTAGTTACGCCTCTGAACTCAGCACAATCACACACCCCTAGTTACGCCTCTGACCTCAGCACAGGCACCTCACCCCTAGTTATGCCTCTGACCTCAGCACAATCACACACCCCTAGTTACGCCTCTGAACTCAGCACAATCACACACCCCTATTTACGCCTCTGACCTCAGCACAATCACACACCCCCAGTTACGCCTCTAACCTCAGCACAATCACACACCCCTAGTTACGCCTCTAACCTCAGCACAATCACACACCCCTATTTACGCCTCTGACCTCAGCACAATCACACACCCCTAGTTACGGCTCTGACCTCAGCGCAATCAGACACCCCTAGTTACGCCTCTGACCTCAGCACAGGCACCACACCCATAGTTACGGCTCTGACCTCAGCACAATCACACACCCCTAGTTACGGCTCTGACCTCAGCACAATCACACACCCCTAATTACGCCTCTGACCTCAGCACAGGCACCACACCCATAGTTACGGCCCTGACCTCAGCACAATCACACACCCCTAGTTACGCCTCTGACCTCAGCACAATCACACACCCCTAGTTACGGCTCTGACCTCAGCACAGGCACCACACCCCAAGTTATGCCTCTGACCTCAGCACAATCACACACCCCTAGTTACGCCTCTGACCTCAGCACAATCACACACCCCTAGTTACGCCTCTGACCTCAGCACAATCACACACCCCTAGTTACGCCTCTGAACACAGCGCAAGCACCACACCCCTAGTTACGGCCCTGACCTCAGCACACGCACCACACCTCTAGTTACGCCTCTGAACTCAACACAAGTACCACACCCCTAGTTACACCTCTGACCTCAGCACAATCACACACCCCTAGTTACAGCCCTGAACTCAGCACAAGCACCACACCCCTAGTTACAGCCCTGACCTCAGTACAATCACACACCCCTAGTTACGCCTCTGACCTCAGCACAATCACACACCCCTAGTTACAGCCCTGACCTCAGCACAAGCACCACACCCCTAGTTACGCCTCTGAACACAGCGCAAGCACCACACCCCTAGTTACGGCCCGGACCTCAGCACAATCACACACCCCTAGTTACGCCTCTGAACACAGCGCAAGCACCACACCCCTAGTTACGGCTCTGACCTCAGCACAATAACACACCCCTAGTTACGCCTCTGAACACAGCGCAAGCACCACACCCCTAGTTACGGCCCGGACCTCAGCACAAGCACCACACCCCTAGTTACGGCTCTGATCTCAGCACAATCACACACCCCTAGTTACAGCCCTGACCTCAGCACAAGCACCACACCCCTAGTTACGGCCCTGACATCAGCACAAGCACCACACCCCTAGTTACGCCTCCGACCTCAGCACAATCACACACCCCTAGTTACGCCTCTGACCTCAGCACAATCACACACCCCTAGTTACGCCTCTGACCTCAGCACAATCACACACCCCTAGTTACGCCTCCGACCTCAGCACAATCACACACCCCTAGTTACGCCTCTGACCTCAGCACAATCACACACCCCTAGTTACGCCTCTGACCTCAGCACAATCACACACCCCTAGTTACGCCTCTGACCTCAACACAATCACACACCCCTAGTTACGCCTCTGACCTCAGCACAATCACACACCCCTAGTTACGCCTCTGACCTCAGCACAATCACACACCCCTAATTACGCCTCTGACCTCAGCACAATCACACACACCTAGTTACACCTCTGACCTCAGCACAATCACACACCCCTAGTTACGCCTCTGACCTCAGCACAATCACACACCCCTAATTACGCCTCTGACCTCAGCACAATCACACACCCCTAGTTACACCTCTGACCTCAGCGCAATCACACACCCCTAGTTACGCCTCTGACCTCAGCATAATCACACACCCCTAATTACGCCTCTGACCACAGCACAGGCACCTCACCCCTAGTTACGCCTCTGACTTCAGCACAAGCACCACACCCCTAGTTATGCCTCTGACCTCAGCACAATCACACACCCCTAGTTACGCCTCTGACCTCAGCACAGGCACCTCACCCCTAGTTATGCCTCTGACCTCAGTACAATCACACACCCCTAGTTACGCCTCTGACTTCAGCACAAGCACCACACCCCTAGTTACGACTCTGAACTCAGCACAATCACACACCCCTAGTTACGCCTCTGACCTCAGCACAGGCACCTCACCCCTAGTTATGCCTCTGACCTCAGTACAATCACACACCCCTAGTTACGCCTCTGAACTCAGCACAATCACACACCCCTATTTACGCCTCTGAACTCAGCACAATCACACACCCCTAGTTACGCCTCTAACCTCAGCACAATCACACACCCCTATTTACGCCTCTGACCTCAGCACAATCACACACCCCTAGTTACGGCTCTGACCTCAGCGCAATCAGACACCCCTAGTTACGCCTCTGACCTCAGCACAGGCACCACACCCATAGTTACGGCTCTGACCTCAGCACAATCACACACCCCTAGTTACGGCTCTGACCTCAGCACAATCACAAACCCCTAATTACGCCTCTGACCTCAGCACAGGCACCACACCCATAGTTACGGCCCTGACCTCAGCACAATCACACACCCCTAGTTACGCCTCTGACCTCAGCACAATCACACACACCTAGTTACGGCTCTGACCTCAGCACAGGCACCACACCCCAAGTTATGCCTCTGACCTCAGCACAATCACACACCCCTAGTTACGCCTCTGACCTCAGCACAATCACACACCCCTAGTTACGCCTCTGAACACAGCGCAAGCACCACACCCCTAGTTACGGCCCTGACCTCAGCTCACGCACCACACCTCTAGTTACGCCTCTGAACTCAGCACAAGTACCACACCCCTAGTTACGGCCCGGACCTCAGCACACGCACCACACCTCTAGTTACGCCTCTGAACTCTGCACAAGTACCACACCCCTAGTTACACCTCTGACCTCAGCACAATCACACACCCCTAGTTACGCCTTTGACCTCAGCACAATCACACACCCCTAGTTACGCCTCTGACCTCAGCACAATCACACACCCCTAGTTACAGCCCTGACCTCAGCACAAGCACCACACCACTAGTTACGCCTCTGAACACAGCGCAAGCACCACACCCCTAGTTACGGCCCGGACCTCAGCACAATCACACACCCCTAGTTACGGCTCTGACCTCAGCACAATCACACACCCCTAGTTACGCCTCTGAACAGAGCGCAAGCACCACACCCCTAGTTACGGCCCGGACCTCAGCACAATCACACACCCCTAGTTACGGCTCTGACCTCAGCACAATCACACGCCCCTAGTTACGCCTCTGAACACAGCGCAAGCACCACACCCCTAGTTACGGCCCGGACCTCAGCACAAGCACCACACCCCTAGTTACGGCTCTGATCTCAGCACAATCACACACCCCTAGTTACAGCCCTGACCTCAGCACAAGCACCACACCCCTAGTTACGGCCCTGACCTCAGCACAAGCACCACACCCCTAGTTACGCCTCCGACCTCAGCACAATCACCCACCCCTAGTTACGCCTCTGACCTCAGCACAATCACACACCCCTAGTTACGCCTCTGACCTCAGCACAATCACACACCCCTAGTTACGCCTCCGACCTCAGCACAATCACACACCCCTAGTTACGCCTCTGACCTCAGCACAATCACACACCCCTAGTTAGGCCTCTGACCTCAGCACAATCACACACCCCTAGTTACGCCTCTGACCTCAACACAATCACACACCCCTAGTTACGCCTCTGACCTCAGCACAATCACACACCCCTAGTTACGCCTCTGACCTCAGCACAATCACACACCCCTAATTACGCCTCTGACCTCAGCACAATCACACACCCCTAGTTACACCTCTGACCTCAGCGCAATCACACACCCCTAGTTACGCCTCTGACCTCAGCACAGGCACCTCACCCCTAGTTACACCTCTGACCTCAGCACAATCACACACCCCTAGTTACGCCTCTGAACTCAGCACAATCACACACCCCTATTTACGCCTCTGACCTCAGCACAATCACACACCCCTAGTTACGCCACTAACCTCAGCACAATCACACACCCCTAGTTACGCCTCTGACCTCAACACAATCACACACCCCTAGTTATGCCTCTGACCTCAGCACAATCACACACCCCTAGTTACGCCTCTGACCTCAGCACAATCACACACCCCTAATTACGCCTCTGACCACAGCACAGGCACAACACCCCTAGTTACGCCTCTGACTTCAGCACAAGCACCACACCCCTAGTTACGCCTCTGACCTCAGCACAGGCACCTCACCCCTAGTTACACCTCTGACCTCAGCACAATCACACACCCCTAGTTACGCCTCTGAACTCAGCACAATCACACACCCCTATTTACGCCTCTGACCTCAGCACAATCACACACCCCTAGTTACGCCTCTAACCTCAGCACAATCACACACCCCTAATTACGCCTCTGACCTCAGCACAATCACACACACCTAGTTACACCTCTGACCTCAGCACAATCACACACCCCTAGTTACGCCTCTGACCTCAGCACAATCACACACCCCTAATTACGCCTCTGACCTCAGCACAATCACACACCCCTAGTTACACCTCTGACCTCAGCGCAATCACACACCCCTAGTTACGCCTCTGACCTCAGCATAATCACACACCCCTAATTACGCCTCTGACCACAGCACAGGCACCTCACCCCTAGTTACGCCTCTGACTTCAGCACAAGCACCACACCCCTAGTTATGCCTCTGACCTCAGCACAATCACACACCCCTAGTTACGCCTCTGAACTCAGCACAATCACACACCCCTAGTTACGCCTCTGACCTCAGCACAGGCACCTCACCCCTAGTTATGCCTCTGACCTCAGTACAATCACACACCCCTAGTTACGCCTCTGAACTCAGCACAATCACACACCCCTATTTACGCCTCTGAACTCAGCACAATCACACACCCCTAGTTACGCCTCTAACCTCAGCACAATCACACACCCCTATTTACGCCTCTGACCTCAGCACAATCACACACCCCTAGTTACGGCTCTGACCTCAGCGCAATCAGACACCCCTAGTTACGCCTCTGACCTCAGCACAGGCACCACACCCATAGTTACGGCTCTGACCTCAGCACAATCACACACCCCTAGTTACGGCTCTGACCTCAGCACAATCACAAACCCCTAATTACGCCTCTGACCTCAGCACAGGCACCACACCCATAGTTACGGCCCTGACCTCAGCACAATCACACACCCCTAGTTACGCCTCTGACCTCAGCACAATCACACACACCTAGTTACGGCTCTGACCTCAGCACAGGCACCACACCCCAAGTTATGCCTCTGACCTCAGCACAATCACACACCCCTAGTTACGCCTCTGACCTCAGCACAATCACACACCCCTAGTTACGCCTCTGAACACAGCGCAAGCACCACACCCCTAGTTACGGCCCGGACCTCAGCACACGCACCACACCTCTAGTTACGCCTCTGAACTCTGCACAAGTACCACACCCCTAGTTACACCTCTGACCTCAGCACAATCACACACCCCTAGTTACGCCTTTGACCTCAGCACAATCACACACCCCTAGTTACGCCTCTGACCTCAGCACAATCACACACCCCTAGTTACAGCCCTGACCTCAGCACAAGCACCACACCACTAGTTACGCCTCTGAACACAGCGCAAGCACCACACCCCTAGTTACGGCCCGGACCTCAGCACAATCACACACCCCTAGTTACGGCTCTGACCTCAGCACAATCACACACCCCTAGTTACGCCTCTGAACAGAGCGCAAGCACCACACCCCTAGTTACGGCCCGGACCTCAGCACAATCACACACCCCTAGTTACGGCTCTGACCTCAGCACAATCACACACCCCTAGTTACGCCTCTGAACACAGCGCAAGCACCACACCCCTAGTTACGGCCCGGACCTCAGCACAAGCACCACACCCCTAGTTACGGCTCTGATCTCAGCACAATCACACACCCCTAGTTACAGCCCTGACCTCAGCACAAGCACCACACCCCTAGTTACGGCCCTGACCTCAGCACAAGCACCACACCCCTAGTTACGCCTCCGACCTCAGCACAATCACCCACCCCTAGTTACGCCTCTGACCTCAGCACAATCACACACCCCTAGTTACGCCTCTGACCTCAGCACAATCACACACCCCTAGTTACGCCTCCGACCTCAGCACAATCACACACCCCTAGTTACGCCTCTGACCTCAGCACAATCACACACCCCTAGTTAGGCCTCTGACCTCAGCACAATCACACACCCCTAGTTACGCCTCTGACCTCAACACAATCACACACCCCTAGTTACGCCTCTGACCTCAGCACAATCACACACCCCTAGTTACGCCTCTGACCTCAGCACAATCACACACCCCTAATTACGCCTCTGACCTCAGCACAATCACACACCCCTAGTTACACCTCTGACCTCAGCGCAATCACACACCCCTAGTTACGCCTCTGACCTCAGCACAGGCACCTCACCCCTAGTTACACCTCTGACCTCAGCACAATCACACACCCCTAGTTACGCCTCTGAACTCAGCACAATCACACACCCCTATTTACGCCTCTGACCTCAGCACAATCACACACCCCTAGTTACGCCACTAACCTCAGCACAATCACACACCCCTAGTTACGCCTCTGACCTCAACACAATCACACACCCCTAGTTATGCCTCTGACCTCAGCACAATCACACACCCCTAGTTACGCCTCTGACCTCAACACAATCACACACCCCTAATTACGCCTCTGACCACAGCACAGGCACAACACCCCTAGTTACGCCTCTGACTTCAGCACAAGCACCACACCCCTAGTTACGCCTCTGACCTCAGCACAATCACACACCCCTATTTACGCCTCTGACCTCAGCACAATCACACACCCCTAGTTACGGCTCTGACCTCAGCGCAATCAGACACCCCTAGTTACGCCTCTGACCTCAGCACAGGCACCACACCCATAGTTACGGCTCTGACCTCAGCACAATCACACACCCCTAGTTACGGCTCTGACCTCAGCACAATCACAAACCCCTAATTACGCCTCTGACCTCAGCACAGGCACCACACCCATAGTTACGGCCCTGACCTCAGCACAATCACACACCCCTAGTTACGCCTCTGACCTCAGCACAATCACACACACCTAGTTACGGCTCTGACCTCAGCACAGGCACCACACCCCAAGTTATGCCTCTGACCTCAGCACAATCACACACCCCTAGTTACGCCTCTGACCTCAGCACAATCACACACCCCTAGTTACGCCTCTGAACACAGCGCAAGCACCACACCCCTAGTTACGGCCCTGACCTCAGCTCACGCACCACACCTCTAGTTACGCCTCTGAACTCAGCACAAGTACCACACCCCTAGTTACGGCCCGGACCTCAGCACACGCACCACACCTCTAGTTACGCCTCTGAACTCTGCACAAGTACCACACCCCTAGTTACACCTCTGACCTCAGCACAATCACACACCCCTAGTTACGCCTTTGACCTCAGCACAATCACACACCCCTAGTTACGCCTCTGACCTCAGCACAATCACACACCCCTAGTTACAGCCCTGACCTCAGCACAAGCACCACACCACTAGTTACGCCTCTGAACACAGCGCAAGCACCACACCCCTAGTTACGGCCCGGACCTCAGCACAATCACACACCCCTAGTTACGGCTCTGACCTCAGCACAATCACACACCCCTAGTTACGCCTCTGAACAGAGCGCAAGCACCACACCCCTAGTTACGGCCCGGACCTCAGCACAATCACACACCCCTAGTTACGGCTCTGACCTCAGCACAATCACACACCCCTAGTTACGCCTCTGAACACAGCGCAAGCACCACACCCCTAGTTACGGCCCGGACCTCAGCACAAGCACCACACCCCTAGTTACGGCTCTGATCTCAGCACAATCACACACCCCTAGTTACAGCCCTGACCTCAGCACAAGCACCACACCCCTAGTTACGGCCCTGACCTCAGCACAAGCACCACACCCCTAGTTACGCCTCCGACCTCAGCACAATCACCCACCCCTAGTTACGCCTCTGACCTCAGCACAATCACACACCCCTAGTTACGCCTCTGACCTCAGCACAATCACACACCCCTAGTTACGCCTCCGACCTCAGCACAATCACACACCCCTAGTTACGCCTCTGACCTCAGCACAATCACACACCCCTAGTTAGGCCTCTGACCTCAGCACAATCACACACCCCTAGTTACGCCTCTGACCTCAACACAATCACACACCCCTAGTTACGCCTCTGACCTCAGCACAATCACACACCCCTAGTTACGCCTCTGACCTCAGCACAATCACACACCCCTAATTACGCCTCTGACCTCAGCACAATCACACACCCCTAGTTACACCTCTGACCTCAGCGCAATCACACACCCCTAGTTACGCCTCTGACCTCAGCACAGGCACCTCACCCCTAGTTACACCTCTGACCTCAGCACAATCACACACCCCTAGTTACGCCTCTGAACTCAGCACAATCACACACCCCTATTTACGCCTCTGACCTCAGCACAATCACACACCCCTAGTTACGCCACTAACCTCAGCACAATCACACACCCCTAGTTACGCCTCTGACCTCAACACAATCACACACCCCTAGTTATGCCTCTGACCTCAGCACAATCACACACCCCTAGTTACGCCTCTGACCTCAACACAATCACACACCCCTAATTACGCCTCTGACCACAGCACAGGCACAACACCCCTAGTTACGCCTCTGACTTCAGCACAAGCACCACACCCCTAGTTACGCCTCTGACCTCAGCACAGGCACCTCACCCCTAGTTACACCTCTGACCTCAGCACAATCACACACCCCTAGTTACGCCTCTGAACTCAGCACAATCACACACCCCTATTTACGCCTCTGACCTCAGCACAATCACACACCCCTAGTTACGCCTCTAACCTCAGCACAATCACACACCCCTAGTTACGCCTTTGACCTCAGCACAATCACACACCCCTAGTTACAGCCTTGACCTCAGTACAATCACACACCCCTAGTTACGCCTCTGACCTCAGCACAATCACACACCCCTAGTTACAGCCCTGACCTCAGCACAAGCACCACACCCCTAGTTACGCCTCTGAACACAGCGCAAGCACCACACCCCTAGTTACGGCCCGGACCTCAGCACAATCACACACCCCTTTTTACGCCGCTGAACAGAGCGCAAGCACCACACCCCTAGTTACGGCCCGGACCTCAGCACAATCACACACCCCTAGTTACGGCTCTGACCTCAGCACAATCACACACCCCTAGTTACGCCTCTGAACACAGCGCAAGCACCACACCCCTAGTTACGCCTCTGAACACAGCGCAAGCACCACACCCCTAGTTACGGCTCTGACCTCAGCACAATCACACACCCCTAGTTACGCCTCTGAACAGAGCGCAAGCACCACACCCCTAGTTACGGCCCGGACCTCAGCACAATCACACACCCCTAGTTACGGCTCTGACCTCAGCACAATCACACACCCCTAATTACGCCTCTGAACACAGCGCAAGCACCACACCCCTAGTTACGGCCCGGACCTCAGCACAAGCACCACACCCCTAGTTACGGCTCTGATCTCAGCACAATCACACACCCCTAGTTACAGCCCTGACCTCAGCACAAGCACCACACCCCTAGTTACGGCCCTGACCTCAGCACAAGCACCACACCCCTAGTTACGCCTCCGACCTCAGCACAATCACACACCCCTAGTTACGCCTCTGACCTCAGCACAATCACACACCCCTAGTTACGCCTCTGACCTCAGCACAATCACACACCCCTAGTTACGCCTCCGACCTCAGCACAGGCACCACGCCCCTAGTTACGCCTCTGAACTCAACACAATCACACACCCCTATTTACGCCTCTGACCTCAGCACAATCACACACCACTAGTTACGCCTCTGATCTCAGCACAATCACACACCCCTAGTTACGCCTCTGACCTCAGCACAGGCACCTCACCCCTAGTTACGCCTCTGACCTCAGCACAATCACACACCCCTAGTTACGCCTCTGAACTCAGCACAATCACACACCCCTATTTACGCCTCTGACCTCAGCACAATCACACACCCCTAGTTACGCCTCTGATCTCAGCACAATCACACACCCCTAGTTACGCCTCTAACCTCAGCACAATCACACACCCCTATTTACGCCTCTGACCTCAGCACAATCACACACCCCTAATTACGCCTCTGACCTCAGCACAATCACACACCCCTATTTACGCCTCTGACCTCAGCGCAATCACACACCCCTAGTTACGCCTCTGACCTCAGCATAATCACACACCCCTAATTATGCCTCTGACCTCAGCACAATCACACACCCCTAGTTACGCCTCTGACCTCAGCACAGGCACCACACCCCTAGTTATGGCTCTGACCTCAGCACAATCACACACCCCTAGTTACGCCTCCGACCTCAGCACAATCACACAACCCTAGCTACGCCTCTGACCTCAGCACAAGCACTGCACCACTAGTTACACCTCTGACCTTAGCACAATCACACACCCCTAGTTGCGCCTTTGACCTCAGCACAATCACACACCCCTAGTTACAGCCCTGAACTCAGCACAAGCACCACACCCCTAGTTACAGCCCTGACCTCAGCACAATCACACACCCCTAGTTACACCTCTGACCTCAGCACAATCACACACCCCTAGTTACGCCTCTGACCTCAGCAGAAGCACCACACCCCTAGTTATGGCATTGACCTCAGCACAATCACACATCCCTAGTTACACCTCTGACCTCAGCGCAATCACACACCCCTAATTACGCCTCTGACATCAGCACAATCACACACCCCTAGTTACGCCTCTGACCTCAGGACAATCACACACCCCTAGTTACGCCTCTGACCTCAGCACAATCACACACCCCTAGTTACACCTCTGACCTCAGCGCAATCACACACCCATAATTACGCCTCTGACTTCAGCACAATCATATACCCCTAGTTACGCCTCTGACCTCAGCACAATCACACACCCCTAGTTACGCCTCTGATCTCAGCACAATCACACACCCATAGTTACACCTCTCACCTCAGCACAATCACACACCCCTAGTTACGCCTCTGACATCAGCACAATCACACACCCCTAGTTACGCCTCTGACCTCAGCACAATCACACACCCCTATTTACGTCTCTGACCTCAGCACAATCACACACCCCTAGTTATGGCTCTGACCTCAGCACAAGTACCACACCCCTAGTTACACCTCTGACCTCAGCACAATCACACACCCCTAGTTACACCTCTGACCTCAGCACAGGCACCACACCCATAGTTACGGCCCTGACCTCAGCACAAGCACCACACCCCTAGTTACGCCTCTGACCTCAGCACAATCACACACCCCTAGTTACGCCTCTGACCTCAGTACAGGCACCACACCCCTAGTTATGCCTCTGACCTCAGCACAATCACACACCCCCAGTTATGCTTCTGACCTCAGCACAATCACATACCACCAGTTACGCCTCTGACCTCAGCACAATCACAAACCCCTAGATACGCCTCTGACATCAGCACAATCACACACCCCTAGCTACGCCTCGGACCTCAGCACAAGCACCGCACCCCTAGTTACACCTCTGACCTCAGCACAATCACACACCCCTAGTTATGCCTTTGACCTCAGCACAATCACACACCCCTAGTTACAGCGCTGAACTCAGCACAAGCACCACACCCCTAGTTACAGCCCTGACCTCAGCACAATCACACACCCCTAGTTACGCCTCTGACCTCAGCACAATCACACACCCCTAGTTACGACTCTGACCTCAGCACAATCACACACCCCTAGTTACGCCTCTGACCTCAGCACAATCACACACCCCTAGTTACGCCTCTGACCTCAGCACAATCACACACCCCTAGTCACACCTCTGACCTCAGCACAATCACACACCCCCAGTTACGCCTCTGACCTCAGCACAATCACACACCCCTATTTACGCCTCTGACGTCAGCACAATCACACACCCCTAGTTACGGCTCTGACCTCAGGACAAGTACCACACCCCTAGTTACACCTCTGACCTCAGCACAATCACACACCCCTAGTTACACCTCTGACCTCAGCAAAGGCACCACACCCATAGTTATGGCCCTGACCTCAGCACAATCACACACCCCTAGTTATGCCTCTGACCTCAGTACAGGCACCACACCCCTAGTTATGCCTCTGAGCTCAGCACAATCACACACCCCTAGTTACGCCTCTGACCTCAGCAAAGGCACCACACCCATAGTTATGGCCCTGACCTCAGCACAATCACACACCCCTAGTTATGCCTCTGACCTCAGTACAGGCACCACACCCCTAGTTATACCTCTGATCTCAGCACAATCACACACCCCTAGTTACGCCTCTGACCTCAGTACAGGCACCACACCCCTAGTTATGCCTCTGAGCTCAGCACAATCACACACAACTAGTTACGCCTCTGACCTCAGCACAATCACACACCCCTAGATACGCCTCTGACCTCAGCACAATCACAGACCCCTAGCTACGCCTCTGACCTCAGCACAAGCACCACACCCCTAGTTACACCTCTGACCTCAGCACAATCACACACCCCTATTTACACCTCTGACGTCAGCACAATCACACACCCCTAGTTACGGCTCTGACCTCAGGACAAGTACCACACCCCTAGTTACACCTCTGACCTCAGCACAATCACACACCCCTAGTTACACCTCTGACCTCAGCAAAGGCACCACACCCATAGTTATGGCCCTGACCTCAGCACAATCACACACCCCTAGTTATGCCTCTGACCTCAGTACAGGCACCACACCCCTAGTTATGCCTCTGAGCTCAGCACAATCACACACCCCTAGTTACGCCTCTGACCTCAGCAAAGGCACCACACCCATAGTTATGGCCCTGACCTCAGCACAATCACACACCCCTAGTTATGCCTCTGACCTCAGTACAGGCACCACACCCCTAGTTATACCTCTGATCTCAGCACAATCACACACCCCTAGTTACGCCTCTGACCTCAGTACAGGCACCACACCCCTAGTTATGCCTCTGAGCTCAGCACAATCACACACCCCTAGTTACGCCTCTGACCTCAGCACAATCACACACCCCTAGATACGCCTCTGACCTCAGCACAATCACAGACCCCTAGCTACGCCTCTGACCTCAGCACAAGCACCACACCCCTAGTTACACCTCTGACCTCAGCACAATCACACACCCCTATTTACACCTCTGACGTCAGCACAATCACACACCCCTAGTTACGGCTCTGACCTCAGCACAAGTACCACACCCCTAGTTACATCTCTGACCTCAGCACAATCACACACCCCTAGTTACACCTCTGACCTCAGCACAGGCACCACACCCATAGTTATGGCCCTGACCTCAGCACAATCACACACCCCTAGTTACGCCTCTGACCTCAGTACAGGCACCACACCCCTAGTTATGCCTCTTACCTCAGCACAATCACACACCCCTAGTTACGCCTCAGACATCAGCACAATCACACACCCCTAGTTACGCCTCTGACCTCAGCACAATCACACACCCCTAGATAAGCCTCTGACCTCAGCACAATCACACACCCCTAGCTACACCTCTGACCTCAGCACAATCACCGCACCCCTAGTTACAGCCCTGAACTCTGCACAAGCACCACACCACTAGTTACGCCTCTGACCTCAGCACAATCACACATCCCTAGTTACGCCTCTGACCTCAGCACAATCACACACCCCTAGTTACACCTCTGACCTCAGCACAATCACACACCCCTAATTACGCCTCTGACTTCAGCACAATCACACACCCCTAGTTACGCCTCTGACCTCAGCACAATCACACACCCCTAGTTACGCCTCTGACCTCAGCACAATCACACACCCCTAGTTACACCTCTGACCTCAGAACAATCACACACCCCTAGTTACGCCTCTGACCTAAGCACAATCACACACCCCTAGTTACGCCTCTGACCTCAGCACAATCACACACCCCTATTTACGCCTCTGACCTCAGCACAATCACACACCCCTAGTTACGCCTCTGACCTCAGCACAATCACACACCCCTAGTTACGCCTCTAACATCAGCACAATCACACACCCCTATTTACGCCTCTGACCTCAGCACAATCACACACCCCTAGTTACGGCTCTGACCTCAGCAGAAGCACCACACCCCTAGTTACGGCCCTGACCTCAGCACAATCACACACCCCTAGTTACACCTCTGACCTCAGTGCAATCACACACCCCTAGTTACGCCTCTGACCTCAGCATAATCACACACCCCTAATTATGCCTCTGACCTCAGCACAATCACACACCCCTAGTTACGCCTCTGACTTCAGCACAAGCACCACACACCTAGTTACGCCTCTGACCTCAGCACAGGCACCACATCCCTAGTTCCGCCTCTGACCTCAGCACAATCACACACCCCTAGTTACGCCTCTGACCTCAGCACAATCACACACCCCTATTTACGCCTCTGACCTCAGCACAATCACACACCCCTAGTTACGCCTCTGACCTCAGCACAATCACACACCCCTAGTTACGCCTCTAACCTCAGCACAATCACACACCCCTATTTACGCCTCTGACCTCAGCGTAATTACACACCCCTAGTTACGCCTCTGAACTCAGCATAATCACACACCCCTATTTATGCCTCTGACCTCAGCACAATCACACACCCCTAGTTACGCCTCTGACTTCAGCACAAGCACCACACCCCTAGTTACGCCTCTGACCTCAGCACAGGCACCACACCCCTAGTTACGCCTCTGACCTCAGCACAATCACACACCCCTAGTTACGCCTCTGACCTCAGCACAATCACACACCCCTATTTACGCCTCTGACCTCAGCACAATCACACACCCCTAGTTACGCCTTTGACCTCAGCACAATCACACACCCCTAGTTACAGCCCTGAACTCAGCACAAGCACCACACCCCTAGTTACAGCCCTGACCTCAGTACAATCACACACCCCTAGTTTTGCCTCTGACCTCAGCACAATCACACACCCCTAATTACGCCTCTGACCTCAGCACAATCACACACCCCTAGTTACGCCTCTGACCTCAGCAGAAGCACCACACCCCTAGTTACACCTCTCACCTCAGCGCAATCACACACCCCTAGTTACGCCTCTGACCTCAGCACAATCACACACCCCTAATTACACCTCTGACCTCAGCACAATCATACACCCCTAGTTACGCCTCTGACCTCAGCACAATCACACACCCCTAGTTACGCCACTGACCTCAGCACAATCACACACCCCTATTTACGCCTCTGACTTCAGCACAATCACACACCCCTAGTGACGCCTCTGACCTCAGCACAATCACACACCCCTAGTTACACCTCTGACCTCAGCGCAATCACACACCCCTAGTTACGCCTCTGACCACAGCACAGGCACCTCACCCCTAGTTACGCCTCTGACTTCAGCACAAGCACCACACCCCTAGTTACGGCCCTGACCTCAGCACACGCAAAACACCTCTAGTTACGCCTCTGAACTCAGCACAATCACACACCCCTAGTTACACCTCTGACCTCAGCACAATCACACACCCCTAGTTACGCCTTTGACCTCAGCACAATCACACACCCCTAGTTACGCCTCTGACCTCAGTACAGGCACCACACCCCTAGTTATGCCTCTTACCTCAGCACAATCACACACCCCTAGTTACGCCTCAGACATCAGCACAATCACACACCCCTAGTTACGCCTCTGACCTCAGCACAATCACACACCCCTAGATAAGCCTCTGACCTCAGCACAATCACACACCCCTAGCTACGCCTCTGACCTCAGCACAAGCACCGCACCCCTAGTTACACCTCTGACCTCAGCACAATCACCGCACCCCTAGTTACAGCCCTGAACTCTGCACAAGCACCACACCACTAGTTACGCCTCTGACCTCAGCACAATCACACATCCCTAGTTACGCCTCTGACCTCAGCACAATCACACACCCCTAGTTACACCTCTGACCTCAGCGCAATCACACACCCCTAATTACGCCTCTGACTTCAGCACAATCACACACCCCTAGTTACGCCTCTGACCTCAGCACAATCACACACCCCTAGTTACGCCTCTGACCTCAGCACAATCACACACCCCTAGTTACACCTCTGACCTCAGAACAATCACACACCCCTAGTTACGCCTCTGACCTAAGCACAATCACACACCCCTAGTTACGCCTCTGACCTCAGCACAATCACACACCCCTATTTACGCCTCTGACCTCAGCACAATCACACACCCCTAGTTACGCCTCTGACCTCAGCACAATCACACACCCCTAGTTACGCCTCTAACATCAGCACAATCACACACCCCTATTTACGCCTCTGACCTCAGCACAATCACACACCCCTAGTTACGGCTCTGACCTCAGCAGAAGCACCACACCCCTAGTTACGGCCCTGACCTCAGCACAATCACACACCCCTAGTTACACCTCTGACCTCAGCGCAATCACACACCCCTAGTTACGCCTCTGACCTCAGCATAATCACACACCCCTAATTATGCCTCTGACCTCAGCACAATCACACACCCCTAGTTACGCCTCTGACTTCAGCACAAGCACCACACACCTAGTTACGCCTCTGACCTCAGCACAGGCACCACATCCCTAGTTCCGCCTCTGACCTCAGCACAATCACACACCCCTATTTACGCCTCTGACCTCAGCACAATCACACACCCCTAGTTACGCCTCTGACCTCAGCACAATCACACACCCCTAGTTACGCCTCTAACCTCAGCACAATCACACACCCCTATTTACGCCTCTGACCTCAGCGTAATTACACACCCCTAGTTACGCCTCTGACCTCAGCATAATCACACACCCCTATTTATGCCTCTGACCTCAGCACAATCACACACCCCTAGTTACGCCTCTGACTTCAGCACAAGCACCACACCCCTAGTTACGCCTCTGACCTCAGCACAGGCACCACACCCCTAGTTACGCCTCTGACCTCAGCACAATCACACACCCCTAGTTACGCCTCTGACCTCAGCACAATCACACACCCCTATTTACGCCTCTGACCTCAGCACAATCACACACCCCTAGTTACGCCTTTGACCTCAGCACAATCACACACCCCTAGTTACAGCCCTGAACTCAGCACAAGCACCACACCCCTAGTTACAGCCCTGACCTCAGTACAATCACACACCCCTAGTTACACCTCTGACCTCAGCACAATCACACACCCCTAATTACGCCTCTGACCTCAGCACAATCACACACCCCTAGTTACGCCTCTGACCTCAGCAGAAGCACCACACCCCTAGTTACACCTCTCACCTCAGCGCAATCACACACCCCTAGTTACGCCTCTGACCTCAGCACAATCACACACCCCTAATTACACCTCTGACCTCAGCACAATCATACACCCCTAGTTACGCCTCTGACCTCAGCACAATCACACACCCCTAGTTACGCCACTGACCTCAGCACAATCACACACCCCTATTTACGCCTCTGACTTCAGCACAATCACACACCCCTAGTGACGCCTCTGACCTCAGCACAATCACACACCCCTAGTTACACCTCTGACCTCAGCGCAATCACACACCCCTAGTTACGCCTCTGACCACAGCACAGGCACCTCACCCCTAGTTACGCCTCTGACTTCAGCACAAGCACCACACCCCTAGTTACGGCCCTGACCTCAGCACACGCAAAACACCCCTAGTTACGCCTCTGAACTCAGCACAATCACACACCCCTAGTTACACCTCTGACCTCAGCACAATCACACACCCCTAGTTACGCCTTTGACCTCAGCACAATCACACACCCCTACTTACAGCCCTGAACTCAGCACAAGCACCACACCCCTAGTTACAGCCCTGACCTCAGTACAATCACACACCCCTAGTTACGCCTCTGACCTCAGCACAATCACACACCCCTAGTTACGCCTCTGACCTCAGCACAATCATACACCCCTAGTTACGCCAATGACCTCAGCACAATCACACACCCCTATTTACGCCTCTGACTTCAGCACAATCACACACCCCTAGTGACGCCTCTGACCTCAGCACAATCACACACCCCTAGTTACGCCTCTGAACTCAGCACAATCACACACCCCTAGTTACGCCTCTGACCTCAGCACAATCACACACCCCTAGTTACGCCTCTGACCTCAGCACAAAAACACACCCCTAGTTACGCCTCTGACCTCAGCACAATCACACACCCCTAGTTACGCCTCTGAACTCAGCACAATCACACACCCCTAGTTACGCCTCTGACCTCAGCACAATCACACACCCCTAGTTACGCCTCTGACCTCAGCACAAACACACACCCCTAGTTACGCCTCTGACCTCAGCACAATCACACACACCTATTTACGCCTCTGATCTCAGCACAATCACACACCACTAGTTACGCCTCTGACCTCAGCAGAAGCACCACACCCCTAGTTACGGCCCTGACCTCAGCACAATCACACACCCCTAGTTACACCTCTGACCTCAGCACAATCACACACCCCTAGTTACGCCTCTGACCTCAGCACAATCACACACCCCTAGTTACGCCTCTGACCTCAGCATAATCACACACCCCTATTTATGCCTCTGACCTCAGCACAATCACACACCCCTAGTTACGCCTCTGACTTCAGCACAAGCACCACACCCCTAGTTACGCCTCTGACCTCAGCACAGGCACCACACCCCTAGTTACGCCTCTGACCTCAGCACAATCACACACCCCTAGTTACGCCTCTGACCTCAGCACAATCACACACCCCTATTTACGCCTCTGACCTCAGCACAATCACACACCCCTAGTTACGCCTTTGACCTCAGCACAATCACACACCCCTAGTTACAGCCCTGAACTCAGCACAAGCACCACACCCCTAGTTACAGCCCTGACCTCAGTACAATCACACACCCCTAGTTACACCTCTGACCTCAGCACAATCACACACCCCTAATTACGCCTCTGACCTCAGCACAATCACACACCCCTAGTTACGCCTCTGACCTCAGCAGAAGCACCACACCCCTAGTTACACCTCTCACCTCAGCGCAATCACACACCCCTAGTTACGCCTCTGACCTCAGCACAATCACACACCCCTAATTACACCTCTGACCTCAGCACAATCATACACCCCTAGTTACGCCTCTGACCTCAGCACAATCACACACCCCTAGTTACGCCACTGACCTCAGCACAATCACACACCCCTATTTACGCCTCTGACTTCAGCACAATCACACACCCCTAGTGACGCCTCTGACCTCAGCACAATCACACACCCCTAGTTACACCTCTGACCTCAGCGCAATCACACACCCCTAGTTACGCCTCTGACCACAGCACAGGCACCTCACCCCTAGTTACGCCTCTGACTTCAGCACAAGCACCACACCCCTAGTTACGGCCCTGACCTCAGCACACGCAAAACACCTCTAGTTACGCCTCTGAACTCAGCACAATCACACACCCCTAGTTACACCTCTGACCTCAGCACAATCACACACCCCTAGTTACGCCTTTGACCTCAGCACAATCACACACCCCTACTTACAGCCCTGAACTCAGCACAAGCACCACACCCCTAGTTACAGCCCTGACCTCAGTACAATCACACACCCCTAGTTACGCCTCTGACCTCAGCACAATCACACACCCCTAGTTACGCCTCTGACCTCAGCACAATCATACACCCCTAGTTACGCCAATGACCTCAGCACAATCACACACCCCTATTTACGCCTCTGACTTCAGCACAATCACACACCCCTAGTGACGCCTCTGACCTCAGCACAATCACACACCCCTAGTTACGCCTCTGAACTCAGCACAATCACACACCCCTAGTTACGCCTCTGACCTCAGCACAATCACACACCCCTAGTTACGCCTCTGACCTCAGCACAATCACACACCCCTAGTTACGCCTCTGACCTCAGCACAATCACACACCCCTAGTTACGCCTCTGAACTCAGCACAATCACACACCCCTAGTTACGCCTCTGACCTTAGCACAATCACACACCCCTAGTTACGCCTCTGACCTCAGCACAAACACACACCCCTAGTTACGCCTCTGACCTCAGCACAATCACACACACCTATTTACGCCTCTGATCTCAGCACAATCACACACCCCTAGTTACGCCTCTGACCTCAGCAGAAGCACCACACCCCTAGTTACGGCCCTGACCTCAGCACAATCACACACCCCTAGTTACACCTCTGACCTCAGCGCAATCACACACCCCTAGTTACGCCTCTGACCTCAGCACAATCGCACACCCCCTTAGTTACGCCTCTGACCTCAGCACAATCACACACCCCTATTTACGCCTCTGATCTCAGCACAATCACACACCCCTATTTACGCCTCTGACCTCAGCACAATCACACAATCCAAGTTACGCCTCTGACCTCAGCACAATCACACACCCCTAGTTACGCCTCTAACCTCAGCACAATCACACACCCCTATTTACGCCTCTGACCTCAGCACAATCACACACCCCTAGTTACGCCTCTGACCTCAGCAGAAGCACCACACCCCTAGTTACGGCCTTGACCTCAGCACAATCACACACCCCTAGTTACAACTCTGACCTCAGCGCAATCACACACCCCTAGTTACGCCTCTGACCTCAGCACAATCACACACCCCCCTAGTTACGCCTCTGACCTCAGCACAATCACACACCCCTATTTACGCCTCTGACCTCAGCACAATCACACACCCCTAGTTACGCCTCTGACCTCAGCACAATCACACACCCCTAGTTACGCCTCTAACCTCAGCACAATCACACACCCCTATTTACGCCTCTGACCTCAGCACAATCACACACCCCTAGTTACGGCTCTGACCTCAGCAGAAGCACCACACCTAGTTACGGCCCTGACCTCAGCACAATCACACACCCCTAGTTACACCTCTGACCTCAGCGCAATCACACACCCCTAGTTACGCCTCTGACCTCAGCATAATCACACACCCCTAATTATGCCTCTGACCTCAGCACAATCACACACCCCTAATTACGCCTCTGAGTTCAGCACAAGCACCACACACCTAGTTACGCCTCTGACCTCAGCACAGGCACCACACACCTAGTTCCGCCTCTGACCTCAGCACAATCACACACCCCTAGTTACGCCTCTGACCTCAGCACAATCACACACCCCTATTTACGCCTCTGACCTCAGCACAATCACACACCCCTAGTTACGCCTCTGACCTCAGCACAATCACACACCCCTAGTTACGCCTCTAACCTCAGCACAATCACACACCCCTATTTACGCCTCTAACCTCAGCGTAATTACACACCCCTAGTTACGCCTCTGACCTCAGCATAATCACACACCCCTATTTATGCCTCTGACCTCAGCACAATCACACACCCCTAGTTACGCCTCTGACTTCAGCACAAGCACCACACCCCTAGTTACGCCTCTGACCTCAGCACAGGCACCACACCCCTAGTTACGCCTCTGACCTCAGCACAATCACACACCCCTAGTTACGCCTCTGACCTCAGCACAATCACACACCCCTAGATACGCCTTTGACCTCAGCACAATCACACACCCCTAGTTACAGCCCTGAACTCAGCACAAGCACCACACCCCTAGTTACAGCCCTGACCTCAGTACAATCACACACCCCTAGTTACGCCTCTGACCTCAGCACAATCACACACCCCTAGTTACGCCTCTGAACTCAGCACAATCACACACCCCTAGTTACGCCTCTGACCTCAGCACAATCACACACCCCTAGTTACGCCTCTGACCTCAGCACAATCACACACCCCTAGTTACGCC
Organism: Taudactylus pleione; assembly: GCA_031769625.1. Lineage (NCBI taxonomy): Eukaryota > Metazoa > Chordata > Amphibia > Anura > Myobatrachidae > Taudactylus > Taudactylus pleione. The sequence continues at coordinate 807,027 of JAUIMM010000556.1, forward strand.
TCTGACCTCAGCACAATCACACACCCCTAGTTACGCCTCTGACCTCAGCACAATCACACATCCCTAGTTACGCCTCTGACCTCAGCACAATCACACACCCCTAGTTACGCCTCTGAACTCAGCACAATCACACACCCCTAGTTACGCCTCTGACCTCAGCACAATCACACACCCCTAGTTACGCCTCTGACCTCAGCACAATCACACACCCCTAGTTACGCCTCTGACCTCAGCACAATCACACACCCCTATTTACGCCTCTGATCTCAGCACAATCACACACCCCTAGTTACGCCTCTGACCTCAGCAGAAGCACCACACCCCTAGTTACGGCCCTGACCTCAGCACAATCACACACCCCTAGTTACACCTCTGACCTCAGCGCAATCACACACCCCTAGTTACGCCTCTGACCTCAGCACAATCGCACACCCCCTTAGTTACGCCTCTGACCTCAGCACAATCACACACCCCTATTTACGCCTCTGATCTCAGCACAATCACACACCCCTATTTACGCCTCTGACCTCAGCACAATCACACAATCCAAGTTACGCCTCTGACCTCAGCACAATCACACACCCCTAGTTACGCCTCTAACCTCAGCACAATCACACACCCCTATTTACGCCTCTGACCTCAGCACAATCACACACCCCTAGTTACGCCTCTGACCTCAGCAGAAGCACCACACCCCTAGTTAAGGCCTTGACCTCAGCACAATCACACACCCCTAGTTACAACTCTGACCTCAGCGCAATCACACACCCCTAGTTACGCCTCTGACCTCAGCACAATCACACACCCCCCTAGTTACGCCTCTGACCTCAGCACAATCACACACCCCTATTTACGCCTCTGACCTCAGCACAATCACACACCCCTAGTTACGCCTCTGACCTCAGCACAATCACACACCCCTAGTTACGCCTCTAACCTCAGCACAATCACACACCCCTATTTACGCCTCTGACCTCAGCACAATCACACACCCCTAGTTACGGCTCTGACCTCAGCAGAAGCACCACACCCCTAGTTATGGCCCTGACCTCAGCACAATCACACACCCCTAGTTACACCTCTGACCTCAGCGCAATCACACACCCCTAGTTACGCCTCTGACCTCAGCATAATCACACACCCCTAATTATGCCTCTGACCTCAGCACAATCACACACCCCTAATTACGCCTCTGACTTCAGCACAAGCACCACACACCTAGTTACGCCTCTGACCTCAGCACAGGCACCACACACCTAGTTCCGCCTCTGACCTCAGCACAATCACACACCCCTAGTTACGCCTCTGACCTCAGCACAATCACACACCCCTATTTACGCCTCTGACCTCAGCACAATCACACACCCCTAGTTACGCCTCTGACCTCAGCACAATCACACACCCCTAGTTACGCCTCTAACCTCAGCACAATCACACACCCCTATTTACGCCTCTAACCTCAGCGTAATTACACACCCCTAGTTACGCCTCTGACCTCAGCATAATCACACACCCCTATTTATGCCTCTGACCTCAGCACAATCACACACCCCTAGTTACGCCTCTGACTTCAGCACAAGCACCACACCCCTAGTTACGCCTCTGACCTCAGCACAGGCACCACACCCCTAGTTACGCCTCTGACCTCAGCACAATCACACACCCCTAGTTACGCCTCTGACCTCAGCACAATCACACACCCCTATTTACGCCTCTGACCTCAGCACAGTCACACACCCCTAGATACGCCTTTGACCTCAGCACAATCACACACCCCTAGTTACAGCCCTGAACTCAGCACAAGCACCACACCCCTAGTTACAGCCCTGACCTCAGTACAATCACACACCCCTAGTTACGCCTCTGACCTCAGCACAATCACACACCCCTAATTACGCCTCTGACCTCAGCACAATCACACACCCCTAGTTACGCCTCTGACCTCAGCAGAAGCACCACACCCCTAGTTACACCTCTCACCTCAGCGCAATCACACACCCCTAGTTACGCCTCTGACCTCAGCACAATCACACACCCCTAATTACACCTCTGACCTCAGCACAATCATACACCCCTAGTTACGCCTCTGACCTCAGCACAATCACACACCCCTAGTTACGCCACTGACCTCAGCACAATCACACACCCCTATTTACGCCTCTGACTTCAGCACAATCACACACCCCTAGTGACGCCTCTGACCTCAGCACAATCACACAGCCCTAGTTACGCCTCTGAACTCAGCACATTCACACACCCCTAGTTACACCTCTGACCTCAGCACAATCACACACCCCTAGTTACGCCTCTGACCTCAGCACAATCACACACCCCTAGTTACGCCTCTGACCTCAGCACAATCACACACCCCTATTTACGCCTCTGATCTCAGCACAATCACACACCCCTAGTTACGCCTCTGACCTCAGCAGAAGCACCACACCCCTAGTTACGGCCCTGACCTCAGCACAATCACACACCCCTAGTTACACCTCTGACCTCAGCGCAATCACACACCCCTAGTTACGCCTCTGACCTCAGCACAATCACACACCCCCTTAGTTACGCCTCTGACCTCAGCACAATCACACACCCCTATTTACGCCTCTGATCTCAGCACAATCACACACCCCTATTTACGCCTCTGACCTCAGCACAGGCACCACACACCTAGTTCCGCCTCTGACCTCAGCACAATCACACACCCCTAGTTACGCCTCTGACCTCAGCACAATCACACACCCCTATTTACGCCTCTGACCTCAGCACAATCACACACCCCTAGTTACGCCTCTGACCTCAGCACAATCACACACCCCTAGTTACGCCTCTAACCTCAGCACAATCACACACCCCTATTTACGCCTCTAACCTCAGCGTAATTACACACCCCTAGTTACGCCTCTGACCTCAGCATAATCACACACCCCTATTTATGCCTCTGACCTCAGCACAATCACACACCCCTAGTTACGCCTCTGACTTCAGCACAAGCACCACACCCCTAGTTACGCCTCTGACCTCAGCACAGGCACCACACCCCTAGTTACGCCTCTGACCTCAGCACAATCACACACCCCTAGTTACGCCTCTGACCTCAGCACAATCACACACCCCTATTTACGCCTCTGACCTCAGCACAGTCACACACCCCTAGATACGCCTTTGACCTCAGCACAATCACACACCCCTAGTTACAGCCCTGAACTCAGCACAAGCACCACACCCCTAGTTACAGCCCTGACCTCAGTACAATCACACACCCCTAGTTACGCCTCTGACCTCAGCACAATCACACACCCCTAATTACGCCTCTGACCTCAGCACAATCACACACCCCTAGTTACGCCTCTGACCTCAGCAGAAGCACCACACCCCTAGTTACACCTCTCACCTCAGCGCAATCACACACCCCTAGTTACGCCTCTGACCTCAGCACAATCACACACCCCTAATTACACCTCTGACCTCAGCACAATCATACACCCCTAGTTACGCCTCTGACCTCAGCACAATCACACACCCCTAGTTACGCCACTGACCTCAGCACAATCACACACCCCTATTTACGCCTCTGACTTCAGCACAATCACACACCCCTAGTGACGCCTCTGACCTCAGCACAATCACACAGCCCTAGTTACGCCTCTGAACTCAGCACATTCACACACCCCTAGTTACACCTCTGACCTCAGCACAATCACACACCCCTAGTTACGCCTCTGACCTCAGCACAATCACACACCCCTAGTTACGCCTCTGACCTCAGCACAATCACACACCCCTATTTACGCCTCTGATCTCAGCACAATCACACACCCCTAGTTACGCCTCTGACCTCAGCAGAAGCACCACACCCCTAGTTACGGCCCTGACCTCAGCACAATCACACACCCCTAGTTACACCTCTGACCTCAGCGCAATCACACACCCCTAGTTACGCCTCTGACCTCAGCACAATCACACACCCCCTTAGTTACGCCTCTGACCTCAGCACAATCACACACCCCTATTTACGCCTCTGATCTCAGCACAATCACACACCCCTATTTACGCCTCTGACCTCAGCACAATCACACAACCCAAGTTACGCCTCTGACCTCAGCGCAATCACACACCCCTAGTTACGCCTCTAACCTCAGCACAATCACACACCCCTATTTACGCCTCTGACCTCAGCACAATCACACACCCCTAGTTACGCCTCTGACCTCAGCAGAAGCACCACACCCCTAGTTACCGCCTTGACCTCAGCACAATCACACACCCCTAGTTACAACTCTGACCTCAGCGCAATCACACACCCCTAGTTACGCCTCTGACCTCAGCACAATCACACACCCCCCTAGTTACGCCTCTGACCTCAGCACAATCACACACCCCTATTTACGCCTCTGACCTCAGCACAATCACACAACCCAAGTTACGCCTCTGACCTCAGCGCAATCACACACCCCTAGTTACGCCTCTAACCTCAGCACAATCACACACCCCTATTTACGCCTCTGACCTCAGCACAATCACACACCCCTAGTTACGCCTCTGACCTCAGCACAATCACACACCCCTAGTTACGCCTCTAACATCAGCACAATCACACACCCCTATTTACGCCTCTGACCTCAGCACAATCACACACCCCTAGTTACGGCTCTGACCTCAGCAGAAGCACCACACCCCTAGTTACGGCCCTGACCTCAGCACAATCACACACCCCTAGTTACACCTCTGACCTCAGCGCAATCACACACCCCTAGTTACGCCTCTGACCTCAGCATAATCACACACCCCTAATTATGCCTCTGACCTCAGCACAATCACACACCCCTAGTTACGCCTCTGACTTCAGCACAAGCACCACACACCTAGTTACGCCTCTGACCTCAGCACAGGCACCACATCCCTAGTTCCGCCTCTGACCTCAGCACAATCACACACCCCTAGTTACGCCTCTGACCTCAGCACAATCACACACCCCTATTTACGCCTCTGACCTCAGCACAATCACACACCCCTAGTTACGCCTCTGACCTCAGCACAATCACACACCCCTAGTTACGCCTCTAACCTCAGCACAATCACACACCCCTATTTACGCCTCTGACCTCAGCGTAATTACACACCCCTAGTTACGCCTCTGACCTCAGCATAATCACACACCCCTATTTATGCCTCTGACCTCAGCACAATCACACACCCCTAGTTACGCCTCTGACTTCAGCACAAGCACCACACCCCTAGTTACGCCTCTGACCTCAGCACAGGCACCACACCCCTAGTTACGCCTCTGACCTCAGCACAATCACACACCCCTAGTTACGCCTCTGACCTCAGCACAATCACACACCCCTATTTACGCCTCTGACCTCAGCACAATCACACACCCCTAGTTACGCCTTTGACCTCAGCACAATCACACACCCCTAGTTACAGCCCTGAACTCAGCACAAGCACCACACCCCTAGTTACAGCCCTGACCTCAGTACAATCACACACCCCTAGTTACGCCTCTGACCTCAGCACAATCACACACCCCTAATTACGCCTCTGACCTCAGCACAATCACACACCCTAGTTACGCCTCTGACCTCAGCAGAAGCACCACACCCCTAGTTACACCTCTCACCTCAGCGCAATCACACACCCCTAGTTATGCCTCTGACCTCAGCACAATCACACACCCCTAATTACACCTCTGACCTCAGCACAATCATACACCCCTAGTTACGCCTCTGACCTCAGCACAATCACACACCCCTAGTTACGCCACTGACCTCAGCACAATCACACACCCCTATTTACGCCTCTGACTTCAGCACAATCACACACCCCTAGTGACGCCTCTGACCTCAGCACAATCACACACCCCTAGTTACGCCTCTGAACTCAGCACATTCACACACCCCTAGTTACACCTCTGACATCAGCACAATCACACACCCCTAGTTACGCCTCTGACCTCAGCACAATCACACACCCCTAGTTACGCCTCTGACCTCAGCACAATTACACACCCCTATTTACGCCTCTGATCTCAGCACAATCACACACCCCTAGTTACGCCTCTGACCTCAGCAGAAGCACCACACCCCTAGTTACGGCCCTGACCTCAGCAAAATCACACACCCCTAGTTACACCTCTGACCTCAGCGCAATCACACACCCCTAGTTACGCCTCTGACCTCAGCACAATCACACACCCCCTTAGTTACGACTCTGACCTCAGCACAATCACACACCCCTATTTACGCCTCTGATCTCAGCACAATCACACACCCCTATTTACGCCTCTGACCTCAGCACAATCACACAACCAAAGTTACGCCTCTGACCTCAGCGCAATCACACACCCCTAGTTACGCCTCTAACCTCAGCACAATCACACACCCCTATTTACGCCTCTGACCTCAGCACAATCACACACCCCTAGTTACGCCTCTGACCTCAGCAGAAGCACCACACCCCTAGTTACGGCCTTGACCTCAGCACAATCACACACCCCTAGTTACAACTCTGACCTCAGCACAATCACACACACCCCTAGTTACGCCTCTGACCTCAGCACAATCACACACCCCTATTTACGCCTCTGACCTCAGCACAATCACACACCCCTAGTTACGCCTCTGACCTCAGCACAATCACACACCCCTAGTTACGCCTCTAACCTCAGCACAATCACACACCCCTATTTACGCCTCTGACCTCAGCACAATCACACACCCCTAGTTACGGCTCTGACCTCAGCAGAAGCACCACACCCCTAGTTACGGCCCTGACCTCAGCACAATCACACACCCCTAGTTACACCTCTGACCTCAGCGCAATCACACACCCCTAGTTACGCCTCTGACCTCAGCATAATCACACACCCCTAATTATGCCTCTGACCTCAGCACAATCACACACCCCTAGTTACGCCTCTGACTTCAGCACAAGCACCACACACCTAGTTACGCCTCTGACCTCAGCACAGGCACCACATCCCTAGTTCCGCCTCTGACCTCAGCACAATCACACACCCCTAGTTACGCCTCTGACCTCAGCACAATCACACACCCCTATTTACGCCTCTGACCTCAGCACAATCACACACCCCTAGTTACGCCTCTGACCTCAGCACAATCTCACAACCCCTAGTTACGCCTCTAACCTCAGCACAATCACACACCCCTATTTACGCCTCTGACCTCAGCACAATCACACAATCCAAGTTACGCCTCTGACCTCAGCACAATCACACACCCCTAGTTACGCCTCTAACCTCAGCACAATCACACACCCCTATTTACGCCTCTGACCTCAGCACAATCACACACCCCTAGTTACGCCTCTGACCTCAGCAGAAGCACCACACCCCTAGTTAAGGCCTTGACCTCAGCACAATCACACACCCCTAGTTACAACTCTGACCTCAGCGCAATCACACACCCCTAGTTACGCCTCTGACCTCAGCACAATCACACACCCCCCTAGTTACGCCTCTGACCTCAGCACAATCACACACCCCTATTTACGCCTCTGACCTCAGCACAATCACACACCCCTAGTTACGCCTCTGACCTCAGCACAATCACACACCCCTAGTTACGCCTCTAACCTCAGCACAATCACACACCCCTATTTACGCCTCTGACCTCAGCACAATCACACACCCCTAGTTACGGCTCTGACCTCAGCAGAAGCACCACACCCCTAGTTACGGCCCTGACCTCAGCACAATCACACACCCCTAGTTACACCTCTGACCTCAGCGCAATCACACACCCCTAGTTACGCCTCTGACTTCAGCATAATCACACACCCCTAATTATGCCTCTGACCTCAGCACAATCACACACCCCTAATTACGCCTCTGACTTCAGCACAAGCACCACACACCTAGTTACGCCTCTGACCTCAGCACAGGCACCACACACCTAGTTCCGCCTCTGACCTCAGCACAATCACACACCCCTAGTTACGCCTCTGACCTCAGCACAATCACACACCCCTATTTACGCCTCTGACCTCAGCACAATCACACACCCCTAGTTACGCCTCTGACCTCAGCACAATCACACACCCCTAGTTACGCCTCTAACCTCAGCACAATCACACACCCCTATTTACGCCTCTAACCTCAGCGTAATTACACACCCCTAGTTACGCCTCTGACCTCAGCATAATCACACACCCCTATTTATGCCTCTGACCTCAGCACAATCACACACCCCTAGTTACGCCTCTGACTTCAGCACAAGCACCACACCCCTAGTTACGCCTCTGACCTCAGCACAGGCACCACACCCCTAGTTACGCCTCTGACCTCAGCACAATCACACACCCCTAGTTACGCCTCTGACCTCAGCACAATCACACACCCCTATTTACGCCTCTGACCTCAGCACAGTCACACACCCCTAGATACGCCTTTGACCTCAGCACAATCACACACCCCTAGTTACAGCCCTGAACTCAGCACAAGCACCACACCCCTAGTTACAGCCCTGACCTCAGTACAATCACACACCCCTAGTTACGCCTCTGACCTCAGCACAATCACACACCCCTAATTACGCCTCTGACCTCAGCACAATCACACACCCCTAGTTACGCCTCTGACCTCAGCAGAAGCACCACACCCCTAGTTACACCTCTCACCTCAGCGCAATCACACACCCCTAGTTACGCCTCTGACCTCAGCACAATCACACACCCCTAATTACACCTCTGACCTCAGCACAATCATACACCCCTAGTTACGCCTCTGACCTCAGCACAATCACACACCCCTAGTTACGCCACTGACCTCAGCACAATCACACACCCCTATTTACGCCTCTGACTTCAGCACAATCACACACCCCTAGTGACGCCTCTGACCTCAGCACAATCACACAGCCCTAGTTACGCCTCTGAACTCAGCACATTCACACACCCCTAGTTACACCTCTGACCTCAGCACAATCACACACCCCTAGTTACGCCTCTGACCTCAGCACAATCACACACCCCTAGTTACGCCTCTGACCTCAGCACAATCACACACCCCTATTTACGCCTCTGATCTCAGCACAATCACACACCCCTAGTTACGCCTCTGACCTCAGCAGAAGCACCACACCCCTAGTTACGGCCCTGACCTCAGCACAATCACACACCCCTAGTTACACCTCTGACCTCAGCGCAATCACACACCCCTAGTTACGCCTCTGACCTCAGCACAATCACACACCCCCTTAGTTACGCCTCTGACCTCAGCACAATCACACACCCCTATTTACGCCTCTGATCTCAGCACAATCACACACCCCTATTTACGCCTCTGACCTCAGCACAATCACACAACCCAAGTTACGCCTCTGACCTCAGCGCAATCACACACCCCTAGTTACGCCTCTAACCTCAGCACAATCACACACCCCTATTTACGCCTCTGACCTCAGCACAATCACACACCCCTAGTTACGCCTCTGACCTCAGCAGAAGCACCACACCCCTAGTTACCGCCTTGACCTCAGCACAATCACACACCCCTAGTTACAACTCTGACCTCAGCGCAATCACACACCCCTAGTTACGCCTCTGACCTCAGCACAATCACACACCCCCCCTAGTTACGCCTCTGACCTCAGCACAATCACACACCCCTATTTACGCCTCTGACCTCAGCACAATCACACAACCCAAGTTACGCCTCTGACCTCAGCGCAATCACACACCCCTAGTTACGCCTCTAACCTCAGCACAATCACACACCCCTATTTACGCCTCTGACCTCAGCACAATCACACACCCCTAGTTACGCCTCTGACCTCAGCACAATCACACACCCCTAGTTACGCCTCTAACATCAGCACAATCACACACCCCTATTTACGCCTCTGACCTCAGCACAATCACACACCCCTAGTTACGGCTCTGACCTCAGCAGAAGCACCACACCCCTAGTTACGGCCCTGACCTCAGCACAATCACACACCCCTAGTTACACCTCTGACCTCAGCGCAATCACACACCCCTAGTTACGCCTCTGACCTCAGCATAATCACACACCCCTAATTATGCCTCTGACCTCAGCACAATCACACACCCCTAGTTACGCCTCTGACTTCAGCACAAGCACCACACACCTAGTTACGCCTCTGACCTCAGCACAGGCACCACATCCCTAGTTCCGCCTCTGACCTCAGCACAATCACACACCCCTAGTTACGCCTCTGACCTCAGCACAATCACACACCCCTAGTTACGCCTCTGACCTCAGCACAATCACACACCCCTAGTTACGCCTCTGACCTCAGCACAATCACACACCCCTAGTTACGCCTCTAACCTCAGCACAATCACACACCCCTATTTACGCCTCTGACCTCAGCGTAATTACACACCCCTAGTTACGCCTCTGACCTCAGCATAATCACACACCCCTATTTATGCCTCTGACCTCAGCACAATCACACACCCCTAGTTACGCCTCTGACTTCAGCACAAGCACCACACCCCTAGTTACGCCTCTGACCTCAGCACAGCCACCACACCCCTAGTTACGCCTCTGACCTCAGCACAATCACACACCCCTAGTTACGCCTCTGACCTCAGCACAATCACACACCCCTATTTACGCCTCTGACCTCAGCACAATCACACACCCCTAGTTACGCCTTTGACCTCAGCACAATCACACACCCCTAGTTACAGCCCTGAACTCAGCACAAGCACCACACCCCTAGTTACAGCCCTGACCTCAGTACAATCACACACCCCTAGTTACGCCTCTGACCTCAGCACAATCACACACCCCTAATTACGCCTCTGACCTCAGCACAATCACACACCCTAGTTACGCCTCTGACCTCAGCAGAAGCACCACACCCCTAGTTACACCTCTCACCTCAGCGCAATCACACACCCCTAGTTATGCCTCTGACCTCAGCACAATCACACACCCCTAATTACACCTCTGACCTCAGCACAATCATACACCCCTAGTTACGCCTCTGACCTCAGCACAATCACACACCCCTAGTTACGCCACTGACCTCAGCACAATCACACACCCCTATTTACGCCTCTGACTTCAGCACAATCACACACCCCTAGTGACGCCTCTGACCTCAGCACAATCACACACCCCTAGTTACGCCTCTGAACTCAGCACATTCACACACCCCTAGTTACACCTCTGACATCAGCACAATCACACACCCCTAGTTACGCCTCTGACCTCAGCACAATCACACACCCCTAGTTACGCCTCTGACCTCAGCACAATTACACACCCCTATTTACGCCTCTGATCTCAGCACAATCACACACCCCTAGTTACGCCTCTGACCTCAGCAGAAGCACCACACCCCTAGTTACGGCCCTGACCTCAGCAAAATCACACACCCCTAGTTACACCTCTGACCTCAGCGCAATCACACACCCCTAGTTACGCCTCTGACCTCAGCACAATCACACACCCCCTTAGTTACGACTCTGACCTCAGCACAATCACACACCCCTATTTACGCCTCTGATCTCAGCACAATCACACACCCCTATTTACGCCTCTGACCTCAGCACAATCACACAACCAAAGTTACGCCTCTGACCTCAGCGCAATCACACACCCCTAGTTACGCCTCTAACCTCAGCACAATCACACACCCCTATTTACGCCTCTGACCTCAGCACAATCACACACCCCTAGTTACGCCTCTGACCTCAGCAGAAGCACCACACCCCTAGTTACGGCCTTGACCTCAGCACAATCACACACCCCTAGTTACAACTCTGACCTCAGCACAATCACACACACCCCTAGTTACGCCTCTGACCTCAGCACAATCACACACCCCTATTTACGCCTCTGACCTCAGCACAATCACACACCCCTAGTTACGCCTCTGACCTCAGCACAATCACACACCCCTAGTTACGCCTCTAACCTCAGCACAATCACACACCCCTATTTACGCCTCTGACCTCAGCACAATCACACACCCCTAGTTACGGCTCTGACCTCAGCAGAAGCACCACACCCCTAGTTACGGCCCTGACCTCAGCACAATCACACACCCCTAGTTACACCTCTGACCTCAGCGCAATCACACACCCCTAGTTACGCCTCTGACCTCAGCATAATCACACACCCCTAATTATGCCTCTGACCTCAGCACAATCACACACCCCTAGTTACGCCTCTGACTTCAGCACAAGCACCACACACCTAGTTACGCCTCTGACCTCAGCACAGGCACCACATCCCTAGTTCCGCCTCTGACCTCAGCACAATCACACACCCCTAGTTACGCCTCTGACCTCAGCACAATCACACACCCCTATTTACGCCTCTGACCTCAGCACAATCACACACCCCTAGTTACGCCTCTGACCTCAGCACAATCTCACAACCCCTAGTTACGCCTCTAACCTCAGCACAATCACACACCCCTATTTACGCCTCTGACCTCAGCGTAATTACGCACCCCTAGTTACGCCTCTGACCTCAGCATAATCACACACCCCTATTTATGCCTCTGACCTCAGCACAATCACACACCCCTAGTTACGCCTCTGACTTCAGCACAAGCACCACACCCCTAGTTACAGCCCTGAACTCAGCACAAGCACCACACCCCTAGTTACAGCCCTGACCTCAGTACAATCACACACCCCTAGTTACACCTCTGACCTCAGCACAATCACACACCCCTAGTTACGCCTCTGACCTCAGCAGAAGCACCACACGCCTAGTTATGGCCCTGACCTCAGCACAATCACACATCCCTAGTTACACCTCTGACCTCAGCGCAATCACACACCCCTAATTACGCCTCTGACTTCAGCACAATCACACACCCCTAGTTACGCCTCTGACCTCAGCACAATCACACACCCCTAGTTACGCCTCTGACCTCAGCACAATCACACACCCCTAGTTACACCTCTGACCTCAGCACAATCACACACCCCTAGTTACGCCTCTGACCTCAGCACAATCACACACCCCTAGTTACGCCTCTGACCTCAGCACAATCACACACCCCTATTTACGCCTCTGACCTCAGCACAATCACACACCCCTAGTTACGCCTCTGACCTCAGCACAATCACACACCCCTAGTTACGCCTCTGACCTCAGCACAATCACACACCCCTAGTTACGGCTCTGACCTCAGCACAAGTACCACACCCCTAGTTACACCACTGACCTCAGCACAATCACACACCCCTAGTTACACCTCTGACCTCAGCACAGGCACCACACCCATAGTTACGGCCCTGACCTCAGCACAAGCACCACACCCCTACTTACGCCTCTGACCTCAGCACAATCACACACCCCTAGTTACGCCTCTGACCTCAGTACAGGCACCACACCCCTAGTTATGCCTCTGACCTCAGAACATTCACACACCCCTAGTTACGCCTCTGACCTCAGCACAATCACACACCCCTAGTTACGCCTCTGACCTCAGCACAATCACACACCCCTAGATACGCCTCTGACCTCATCACAATCATACACCCCTAGCTACGCCTCTGACCTCAGCACAAGCACCACACCGCTAGTTACACCTCTGACCTCAGCACAATCACACACCCCTAGTTATGCCTTTGACCTCAGCACAATCACACACCCCTAGTTACAGCCCTGAACTCAGCACAAGCACAACACCCCTAGTTACAGCCCTGACCTCAGCACAATCACACACCCACAGTTACGCCTCTGACCTCAGCACAATCACACACCCCTAGTTACGCCTCTGACCTCAGCACAATCACACACCCCTAGTTACGCCTCTGACCTCAGCACAATCACACACCCCTAGTTACGCCTCTGACCTCAGCACACTCACACACCCCTAGTTACACCTCTGACTTCAGCACAATCACACACCCCTAGTTACACCTCTGACCTCAGCACAATCACACACCCCTAGTTACGCCTCTGACCTCAGCACAATCACACACCCCTATTTACGCTTCTGACTTCAGCACAATCACACACCCCTAGTTACGGCTCTGACCTCAGCACAAGCACCACACCCCTAGTTACGCCTCTGACCTCAGCACAATCACACACCCCTAGTTACGCCTCTGACCTCAGCACAATCACACACCCCTAGTTACGCCTCTGACCTAAGCACAATCACACACCCCTAATTACGCCTCTGACCTCAGCACAATCACACACCCCTAGTTACGCCTCTGACCTCAGCATAATCACACACCCCTAGTTACGCCTCTCACCACAGCACAAGAACACACCCCTAGTTACGCCTCTGACCTCAGCACAATCACACACCCCTAGTTACGCCTCTGACCTCAGCACAATCACACAACCCTAGTTACACCTCTGACCTCAGCACAATCACACACCCCTAGTTACGCCTCTGACCTCAGTACAATCACACACCCCTAGTTACGCCTCTGACCTCAGCACAATCACACACCCCTAGTTACAGCCCTGACCTCAGCACAAGCACCACACCCATAGTTACGCCACTGAACACAGCGCAAGCACCACACCCCTAGTTACGGCCCTGACCTCAGCACACGCACCACACCCCTAGTTACGCCTCTGAACTCAGCACAAGTACCATACCCCTAGTTACGGCCCGGACCTCAGCACAAGCACCACACCCCTAGTTACGGCTCTGATCTCAGCACAATCACACACCCTAGTTACGCTTCTGACCTCAGCACGATCACACACCCCTAGTTACGCCTCTGACCTCAGCACAATCACACACCCCTAGTTACGCCTCTGACCTCAGCACAATCACACACCCCTAGTTACGCCTTTGACCTCAGCACAATCACACACCCCTAATTACGCCTCTGACCTCAGCACAATCACACACCCCTAGTTACGCCTCTGACCTCAGCAGAAGCACCACACCCCTAGTTACGGCCCTGACCTCAGCACAATCACACACCCCTAGTTACACCTCTGACCTCAGCGCAATCACACACCCCTAGTTACGCCTCTGACCTCAGCATAATCACACACCCCTAATTACGCCTCTGACCTCAGCACAATCACACACCCCTAGTTACGCCTCTGACTTCAGCACAAGCACCACACCCCTAGTTACGCCTCTGACCTCAGCACAGGCACCTCACCCCTAGTTACGCCTCTGACCTCAGCACAATCACACACCCCTAGTTACGCCTCTGAACTCAGCACAAGCAGACACCCCTATTTGCGCCTCTGACCTCAGCACAATCACACACCACTAGTTACGCCTCTGACCTCAGCACAATCACACACCCCTAGTTACGCCTCTAACCTCAGCACAATCACACACCCCTATTTACGCCTCTGACCTCAGCACAATCACACACTCCTAGTTACGGCTCTGACCTCAGCGCAATCAGACACCCCTAGTTACGCCTCTGACCTCAGCACAGGCACCACACCCATAGTTACGGCTCTGACCTCAGCACAATCACACACCCCTAGTTACGGCTCTGACCTCAGCACAATCACACACCCCTAATTACGCCTCTGACCTCAGCACAGGCACCACACCAATAGTTACGGCCCTGACCTCAGCACAATCACACACCCCTAGTTACGGCTCTGACCTCAGCACAGGCACCACACAACTATTTACGCCTCTGACCTCAGCACAATCACACACCCCTAGTTACGCCTCTGACCTCAGCACAGGCACCACACCCATAGTTACGGCTCTGACCTCAGCACAATCACACACCCCTAGTTACGGCTCTGACCTCAGCACAATCACACAACCCTAATTACGCCTCTGACCTCAGCACAGGCACCACACCCATAGTTACGGCCCTGACCTCAGCACAATCACACACCCCTAGTTACGGCTCTGATCTCAGCACAGGCACCACACAACTAGTTATGCCTCTGACCTCAGCACAATCACACACCCCTAGTTACGCCTCTGACCTCAGCACAATCACACACCCCTAGCTACGCCTCTGACCTCAGCACAAGCACTGCACCCCTAGTTACGGCTCTGACCTCAGCACAATCACACACCCCTAATTACGCCTCTGACCTCAGCACAGGCACCACACCCATAGTTACGGCCCTGACCTCAGCACAATCACACACCCCTAGTTACGGCTCTGACCTCAGCACAGGCACCACACCCCTAGTTATGCCTCTGACCTCACCACAATCACACACCCCTAGTTATGCCTCTGACCTCAGCACAATCACACACCCCTAGCTACGCCTCTGACCTCAGCACAAGCACCACACCCCTAGTTATGCCTCTGACCTCACCACAATCACACACCCCTAGTTACGCCTCTGACCTCAGCACAATCACACACCCTTAGTTACGGCTCTGACCTCAGCACAATCACACACCCCTAGTTACGGCCCTGACTTCAGCACAATCACACACCCCTAGTTACGGCTCTGACCTCAGCACAGGCACCACACCCCTGGTTATGCCTCTGACCTCACCACAATCACACACCCCTAGTTACGCCTCTGACCTCAGCACAATCACACACGCCTAGTTACACCTCTGACCTCAGCACAATCACACACCCCTAGTTAGGCCTTTGACCTCAGCACAATCACACACCCCTAGTTACAGCCCTGAACTCAGCACAAGCACCACACCCCTAGTTACAGCCCTGACCTCAGCACAATCACACACCCCTAGTTACGCCTCTGACCTCAGCACAATCACACACCCCTAATTACGCCTCTGACCTCAGCACAATCACACACCCCTAGTTACGCCTCTGACCTCAGCAGAAGCACCACACCCCTAGATACACCTCTGACCTCAGAGCAATCACACACCCCTAGTTACGCCTCTGACCTCAGCACAATCACACACCCCTAATTACACCTCTGACCTCAGCATAATCACACACCCCTAATTACGCCTCTGACCTCAGCACAATCACACACCCCTATTTACGCCTCTGACCTCAGCACAATCACACACCCCTAGTTACGCCTCTGACCTCAGCACAATCACACACCCCTAGTTACGCCTCTAACCTCAGCACAATCACACACCCCTATTTACGCCTCTGACCTCAGCACAATCACACACCCCTAGTTACGGTTCTGACCTCAGCACAAGTACCACACCCCTAGTTACGCCTCTGACCTCAGCACAATCACACACCCCTAGTTACACCTCTGAAGTCAGCACAGGCACCACACCCATAGTTACGGCCCTGACCTCAGCACAAGCACCACACCCCTAGTTACGCCTCTGACCTCAGCACAATCACACACCCCTAGTTACGCATCTGTCCTCAGCACAGGCACCACACCCCTAGTTACGCCTCTGACCTCAGCACAATCACACACCCCTAGTTACGCCTCTTACCTCAGCACAATCACACACCCCTAGTTACGCCTCTGACCTCAGCACAATCACACACCCCTAGCTACGCCTCTGACCTCAGCACAAGCACTGCACCCCTAGTTACACCTCTGACCTCAGCACAATCACACACCCTAGTTACGCCTTTGACCTCAGCACAATCACACACCCCTAGTTACAGCCCTGAACTCAGCACAAGCACCACACCCCTAGTTACAGCCCTGACCTCAGTACAATCACACACCCCTAGTTACACCTCTGACCTCAGCACAATCACACACCCCTAGCTACGCCTCTGACCTCAGCAGAAGCACCACACCCCTAGTTATGGCCCTGACCTCAGCACAATCACACACCCCTAATTACGCCTCTGACTTCAGCACAATCACACACCCCTAGTTACGCCTCTGACCTCAGCACAATCACACACCCCTAGTTACGCCTCTGACCTCAGCACAATCACACACCCCTAGTTACACCTCTGACCTCAGCACAATCACACACCCCTAGTTACGCCTCTGACCTCAGCACAATCACACACCCCTAGTTACACCTCTGACCTCAGCACAATCACACACCCCTAGTTACGCCTCTGACCTCAGCACAATCACACACCCCTAGTTACGCCTCTGACCTCAGCACAATCACACAATCCTATTTACGCCTCAGACCTCAGCACAATCACACACCCCTAGTTACGGCTCTGACCTCAGCACAAGTACCACACCCCTAGTTACACCTCTGACCTCAGCACAATCACACACCCCTAGTTACACCTCTGACCTCAGCACAAGCACCACACCCCTAGTTATGCCTCTGAACACAGCGCAAGCACCACACCCCTAGTTACGGCCCTGACCTCAGCACACGCACCACACCCCTAGTAACGCCTCTGAACTCAGCACAAGTACCATACCCCTAGTTACGGCCCGGACCTCAGCACAAGCACCACACCCCTAGTTACGGCTCTGATCTCAGCACAATCACACACCCCTAGTTACGCCTCTGACCTCAGCACAATCACACACCCCTAGTTACACCTCTGACCTCAGCACAATCACACACCCCTAATTACGCCTCTGACCTCAGCACAATCACACACCCCTAGTTACGCCTCTGACCTCAGCAGAAGCACCACACCCCTAGTTACGGCCCTGACCTCAGCACAATCACACACCCCTAGTTACACCTCTGACCTCAGTGCAATCACACACCCCTAGTTACGCCTCTGACCTCAGCATAATCACACACCCCTAATTACGCCTCTGACCTCAGCACAATCACACACCCCTAGTTACGCCTCTGACTTCAACACAAGCACCACACCCCTAGTTACGCCTCTGACCTCAGCACAGGCACCTCACCCCTAGTTACGCCTCTGACCTCAGCACAATAACACACCCCTAGTTACGCCTCTGACCTAAGCACAATCACACACCCCTAGTTACGCCTCTGACCTCAGCACAATCACACACCCCTATTTACGCCTCTGACCTCAGCACAATCACACACCCCTAGTTACGCCTCTGACCTCAGCACAATCACACACCCCTAGTTACGCCTCTAACCTCAGCACAATCACACACCCCTATTTACGCCTCTGACCTCAGCACAATCACACACCCCTAGTTACGGCTCTGACCTCAGCACAAGTACCACACCCCTCGTTACGCCTCAGACCTCAGCACAATCACACACCCCTAGTTACACCTCTGAAGTCAGCACAGGCACCACACCCATAGTTACGGCCCTGACCTCAGCACAAGCACCACACCCCTAGTTACGCCTCTGACCTCAGCACAATCACACACCCCTAGTTACGCCTCTGTCCTCAGCACAGGCACCACACCCCTAGTTACGCCTCTGACCTCAGCACAATCACACACCCCTAGTTACGCCTCTGACCTCAGCACAATCACACACCCCTAGTTACGCCTCTGACCTCAGCACAATCACACACCCCTAGCTACGCCTCTGACCTCAGCACAAGCACTGCACCCCTAGTTACACCTCTGACCTCAGCACAATCACACACCCCTAGTTACGCCTTTGACCTCAGCACAATCACACACCCCTAGTTACAGCCCTGAACTCAGCACAAGCACCACACCCCTAGTTACAGCCCTGACCTCAGTACAATCACACCACCCCTAGTTACACCTCTGACCTCAGCACAATCACACACCCCTAGTTACGCCTCTGACCTCAGCAGAAGCACCACACCCCTAGTTATGGCCCTGACCTCAGCACAATCACACATCCCTAGTTACACCTCTGACCTCAGCGCAATCACACACCCCTAATTACGCCTCTGACTTCAGCACAATCACACACACCCCTAGTTACGCCTCTGACCTCAGCACAATCACACACCCCTAGTTACGCCTCTGACCTCAGCACAATCACACACCCCTAGTTACACCTCTGACCTCAGCGCAATCACACACCCCTAATTATGCATCTGACTTCAGCACAATCACACACACCTAGTTAAGCCTCTGACCTCAGCACAATCACACACCCCTAGTTACGCCTCTGACCTCAGCACAATCACACACCCCTATTTACACCTCTGACCTCTGCACAATCACACACCCCTAGTTACGCCTCTGACCTCAGCACAATCACACACCCCTAGTTACGCCTCTGACTTCAGCACAATCACACACCCCTATTTACGCCTCTGACCTCAGCACAATCACACACCCCTAGTTACGGCTCTGACCTCAGCACAAGTACCACACCCCGAGTTACACCTCTGACCTCAGCACAATCACACACCCCTAGTTACACCTCTGACCTCAGCACAAGCACCACACCCCTAGTTACGCCTCTGAACACAGCGCAAGCACCACACCCCTAGTTACGGCCCTGACCTCAGCACACGCACCACACCCCTAGTTACGCCACTGAACTCAGCACAAGTACCATACCCCTAGTTACGGCCCGGACCTCAGCACAAGCACCACACCCCTAGTTACGGCTCTGATCTCAGCACAATCACACACCCTAGTTACAGCCCTGACCTCAGCACAATCACACACCCCTAGTTACGCCTCTGACCTCAGCACAATCACACACCCCTAGTTACGCCTCTGACCTCAGCACAATCACACACCCCTAGTTACGCCTCTGACCTCAGCACAATCACACACCCCTAGTTACACCTCTGACCTCAGCACAATCACACACCCCTAATTACGCCTCTGACCTCAGCACAATCACACACCCCTAGTTACGCCTCTGACCTCAGCAGAAGCACCACACCCCTAGTTACGCCTCTGACCTCAGCACAATCACACACCCCTAGTTACGCCTCTGACCTCAGCACAATCACACACCCCTAGTTACGCCTCTGACCTCAGCACAATCACACACCCCTAGCTACGCCTCTGACCTCAGCACAAGCACTGCACCCCTAGTTACACCTCTGACCTCAGCACAATCACACACCCTAGTTACGCCTTTGACCTCAGCACAATCACACACCCCTAGTTACAGCCCTGAACTCAGCACAAGCACCACACCCCTAGTTACAGCCCTGACCTCAGTACAATCACACACCCCTAGTTACACCTCTGACCTCAGCACAATCACACACCCCTAGCTACGCCTCTGACCTCAGCAGAAGCACCACACCCCTAGTTATGGCCCTGACCTCAGCACAATCACACACCCCTAATTACGCCTCTGACTTCAGCACAATCACACACCCCTAGTTACGCCTCTGACCTCAGCACAATCACACACCCCTAGTTACGCCTCTGACCTCAGCACAATCACACACCCCTAGTTACACCTCTGACCTCAGCACAATCACACACCCCTAGTTACGCCTCTGACCTCAGCACAATCACACACCCCTAGTTACACCTCTGACCTCAGCACAATCACACACCCCTAGTTACGCCTCTGACCTCAGCACAATCACACACCCCTAGTTACGCCTCTGACCTCAGCACAATCACACACCCCTATTTACGCCTCAGACCTCAGCACAATCACACACCCCTAGTTACGGCTCTGACCTCAGCACAAGTACCACACCCCTAGTTACACCTCTGACCTCAGCACAATCACACACCCCTAGTTACACCTCTGACCTCAGCACAAGCACCACACCCCTAGTTACGCCTCTGAACACAGCGCAAGCACCACACCCCTAGTTACGGCCCTGACCTCAGCACACGCACCACACCCCTAGTTACGCCTCTGAACTCAGCACAAGTACCATACCCCTAGTTACGGCCCGGACCTCAGCACAAGCACCACACCCCTAGTTACGGCTCTGATCTCAGCACAATCACACACCCTAGTTACAGCCCTGACCTCAGCACAATCACACACCCCTAGTTACGCCTCTGACCTCAGCACAATCACACACCCCTAGTTACGCCTCTGACCTCAGCACAATCACACACCCCTAGTTACGCCTCTGACCTCAGCACAATCACACACCCCTAGTTACACCTCTGACCTCAGCACAATCACACACCCCTAATTACGCCTCTGACCTCAGCACAATCACACACCCCTAGTTACGCCTCTGACCTCAGCAGAAGCACCACACCCCTAGTTACGGCCCTGACCTCAGCACAATCACACACCCCTAGTTACACCTCTGACCTCAGTGCAATCACACACCCCTAGTTACGCCTCTGACCTCAGCATAATCACACACCCCTAATTACGCCTCTGACCTCAGCACAATCACACACCCCTAGTTACGCCTCTGACTTCAACACAAGCACCACACCCCTAGTTACGCCTCTGACCTCAGCACAGGCACCTCACCCCTAGTTACGCCTCTGACCTCAGCACAATAACACACCCCTAGTTACGCCTCTGACCTAAGCACAATCACACACCCCTAGTTACGCCTCTGACCTCAGCACAATCACACACCCCTATTTACGCCTCTGACCTCAGCACAATCACACACCCCTAGTTACGCCTCTGACCTCAGCACAATCACACACCCCTAGTTACGCCTCTAACCTCAGCACAATCACACACCCCTATTTACGCCTCTGACCTCAGCACAATCACACACCCCTAGTTACGGCTCTGACCTCAGCACAAGTACCACACCCCTCGTTACGCCTCAGACCTCAGCACAATCACACACCCCTAGTTACACCTCTGAAGTCAGCACAGGCACCACACCCATAGTTACGGCCCTGACCTCAGCACAAGCACCACACCCCTAGTTACGCCTCTGACCTCAGCACAATCACACACCCCTAGTTACGCCTCTGTCCTCAGTACAGGCACCACACCCCTAGTTACGCCTCTGACCTCAGCACAATCACACACCCCTAGTTACGCCTCTGACCTCAGCACAATCACACACCCCTAGTTACGCCTCTGACCTCAGCACAATCACACACCCCTAGCTACGCCTCTGACCTCAGCACAAGCACTGCACCCCTAGTTACACCTCTGACCTCAGCACAATCACACACCCCTAGTTACGCCTTTGACCTCAGCACAATCACACACCCCTAGTTACAGCCCTGAACTCAGCACAAGCACCACACCCCTAGTTACAGCCCTGACCTCAGTACAATCACACACCCCTAGTTACACCTCTGACCTCAGCACAATCACACACCCCTAGTTACGCCTCTGACCTCAGCAGAAGCACCACACCCCTAGTTATGGCCCTGACCTCAGCACAATCACACATCCCTAGTTACACCTCTGACCTCAGCGCAATCACACACCCCTAATTACGCCTCTGACTTCAGCACAATCACACACCCCTAGTTACGCCTCTGACCTCAGCACAATCACACACCCCTAGTTACGCCTCTGACCTCAGCACAATCACACACCCCTAGTTACACCTCTGACCTCAGCGCAATCACACACCCCTAATTATGCATCTGACCTCAGCACAATCACACACACCTAGTTAAGCCTCTGACCTCAGCACAATCACACACCCCTAGTTACGCCTCTGACCTCAGCACAATCACACACCCCTATTTACACCTCTGACCTCTGCACAATCACACACCCCTAGTTACGCCTCTGACCTCAGCACAATCACACACCCCTAGTTACGCCTCTGACTTCAGCACAATCACACACCCCTATTTACGCCTCTGACCTCAGCACAATCACACACCCCTAGTTACGGCTCTGACCTCAGCACAAGTACCACACCCCGAGTTACACCTCTGACCTCAGCACAATCACACACCCCTAGTTACACCTCTGACCTCAGCACAAGCACCACACCCCTAGTTACGCCTCTGAACACAGCGCAAGCACCACACCCCTAGTTACGGCCCTGACCTCAGCACACGCACCACACCCCTAGTTACGCCACTGAACTCAGCACAAGTATCATACCCCTAGTTACGGCCCGGACCTCAGCACAAGCACCACACCCCTAGTTACGGCTCTGATCTCAGCACAATCACACACCCTAGTTACAGCCCTGACCTCAGCACAATCACACACCCCTAGTTACGCCTCTGACCTCAGCACAATCACACACCCCTAGTTACGCCTCTGACCTCAGCACAATCACACACCCCTAGTTACGCCTCTGACCTCAGCACAATCACACACCCCTAGTTACACCTCTGACCTCAGCACAATCACACACCCCTAATTACGCCTCTGACCTCAGCACAATCACACACCCCTAGTTACGCCTCTGACCTCAGCAGAAGCACCACACCCCTAGTTACGGCCCTGACCTCAGCACAATCACACACCCCTAGTTACACCTCTGACCTCAGTGCAATCACACACCCCTAGTTACGCCTCTGACCTCAGCATAATCACACACCCCTAATTACGCCTCTGACCTCAGCACAATCACACACCCCTAGTTACGCCTCTGACTTCAGCACAAGCACCACACCCCTAGTTACGCCTCTGACCTCAGCACAGGCACCTCACCCCTAGTTACGCCTCTGACCTCAGCACAATCACACACCCCTAGTTACGCTTCTGAACTCAACACAATCACACACCCCTATTTACGCCTCTGACCTCAGCACAATCACACACCACTAGTTACGCCTCTGATCTCAGCACAATCACACACCCCTAGTTACGCCTCTGACCTCAGCACAGGCACCTCACCCCTAGTTACGCCTCTGACCTCAGCACAATCACACACCCCTAGTTACGCCTCTGAACTCAGCACAATCACACACCCCTATTTACGCCTCTGACCTCAGCACAATCACACACCCCTAGTTACGCCTCTGATCTCAGCACAATCACACACCCCTAGTTACGCCTCTAACCTCAGCACAATCACACACCCCTATTTACGCCTCTGACCTCAGCACAATCACACACCCCTAATTACGCCTCTGACCTCAGCACAATCACACACCCCTATTTACGCCTCTGACCTCAGCACAATCACACACCCCTAGTTACGCCTCTGACCTCAGCACAATCACACACCCCTAGTTACGCCTCTAACCTCAGCACAATCACACACCCCTATTTACGCCTCTGACCTCAGCGCAATCACACACCCCTAGTTACGCCTCTGACCTCAGCATAATCACACACCCCTAATTATGCCTCTGACCTCAGCACAATCACACACATCTAGTTACGCCTCTGACCTCAGCACAGGCACCACACCCCTAGTTATGGCTCTGACCTCAGCACAATCACACACCCCTAGTTACGCCTCCGACCTCAGCACAATCACACAACCCTAGCTACGCCTCTGACCTCAGCACAAGCACTGCACCACTAGTTACACCTCTGACCTTAGCACAATCACACACCCCTAGTTACGCCTTTGACCTCAGCACAATCACACACCCCTAGTTACAGCCCTGAACTCAGCACAAGCACCACACCCCTAGTTACAGCCCTGACCTCAGCAAAATCACACACCCCTAGTTACACCTCTGACCTCAGCACATTCACACACCCCTAGTTACGCCTCTGACCTCAGCAGAAGCACCACACCCCTAGTTATGGCATTGACCTCAGCACAATCACACATCCCTAGTTACACCTCTGACCTCAGCGCAATCACACACCCCTAATTACGCCTCTGACATCAGCACAATCACACACCCCTAGTTACGCCTCTGACCTCAGGACAATCACACACCCCTAGTTACGCCTCTGTCCTCAGCACAATCACACACCCCTAGTTACACCTCTGACCTCAGCGCAATCACACACCCATAATTACGCCTCTGACTTCAGCACAATCATATACCCCTAGTTACGCCTCTGACCTCAGCACAATCACACACCCCTAGTTACGCCTCTGATCTCAGCACAATCACACACCCATAGTTACACCTCTGACCTCAGCACAATCACACACCCCTAGTTACGCCTCTGACCTCAGCACAATCACACACCCCTAGTTACGCCTCTGACCTCAGCACAATCACACACCCCTATTTACGCCTCTGACCTCAGCACAATCACACACCACTAGTTATGGCTCTGACCTCAGCACAAGTACCACACCCCTAGTTACACCTCTGACCTCAGCACAATCACACACCCCTAGTTACACCGCTGACCTCAGCACAGGCACCACACCCATAGTTACGGCCCTGACCTCAGCACAAGCACCACACCCCTAGTTACGCCTCTGACCTCAGCACAATCACACACCCCTAGTTACGCCTCTGACCTCAGTACAGGCACCACACCCCTAGTTATGCCTCTGACCTCAGCACAATCACACACCCCCAGTTATGCTTCTGACCTCAGCACAATCACATACCACCAGTTACGCCTCTGACCTCAGCACAATCACAAACCCCTAGATACGCCTCTGACATCAGCACAATCACACACCCCTAGCTACGCCTCGGACCTCAGCACAAGCACCGCACCCCTAGTTACACCTCTGACCTCAGCACAATCACACACCCCTAGTTATGCCTTTGACCTCAGCACAATCACACACCCCTAGTTACAGCGCTGAACTCAGCACAAGCACCACACCCCTAGTTACAGCGCTGAACTCAGCACAAGCACCACACCCCTAGTTACGCCTCTGACCTCAGCACAATCACACACCCCTAGTTACACCTCTGACCTCAGCGCAATCACACACCCCTAATTATGCATCTGACTTCAGCACAATCACACACCCCTAGTTACGCCTCTGACCTCTGCACAATCACACACCCCTAGTTACGCCTCTGACCTCAGCACAATCACACACCCCTAGTTACGCCTCTGACCTCAGCACAATCACACACCCCTATTTACGCCTCTGACCTCAGCACAATCACACACCCCTAGTTACGGCTCTGACCTCAGCACAAGTACCACACCCCGAGTTACACCTCTGACCTCAGCACAATCACACACCCCTAGTTACACCTCTGACCTCAGCACAAGCACCACACCCCTAGTTACGCCTCTGAACACAGCGCAAGCACCACACCCCTAGTTACGGCCCTGACCTCAGCACACGCACCACACCCCTAGTTACGCCACTGAACTCAGCACAAGTACCATACCCCTAGTTACGGCCCGGACCTCAGCACAAGCACCACACCCCTAGTTACGGCTCTGATCTCAGCACAATCACACACCCTAGTTACAGCCCTGACCTCAGCACAATCACACACCCCTAGTTACGCCTCTGACCTCAGCACAATCACACACCCCTAGTTACAGCTCTGACCTCAGCACAATCACACACCCCTAGTTACGCCTCTGACCTCAGCACAATCACACACCCCTAGTTACACCTCTGACCTCAGCACAATCACACACCCCTAATTACGCCTCTGACCTCAGCACAATCACACACCTAGTTACGCCTCTGACCTCAGCAGAAGCACCACACCCCTAGTTACGGCCCTGACCTCAGCACAATCACCACACCCCTAGTTACACCTCTGACCTCAGTGCAATCACACACCCCTAGTTACGCCTCTGACCTCAGCATAATCACACACCCCTAATTACGCCTCTGACCTCAGCACAATCACACACCCCTAGTTACGCCTCTGATCTTCAGCACAAGCAACACACCCCTAGTTACGCCTCTGACCTCAGCACAGGCACCTCACCCCTAGTTACGCCTCTGACCTCAGCACAATCACACACCCCTAGTTACGCCTCTGAACTCAGCACAATCACACACCCCTATTTACGCCTCTGACCTCAGCACAATCACACACCCCTAGTTACGCCTCTGATCTCAGCACAATCACACACCCCTAGTTACGCCTCTAACCTCAGCACAATCACACACCCCTATTTACGCCTCTGACCTCAGCACAATCACACACCCCTAATTACGCCTCTGACCTCAGCACAATCACACACCCCTATTTACGCCTCTGACCTCAGCACAATCACACACCCCTAGTTACGCCTCTGACCTCAGCACAATCACACACCCCTAGTTACGCCTCTAACCTCAGCACAATCACACACCCCTATTTACGCCTCTGACCTCAGCGCAATCACACACCCCTAGTTACGCCTCTGACCTCAGCATAATCACACACCCCTAATTATTCCTCTGACCTCAGCACAATCACACACATCTAGTTACGCCTCTGACCTCAGCACAGGCACCACACCCCTAGTTATGGCTCTGACCTCAGCACAATCACACACCCCTAGTTACGCCTCCGACCTCAGCACAATCACACAACCCTAGCTACGCCTCTGACCTCAGCACAAGCACTGCACCACTAGTTACACCTCTGACCTTAGCACAATCACACACCCCTAGTTACGCCTTTGACCTCAGCACAATCACACACCCCTAGTTACAGCCCTGAACTCAGCACAAGCACCACACCCCTAGTTACAGCCCTGACCTCAGCAAAATCACACACCCCTAGTTACACCTCTGACCTCAGCACATTCACACACCCCTAGTTACGCCTCTGACCTCAGCAGAAGCACCACACCCCTAGTTATGGCATTGACCTCAGCACAATCACACATCCCTAGTTACACCTCTGACCTCAGCGCAATCACACACCCCTAATTACGCCTCTGACATCAGCACAATCACACACCCCTAGTTACGCCTCTGACCTCAGGACAATCACACACCCCTAGTTACGCCTCTGACCTCAGCACAATCACACACCCCTAGTTACACCTCTGACCTCAGCGCAATCACACACCCATAATTACGCCTCTGACTTCAGCACAATCATATACCCCTAGTTACGCCTCTGACCTCAGCACAATCACACACCCCTAGTTACGCCTCTGATCTCAGCACAATCACACACCCATAGTTACACCTCTGACCTCAGCACAATCACACACCCCTAGTTACGCCTCTGACATCAGCACAATCACACACCCCTAGTTACGCCTCTGACCTCAGCACAATCACACACCCCTATTTACGCCTCTGACCTCAGCACAATCACACACCCCTAGTTATGGCTCTGACCTCAGCACAAGTACCACACCCCTAGTTACACCTCTGACCTCAGCACAATCACACACCCCTAGTTACACCGCTGACCTCAGCACAGGCACCACACCCATAGTTACGGCCCTGACCTCAGCACAAGCACCACACCCCTAGTTACGCCTCTGACCTCAGCACAATCACACACCCCTAGTTACGCCTCTGACCTCAGTACAGGCACCACACCCCTAGTTATGCCTCTGACCTCAGCACAATCACACACCCCCAGTTATGCTTCTGACCTCAGCACAATCACATACCACCAGTTACGCCTCTGACCTCAGCACAATCACAAACCCCTAGATACGCCTCTGACATCAGCACAATCACACACCCCTAGCTACGCCTCGGACCTCAGCACAAGCACCGCACCCCTAGTTACACCTCTGACCTCAGCACAATCACACACCCCTAGTTATGCCTTTGACCTCAGCACAATCACACACCCCTAGTTACAGCGCTGAACTCAGCACAAGCACCACACCCCTAGTTACAGCCCTGACCTCAGCACAATCACACACCCCTAGTTACGCCTCTGACCTCAGCACAATCACACACCCCTAGTTACGACTCTGACCTCAGCACAATCACACACCCCTAGTTACGCCTCTGACCTCAGCACAATCACACACCCCTAGTTACGCCTCTGACCTCAGCACAATCACACACCCCTAGTCACACCTCTGACCTCAGCACAATCACACACCCCCAGTTACGCCTCTGACCTCAGCACAATCACACACCCCTATTTACGCCTCTGACGTCAGCACAATCACACACCCCTAGTTACGGCTCTGACCTCAGGACAAGTACCACACCCCTAGTTACACCTCTGACCTCAGCACAATCACACACCCCTAGTTACACCTCTGACCTCAGCAAAGGCACCACACCCATAGTTATGGCCCTGACCTCAGCACAATCACACACCCCTAGTTATGCCTCTGACCTCAGTACAGGCACCACACCCCTAGTTATGCCTCTGAGCTCAGCACAATCACACACCCCTAGTTACGCCTCTGACCTCAGCAAAGGCACCACACCCATAGTTATGGCCCTGACCTCAGCACAATCACACACCCCTAGTTATGCCTCTGACCTCAGTACAGGCACCACACCCCTAGTTATACCTCTGATCTCAGCACAATCACACACCCCTAGTTACGCCTCTGACCTCAGTACAGGCACCACACCCCTAGTTATGCCTCTGAGCTCAGCACAATCACACACCCCTAGTTACGCCTCTGACCTCAGCACAATCACACACCCCTAGATACGCCTCTGACCTCAGCACAATCACAGACCCCTAGCTACGCCTCTGACCTCAGCACAAGCACCACACCCCTAGTTACACCTCTGACCTCAGCACAATCACACACCCCTATTTACACCTCTGACGTCAGCACAATCACACACCCCTAGTTACGGCTCTGACCTCAGGACAAGTACCACACCCCTAGTTACACCTCTGACCTCAGCACAATCACACACCACTAGTTACACCTCTGACCTCAGCAAAGGCACCACACCCATAGTTATGGCCCTGACCTCAGCACAATCACACACCCCCTAGTTATGCCTCTGACCTCAGTACAGGCACCACACCCCTAGTTATGCCTCTGAGCTCAGCACAATCACACACCCCTAGTTACGCCTCTGACCTCAGCAAAGGCACCACACCCATAGTTATGGCCCTGACCTCAGCACAATCACACACCCCTAGTTATGCCTCTGACCTCAGTACAGGCACCACACCCCTAGTTATACCTCTGATCTCAGCACAATCACACACCCCTAGTTACGCCTCTGACCTCAGTACAGGCACCACACCCCTAGTTATGCTCTGACCTCAGCACAATCACACACCCCTAGTTTACGCCTCTGACCTCAGCACAATCACACACCCCTAGATACGCCTCTGACCTCAGCACAATCACAGACCCCTAGCTACGCCTCTGACCTCAGCACAAGCACCACACCCCTAGTTACACCTCTGACCTCAGCACAATCACACACCCCTAGTTACGGCTCTGACCTCAGCACAAGTACCACACCCCTAGTTACATCTCTGACCTCAGCACAATCACACACCCCTAGTTACACCTCTGACCTCAGCACAGGCACCACACCCATAGTTATGGCCCTGACCTCTGCACAATCACACACCCCTAGTTACGCCTCTGACCTCAGTACAGGCACCACACCCCCTAGTTATGCCTCTTACCTCAGCACAATCACACACCCCTAGTTACGCCTCAGACATCAGCACAATCACACACCCCTAGTTACGCCTCTGATCTCAGCACAATCACACACCCCTAGATAAGCCTCTGACCTCAGCACAATCACACACCCCTAGCTACGCCTCTGACCTCAGCACAAGCACCGCATCCCTAGTTACACCTCTGACCTCAGCACAATCACCGCACCCCTAGTTACAGCCCTGAACTCTGCACAAGCACCACACCACTAGTTACGCCTCTGACCTCAGCACAATCACACATCCCTAGTTACGCCTCTGACCTCAGCACAATCACACACCCCTAGTTACACCTCTGACCTCAGCGCAATCACACACCCCTAATTACGCCTCTGACTTCAGCACAATCACACACCCTAGTTACGCCTCTGACCTCAGCACAATCACACACCCCTAGTTATGCCTCTGACCTCAGCACAATCACACACCCCTAGTTACACCTCTGACCTCAGAACAATCACACACCCCTAGTTACGCCTCTGACCTAAGCACAATCACACACCCCTAGTTACGCCTCTGACCTCAGCACAATCACACACCCCCTAGTTACGCCTCTGACCTCAGCACAATCACACACCCCTAGTTACGCCTCTGACCTCAGCACAATCACACACCCCTAGTTACGCCTCTGACCTCAGCACAATCACACACCCCTATTTACGCCTCTGACCTCAGCACAATCACACACCCCTAGTTACGGCTCTGACCTCAGCACAAGTACCACACCCCTAGTTACACCTCTGACCTCAGCACAATCACACACCCCTAGTTACACCTCTGACCTCAGCACAGGCACCACACCCATAGTTACGGCCCTGACCTCAGCACAAGCACCACACCCCTAGTTACGCCTCTGACCTCAGCACAATCACACACCCCAAGTTACGCCTCTGACCTCAGTACAGGCACCACACCCCTAGTTATGCTCTGACCTCAGCACAATCACACACCCCCAGTTACGCCTCTGACCTCAGCACAATCACACACCCCCAGTTAAGCCTCTGACCTCAGCACAATCACAAACCCCTAGATACGCCTCTGACCTCAGCACAATCACACACCCCTAGTTACAGCGCTGAACTCAGCACAAGCACCACACCCCTAGTTACACCTCTGACGTCAGCACAATCACACACCCCTAGTTACGGCTCTGACCTCAGGCACAAGTACCACACCCCTAGTTACATCTCTGACCTCAGCACAATCACACACCCCTAGTTACACCTCTGACCTCAGCACAGGCACCACACCCATAGTTATGGCCCTGACCTCAGCACAATCACACACCCCTAGTTACGCCTCTGACCTCAGTACAGGCACCACACCCCTAGTTATGCCTCTTACCTCAGCACAATCACACACCCCTAGTTACGCCTCTGACCTCAGCACAATCACACACCCCTAGTTACGCCTCTGACCTCAGCACAATCACACACCCCTAGTTACGCCTCTGACCTCAGCACAATCACACACCCCTAGCTAAACCTCTGACCTCAGCACAAGCACCGCACCCCTAGTTACACCTCTGACCTCAGCACAATCACCGCACCCCTAGTTACGCCTCTGACCTCAGCACAAGCACCGCACCCCTAGTTACAGCCCTGAACTCTGCACAAGCACCACACCACTAGTTACGCCTCTGACCTCAGCACAATCACACATCCCTAGTTACGCCTCTGACCTCAGCACAATCACACACCCCTAGTTACGCCTCTGACCTCAGCACAATAACACACCCCTAGTTACACCTCTGACCTCAGCGCAATCACACACCCCTAATTACGCCTCTGACTTCAGCACAATCACACACCCCTAGTTACGCCTCTGACCTCAGCACAATCACACACCCCTAGTTACGCCTCTGACCTCAGCACAATCACACACCCCTAGTTACGCCTCTGACCTCAGAACAATCACACACCCCTAGTTACGCCTCTGACCTAAGCACAATCACACACCCCTAGTTACGCCTCTGACCTCAGCACAATCACACACCCCTAGTTACGCCTCTGACCTCAGCACAATCACACACCCCTAGTTACGCCTCTGACCTCAGCACAATCACACACCCCTAGTTACGCCTCTGACCTCAGCACAATCACACACCCCTATTTACGCCTCTGACCTCAGCACAATCACACACCCCTAGTTACGGCTCTGACCTCAGCACAAGTACCACACCCCTAGTTACACCTCTGACCTCAGCACAATCACACACCCCTAGTTACACCTCTGACCTCAGCACAGGCACCACACCCATAGTTACGGCCCTGACCTCAGCACAAGCACCACACCCCTAGTTACGCCTCTGACCTCAGCACAATCACACACCCCAAGTTACGCCTCTGACCTCAGTACAGGCACCACACCCCTAGTTATGCCTCTGACCTCAGCACAATCACACACCCCCAGTTACGCCTCTGACCTCAGCACAATCACACACCCCCAGTTACGCCTCTGACCTCAGCACAATCATAAACCCCTAGATACGCCTCTGACCTCAGCACAATCACACACCCCTAGCTTCGCCTCTGACCTCAGCACAAGCACACACCCCTAGTTACGCCTCTGACCTCAGCACAATCACACACCCCTAGTTACACCTCTGACCTCAGCACAAATCACACACCCCTAGTTACGCCTCTGAACTCAGCACAATCACACACCCCTAGTTACGCCTCTGACCTCAGCATAATCACACACCCCTAGTAATGCCTTTGACCTCAGCACAATCACACACCCCTAGTTACAGCGCTGAACTCAGCACAAGCACCACACCCCTAGTTACAGCCCTGACCTCAGCACAATCACACACCCATAGTTACGCCTCTGACCTCAGCACAATCACACACCCCTAGTTACGCCTCTGACCTCAGCACAATCACACACCCCTAGTTACGCCTCTGACCTCAGCACAATCACACACCCCTAGTTACGCCTCTGACCTCAGCACAATCACACACCCCTAGTTACACCTCTGACCTCAGCACAATCACACACCCCTAGTTACGGCCTCTGAACTCAGCACAATCACACACCCCTAGTTACGCCTCTGACCTCAGCATAATCACACACCCCTATTTACGCCTCTGACATCAGCACAATCACACACCCCCTAGTTACGGCTCTGACCTCAGCACAAGTACCACACCCCTAGTTTACACCTCTGACCTCAGCACAATCACACACCCCTAGTTACACCTCTGACCTCAGCACAGGCACCACACCCATAGTTACGGCCCTGACCTCAGCACAATCACACAC
Source organism: Taudactylus pleione (assembly GCA_031769625.1). NCBI lineage: Eukaryota > Metazoa > Chordata > Amphibia > Anura > Myobatrachidae > Taudactylus > Taudactylus pleione. Next base: position 841,291 of record JAUIMM010000556.1, read on the forward strand.
CCCTAGTTACGCCTCTGACCTCAGTACAGGCACCACTCCCCTAGTTATGCCTCTGACCTCAGCACAATCACACACCCCTAGTTACGCCTCTGACCTCAGCACAATCACACACCCCTAGCTACGCCTCTGACCTCAGCACAAGCACCGCATCCCTAGTTACACCTCTGACCTCAGCACAATCACACACCCCTAGCTACGCCTCTGACCTCAGCACAAGCACCGCACCCCTAGTTACACCTCTGACCTCAGCACAATCACCGCACCCCTAGTTACAGCCCTGAACTCTGCACAAGCACCACACCCCTAGTTACGCCTCTGACCTCAGCACAATCACACACCCCTAATTACGCGCTCTGACCTCAGCACAATCACACACCCCTAGTTACGCCTCTGACCTCAGCAGAAGCACCACACCCCTAGTTACGGCTCTGACCTCAGCACGATCACACACCCCTAGTTACACCTCTGACCTCAACGCAATCAGGACACCCCTAGTTACGCCTCTGACCTCAGCACAATCACACACCCCTAGTTACGCCTCTGACCTCAGCACAATCACACACCCCTATTTACGCCTCTGACATCAGCACAATCACACACCCCCTAGTTACACCTTTGACCTCAGCACAATCACACACCCCCTAGTTACAGCGCTGAACTCAGCACAAGCACCACACCCCTAGTTACAGCCCTGACCTCAGCACAATCACACACCCCTAGTTACGCCTCTGACCTCAGCACAATCACACACCCCTAGTTACGACTCTGACCTCAGCACAATCACACACCCCTAGTTACGCCTCTGACCTCAGCACAATCACACACCCCTAGTTACGCCTCTGACCTCAGCACAATCACACACCCCTAGATAAGCCTCTGACCTCAGCACAATCACACACCCCTAGCTAAACCTCTGACCTCAGCACAAGCACCGCACCCCTAGTTACACCTCTGACCTCAGCACAATCACCGCACCCCTAGTTACGCCTCTGACCTCAGCACAAGCACCGCACCCCTAGTTACAGCCCTGAACTCTGCACAAGCACCACACCACTAGTTACGCCTCTGACCTCAGCACAATCACACATCCCTAGTTACGCCTCTGACCTCAGCACAATCACACACCCCTAGTTACGCCTCTGACCTCAGCACAATAACACACCCCTAGTTACACCTCTGACCTCAGCGCAATCACACACCCCTAATTACGCCTCTGACTTCAGCACAATCACACACCCCTAGTTACGCCTCTGACCTCAGCACAATCACACACCCCTAGTTACGCCTCTGACCTCAGCACAATCACACACCCCTAGTTACACCTCTGACCTCAGTACAGGCACCACACCCCTAGTTATGCCTCTGACCTCAGCACAATCACACACCCCCAGTTACGCCTCTGACCTCAGCACAATCACACACCCCCAGTTACGCCTCTGACCTCAGCACAATCATAAACCCCTAGATACGCCTCTGACCTCAGCACAATCACACACCCCTAGCTTCGCCTCTGACCTCAGCACAAGCACACACCCCTAGTTACGCCTCTGACCTCAGCACAATCACACACCCCTAGTTACACCTCTGACCTCAGCACAATCATAAACCCCTAGATACGCCTCTGACCTCAGCACAATCACACACCCCTAGCTTCGCCTCTGACCTCAGCACAATCACACACCCCTAGTTACGCCTCTGACCTCAGCACAATCACACACCCCTAGTTACGCCTCTGACCTCAGCACAATCACACACCCCTATTTACGCCTCTGACCTCAGCACAATCACACACCCCTAGTTACGGCTCTGACCTCAGCACAAGTACCACACCCCTAGTTACACCTCTGACCTCAGCACAATCACACACCCCTAGTTACACCTCTGACCTCAGCACAGGCACCACACCCATAGTTACGGCCCTGACCTCAGCACAAGCACCACACCCCTAGTTACGCCTTCTGACCTCAGCACAATCACACACCCCAAGTTACGCCTCTGACCTCAGTACAGGGCACCCACACCCCTAGTTATGCCTCTGACCTCAGCACAATCACACACCCCCAGTTACGCCTCTGACCTCAGCACAATCACACACCCCCAGTTACGCCTCTGACCTCAGCACAATCATAAACCCCTAGATACGCCTCTGACCTCAGCACAATCACACACCCCTAGCTTCGCCTCTGACCTCAGCACAAGCACACACCCCTAGTTACGCCTCTGACCTCAGCACAATCACACACCCCTAGTTACACCTCTGACCTCAGCACAATCACACACCCCTAGTTACGCCTCTGAACTCAGCACAATCACACACCCCTAGTTACGCCTCTGGACCTCAGCATAATCACACACCCCTAGTTATGCCTTTGACCTCAGCACAATCACACACCCCTAGTTACAGCGCTGAACTCAGCACAAGCACCACACCCCTAGTTACAGCCCTGACCTCAGCACAATCACACACCCATAGTTACGCCTCTGACCTCAGCACAATCACACACCCCTAGTTACGCCTCTGACCTCAGCACAATCACACACCCCTAGTTACGCCTCTGACCTCAGCACAATCACACACCCCTAGTTACGCCTCTGACCTCAGCACAATCACACACCCCTAGTTACACCTCTGACCTCAGCACAATCACACACCCCTAGTTACGCCTCTGAACTCAGCACAATCACACACCCCTAGTTACGCCTCTGACCTCAGCATAATCACACACCCCTATTTACGCCTCTGACATCAGCACAATCACACACCCCTAGTTATGCCTCTGACCTCAGTACAGGCACCACACCCCTAGTTATACCTCTGATCTCAGCACAATCACACACCCCTAGTTACGGCTCTGACCTCAGCACAAGTACCACACCCCTAGTTACATCTCTGACCTCAGCACAATCACACACCCCTAGTTACACCTCTGACCTCAGCACAGGCACCACACCCATAGTTATGGCCCTGACCTCAGCACAATCACACACCCCTAGTTACGCCTCTGACCTCAGTACAGGCACCACACCCCTAGTTATGCCTCTTACCTCAGCACAATCACACACCCCTAGTTACGCCTCAGACATCAGCACAATCACACACCCCTAGTTACGCCTCTGACCTCAGCACAATCACACACCCCTAGATAAGCCTCTGACCTCAGCACAATCACACACCCCTAGCTACGCCTCTGACCTCAGCACAAGCACCGCATCCCTAGTTACACCTCTGACCTCAGCACAATCACACACCCCTAGTTACAGCCCTGAACTCTGCACAAGCACCACACCACTAGTTTACGCCTCTGACCTCAGCACAATCACACATCCCTAGTTACGCCTCTGACCTCAGCACAATCACACACCCCCCTAGTTACACCTCTGACCTCAGCGCAATCACACACCCCTAATTACGCCTCTGACTTCAGCACAATCACACACCCCTAGTTACGCCTCTGACCTCAGCACAATCACACACCCTAGTTACGCCTCTGACCTCAGCACAATCACACACCCCTAGTTACACCCTCTGACCTCAGAACAATCACACACCCCTAGTTACGCCTCTGACCTAAGCACAATCACACACCCCTAGTTACGCCTCTGACCTCAGCACAATCACACACCCCTAGTTATGCCTCTGACCTCAGCACAATCACACACCCCTAGTTACGCCTCTGACCTCAGCACAATCACACACCCCTAGTTACGCCTCTGACCTCAGCACAATCACACACCCCTATTTACGCCTCTGACCTCAGCACAATCACACACCCCTAGGTTACGGCTCTGACCTCAGCACAAGTACCACACCCCTAGTTACACCTCTGACCTCAGCACAATCACACACCCCTAGTTACACCTCTGACCTCAGCACAGGCACCACACCCATAGTTACGGCCCTGACCTCAGCACAAGCACACACCCCAAGTTACGCCTCTGACCTCAGTACAGGCACCACACCCCTAGTTATGCTCTGACCTCAGCACAATCACACACCCCCAGTTACGCCTCTGACCTCAGCACAATCACACACCCCCAGTTAAGCTTCTGACCTCAGCACAATCACAAACCCCTAGATACGCCTCTGACCTCAGCACAATCACACACCCCTAGTTACAGCGCTGAACTCAGCACAAGCACCACACCCCTAGTTACACCTCTGACGTCAGCACAATCACACACCCCTAGTTACGGCTCTGACCTCAGCACAAGTACCACACCCCTAGTTACACCTCTGACCTCAGCACAGGCACCACACCCATAGTTATGGCCCTGACCTCAGCACAATCACACACCCCTAGTTACGCCTCTGACCTCAGTACAGGCACCACACCCCTAGTTATGCCTCTTACCTCAGCACAATCACACACCCCTAGTTACGCCTCTGACCTCAGCACAATCACACACCCCTAGTTACGCCTCTGACCTCAGCACAATCACACACCCCTAGATAAGCCTCTGACCTCAGCACAATCACACACCCCTAGCTAAACCTCTGACCTCAGCCTCAGCACAAGCACCGCACCCCTAGTTACACCTCTGACCTCAGCACAATCACCGCACCCCTAGTTACGCCTCTGACCTCAGCACAAGCACCGCACCCCTAGTTACAGCCCTGAACTCTGCACAAGCACCACACCACTAGTTACGCCTCTGACCTCAGCACAATCACACATCCCTAGTTACGCCTCTGACCTCAGCACAATCACACACCCCTAGTTACGCCTCTGACCTCAGCACAATAACACACCCCTAGTTACACCTCTGACCTCAGCGCAATCACACACCCCTAGTTACGCCTCTGACCTCAGCACAATCACACACCCCTAGTTACACCTCTGACCTCAGAACAATCACACACCCCTAGTTACGCCTCTGACCTAAGCACAATCACACACCCCTAGTTACGCCTCTGACCTCAGCACAATCACACACCCCTAGTTACGCCTCTGACCTCAGCACAATCACACACCCCTAGTTACGCCTCTGACCTTCAGCACAATCACACACCCCTAGTTACGCCTCTGACCTCAGCACAATCACACACCCCTATTTACGCCTCTGACCTCAGCACAATCACACACCCCTAGTTACGGCTCTGACCTCAGCACAAGCACCACACCCCTAGTTACACCTCTGACGTCAGCACAATCACACACCCCTAGTTACGGCTCTGACCTCAGCACAAGTACCACACCCCTAGTTACATCTCTGACCTCAGCACAATCACACACCCCTAGTTACACCTCTGACCTCAGCACAGGCACCACACCCATAGTTATGGCCCTGACCTCAGCACAATCACACACCCCTAGTTACGCCTCTGACCTCAGTACAGGCACCACACCCCTAGTTATGCCTCTTACCTCAGCACAATCACACACCCCTAGTTACGCCTCTGACCTCAGCACAATCACACACCCCTAGTTACGCCTCTGACCTCAGCACAATCACACACCCCTAGATAAGCCTCTGACCTCAGCACAATCACACACCCCTAGCTAAACCTCTGACCTCAGCACAAGCACCGCACCCCTAGTTACACCTCTGATCTCAGCACAATCACCGCACCCCTAGTTACGCCTCTGACCTCAGCACAAGCACCGCACCCCTAGTTACAGCCCTGAACTCTGCACAAGCACCACACCACTAGTTACGCCTCTGACCTCAGCACAATCACACATCCCTAGTTACGCCTCTGACCTCAGCACAATCACACACCCCTAGTTACGCCTCTGACCTCAGCACAATAACACACCCCTAGTTACACCTCTGACCTCAGCGCAATCACACACCCCTAATTACGCCTCTGACTTCAGCACAATCACACACCCCTAGTTACGCCTCTGACCTCAGCACAATCACACACCCCTAGTTACGCCTCTGACCTCAGCACAATCACACACCCCTAGTTACACCTCTGACCTCAGAACAATCACACACCCCTAGTTACGCCTCTGACCTAAGCACAATCACACACCCCTAGTTACGCCTCTGACCTCAGCACAATCACACACCCCTAGTTACGCCTCTGACCTCAGCACAATCACACACCCCTAGTTACGCCTCTGACCTCAGCACAATCACACACCCCTATTTACGCCTCTGACCTCAGCACAATCACACACCCCTAGTTACGGCTCTGACCTCAGCACAAGTACCACACCCCTAGTTACACCTCTGACCTCAGCACAATCACACACCCCTAGTTACACCTCTGACCTCAGCACAGGCACCACACCCATAGTTACGGCCCTGACCTCAGCACAAGCACCACACCCCTAGTTACGCCTCTGACCTCAGCACAATCACACACCCCAAGTTACACCTCTGACCTCAGTACAGGCACCACACCCCTAGTTATGCCTCTGACCTCAGCACAATCACACACCCCCAGTTACGCCTCTGACCTCAGCACAATCACACACCCCCAGTTACGCCTCTGACCTCAGCACAATCACAAACCCCTAGATACGCCTCTGACCTCAGCACAATCACACACCCCTAGCTTCGCCTCTGACCTCAGCACAAGCACACACCCCTAGTTACGCCTCTGACCTCAGCACAATCACACACCCCTAGTTACACCTCTGACCTCAGCACAATCACACACCCCTAGTTACGCCTCTGAACTCAGCACAATCACACACCCCTAGTTACGCCTCTGACCTCAGCATAATCACACACCCCTAGTTATGCCTTTGACCTCAGCACAATCACACACCCCTAGTTACAGCGCTGAACTCAGCACAAGCACCACACCCCTAGTTACAGCCCTGACCTCAGCACAATCACACACCCATAGTTACGCCTCTGACCTCAGCACAATCACACACCCCTAGTTACGCCTCTGACCTCAGCACAATCACACACCCCTAGTTACGCCTCTGACCTCAGCACAATCACACACCCCTAGTTACGCCTCTGACCTCAGCACAATCACACACCCCTAGTTACACCTCTGACCTCAGCACAATCACACACCCCTAGTTACGCCTCTGAACTCAGCACAATCACACACCCCTAGTTACGCCTCTGACCTCAGCATAATCACACACCCCTATTTACGCCTCTGACATCAGCACAATCACACACCCCTAGTTACGGCTCTGACCTCAGCACAAGTACCACACCCCTAGTTACACCTCTGACCTCAGCACAATCACACACCCCTAGTTACACCTCTGACCTCAGCACAGGCACCACACCCATAGTTACGGCCCTGACCTCAGCACAATCACACACCCCTAGTTACGCCTCTGACCTCAGTACAGGCACCACTCCCCTAGTTATGCCTCTGACCTCAGCACAATCACACACCCCTAGTTACGCCTCTGACCTCAGCACAATCACACACCCCTAGTTACGCCTCTGACCTCAGCACAATCACACACCCCTAGATAAGCCTCTGACCTCAGCACAATCACACACCCCTAGCTACGCCTCTGACCTCAGCACAAGCACCGCACCCCTAGTTACACCTCTGACCTCAGCACAATCACCGCACCCCTAGTTACAGCCCTGAACTCTGCACAAGCACCACACCCCTAGTTACGCCTCTGACCTCAGCACAATCACACACCCCTAATTACGCCTCTGACCTCAGCACAATCACACACCCCTAGTTACGCCTCTGACCTCAGCAGAAGCACCACACCCCTAGTTACGGCTCTGACCTCAGCACGATCACACACCCCTAGTTACACCTCTGACCTCAACGCAATCAGACACCCCTAGTTACGCCTCTGACCTCAGCACAATCACACACCCCTAGTTACGCCTCTGACCTCAGCACAATCACACACCCCTATTTACGCCTCTGACATCAGCACAATCACACACCCCTAGTTACGCCTCTGACCTCAGCACAATCACACACCCCTAGTTACGCCTCTGACCTCAGCTCAATCACACACCCCTAGTTACGCCTCCGACCTCAGCACAATCACACACCGCTAGTTGCGCCTCTGACCTCAGCACAATCACACACCCCTATGTACGCCTCTGACCTCAGCACAATCACACACCCCTAGTTACGCCTCTGACCTCAGCAGAAGCACCACACCCCTAGTTATGGCCCTGACCTCAGCACAATCACAAATCCCTAGTTACACCTCTGACCTCAGCGCAATCACACACCCCTAATTACGCCTCTGACTTCAGCACAATCACACACCCCTAGTTAGGCCTCTGACCTCAGCATAATCACACACCCCTATTTACGCCTCTGACCTCAGCAGAAGCACCACACCCCTAGTTATGGCCCTGACCTCAGCACAATCACACATCCCTAGTTGCACCTCTGACCTCAGCGCAATCACACACCCCTAATTACGCCTCTGACTTCAGCACAATCACACACCCCTAGTTTCGCCTCTGACCTCAGCACAATCACACACCCCTAGTTACGCCTCTGACCTCAGCACAATCACGCACCCCTAGTTACGCCTCTGACCTCAGCACTATCACACACCCCTAGTTACGCCTCTGACCTCAGCACAATCACACACCCCTAGTTACGCCTCTGACCTCAGCACAATCACACACCCCTATTTACGCCTCTGACCTCAGCACAATCACACACCCCTAGTTACGGCTCTGACCTCAGCACAAGTACCACACCCCTAGTTACACCTCTGACCTCAGCACAATCACACACCCCTAGTTACACCTCTGACCTCAGCACAGGCACCACACCCATATTTACGGCCCTGACCTCAGCACAAGCACCACACCCCTAGTTACGCCTCTGACCTCATCACAATCACACACCCCTAGATACGCCTCTGACCTCAGTACAGGCACCACACCCCTAGTTATGCCTCTGACCTCAGCACAATCACACACCCCTAGTTACGCCTCTGACCTCAGCACAATCACACACCCCTAGCTACGCCTCTGACCTCAGCACAATCACACTCCCCTAGTTACGCCTCTGACCTCAGCACAATCACACACCCCTAGTTACGCCTCTGACCTCAGCACAATCACACACCCCTAGTTACCCCTCTGACCTCAGCACAATCACACACCCCTAGTTACGCCTCTGACCTCAGCAAAATCACACACCCCTAGTTACGCCTCTGACCTCAGCACAATCACACACCCCTAGTTACGCCTCTGACCTCAGCACAATCACACACCCCTAGTTACGCCTCTGACCTCAGCACAATCACACACCCCTAGATAAGCCTCTGACCTCAGCACAATCACACACCCCTAGCTAAACCTCTGACCTCAGCACAAGCACCGCACCCCTAGTTACACCTCTGATCTCAGCACAATCACCGCACCCCTAGTTACGCCTCTGACCTCAGCACAAGCACCGCACCCCTAGTTACAGCCCTGAACTCTGCACAAGCACCACACCACTAGTTACGCCTCTGACCTCAGCACAATCACACATCCCTAGTTACGCCTCTGACCTCAGCACAATCACACACCCCTAGTTACGCCTCTGACCTCAGCACAATAACACACCCCTAGTTACACCTCTGACCTCAGCGCAATCACACACCCCTAATTACGCCTCTGACTTCAGCACAATCACACACCCCTAGTTACGCCTCTGACCTCAGCACAATCACACACCCCTAGTTACGCCTCTGACCTCAGCACAATCACACACCCCTAGTTACACCTCTGACCTCAGAACAATCACACACCCCTAGTTACGCCTCTGACCTAAGCACAATCACACACCCCTAGTTACGCCTCTGACCTCAGCACAATCACACACCCCTAGTTACGCCTCTGACCTCAGCACAATCACACACCCCTAGTTACGCCTCTGACCTCAGCACAATCACACACCCCTATTTACGCCTCTGACCTCAGCACAATCACACACCCCTAGTTACGGCTCTGACCTCAGCACAAGTACCACACCCCTAGTTACACCTCTGACCTCAGCACAATCACACACCCCTAGTTACACCTCTGACCTCAGCACAGGCACCACACCCATAGTTACGGCCCTGACCTCAGCACAAGCACCACACCCCTAGTTACGCCTCTGACCTCAGCACAATCACACACCCCAAGTTACGCCTCTGACCTCAGTACAGGCACCACACCCCTAGTTATGCCTCTGACCTCAGCACAATCACACACCCCCAGTTACGCCTCTGACCTCAGCACAATCACACACCCCCAGTTACGCCTCTGACCTCAGCACAATCACAAACCCCTAGATACGCCTCTGACCTCAGCACAATCACACACCCCTAGCTTCGCCTCTGACCTCAGCACAAGCACACACCCCTAGTTACGCCTCTGACCTCAGCACAATCACACACCCCTAGTTACACCTCTGACCTCAGCACAATCACACACCCCTAGTTACGCCTCTGAACTCAGCACAATCACACACCCCTAGTTACGCCTCTGACCTCAGCATAATCACACACCCCTAGTTATGCCTTTGACCTCAGCACAATCACACACCCCTAGTTACAGCGCTGAACTCAGCACAAGCACCACACCCCTAGTTACAGCCCTGACCTCAGCACAATCACACACCCATAGTTACGCCTCTGACCTCAGCACAATCACACACCCCTAGTTACGCCTCTGACCTCAGCACAATCACACACCCCTAGTTACGCCTCTGACCTCAGCACAATCACACACCCCTAGTTACGCCTCTGACCTCAGCACAATCACACACCCCTAGTTACACCTCTGACCTCAGCACAATCACACACCCCTAGTTACGGCTCTGACCTCAGCACAAGTACCACACCCCTAGTTACATCTCTGACCTCAGCACAATCACACACCCCTAGTTACACCTCTGACCTCAGCACAGGCACCACACCCATAGTTATGGCCCTGACCTCAGCACAATCACACACCCCTAGTTATGCCTCTGACCTCAGTACAGGCACCACACCCCTAGTTATGCCTCTTACCTCAGCACAATCACACACCCCTAGTTACGCCTCTGACATCAGCACAATCACACACCCCTAGTTACGCCTCTGACCTCAGCACAATCACACACCCCTAGATAAGCCTCTGACCTCAGCACAATCACACACCCCTAGCTAAACCTCTGACCTCAGCACAAGCACCGCACCCCTAGTTACACCTCTGATCTCAGCACAATCACCGCACCCCTAGTTACGCCTCTGACCTCAGCACAAGCACCGCACCCCTAGTTACAGCCCTGAACTCTGCACAAGCACCACACCACTAGTTACGCCTCTGACCTCAGCACAATCACACATCCCTAGTTACGCCTCTGACCTCAGCACAATCACACACCCCTAGTTACGCCTCTGACCTCAGCACAATAACACACCCCTAGTTACACCTCTGACCTCAGCGCAATCACACACCCCTAATTACGCCTCTGACTTCAGCACAATCACACACCCCTAGTTACGCCTCTGACCTCAGCACAATCACACACCCCTAGTTACGCCTCTGACCTCAGCACAATCACACACCCCTAGTTACACCTCTGACCTCAGAACAATCACACACCCCTAGTTACGCCTCTGACCTAAGCACAATCACACACCCCTAGTTACGCCTCTGACCTCAGCACAATCACACACCCCTAGTTACGCCTCTGACCTCAGCACAATCACACACCCCTAGTTACGCCTCTGACCTCAGCACAATCACACACCCCTATTTACGCCTCTGACCTCAGCACAATCACACACCCCTAGTTACGGCTCTGACCTCAGCACAAGTACCACACCCCTAGTTACACCTCTGACCTCAGCACAATCACACACCCCTAGTTACACCTCTGACCTCAGCACAGGCACCACACCCATAGTTACGGCCCTGACCTCAGCACAAGCACCACACCCCTAGTTACGCCTCTGACCTCAGCACAATCACACACCCCAAGTTACGCCTCTGACCTCAGTACAGGCACCACACCCCTAGTTATGCCTCTGACCTCAGCACAATCACACACCCCCAGTTACGCCTCTGACCTCAGCACAATCACACACCCCCAGTTACGCCTCTGACCTCAGCACAATCACAAACCCCTAGATACGCCTCTGACCTCAGCACAATCACACACCCCTAGCTTCGCCTCTGACCTCAGCACAAGCACACACCCCTAGTTACGCCTCTGACCTCAGCACAATCACACACCCCTAGTTACACCTCTGACCTCAGCACAATCACACACCCCTAGTTACGCCTCTGAACTCAGCACAATCACACACCCCTAGTTACGCCTCTGACCTCAGCATAATCACACACCCCTAGTTATGCCTTTGACCTCAGCACAATCACACACCCCTAGTTACAGCGCTGAACTCAGCACAAGCACCACACCCCTAGTTACAGCCCTGACCTCAGCACAATCACACACCCATAGTTACGCCTCTGACCTCAGCACAATCACACACCCCTAGTTACGCCTCTGACCTCAGCACAATCACACACCCCTAGTTACGCCTCTGACCTCAGCACAATCACACACCCCTAGTTACGCCTGTGACCTCAGCACAATCACACACCCCTAGTTACACCTCTGACCTCAGCACAATCACACACCCCTAGTTACGCCTCTGAACTCAGCACAATCACACACCCCTAGTTACGCCTCTGACCTCAGCATAATCACACACCCCTATTTACGCCTCTGACATCAGCACAATCACACACCCCTAGTTACGGCTCTGACCTCAGCACAAGTACCACACCCCTAGTTACACCTCTGACCTCAGCACAATCACACACCCCTAGTTACACCTCTGACCTCAGCACAGGCACCACACCCATAGTTACGGCCCTGACCTCAGCACAATCACACACCCCTAGTTACGCCTCTGACCTCAGTACAGGCACCACTCCCCTAGTTATGCCTCTGACCTCAGCACAATCACACACCCCTAGTTACGCCTCTGACCTCAGCACAATCACACACCCCTAGTTACGCCTCTGACCTCAGCACAATCACACACCCCTAGATAAGCCTCTGACCTCAGCACAATCACACACCCCTAGCTACGCCTCTGCCCTCAGCACAATCACACACCACTAGTTACGCCTCTGACCTCTGCACAATCACACACCCCTAGTTACGGCTCTGACCTCAGCACAAGTACCACACCCCTAGTTACCCCTTTGACCTCAGCACAGGCACCACACCCCTAGTTACGCCTCTGACCTCAGCACAATCACACACCCCTAGTTACGCCTCTGACATCAGCACAATCACACACCCCTAGTTACGCCTCTGACCTCAGCACAATCACACACCCCTAGTTACGCCTCTGACCTCAGCACAATCACACACCCCTAGTTACGCCTCTGACCTCAGCACAGGCACCACACCCCTAGTTACGGCTCTGACCTCAGCACAAGTACCACACCCCTAGTTACGCCTCTGACCTCAGCACAATCACACACCCCTAGTTACGCCTCTGACCTCAGCACAATCACACACCCCTAGTTACGCCTCTGACCTCAGCACAAGCACCACACCCCTAGTTACGCCTCTGACCTCAGCACAATCACACACCCCTAATTACACCTCTGACCTCAGCACAATCACACACCCCTAGTTACGGCTCTGACCTCAGCACAATCACACACCCCTAGTTACGCCTCTGACCTCAGCACAAGCACCACACCCCTAGTTACGCTTCTGACCTCAGCACAATCACACACCCCTAGTTACGGCTCTGACCTCAGCACAATCACACACCCCTAGTTACGCCTCTGACCTCAGCACAAGCACCACACCCCTAGTTACGCCTCTGATCTCAGCACAATCACACACCCCTAGTTACGCCTCTGACCTCAGCACAAGCACCACACCCCTAGTTTTGCCTCTGACCTCAGCAGAATCACACACCCCTAGTTACGGCTCTGACCTCAGCACAATCACACACCCCTAGTTACGCCTCTGACCTCAGCACAAGCACACACCCCTAGTTACGCCTCTGACCTCAGCACAAGCACTGCACCCCTAGTTACGCCTCTGACCTCAGCACAAGCACCACACCCCTAGTTATGCCTCTGACCTCAGCACAATCACACACCCCTAGTTACGGCTCTGACCTCAGCACAATCACACACCCCTAGTTACGCCTCTGACCTCAGCACAAGCACCACACCCCTAGTTACGCTTCTGACCTCAGCACAATCACACACCCCTAGTTACGGCTCTGACCTCAGCACAATCACACACCCCTAGTTACGCCTCTGACCTCAGCACAAGCACCACACCCCTAGTTACGCCTCTGATCTCAGCACAATCACACACCCCTAGTTACGCCTCTGACCTCAGCACAAGCACCACACCCCTAGTTTTGCCTCTGACCTCAGCAGAATCACACACCCCTAGTTACGGCTCTGACCTCAGCACAATCACACACCCCTAGTTACGCCTCTGACCTCAGCACAAGCACACACCCCTAGTTACGCCTCTGACCTCAGCACAAGCACTGCACCCCTAGTTACGCCTCTGACCTCAGCACAAGCACTGCACCCCTAGTTACGCCTCTGACCTCAGCACAAGCACCACACCCCTAGTTATGCCTCTGACCTCAGCACAATCACACACCCCTAGTTACGCCTCTGAACTCAGCACAATCACACACCCCTAGTTACGCCTCTGACCTCAGCACAGGCACCTCACCCCTAGTTATGCCTCTGACCTCAGCACAATCACACACCCCTAGTTACGCCTCTGAACTCAGCACAATCACACACCCCTATTTACGCCTCTGACCTCAGCACAATCACACACCCCTAGTTACGCCTCTGACCTCAGCACAAGCACTGCACCCCTAGTTACGCCTCTGACCTCAGCACAAGCACACACCCCTAGTTACGCCTCTGACCTCAGCACAAGCACTGCACCCCTATTTACGCCTCTGACCTCAGCACAATCACACACCCCTAGTTACGCCTCTGACCTCAGCACAAGCACTGCACCCCTAGTTACGCCTCTGACCTCAGCACAAGCACCCAGTGTCACGGAATAGTGGAGCTCTGAGGCTGGAGGTGAAACACAAACAAAATAATCAGTGTTTTGTCCAGAATAAATCTGAGTGCAGGATCCGATAATAGAGTGTGGCAGAAACTATATAACTGTCTCTTATCATATTCAGAGTGCGGCAGGATTTACATGAATAACAATCTCTGCAATTACACAGAATAGTGGGGTAAGTGCAGAAGCTGAGAACATATAGAGTAGAGTGATTGCGGGCAAAGGGGCATATTTACTAAATAGTGGGTTTCAGGCTATTCGCGACAATAAGCAATTAATATTCTCTGCAATGTTTTACAAATCACATGTAGGGACAGCGGAGTCAGTCCCTGCAATGTATAAAGAAGTGAAATGATCACAAAAAGTAATAATTTCCCTGCTACTCCGGGAACCTGGGCCGACCGTTCTGCGCACATGCGTTGGCCGTTGTCAGGGAGGGTTCCGAAGGTGCCCCCTTCCCCGGTAATTTCAGCAAAATAGTAACCTATATGTTACCACCATCTGGAGATGACGTTATCCTATCGGGGCCCAGGAGCTTGGTAAATGTGACAGCTATGGGTTCAGCGGCGGCTGTCAGAAATGGAGGGACTGCGGCGGGTATCGGAGATAACTGCTGCGGTCCCTCCTTCATACATTAGGGGGATCTTTAATATTTATGGGTATCTCTCCAAAACGGGTGTTTTCAGGGAATATCCTGCAAATATTATTTGATAAATAGGCCCCAAAGTGTTGATTTAAAGTCCATGCTGGCAGATGCGGAAATGCCGGTTTGTAGATGTAAATGTTAGTCAAGTCCAAGGTAAGATAGGTGGGACATGGCAGACCTAGGGGCTTCGAAAAGTATCACTGGCCAGCAAGGTGCATAGGGGGAGATGTATCAAACTTTGGAGAGAGCTAAAGTGGAGAGATCTAAAGTGGAGAGAGCTAAGGTGCAGAGAGATAAAGTGTAGAGAGATAAAGTGGAGAGAGATAAAGTGCAAAGAGATAAGGTGCAGAGAGATAAAGTACCAACCAATCAGCTGCTAACCGTCATGCTGTGTTTGAAAAATAACAATAGCTAATTGGATGTTACTTTATCTCCCTGCACCTTATCTCTCTCCACTTTATCTCTCTACACATTATCTCTCTGCGCTATATCTCTCTGCACTATATCTCTCTGCACTATATCTCTCTGCACCTTATCTCTCTGCACTTTATCTCTCTCCACTTTATCTCTCTTCACTTTATCTCTCTGCAACCTATCTCTCTGCACTTTATCTCTCTGCACCTTATCTCTCTGCACCTTATCTCTCTGCACTATATCTCTCTGCACCTTATCTCTCTGCACCTTATCTCTCTACACCTTATCTCTCTGCACTTTATCTCTCTTCACTTTATCTCTCTGCACTATATCTCTCTGCACCTTATCTCTCTGCACTTTATCTCTCTGCACTTTATCTCTCTGCACTTTATCTCTCTTCACTTTATCTCTCTGCAACCTATCTCTCTGCACTTTATCTCTCTGCACTATATCTCTCTGCACCTTATCTCTCTGCACTATATCTCTCTGCATCTTATCTCTCTGCACTATATCTCTCTGCACTTTATCTCTCTGCACCTTATCTCCCTGCACTTTATCTCTCTGCACCTTATCTCTCTGCAACCTATCTCTCTGCACTTTATCTCTCTGCACCTTATCTCTCTGCACCTTATCTCTCTCCACCTTATCTCTCTCCACTTTATCTCTCTCCACTTTATCTCTCTCCACTTTATCTCTCTCCACTTTATCTCTCTGCACCCTTATGTCCCTGCACCTTATCTCCCTGCACTTTATCTCTCTGCACTTTATCTCTCTGCACTTTATCTCTCTGCACCTTATCTCTCTGCACCTTATCTCCCTGCACCTTATCTCTCTGCACCTTATCTCTCTGCTCTTTATCTCTCTGCACCTTATCTCCCTGCACCTTATCTCTCTGCACCTTATCTCCCTGCACTGTATCTCTCTGCAACCTATCTCTCTGCACCTTATCTCTCTGCAACCTATCTCTCTGCACTTTATCTCTCTGCACCTTATCTCTCTGCACCTTATCTCTCTGCACTTTATCTCCCTGCACCTTATCTCTCTGCACCTTTTCTCTCTGCACCTTATCTCTCTGCACTTTATCTCTCTGCACTTTATCTCTCTGCACCTTATCTCTCTGCACTTTATCTCTCTGCACTTTATCTCCCTGTACCTTATCTCTCTGCACCTTATCTCTCTGCACCTTATCTCCCTGCACCTTTTCTCTCTGCACCTTATCTCTCTGCACTTTATCTCTCTGCACCTTATCTCCCTGCACCTTATTTCTCTGCACCTTATCTCCCTGCACTTTATCTCTCTGCACCTTATCTCTCTGCACCTTTTCTCTCTGCACCTTATCTCTCTGCACCTTATCTCTCTCCACCTTATCTCTCTCCACCTTATCTCTCTCCAATTTATCTCTCTGCACCTTATCTCTCTGCACCTTATCTCTCTGCACCCTATCTCTCTCCACTTTATCTCTCTCCACTTTATCTCTCTCCACTTTGTCTCTCTTCTCCTTATCTCTCTGCACCTTATCTCTCTGCACCTTATCTCTCTCCATTTTATCTCTCTCCACTTTATCTCTCTGCGCCTTATCTCTCTCCACTTTATCTCTCTGCACTTTATCTCTCTGCACGTTATCTCTCTCTGGTTGAGATTCTCTTTTCTGAAGAATGTGATCTAACCTTCAAAATGCAGTTTTCAGAGGTTTGATTGCATTACCCATATGCACTAAGCTCCAGAAAGTGAAACATGGTCGCAATAGGAAACTGCATCTTTAGATGGTGTTGCCTAATAGAAGCATATGGGCTTCTTTTCTTAGTTTTCCATTAAAGGGGTCTTTTCAGAGCCTTCCCAGGGTCACCTGCGGCTTGCGCATGCGCTAGCCAATAGGCGCACATGCACAGAAGGACTCCCGGGTCCTAAACCCGGTAGTCCCAACACCGCAAAGGACAGCTCTTATTGCAAAAGCTATCCTTGGTTTATATCGTCATGCATACGACTGTACTAAACGCCAGTATGCATGCGATTAGTGGCGGAGTGCACCCCATCCAAAATGTGCTCCTTGATGCATCCCACCCTCTAAGCTTTGATAAATTTCCCCTATAGTGAGGACTTATTTCCACCTACATTGAATGCGGGGCTTAGGGGTACCTCCATTCAGAAGGGAGCTCAAATGAAAGCCTGTGCTGCTAAAACACAGGCCGGCTTGGAGTCTACTCTTCGGTCGCTTGAAAAGCAAAATCTATCCCGTTCCTATAGATGCCTGGGTAAGGAAATTCGGGATGTGTGGGAGCTTCGTCAGAAGCTCTTTGTGATCCATATGCAGTCTGCTTTTATCTTTCTTCATCATATGTTTTGTACGGTGGGGAATAATCTGTTCTCGGCCTATTATGCCCAGTTATAAAACCTACAAGAGGACCAATCTATCACTCTACTGTACAGTCTGCTGTCTCTATAGCCTACTTTCTTGACAGTCTACCTCTGCCATCATTGGACCAGGAAAGCCGATGGCTCTGAATGCTTCCTGGTCTTCAGCTAGTGGTCATCCAATTGCACAAAGGGAAGGTCCCTGTCCCTGATGGTTACATTATCTTTTTTAAATTCTGTATTTAGTGAGACAACCCTCTGTCCTATTTTGTTACTGCTCTATTATGAAACTTCTAAGTGTGGCTGATTTCCTGCAGAGATGGTTAAAGCTCAAATTATAACCATACCAAAGGTAAGGATCCCACTGACTGTAAAAATTATGGACCCATATCGCCTCTTAAAACTGATGTTAAGATATATTCTAACTTGATTGCCAACCGCATCAACCCATTACTACCCCAGTTGATCCACCCTGATCAGGTGGGATTTATTCTGGGCCGCCAGGACCCAGACAATACCTGTAGGGTTTTTGATTTGATTGACTGGGTATTGAGCTCGCAGACGGAGCTTATATTACTCTCTCTTGAGACAGAAACACATTCAATGGCTTATATTGGGGTATATGAACCTGATACTTACTAAATTTGGGTTTCTCTGAGATATTTTGAGGCCCATATTGGCTCTTTATGAAGGTCCTACAGCAAGAATTTCAGTAATGATTTCCTCTCTTCCTCTTTACATATTTCAAATGGAACTAGACAGGGGTGTCTCCTTTCTCCCCTAATTTTTGTATTAGCTATAGAACTCCTTATCCACTGAATACATCCAGACTCTGAATTCCCAAGTATTATGATTCACGATTTCTCCCATAAACTATATATTTTTGTGGACAATGTACTTTTGTTTGGAACCAACTTGGAAACCTCACTGTGTTCTCCCCAAACTATTTTAAACCAATATAGTGCAGCCCTTCATTATAAACTCAACGCTACCAAAACTGAGACTCTCCCTACTTATAGTTCTCCATATATGCTTCACATAGAGGCGCTATCCCTTTATCTGGAAAGTGTCCTCGCTTACCTATTTGAGCATTAATATACCTTCCTCTATTCAGAATGTTTTTGCTGTAAATTACACCCCCCCTTCTTGCCCAGTTAACTACTCTGGCAAATGCTTGGATGAACCACGAGGAGTCCTAGTTGGTCCACTTAGCGGCTTTCGAAATTATGTTACTATCTATAATTATGTATTTATTTCGTACTATTCCTTATTCAATTCCCCATTCAATTGATGACTTCTTATTCATGGAAACATAAGCCTAATCATCTCGCATTTGGACACACGGTCCTCTCTAAATGACAAGGAGGTCTAACTCTTCCGGATATTGCCCGATACCATGAGGATGCTTTCTTATCTCATTTGAGTGATTGGTTCCTCCGCCCCCATTCAAAGCCCTGGGTGGACTTGGAATGTGTTCTTGTTTCAGGTTTTCCTTTCCCACATTTACTCTGGACTCCAATACAACTGAGACCACTGTCTTGTTTCCTGTACTTGTCACAGCTGCTGTATCTTGTACTCCCTGAAGGTGTGGGATGCCAACATTCTGACTTATTTTGATCCCGTTTTACCTACTAGTAGATACATTTCCCTTTAGGCCCTAGACAAAGCCCTTCCATGGCTCCAGGTTTCCTCTTATATCCGTTTGGGCCTTAAGACTCTGACTGACATGTTTCCCCTACTTCTTTACCCCCTTTTTCTGACTTATGTACTAAAGTAGGTCTGGGGCCTTCTGCCTGGCTTTGGTACTATCAATTTGAACACTGGGTGCAGACCATGAGTATTACTACTTCCGTTTTTTGTGCACCTCCCATCCAGCTTCAGGCCCGATTAACTACAGTACTTCTTCCTCCCGAGGCGCTATATCTTCCAGGTACCAGTTCCTACCTCCATCAGATCTGCTGGATAAATCTCCTTTTCACTTGCAGTGGGAAACTGACCTTTCACAATCATTCACACCAAAGCAATGGGAATCCATACATCTCACGGTGCGGCCGCCATTGCAGGGAAGTGTTCTGGGGGAACCCTCTGCCAGCTAAATTAGCGAAGTCTAGCCCATAGGCTACAGCAGGGGGCTACAGTGGGGGCCAAACTCTGAATGCCTCGC
The DNA here is from genome assembly GCA_031769625.1 of Taudactylus pleione. NCBI lineage: Eukaryota > Metazoa > Chordata > Amphibia > Anura > Myobatrachidae > Taudactylus > Taudactylus pleione. The sequence continues at coordinate 861,844 of JAUIMM010000556.1, forward strand.
ATTCCGGAAGTTGATAAATGCGCCAGCATTGCATCCCCCATAGAAACCTTTGGTGGGGTTGCAGCTGCCAGCAAGAATGGAGAGATCGCAGCAGGTATTGGAGATAACTGCTGTGTTCCCTCTGCCATACATTTGGGAAATACTAGATAGTTTTGGTTACCCCCAAAAACATTTGTTCTTAATAATAAGCCACAAATATTTATTGATAAATGTGCTCCCTAATGATGGCAAATGAATACACAGGAAATACGAGAATATGTATAATAAAAGTCATAGTTTCTTATACTGTAAATAACCCAGCCTACTCCTCGGAATATAAACCGCACTGTTGTCATATTCTTTGCATACGAGCTTAGAAAGGTCAGATTTCTGAAATCTCATTAGAACCAAAAGTTCAGGACATCAGGAAATGTCAGAATAACACATGTAAATAATTACCGAGCGGTGGAAGATAGTGGCGGTGTCTAAGTGATCCAGCAGCATCGTAATACCACAGCACAAAGGGATGAGTAAAACAAATAAGCCTGAACTTTGTTAATACCATATTATACATGGCAACAGCAGTGCGTCAATACAAATGCCCTACATAGATACAAAGAAGACGGTTGTTGTGAGGTCTTCTCCTTACTATAGCAAATCTGTATATAGCAAAGACAATGGAAATCTGAGTTACCTATTAGGAGAGATGTGCGCCGACGCCCGTGTTTTGGTTTTGGATCTATATCTCCTCTGGTTTTGGATCTGGATTGGTTTTGCCAAAACCACCCTTCCGTGTTTTGTTTTTTGGTTTTGAATCTGTATTTATTCTAAGAAAAAAATCACAAAAACAGCTAAAATCACATAATTTGGGCCTGTTTTTGTTCCTAAAGTATTATTAACCTCAATAACATTTATTTCCACTCGTTTCCAGTCAATTTTAACATCAGTCCTTGCCCCAGAAGAATCCTTGAGTGCCATGCCTGCTGCTGGGATTGGATTTTTATCCTAGAAGGGGACCAGGAAGACTTCTAGTAGTGCTTTCCAAAGCAATTGACTGTTAAATAATCCTTTGCAAAGATTCCACTTGAAAAGCATTTCCCAACCTATACAGGGACATAAAAAAAACCTAGTTAGTTAATGGCCTCCAAACTGCCGTTGTATCCATTGTCCACCAGCACAGACATGTGGACAAGCAGAACAAAACAAATGAAAGATTTCAGATTTAAGGTTTTACGTTGTGTCTTTCTTGAAAATCCTGTACCTGCTTCTCCTACTAGGAGTGGATTTTCATCCCAGAAGGGGACCAGGAAGAGTGCTTTCCAAAACTATTGACTGTTAAATAATCCTTTTCAAAGATTCCACTTGAATCTTTTTCCCAACCTGTACAGGGACATGAAAAAAAACATAGTTACTTAGTTTCCTTCAAACTGCCATTGTACCCACTGTCCACTTAACCAGCACAGATATGTGGACAAGCGGAACAGAGCAAATGCAAGATTTAAGGTTTAAGTCTTATGTTGTGTGTTTCTTGAGAATCCTTGAGCACCATGCCTGCTGCTGGGAGTGGATTTTCATCCCAAAAGGGATGAAATCGTTGTTTCTTCTTGCCAATGGACACAGATCTGAAGAGCTCAAGTGGCGCGTGATGCAGTGATGGCTTTTCCTTCAGTTTCTCCAGCAAGTGCATCTGCTGAGAAACAAGTAAACTTTCAAAACACCCACTGGTGATGCAGTTGAGTCAACACAACCAAGTTTTGACATCTGGTTGGGTCAGACTCAGAATTGCCTACAATTAATGACACCTCTACCGTGACTCCATCTGATACGGTCACCATTCAAAGAATGGTTGAGGACTATTTAAAAAATGATAGCATCCAAATAGTCAGACAGTCCGTTTGACTACTGGCACAAAAAAAAGGTAATTTGGAGACCCATGCACAAACTGGCTTTGCTTTACTTGAGCTGCCAACCCTCCAGCGTGTACTCAGAAAGAGTTTTCAGCACAACCTTGTCAGTGATCGGCCTGAGACTACTTCCCCAAAATGTGAAAAAGATGATGTCCATCAAAATGAACTACAAATTGTACAAGAAAGACCTTTACCGTCAATTATGTGCAAAAATTACAGAGGCACCTGTAATGGTGGATTCCAGCGGGGACAAATTAATATTGTGTGAAGTAGATGATGTATACATCACCCCAGATTATACGGGAAGCAATCGGGAAGCAGACTGCCTAAATACCGGCAGCCGGCTTCCCGACTGTCTTATCCCGGCATGGGTGAAATGCCAGGCATCTACATGGAGACGCCCGCATTTCCCCGATGCCGGGAGACATAGAGATGCCAGGCGCCGCGAGCTGACAGCCGCGGGGGGGGGAGGGTTAGGTTTAGGGCTCCCGGGGGGGACTTAGGGTTAGGCACCCCCCCGGGAGGGTTAGGGTTAGGATAGGGGGAGGGAGGGTTAGGGTTATGCACCCCCGGGGGGACTTAGGGTTAGGCACCCCCCGGGGGACTTAGGTTTAGGCAGCGGGGAAGGGGGTGGTTAGGGTTAGGCACTTAGAGGGGGGATTAGGGTTAGGCACTTGGGGGGGAAGTTAGGGTTAGGCACCCCTAAGGAGGGTTAGGGTTAGGGGAGTTAGGTTAGCAGATACTTACCTAGCCACGATCGGGATTTCCAGCGCTGTCGGGCTTCCGCTGCTTCGCACTCTGCTCCTGTCGGGCTGCCGCTGACGGGAATCGAACCACCGGCCATGTGGCCGGCGGTATATCATACCCATTCCGATTATACCATCATACAAACCTATATTGTCATCTCATCCTGTGTTGTGTATAGTTACAGCTGTGCTCCCTGTTAGATTGGGGATTCATTGTCCACTTTAGTGGATGTGAGCTCCATTTAGTCCATATCACCACCACCCCCTACACATCTTCTGACCTGGGCTACAGGAGGAGCAGCTGAACTCTGGAATATGGTTGCATGGAGTTGCCCCTCTGACTCACTGAAATTCAGGTAGAGGGTCCGTGGGGAGGGAGTAGGGACACTATAATCAGAGAATGCAGTTTTAGCTGCTTTATTCCATTTTTTAAACCATATCCTCTATTTTCACCTTTTGAAAATATGTTTATATGAATCTCAGCTGAGGCGTTTGTAATGTCATTATGTTTAATATATTATGCACGTTATTTAGCACTTTGTTGTGGTTTTGTAGTCGGTGTGTAGATTAATCATTTATTCATGATTGATGAAAGAAGTGAAAAGTTGCATTTATTTAATTCTAACTTTGTGTTATTAAATTGTAAAATTGTGACGTTTCCATTTACAGTGTCACAAGATTTTTTATGAATAAGAAAAGAATAACACACTGCGCTACCACTTACAGTGTGACAATTTTTTTTACGAATACACCTCTGCAGCCCCTGCCCCTGGATGGATACAGCAGCCCCTGCCCTGGATGGACACAGCAGCCCCTGCCCTGGATGGACACAGCAGACCCTGGATGGACACAGCAGACCCTGGATGGACACAGCAGCCCGTGCACTTGATGGACACAGCAACCCCTGAATGAACACAGCAGACCCTTGATTAACAACACAGGCAGCACGCTTGGTGCAGCTACATTGTTGATAAGTGCGGCTAACGCGCACACACAGAGAAAAAAACCACAGTATAATATTAATTTTATTTTTGTTTGCACTTGGGGGTGGTGAGAGCACCCCTGAACTAGGTAGCAGCCCCTTGATTAATGATACAGGCAGCACGCTTGGCGCAGGTACATTGTTGATAAGTACAGCTAACGTGCACACACATACACATAAAACACTTTTTTATTTTTTTTCACCCCTGATGGACAGAGCACAGCAGCAGCACCCCTTTATGAACTGCAGTGACACAGGAGCCACTGAAGCCCCCCTATTCTGTCTGCAGCACAACTCCTATAGACAACAACACAGCCCTTATGGACAACAGCACAGCCCATCCAGCCCCTATGGACAACAGCAGCCAGACCCTATGGACAACAGCCATCCCCTATAATAGACAACAGCAGCCAGCCATTATGCACAGCAACAGCACAGCCGCTATGGACAACACCAGCACAGCCCCTCCCTAGCTTCCTCTTCACAGCCAGAATGAAAATGGCGGTGAGCATGGGAACCTTTATAGGATCCAAAGCCCCGCGAGAATCCGACAGTGGGAGGATGACGTTTTGCCTCTCTTTGAGATCCGAGTCAGGCAGGAAAACCTGAGCCAGACTCGGATCTCGCTCAGATCTGCAAGTTCGGGCGGGCTCGGTTCTTTAAAAACCAGACCTGCTCATCTCTACTTATTAGTTAATGTTCTATATTTTAGGGGAAGGGGGCCTGGACTGCATACCCTAGCTCTTTCTAATGGGATGTGCTAATATAGCTGAGACTTAATACTACAACACAGAAAAAAAGAAAGACCCAGATGCACCATATAACCATTAATAATTATACATCATATACTTGGTTTTTGGCATAAATTTGGCCAAAGTTATGAGTTTACTAGGGATGGGCGGGTTCGGATTTATGGAATCCGAACCCCCCCGAGCCCCCCCGATCCGAGTCGGGTCCAAGTCAGGCTCGAGTTTTGTCAGGCTTCAGTTTTCCCGCCTGACTCAGATCTGAAATCAAGGCAAAATGTCATCAGCCCGTTGTCGGATCTCGCGGGTTTTGGATTCTATAAAAGGTCGGCGCCATTTCTCACTCCAGTGTGGACAGTGAAGAGGGAGGGTGGGAGTTAGGGCTGGCTGGGATGTGTTGTGCTGCGCTGTGCTGCTGTTGTCCATAGGGGCTGTGTCCTCTCCTCCAAAGTCCATTGGTGCTGGCTTGACTGTGTTGTGCTTGTGCTGCTGTTGTCCATAGGGGCTGGCTGGGCTGTGTCGTGCTGCTGTCATAGGGGCTGGCTGGGCTGTGTTGTGCAGTCAGTTGTCCATAGGGGCTATGTCCACTCCAAAGTCTATAAGGGCTGGCTGGGCTGTGTTGTGCAGTGTCCCATAAAGGCTATAGTCCTAAAGGGGTGCTGTAGTGTTGTCCAGGGGGTGATCTGTCCATCAGGGGTGCTCCCCCCAAGTGCAAAAAAACCTTTATTTTTTCTGAGTTTGTGAATTGTGTGCACTGTAGCCGCACGTGCATCAACAAAGTAGCAGCGCCAAGTGTGCGCCTGTGTCATAAGTAAATGGCCGGCTGGCTCGTCTGTTAAAGGGTGGTGTAACCCCCAAAGTGCACTCCAAAAAAAAAAAAAAAATCTTCTTTTCTGTGTTTGTATGCACCTTAGCCACACGTATGTCAATATAACATAAATGGAGGACAAAACTTTGTCCGATAAAAATAAAATAGGGAAAGATCAAGAACCACTTCCTCCTAGTGCTGAAGCTGCTGCCACTAGTCATGGCATATAAGATAAACTGCCATCAACGTCGTCTGCAAAGGCCGATGCCCAACGTCATAGTAGAGGGCATATAAAATCAGAAATGACAAAGTTCAGGAAAATGACCTTAAAAAAAAACATTTAAATCATCTGAGGAGAAACGTAAACTTGCCAATATGCCATTTATGACACGGAGTGGCAAGGAACGGCTAAGGTCTTTTCCTATGTTCATGACTAGTGGTTCAGCTTCACATGTCGATGGAAGCCCTCCTCCCACTACAAAAATCAAATTAGTTAAGCTGGCAAAAGCACAGCAAAGAACTGTGCGTTCTAAGAAGATATAACAAATCCCCAAGGAGAGTCCAAGTGTGGTGGCTGTTGCAATGCCTGACCTTCCCAACACTGGATGGGAAGAGGTGTCTCTTTCCACCATTTGCATGCCCTCTGCAAGTGCTGGATGGAGCACCCACAGTCCGCTGATATGCACATTGAAGATGTCACTGTTGAAGTACAACAGGTTGAGGATATTGGTGTAGCTGGTGCTGAGGAGGAAGTTGACGAGGAGGATTCTGATGGTGATTTGGTTTGTTTAAATCTGGCTCAGGGGGAGACAGTTGTTGTCCGTAGGATGAAAAAGCCCATCACGGTCATGCCTGGGCAGAAGACCAAACATTCCACCTCTTTGGTCTGGCAATATTTTTATCCAAATCTGGACAACAACTGTCTTGCCATATGTACCATATGTAAAGGTGAAATAAGTAGGGGTAGGGACGTTAACCACCTAGGAACATCCTCCCTTATATGTCACCTGCAGCGCATTCATAGAAAGTTACTGTCAAGTTCAGAAGCTTTGGCTAAGACCGTAAGCAGTCCAGGGACACCTAAATCCCTTTGTCATGTTGTATCCAAGTGCCTGCAAACCACAACGTCAACTCCCTCCTCGTCAATTTCCTCCTTATTCAGGATCAGAAGTAGTCCTGCAGGCCATGTCACTGGCATGACTGACTCTCCTATCCGGGATTCCTCTGGATTGCTACGCCTACTGCTGCCGCTGCTGCTGGGAGTCGGTCGTCATCCCAGAGAGGAAGTAGGAACACCACTACTTTTACTAATCAATTGACCCTCCAACAGTCCTTAGCGAGGCAGATGAAGTACGACAGCAGTCATCCTGAAGCAAAATGGATAACTGAGGCCTTGACTGCTATGTTGGTGTTAGACGTGCATCCGGTATCCGCCATTAGTGCAGTGGGATTTAGACAATTGATGGAGGTAGTGTGTCCCCGGTACCAAATCCCATCTAGATTCCACTTCACTACGCAGGCGATACCGAGAATGTACAGAGACGTCAGAAAAAGTGTCCTAAGTGTCCTAAAAAATGTGGTTGTACCCAATGTCCACTTAACCATGGACATGTGGACAAGTGGAACAGGGCAGACTAAGGACTATATGACTGACAGCCCACTGGGTAGATATATCACCTTGCGCAGCAACAAAAGCAGCGTCACCAGTAACAGCAGCTCAGAAACACCAGCTCCTTCCAAGGCAGGCTATGCTGTGTATCACCGGTTTCAGTAAGAGGCACACCACCGACAACCTCTTAGAGAAACTGAGGGAAATCATCGCACAGTGGCTTACCCCACTTAGACTCTCCTGGGTATTTGTGATATCTGACAACACCACCAATATTGTGCGGGCATTACATCTGGGCAAATTCCAGCACGTCCCATGTTTTGCTCACACAATAAATTTGGTGGTGCAGAATTTTCTGAAACACAACAAGGACGTGCAGGAGACACTTTGGGTGGCCCGAAAAATTTCTGCCCACTTTCACCATTCAGCGACTGCATGCCGAAGACTGAAGCGCAAACAAACACACTTGAACCTGCCCTGCCATCACCTGAAGCAAGAGGATGTGACGCGGTGGAACTCAACCCTCTATATGCTTCAGAGGATAGAGGAGCAGCAAAATGTCATTCAAGCCTATACATCCACCTATGACATAGGCAAAGGAGAGGGTATGCACCTGACTCAAGCGCAGTGGAGAATGATATCCGTGTTGTGCAAGGTTCTCCAGCCCTTGGAACTTGCCACACGTGAAGTCAGTTCAGACACTGCCAGTTTGAGTCAGGTCATTCCCCTCATCAGGCTTTTGCAGAAGCAGCTGGAGAAAGTGAAGGAGGAGCTAAGATGGAGCAATTCAGCTCGGCATGTGGGACTTGTGGGTGAAGCCCTTCATTCACTTTGCCAGGATTCGAGGGTGGTCAATCTGTTGAAATCAGACCACTACATTTTGACCACCGTGCTCGATCCTAGGTTTAAAGCCTTTGTGGTGTCTCTCTTTCTGGCCGAAACTAGCCTGCAGAGGTGCAAAGACCTGCTGGTGAAAAACTGTCAGCTGAAGCGGAACGTGACACACCAACAGCTTCTTCTTCATTTTCTCCCGTAACTGGGGCTGCCAGGAAACAACTTAGGTATCCTAAGCAACCCACTGGCGGTGATGCAGGGAAGGCAGGACCAAGTTTGGACATCTGGTCCAGACTGAAGGACCTGGCAACAATTTCTGACACTGCATATGATACTGTCACCATTGACAGAATGGTGGAGGATTACATCGGTGACAGCATCCAAGTAGGCATGTCAGACAGTACATACCTATACTGGCAGGAAAAAGAGGCAATTTGGAGGCCCCTATACAAACTGGCTCTATTTTACCTAAGTTGCCCCCCTCCAGTGTGTACTCCAAAAGAGTGTTTAGTGCAGCCGGGAACCTTGTCAGTGAAAGGCGTAGGAAGTTGCTTCCACAAAATGTGGAGAAGATGATGTTCATCAAAATGAATTATCAATTCTTCCAGGGAGACCAGCCTCCAAAACGTACAGAGGGACCTGTGGTGATGGATTCCAGCGGGGACGAATTAATACTCTGTGAAGATGAGGATGTACATAACACTGAAGAGAGTGAAGAATCGGAGGATGAGGACGACATCTTGCCTCCGTAGAGCCAGTTTGTGCAGGAACAGATTAATTGCCAGCTTGTTTTGTGGGGGTCGAAACGAACCAATCATTTCAACCACAGTCGTGTGGCAGACCCTGGCGCTGAAATTATTGGTTTGTTAAAGTGTGCATGTCCTGTTTATACAATATAAGGGTGGGTGGGAGGGCCCAAGGACAATTCCATCTTGCACCTCTTTTTTTTCTTTGCATTATGTACTGTTTGAGGCCTAGTTTTTCAAACTGCCATCCTGTCTGCCACTGCAGTGCCACTCTTAGATGGGCCACGTGTTTGTGTCGCCCACTTTTGTCGCTTAGCATAGTCATCCAGCTACCTGTAATGTTCAGTTAGTTTAGTTTAGTTGTGGGCCCGGGGTGGTGACAGGAGCAAACACAGAAGCAGATTTAAATAAAAAGGTAGAATTTTAATGAATGGCTTAGAAGACATGGGAATAGCAAAAGCAAATTGTCCAGGTTTAGCACTAAAGTGCACTTGATTACTGTAGTGAAGATAATAGGAGAATGTACAGAAAGTGGCATATAAGAACAGTCCGGTATGCAGGTTAGTGAGCTGAAATAAATACAGGCAGTGGTGAGGAGTCCAGCTGGGAGTGAAATGGATGCAGGCTGCAGGGTGTCAGCAGGCTCAGGCACTCAGGCAGGGGAAAAGGTAGTGGAGGATGCGGGATAGTCCAGCAGGTTTTAGGAGTTGACAAGCAGGCTGGCAGGTAACGTTTACACAGGTAACAAGAGGTGAGCACAGAGAACTCCCTCTCAGCTAGGCTGAGATACACATTGCACTGGCAATGAAGGAAGGCTCTGGACCTTCCTAAATACCCAGTGCCACGCTATGACTGGCTGGAGGGAACACATGACTCACCAGGATTGGGCAGTTGAATCAATTGGTCAGAAGGCAAGATTGCGGCGCCCATGCCAAATGGAACGGAAACACTGCCAGGCCTTATCAGCCCTGAATGACAATGTGCCCGCACAGAACAAAGTGCAGCCAAAGCCCCTCGTCAAACACCAGCGCCACTGCCAGACACCCCCCGCCATAGTGACCTCACAGGTAACACCCACCGACCACCATGCCGAGAAACCCTCGCCGTGACAGTAACCCTCCCTTTTTGGGTGGCCTCAGGACACTCACCAGGCTTCTCCGGATGGGCAGAATGGAACTTCCTGATGAGTGCAGGAGCATGGACGTCTAGGGCATCGGTCCAACAGCACTCCTCCAGACCATAACCCCTCCAATCCAGCAGATATTGCAAACAACCTCTGCGAAGACAGGAATCCAGGACCTGGGAGACCTCAAACTCGACTCCTCTTTTTGTCTGGACTTGGGGAGAAGCAGGCAGGACTCTGTGGAACTTGTTCAGCACCAGGGGTTTGAGTAAGGAAATGAAGGGAGTTGGGGATTTTCAGGTATGGGGGCAACTGTAGGCGATAAGCCACAGGGTTAATGACTTCTATGATGGTGTAGGGACTGTTGAAGCGTGGGGCAAATTTCATAGATGGGACTCGAAGACGAAGGTTCCGGGTGGACAACCAGACTTGGTCTCCAACTTGCATGCGTGGTACCTTCCTACGCTTTTTATCGGCCTGGATTTTGTAACGGGAGGATGCCTTCACCAAGTCAGCACGCACTTGAGTCTAGATGGCAGCAAAATCCCACACCGTGTCTTCTACGGCTGGGACATCAAAGACAGGCAGACTTTGAAATTCAGGAACACAGGGGTGAAGACCATAAACGATCTAAAATGGAGTTTGATTTGTTGAAGAGTGGTAGAAGGCATTATGTGCAATCTCGGCCCATGGCAGCAATGCAACCCAATTATCAAAAATATCCTCAGGAAGGTCTCTAGGTCTTGATTAACCCTCTCAGTAGAGCCATTGTTTTGCGGGTGGTAAGCCGTGGAATTGAATTTCACCTGAAGTACAGAACATAAGGCCCTCCAAAACTTTGCAGTAAACTGAACACCACGGTCAGAGACTATCTCAACAGGAAGACCATGGAGACGGAATATGTGTTGAACGAATAGGTGAGCCAAGTCAGGAGCAGTAGGCAGTTTCTTTAGGGGTATGTAATGGACCATCTTTGAGAATCGGTCCACTACGACCCAGATAGTAGTGAACCCTTGAGTGTTTGGCAGATCTGTGACAAAGTCCATGGAGAGATGCATCCATGGACATGATGGAGTAGGTAGTGGCAACAATTCACCAGCCGGAGCCTGTCGAGAAGATTTATGCTGGGCACAAGAGGAGCATGAAGAAATTAATTCCAATATGTCCGCTTTCATGGATGGCCACCAATAGTTTCTTTTTAAAAACTCCAAGGTCTTCCGGGTGCCTGAGTGTCCTGCGAAGCGAGACGAATGTGCCCAAGTGAGGAGCTGCTTCCTTAACGGGGCCACGAAAGATTTCCCAGTAGGAGGCTGGACCTGTAAGGTGGCGAACACTCTTGACTCCAAGACAGGGGTATTGTGTTGATTCTCTAATTTGTCATCACAGATGAGAGATCTAGATAGGGCATCTGACTTTTGATTAAGTGACCCAGACCGGAAGGTCAGGGTGAACTGGAACCTCGCAAAAAATATTGCCCATCGGGCCAGACGAGAACATACACATTGAAGATTCTTGAGAAAAAGGAGGTTTCTATGGTCAGTAAACACAGTGAAGGGAAACTTTGCTCCTTCCAGCAGGTATCTCCATTCTTTTAATGCCAATTTCACTGCCAGGAGTTCTTGTTCGCCTATGGCATAATTTCTTTCGGCAGATGAGAACTTCTTGGAGAAAAACCCACAGGGATGCACTCGTTTGTCCTCATAACAGTGGGATAGGACTGCTCAGACAGCTTCTGATGATGCGTCCACTTCCAAAAAAAAGGCCTATCCAGATCTGGCTGTCGAAGGACTGGAGCAGAAATAAAGGCTCGTTTTAGGAGCTGGAAAGCAGACACTGCCTCAGGTATCCATAGGGCAGGATTGGCACCTTTACAGGTCAGGGCTATAATGGGAGCCAGTAATGACGAGAATCCCTTGATGAAGCGTCTATAGTAGTTGGCGAACCCCAGCAATCTCTGGATGGCTTTCAAAGTCTGAGGTCGGGTCCAATCCAAAATCGCCTGTACCTTCTTGGGATCCATTTCCAGACAGGAACCAGAGATGACATAGCCAAAGAAAGGCATACTGGGTACACTGAAGACACATTTCTCCAACTTGCAGTAAAGATGGTTCTTTCTCAGATGAATTAAAACTTCCTTCACATGTTCTTGATGTTTAACTACAGAAGACGAAAAAATTAGTATATCCAGGTAGACAACAACCGAGATATATAACAGGTCCCGAAAAATCTCATTAACAAAACTCTGAAAAACAGCAGGGGCGTTGCATAATCCAAAGGGCATCACCAAGTTCTTTCGAAATGTCCATCCCTGGTATTAAAGGCGGTCTTCCATTCATCGCCAGCATGAATACGGATGAGATTATAAGCCCCTCTTAAATCTAGCTTTGAAAATATGATGGAGCCCTTTACCCTATCAAACAACTCTGTAAGCAGGGGAAGAGGGTATCAATTCTTTACTGTTATGTCATTAAGACCCCTGTAATCTATACAAGGTCTCAGGCCACCGTCCTTCTTGCTAACGAAAAAGAACCCAGCTCCAGCAGGTGAGGTGGAAGGACGAATAAAACCCATCGCCAGGTTGTCCCGGATGTATTCGGACATGGCTTGAGTCTCAGGCAAGGATAACGGATAGGTACGACCACGTGGAGGTATCTTGTCAGGTATTAGATCGATAGGACAATCCCATTCTCTGTGAGGAGGTAAGACATTTGCTTGTTGCTCAGAAAAGACATCAGCGAACATCTGGTATTCCTTAGGAATGGCTGAGGATATTAATGGAGCTGTCTTTCTTACAGGTCGTATCTTGGGAAGACAGGATTTCTGACAGCCTGTACGACACGAAAGAATCTGCATGGAACACCAGTCTATCCTGGGATTATGCTGGCGTAACCAGGGTAGACCTAGGATGATTTCTTGAGAAGCCTCTGGTATCACTAAGAACGTTAAAGACTCAGAATGAAGTGCCCCAATTTGGACTAGTACTGGTTGAGTCTCCTTGGTGACTATTCCATTAGTTAGAAGACGTCCATCTACAGAGGTCAGGGAAATTGCGTGATTGAGAGATGTACAAGGAATCTGTATTTTGTCGATTAAACTGGAAGTCATGAAATTTCCAGCTTCTCCAGAGTCAAATAGAGCAGTAGCAAACACAGGTTTAGGTTTGAGATCCAAAGCTAAGGTAATTTTGCAATCTTTAGTATTTGGGGATGGGCTCATAACTCTTAACTTGATGTCCCCAGGGTCAGTTAGGATTTGGTATTTCCCGGTTTACGGGGCAAGAGACCACCAGGTGACCTGACTCTCCGCAGTACAGACAGAGGTTTTTCTGTAATCTTCTCTGACATTCTTCTCTGGAGAGGTGGGTATGATTCACCTGCATTGGCTATTCATCTGTAGGGGAAGGAATAGGACGGGTAGGAAAGGAAGGGGTAAATGACCTTCGCCTGTCAGTTCTGTGCTTTTCAGCCTGATGTTCTCTGAAGCGCAGGTCAATTTTATTACAAAGTGAAATCATTCGTTTAGGTTAGTAGGAAGCTCACGAGTGACCAGATCATCTTTAGTCGATCGGACAGGCCATGCCAAAGGCTGAGGTAAGAGCTTCCTCATTCCATCTGAGCTCTGATGTCAAGATTTGAAACTACATGGCATATTGGCTGACAGGACAGATTCCTTGTCTCAGTGTCATGATGCTAGACAATGCTGATACAGTACATCCAGGTTCATCAAAAATCCTCCTAAATGATGACACAATGCCTGCGTAGTTATTAGAGATGAGCGGTTCGGATTCTGTGGAATCCGAACCGCTCCGAACATAGGGGATCCGAGTCCACCCGAACCCTGTTCGGGTGTTCACCGCCTGACTCGGATCCCCGTTCGGGGCCGAACGGCGGCCGCCTGATGTCGGATTCTCGCTAGAGAATCTGACGTCAGGGCTCCTATTGTGTAGGGCAGAATGCAGTGATAGCGCTCTGCCCTACACAGACACAAACACACAACCACCAGCGGCAGCTGTGTGTTTGTTACAGCAGCCAACGAGAGTCACACAAACTCTCATTGGCTGCTGCATGGAGGGAGCCGGCTGGAGCTCACTCAGGAGCTTCGTCTTCCGGCTCCCTCCTCAGCGTGTGACAGCAGAGTGGACGGCGCGGGAGCGGGGAATCAGGTAAGTTTTTTTTTTTTTTTTTATACTTGTGGAAGGGCCGGGGGCGCTACTGGGGGTGAGGTCTGTTACTGGGGGGGTCTGCTACTGGGGGTGCGGGGGGACTGCTACTGGAGGGCTATACTACTGGGGGGGTCTGCTACTGGGGGGGGTCTGCTACTGGGGGGCCATACTACTGAGGGGCCTGCTACTGGGGGGGTCATACTACTGGGAGGGGCATACTACTGGGGGTGCTGCTACTGGGAGGGCCTACTACTGGGGGGGGGCTGCTACTGGGGGGGTATACTACTAGGGGGCCATACTATAGGGGGGCTATTACTGGGGCAGCCTACTACTGGGGCGGCCTGCTACTGGGGCAGCCTACTACTGGGGGGGCCATACTACTGGGGGGGCCATACTACTGGGGGGGCTGCTACTGGGGGGCATGCTAATGGGGGGGCATACTACTGGGGGGGCCTGCTAATGGGGGGAATACTACTGGGTGGCATACTACTGGGGGGGCCTGCTAATGGGGGGCATACTACTGGGGGGCATTCTACTGGGGGCACTGCATAGGGGACCCTACTACTAAGGGGACTGCATAGGGGGCACCACTGCTGGGGGCATTGTGTAAGGGACACCTCTACTGTGGGCATTGTGTAAAAGGGGCACTACTGTGGGCATTGTGTAAAAGGGGCACTACAGTGTGTTTTAACATAATTAAGAGACACTACTTTATGGTGTAATGTGAATCAGGCCCTATGTGTGGTGTAATGTGAATAAGATTGTGCACTGTGACTCCTAGGGCCGTAGCCCACTATGTAAACAAGTACTGTGACTCTGCTGGCCGTACCCCACTGGGTGGGTGCACTACTCTTCATTTCTGCCACTGCTGTGTGGCAATGTGTCATAGATGTGCTTTATACTGTGGTGTCTGTGTCGTTGTGCCGCTGCTCTGTCGCTTAGTAACCAGTCAGCTCACTGCAACCTTTGGCCAATAATGTTGAAAACAATATTATAAGCTGTGATATGGTCTAAATTGATTGGAAATTAATATTATTGAAGTTAATAATACTCTAGGAAGAAAAAAAAGACCAATTTATGTGATTTTAGCTTTTTTTGTAAATTTTTGTAAAAAAATCCAAATCCAAAGCCAGTCACCGCAGTTTGGCAAACCCAAATCCAAAGCTGGATGACGAATTAGAACCAAATCCAAATCCAAATCCGGCAAAAATGGTCCGGCGCACATCCCTAGTAGTTATCCAGCAGCGGATCTGAACGCTCCCAGAGTGGTGAAGCCCAATCCAAGGCCAGGCCGGATAGCAGAGAGACGATGTAAGCCACTTTGGTTCTTGCAGTTAAAAAGTTATCAGGCTGTAAAGTGAAGTGTATATCACACTGATTTAGGAATCTGCGACAGAGTTTAGGATTGCCATCGAATTTGCTTGGCATAGGGAGATGTAAGTGGGGAGGTGACCTACCTCCTGTATTCCCAGATGCTGAAGCGGATTAGTTGCTGGTACTTCAGGGGTGGATGAGGAAGTTTGCAAATTATCCTGTCGCTTAGACATCTCTTGCAGAAATTGAGCCATTTGATGCTGCATAGTTTCCAGGTTTTCTAGACGACCAGAAATGCACCGGAATAAATCCACCCACAGACTCCTGTTCCGTGGTCGGATCCATGTGGCCAGTGTAAACTATAATGTTCTGGTTTAGTTGTGGACCAGGGGTGGTGACAGGAGCAAACACAGAAGCGGATTTAAATAAAAAGGTCAAATTTGTAATGAGTGGTTTAGAAGACATGGGAATGGCAAAAGCAAAAAGTCAATTTTTAGCACTAAAGTGCACTTGATTACTCTAGTGAAAATAATGGGAGAATGTCATTATAGTGGCAGATAAGAACAGTCCAGGTATGCAGGTTAGTGAGCTGAATAAACACAGGCAGTGGTGAGGAGTCCAGCTGGGGGTGACATGAATACAGGCAGTGGTGAGGAGTCCAGCTGGGAGTGAAATGGAGACAGGGTGCAGGGTGTCAGCAGGCTCAGGCACTCAGGCAGGGGAAAGGCAGTGGAGGATGCAGGGTAGTCCAGAGGGTTATTTGGAGATGACAAGCAGGCAGGCAGGCAGGTAGCGTTTACACAGGTAACAAGAGGTGAGCACAGAGAACTTCCTCTCAGCTAGGCTGAGATACGCGTTGCACTGGCATTGAAGGAAGGCTCTGGACCTTCCTAAATACCCCATGCCACGCTATGACTGGCTGGAGGGAACACATGACTCACCAGGATTGGGCAGTTGAATCACATGGTCAGAAGGCAAGATGGCGGCGCCCATGCCAAACGGAATGGAAACACCGCCAGGCCTTATCAGCCCTGAATGACAATGTACCCACACAGAACCATGCGCAGCCAAAGCACCTCGCCAAACACCACTGCCAGACACCCCCTGCCATAGTGACCTCACAGGTAATACCCGCCGACCACCATGCCGAGAAACCCTGCCCGTGACACTACCTCTGTGCAACCTTTTGGCCTAAAAACAATATTGTGAGGTGTTCAGTGTTCAGAATAGACAGGAAATTAGTGGAAATTAATGTTATTGAGGTTAATAATAGCATAGGAGCAGAAAAACCCACAAACTCTGTGATTTTTGCTGTTTTTATGCTTTTTTACAAGAAAATACAGATCCAATACACAAACCCAGAACCCAAAACACAGAAGGGTGGTTTTGGCAAAAACAATCCAGATCCAAAACACGAAGAAAGATCCAGATCCAAAACCAAAACACAAAAAGTGGCCAGTGCACACCCCTAGAGTTTACCCACTAACGTCAAGGTAACTTAATCAGGTCCCTAACACTGTGGGGGTTCATGTCTGGGATGTCAATCATCCCAGCCAAGCCACCTCAGGGCGCCACACAAAATAAAATAATAAATAGCAGTGAAGTGTTGAAGTGATAGATAAGGGAAAGTGGCTGCTTAGTGTTACAATAGGTAAGTGAGAGTGGCTGCTTAGTGTTACAGTAGATAAGTGAGAGTGGCTGCTTAGTGTTACAGTAGATAAGTGAGAGTGGCTGCTTAGTGTTACAGTAGGTAAGTGAGAGTGGCTGCTTAGTGTTACAGTAGATAAGTGAAAGTGGCTGCTTAGTGTTACAGTAGATAAGTGAAAGTGGCTGCTTAGTGTTACAGTAGGTAAGTGAAAGTGGCTGCTTAGTGTTACAGTAGGTAAGTGAAAGTGGCTGCTTAGTGTTACCATAGGTAAGTGAGAGTGGCTGCTTAGTGTTACCATAGGTAAGTGAGAGTGGCTGCTTACTGTTACAGTAGGTAAGTGAGAGTGGCTGCTTAGAGTTACAGTAGGTAAGTGAGAGCGGCAGCTTAGTGTTACAGTAGGTAAGTGAGAGCGGCTGCTTTGTGTTACAGTAGATAAGTGAGAGCGGCTGCTTAATGTTACAGTAGATAAGTGAGAGCGGCAGCTTATTGTTACAGTAGGTAAGTGAGAGCGGCTGCTTTGTGTTACAGTAGATAAGTGAGAGCGGCTGCTTAGTGTTACAGTAGATAAGTGAAAGCGGCTGCTTAGTGTTACAGTAGGTAAGTGAAAGCGGCTGCTTAGTGTTACAGTAGGTAAGTGAAAGCGGCTGCTTAGTGTTACAGTAGGTAAGTGAGAGTGGCTGCTTAGTGTTACAGTAGGTAAGTGAGAGCGGCTGCTTAGTGTTACAGTAGATAAGTGAGAGCGGCTGCTTAGTGTTACAGTAGATAAGTGAGAGTGGCTGCTTAGTGTTACAGTAGGTGAGTGAAAGTGGCTGCTTAGTGTTGCAGTAGGTGAGTGAAAGTGGCTGCTTAGTGTTACAGTAGGTAAGTGAAAGTGGCTGCTTAGTGTTACAGTAGATAAGTGAGAGTGACTGCTTAGTGTTACAGTAGGTAAGTGAGAGAGGCTGCATAGTGACACAGTAGGTAAGTGAGAGTGGCTGGTTAGTGTTACAGTAGGTAAATGAAAGTGGCTTCTTAGTTTTACAGTAGATAAGTGAATGTGGCTTCTTAGTTTTACAGTAGATAAGTGAATGTGGCTTCTTAGTGTTACAGTATGTAAGTGAAAGTGGCTGCTTAGAGTTACAGTAGGTAAGTGAAAGTGGCTGACTAGTGTTACAGTAGGTAAGTGAAAGTGGCTGCTTAGTGTTACAGTAGGTGAGTGAAAGTGGCTGATTAGTGTTACAGTAGATAAGTGAGAGTGGCTGCTTAGTGTTACAGTAGATAAGTGAGAGTGGCTACTTAGTGTTACAGTAGATAAGTGAGAGTGGCTGCTTAGTGTTACAGTAGATAAGTGAAAGTGGCTGCTTAGTGTTACAGTAGGTGAGTGGGAGTGGCTACTTAGTGTTACAGTAGGTGAGTGAGAGTGGCTTCATAGTGTTACAGTAAGTGAGTGAGAGTGGCTTCTTAATGTTACAGTAGGTGAGTGAGAGCGGCTGCTTAGTGTTACAGTAGATAATTGAGAGCGGCTGCTTAGTGTTACAGTAGGTGAGTGAAAGTTGCTGCTTAGTGTTACAGTAGGTGAGTGAAAGTGGCTGCTTAGTGTTACAGTAGATAAGTGAGAGTGGCTGCATAGTGACACAGTAGGTAAGTGAGAGTGGCTGCATAGTGACACAGTAGGTAAGTGAGAGTGGCTGCATAGTGACACAGTAGGTAAGTGAGAGTGGCTGCATAGTGACACAGTAGGTAAGTGAGAGTGGCTGGTTAGTGTTACAGTAGGTAAATGAAAGTGGCTTCTTAGTGTTACAGTAGATAAGTGAATGTGGCTTCTTAGTGTTACAGTAGATAAGTGAGAGTGGCTTCTTAGTGTTACAGTATGTAAGTGAAAATGGCTGCTTAGTGTTACAGTAGGTAAGTGAAAGTGGCTGACTAGTGTTACAGTAGGTAAGCGAAAGTGGCTGCTTAGTGTTACAGTAGGTGAGTGAAAGTGGCTGATTAGTGTTACAGTAGATGAGTGAGAGTGGCTGATTAGTGTTACAGTAGATAAGTGAGAGTGGCCTCTTAGTGTTACAGTAGATAAGAGAGAGTGGCTGCTTAGTGTTACAGTAGGTGAGTGAAAGTGGCTGCTTAGTGTTACAGTAGATAAATGAAAGTGGCTGCTTAGTGTTACAGTAGGTGAGTGGGAGTGGCTACTTAGTGTTACAGTAGGTGAGTGAGAGTGGCTTCATAGTGTTACAGTAAGTGAGTGAGAGTGGTTTCTTAGTGTTACAGTAGATGAGTGAGAGCGGCTGCTTAGTGTTACAGTAGGTGAGTGAGAGCGGCTGCTTAGTGTTACAGTAGATGAGTGAGAGCGGCTGCTTAGTGTTACAGTAGATGAGTGAGAGCAGCTGCTTAGTGTTACAGTAGGTAAGTGAAAGCGGCTGCTTAGTGTTACAGTAGGTAAGTGAAAGCGGCTGCTTAGTGTTACAGTAGGTAAGTGAATGCGGCTGCTTAGTGTTACAGTAGGTAAGTGAGAGCGGCTGCTTAGTGTTACAGTAGGTAAGTGAGAGCGGCTGCTTAGTGTTACAGTAGGTAAGAGAGAGCGGCTGCTTAGTGTTATAGTAGATAAGTGAAAGCGGCTTCTTAGTGTTACAGTAGATAAGTGAGAGTGGCCTCTTAGTGTTACAGTATGTAAGTGAAAGCGGCTGCTTAGTGTTACAGTAGGTAAGTGAAAGCGGCTGCTTAGTGTTACAGTAGGTAAGTGAAAGCGGCTGCTTAGTGTTACAGTAGGTAAGTGAAAGCGGCTGCTTAGTGTTGCAGTAGGTAAGTGAAAGCGGCTGCTTAGTGTTGCAGTAGGTAAGTGAAAGCGGCTGCTTAGTGTTACAGTAGGTAAGTGAAAGCGGCTGCTTAGTGTTACAGTAGGTAAGTGAAAGCGGCTGCTTAGTGTTACAGTAGGTAAGTGAAAGCGGCTGCTTAGTGTTACAGTAGGTAAGTGAAAGCGGCTGCTTAGTGTTACAGTAGGTAAGTGAAAGCGGCTGCTTAGTGTTACAGTAGGTAAGTGAAAGCGGCTGCTTAGTGTTACAGTAGATAAGTGAAAGCGTCTGCTTAGTGTTACAGTAGATGAGTGAAAGCGGCTGCTTAGTGCTACAGTAGGTGAGTGAAAGCGGCTGCTTAGTGTTACAGTAGGTGAGTGAAAGCGGCTGCTTAGTACTACAGTAGGTGAGTGAAAGGGGCTGCTTAGTGTTACAGTAGGTAAGTGAAAGCGGCTGCTTAGTGTTACAGTAGGTAAGTGAGAGTGGCTGCTTAGTGTTACAGTAGATAAGTGAGAGTGGCTGCTTAGTGTTACTGTAGGTAAGTGAGAGTGGCTGCTTAGTGTTACAGTAGATAATTGAAAATGGCTGCTTAGTGTTACAGTAGGTAAGTGAGAGCGGCTGCTTAGTGTTACAGTAGGTAAGTGAAAGCGGCTGCTTAGTGTTACAGTAGGTAAGTGAGAGTGGCTGCTTAGTGTTACAGTAGGTAAGTGAGAGTGGCTGCTTAGTGTTACAGTAGGTAAGTGAAAGTGGCTGCTTAGTGTTACAGTAGGTAAGTGAGAGTGGCTGCTTAGTATTACAGTAGGTAAGTGAAAGTGGCTGCTTAGTGTTACAGTAGGTAAGTGAGAGTGGCTGCTTAGTGTTACAGTAGATAAGTGAGAGTGGCTTCTTAGTGTTACAGTAGATAAGTGAAAGTGGCTGCTTAGTGTTACAGTAGATAAGTCAGAGCGGCTGCTTAGTGTTACAGTAGATAAGTGAGAGCGGCTGCTTAGTGTTACAGTAGGTAAGTGAGAGCGGCTGCTTAGTGTTACAGTAGGTAAGTGAGAGCGGCTGCTTAGTGTTACAGTAGATAATTGAAAGCGGCTGCTTAGTGTTACAGTAGGTAAGTGAGAGCGGCTGCTTAGTGTTACAGTAGGTAAGTGAAAGCGGCTGCTTAGTGTTACAGTAGGTAAGTGAGAGTGGCTGCTTAGTGTTACTGTAGGTAAGTGAGAGTGGCTGCTTAGTGTTACAGTAGATAAGTGAAAGTGGCTGCTTAGTGTTACAGTAGGTAAGTGAAAGTGGCTGCTTAGTGTTACAGTAGATAAGTGAGAGTGGCTGCTTAGTGTTACAGTAGATAAGTGAGAGTGGCTGCTTAGTGTTACAGTAGGTAAGTGAAAGTGGCTGCTTAGTGTTACAGTAGGTAAGTGAGAGTGGCTGCTTAGTGTTACAGTAGGTAAGTGAGAGTGGCTGCTTAGTGTTACAGTAGATAAGTGAAAGTGGCTTCTTAGTGTTACAGTAGATAAGTGAGAGCGGCTGCTTAGTGTTACAGTAGATAAGTGAGAGCGGCTGCTTAGTGTTACAGTAGGTAAGTGAAAGTGGCTGCTTAGTGTTACAGTAGGTAAGTGAGAGCGGCTGCTTAGTGTTACAGTAGGTAAGTGAAAGCGGCTGCTTAGTGTTACAGTAGGTGAGTGAAAGCGGCTGCTTAGTGTTACAGTAGGTGAGTGAGAGTGGCTGCTTAGTGAAAGCGGCAGCTTAGTGTTACAGTAGGTGAGTGAAAGCGGCTGCTTAGTGTTACAGTAGGTGAGTGAAAGTGGCTGCTTAGTGTTACAGTAGGTGAGTGAGAGTGGCTACTTAGTGTTACAGTAGGTGAGTGAAAGTGGCCTTCTTAGTGTTACAGTAGTTGAGTGAAAGTGTCTTCTTAGTGTTACAGTAGATAAGTGAGAGTGGCTGTTTAGTGTTACAGTAGGTAAGTGAGAGTGGCTTCTTAGTGTTACAGTCGGTAAGTGAGAGTGGCTGCTCACTGTTACAGTAGATAAGTGAGAGAGGCTTCTTAGTGTTACAGTATGTAAGTGAAAGTGGCTGCTTATTGTTACAGTAGGTAAGTGAAAGTGGCTGCTTAGTGTTACAGTAGGTAAGTGAAAGTGGCTTCTTAGTGTTACAGTAGGTAAGTGAAATTGGCTTCTTAGTGTTACAGTAGATAAGTGAGAGTGGCTGCTTAGAGTTACAGTAGGTAAGTGAAAGCGGCTGCTTAGTGTTACAGTAGGTAAGTGAGAGTGGCTGCTTAGTGTTACAGTAGGTAAGTCAAAGCGGCAGATTAGTGTTACAGTAGGTGAGTGAAAGCGGCTGATTAGTGTTACAGTAGGTGAGTGAAA
This sequence comes from Taudactylus pleione, assembly GCA_031769625.1. Lineage (NCBI taxonomy): Eukaryota > Metazoa > Chordata > Amphibia > Anura > Myobatrachidae > Taudactylus > Taudactylus pleione. The sequence goes on from JAUIMM010000556.1 coordinate 883,561, forward strand.
GCAGCTGCATAGTGTTACAGTAGGTGAGTGAAAGTGGCTGCTTAGTGCTACACTAGATAAGTGAGAGTGGCTGCTTAGTGTTACAGTAGGTGAGTGAGAGTGGCTACTTAGTGTTACAGTAGGTAAGTGAAAGTGGCCTTCTTAGTGTTACAGTAGGTGAATGAAAGTGTCTTCTTAGTGTTACAGTAGGTGAGTGAAAGTGGCCTCTTAGTGTTACAGTAGGTGAGTGAAAGTGGCTGCTCAGTGTTACAGTAGATAAGTGAGAGTGGCTTCTTAGTGTTACAGTCGGTAAGTGAGAGTGGCTGCTTAGTGTTACAGTAGATAAGTGAGAGTGGCATCTTAGTGTTACAGTATGTAAGTGAAAGTGGCTGCTTAGTGTTACAGTAGGTAAGTGAAAGTGGCTTCTTAGTGTTACAGTAGGTAAGTGAAAGTGGCTGCTTAGTGTTACAGTAGGTAAGTGAAAGTGGCTTCTTAGTGTTACAGTAGGTAAGTGAAAGTGGCTTCTTAGTGTTACAGTAGATAAGTGAGAGTGGCTGCTTAGTGTTACAGTAGGTAAGTGAAAGTGGCTTCTTAGTGTTACAGTGGGTAAGTGAAAGTGGCTGCTTAGTGTTACAGTAGGTAAGTGAAAGTGGGTGCTTAGTGTTACAGTAGATAAGTGAAAGTGACTGTTTAGTGTTACAGTAGGTAAGGGAAAGTGGCTGCTTAGTGTTACAGTAGGTAAGCGAGAGTGGCTGCTTAGTGTTACAGTCGGTAAGCGAGAGTGGCTTCTTAGTGTTACAGTCGGTAAGCGAGAGTGGCTGCTTAGTGTTACAGTAGATAAGCGAGAGTGGCTTCTTAGTCTTACAGTATGTAAGTGAAAGCGGCTTCTTAGTGTTACATTAGGTAAGTGAAAGCGGCTGATTAGTGTTACAGTAGGTGAGTGAAAGCGGCTGATAAGTGTTAAAGTAGGTGAGTGAAAGTGGCTGCTTAGTGTTACAGTTGGTGAGTGAAAGTGGCTGATTAGTGTTACAGTAGATGAGTGAAAGTGGCTGCATAGTGTTACAGTAGGTAAGTGAGATTGGCTGATTAGTGTTACAGTAGATGAGTGAAAGTGGCTGCTTAGTGTTACAGTAGGTAAGTGAAAGTGGCTTCTTAGTGTTACAGTAGGTAAGTGAGAGTGGCTGCTTAGTGTTACAGTAGATAAGTGAAAGTGACTGTTTAGTGTTACAGTAGGTGAGTGAAAGTGGCTGCTTAGTGTTACAGTAGATAAGTGAGAATGACTGCATAGTGTTACAGTAGGTAAGTGAGAGTGGCTGCATAGTGACACAGTAGGTAAGTGAGAGTGGCTGGTTAGTGTTACAGTAGGTAAATGAAAGTGGCTTCTTAGTGTTACAGTAGATAAGTGAATGTGGCTTCTTAGTGTTACAGTAGATAAGTGAGAGTGGCTTCTTAGTGTTACAGTATGTAAGTGAAAGTGGCTGCTTAGTGTTACAGTAGGTAAGTGAAAGTGGCTGACTAGTGTTACAGTAGGTAAGTGAATGTGGCTTCTTAGTGTTACAGTAGATAAGTGAGAGTGGCTTCTTAGTGTTACAGTATGTAAGTGAAAATGGCTGCTTAGTGTTACAGTAGGTAAGTGAAAGTGGCTGACTAGTGTTACAGTAGGTAAGTGAAAGTGGCTGCTTAGTGTTACAGTAGGTGAGTGAAAGTGGCTGATTAGTGTTACAGTAGATGAGTGAGAGTGGCTGATTAGTGTTACAGTAGATAAGTGAGAGTGGCCTCTTAGTGTTACAGTAGATAAGAGAGAGTGGCTGCTTAGTGTTACAGTAGGTGAGTGAAAGTGGCTGCTTAGTGTTACAGTAGATAAATGAAAGTGGCTGCTTAGTGTTACAGTAGGTGAGTGGGAGTGGCTACTTAGTGTTACAGTAGGTGAGTGAGAGTGGCTTCATAGTGTTACAGTAAGTGAGTGAGAGTGGTTTCTTAGTGTTACAGTAGATGAGTGAGAGCGGCTGCTTAGTGTTACAGTAGGTGAGTGAGAGCGGCTGCTTAGTGTTACAGTAGATGAGTGAGAGCGGCTGCTTAGTGTTACAGTAGATGAGTGAGAGCAGCTGCTTAGTGTTACAGTAGGTAAGTGAAAGCGGCTGCTTAGTGTTACAGTAGGTAAGTGAAAGCGGCTGCTTAGTGTTACAGTAGGTAAGTGAATGCGGCTGCTTAGTGTTACAGTAGGTAAGTGAGAGCGGCTGCTTAGTGTTACAGTAGGTAAGTGAGAGCGGCTGCTTAGTGTTACAGTAGGTAAGAGAGAGCGGCTGCTTAGTGTTACAGTAGATAAGTGAAAGCGGCTTCTTAGTGTTACAGTAGATAAGTGAGAGTGGCCTCTTAGTGTTACAGTATGTAAGTGAAAGCGGCTGCTTAGTGTTACAGTAGGTAAGTGAAAGCGGCTGCTTAGTGTTACAGTAGGTAAGTGAAAGCGGCTGCTTAGTGTTACAGTAGGTAAGTGAAAGCGGCTGCTTAGTGTTGCAGTAGGTAAGTGAAAGCGGCTGCTTAGTGTTGCAGTAGGTAAGTGAAAGCGGCTGCTTAGTGTTACAGTAGGTAAGTGAAAGCGGCTGCTTAGTGTTACAGTAGGTAAGTGAAAGCGGCTGCTTAGTGTTACAGTAGGTAAGTGAAAGCGGCTGCTTAGTGTTACAGTAGGTAAGTGAAAGCGGCTGCTTAGTGTTACAGTAGGTAAGTGAAAGCGGCTGCTTAGTGTTACAGTAGGTAAGTGAAAGCGGCTGCTTAGTGTTACAGTAGATAAGTGAAAGCGTCTGCTTAGTGTTACAGTAGATGAGTGAAAGCGGCTGCTTAGTGCTACAGTAGGTGAGTGAAAGCGGCTGCTTAGTGTTACAGTAGGTGAGTGAAAGCGGCTGCTTAGTACTACAGTAGGTGAGTGAAAGCGGCTGCTTAGTGTTACAGTAGGTAAGTGAAAGCGGCTGCTTAGTGTTACAGTAGATAAGTGAGAGTGGCTGCTTAGTGTTACTGTAGGTAAGTGAGAGTGGCTGCTTAGTGTTACAGTAGATAATTGAAAATGGCTGCTTAGTGTTACAGTAGGTAAGTGAGAGCGGCTGCTTAGTGTTACAGTAGGTAAGTGAAAGCGGCTGCTTAGTGTTACAGTAGGTAAGTGAGAGTGGCTGCTTAGTGTTACAGTAGGTAAGTGAGAGTGGCTGCTTAGTGTTACAGTAGGTAAGTGAAAGTGGCTGCTTAGTGTTACAGTAGGTAAGTGAGAGTGGCTGCTTAGTATTACAGTAGGTAAGTGAAAGTGGCTGCTTAGTGTTACAGTAGGTAAGTGAGAGTGGCTGCTTAGTGTTACAGTAGATAAGTGAGAGTGGCTTCTTAGTGTTACAGTAGATAAGTGAAAGTGGCTGCTTAGTGTTACAGTAGATAAGTCAGAGCGGCTGCTTAGTGTTACAGTAGATAAGTGAGAGCGGCTGCTTAGTGTTACAGTAGGTAAGTGAGAGCGGCTGCTTAGTGTTACAGTAGGTAAGTGAGAGCGGCTGCTTAGTGTTACAGTAGATAATTGAAAGCGGCTGCTTAGTGTTACAGTAGGTAAGTGAGAGCGGCTGCTTAGTGTTACAGTAGGTAAGTGAAAGCGGCTGCTTAGTGTTACAGTAGGTAAGTGAGAGTGGCTGCTTAGTGTTACTGTAGGTAAGTGAGAGTGGCTGCTTAGTGTTACAGTAGATAAGTGAAAGTGGCTGCTTAGTGTTACAGTAGGTAAGTGAAAGTGGCTGCTTAGTGTTACAGTAGATAAGTGAGAGTGGCTGCTTAGTGTTACAGTAGATAAGTGAGAGTGGCTGCTTAGTGTTACAGTAGGTAAGTGAAAGTGGCTGCTTAGTGTTACAGTAGGTAAGTGAGAGTGGCTGCTTAGTGTTACAGTAGGTAAGTGAGAGTGGCTGCTTAGTGTTACAGTAGATAAGTGAAAGTGGCTTCTTAGTGTTACAGTAGATAAGTGAGAGCGGCTGCTTAGTGTTACAGTAGATAAGTGAGAGCGGCTGCTTAGTGTTACAGTAGGTAAGTGAAAGTGGCTGCTTAGTGTTACAGTAGGTAAGTGAGAGCGGCTGCTTAGTGTTACAGTAGGTAAGTGAAAGCGGCTGCTTAGTGTTACAGTAGGTGAGTGAAAGCGGCTGCTTAGTGTTACAGTAGGTGAGTGAGAGTGGCTGCTTAGTGAAAGCGGCAGCTTAGTGTTACAGTAGGTGAGTGAAAGCGGCTGCTTAGTGTTACAGTAGGTGAGTGAAAGCGGCTGCTTAGTGTTACAGTAGGTGAGTGAGAGTGGCTACTTAGTGTTACAGTAGGTGAGTGAAAGTGGCCTTCTTAGTGTTACAGTAGTTGAGTGAAAGTGTCTTCTTAGTGTTACAGTAGATAAGTGAGAGTGGCTGTTTAGTGTTACAGTAGGTAAGTGAGAGTGGCTTCTTAGTGTTACAGTCGGTAAGTGAGAGTGGCTGCTCACTGTTACAGTAGATAAGTGAGAGAGGCTTCTTAGTGTTACAGTATGTAAGTGAAAGTGGCTGCTTATTGTTACAGTAGGTAAGTGAAAGTGGCTGCTTAGTGTTACAGTAGGTAAGTGAAAGTGGCTTCTTAGTGTTACAGTAGGTAAGTGAAATTGGCTTCTTAGTGTTACAGTAGATAAGTGAGAGTGGCTGCTTAGAGTTACAGTAGGTAAGTGAAAGCGGCTGCTTAGTGTTACAGTAGGTAAGTGAGAGTGGCTGCTTAGTGTTACAGTAGGTAAGTGAAAGCGGCAGATTAGTGTTACAGTAGGTGAGTGAAAGCGGCTGATTAGTGTTACAGTAGGTGAGTGAAAGCAGCTGCATAGTGTTACAGTAGGTGAGTGAAAGTGGCTGCTTAGTGCTACACTAGATAAGTGAGAGTGGCTGCTTAGTGTTACAGTAGGTGAGTGAGAGTGGCTACTTAGTGTTACAGTAGGTAAGTGAAAGTGGCCTTCTTAGTGTTACAGTAGGTGAATGAAAGTGTCTTCTTAGTGTTACAGTAGGTGAGTGAAAGTGGCCTCTTAGTGTTACAGTAGGTGAGTGAAAGTGGCTGCTCAGTGTTACAGTAGATAAGTGAGAGTGGCTTCTTAGTGTTACAGTCGGTAAGTGAGAGTGGCTGCTTAGTGTTACAGTAGATAAGTGAGAGTGGCATCTTAGTGTTACAGTATGTAAGTGAAAGTGGCTGCTTAGTGTTACAGTAGGTAAGTGAAAGTGGCTTCTTAGTGTTACAGTAGGTAAGTGAAAGTGGCTGCTTAGTGTTACAGTAGGTAAGTGAAAGTGGCTTCTTAGTGTTACAGTAGGTAAGTGAAAGTGGCTTCTTAGTGTTACAGTAGATAAGTGAGAGTGGCTGCTTAGTGTTACAGTAGGTAAGTGAAAGTGGCTTCTTAGTGTTACAGTGGGTAAGTGAAAGTGGCTGCTTAGTGTTACAGTAGGTAAGTGAACGTGGGTGCTTAGTGTTACAGTAGATAAGTGAAAGTGACTGTTTAGTGTTACAGTAGGTAAGGGAAAGTGGCTGCTTAGTGTTACAGTAGGTAAGCGAGAGTGGCTGCTTAGTGTTACAGTCGGTAAGCGAGAGTGGCTTCTTAGTGTTACAGTCGGTAAGCGAGAGTGGCTGCTTAGTGTTACAGTAGATAAGCGAGAGTGGCTTCTTAGTCTTACAGTATGTAAGTGAAAGCGGCTTCTTAGTGTTACATTAGGTAAGTGAAAGCGGCTGATTAGTGTTACAGTAGGTGAGTGAAAGCGGCTGATAAGTGTTAAAGTAGGTGAGTGAAAGTGGCTGCTTAGTGTTACAGTTGGTGAGTGAAAGTGGCTGATTAGTGTTACAGTAGATGAGTGAAAGTGGCTGCATAGTGTTACAGTAGGTAAGTGAGATTGGCTGATTAGTGTTACAGTAGATGAGTGAAAGTGGCTGCTTAGTGTTACAGTAGGTAAGTGAAAGTGGCTTCTTAGTGTTACAGTAGGTAAGTGAGAGTGGCTGCTTAGTGTTACAGTAGATAAGTGAAAGTGACTGTTTAGTGTTACAGTAGGTGAGTGAAAGTGGCTGCTTAGTGTTACAGTAGATAAGTGAGAATGACTGCATAGTGTTACAGTAGGTAAGTGAGAGTGGCTGCATAGTGACACAGTAGGTAAGTGAGAGTGGCTGGTTAGTGTTACAGTAGGTAAATGAAAGTGGCTTCTTAGTGTTACAGTAGATAAGTGAATGTGGCTTCTTAGTGTTACAGTAGATAAGTGAGAGTGGCTTCTTAGTGTTACAGTATGTAAGTGAAAGTGGCTGCTTAGTGTTACAGTAGGTAAGTGAAAGTGGCTGACTAGTGTTACAGTAGGTAAGTGAAAGTGGCTGCTTAGTGTTACAGTAGGTGAGTGAAAGTGGCTGATTAGTGTTACAGTAGATAAGTGAGAGTGGCTGATTAGTGTTACTGTAGATAAGTGAGAGTGGCTTCTTAGTGTTACAGTAGATAAGTGAGAGTGGCTGCTTAGTGTTACAGTAGGTGAGTGAAAGTGGCTGACTAGTGTTACAGTAGGTAAGTGAAAGTGGCTGCTTAGTGTTACAGTAGGTGAGTGAAAGTGGCTGATTAGTGTTACAGTAGATAAGTGAGAGTGGCTGATTAGTGTTACAGTAGATAAGTGAGAGTGGCTTCTTAGTGTTACAGTAGATAAGTGAGAGTGGCTGCTTAGTGTTACAGTAGATAAGTGAAAGTGGCTGCTTAGTGTTACAGTAGGTGAGTGGGAGTGGCTACTTAGTGTTACAGTTGGTGAGTGAGAGTGGCTTCATAGTGTTACAGTAAGTGAGTGAGAGTGGCTGCTTAGTGTTACAGTAGGTGAATTAAAATGGCTGCTTAGTGTTACAGTAGGTGAGTGAGAGTGACTGCTTAGTGTTACAGTAGGTAAGTGAAAGTGGCTGCTTAGTGTTACAGTAGGTGAGTGAAAGTGGCTGCTTAGTGTTACAGTAGGTGAGTGAAAGTGGCTGCTTAGTGTTGCAGTAGGTAAGTGAAAGCGGCTGCTTAGTGATACAGTAGGTAAGTGAGAGTGGCTGCTTAGTGTTACAGTAGGTGAGTGAAAGTGGCTGCTTCGTGTTACAGTAGATAAGTGAGAGTGACTGCTTAGTGTTACAGTAGGTAAGTGAAAGTGGCTGCTTAGTGTTACAGTAGGTAAGTGAAAGCGGCTTCTTAGTGTTACAGTAGGTGAGTGAAAGCGGCGCTGCTTAGTGTTACAGTAGGTGAATTAAAATGGCTGCTTAGTGTTACAGTAGGTGAGTGAGAGTGACTGCTTAGTGTTACAGTAGGTAAGTGAAAGTGGCTGCTTAGTGTTACAGTAGGTGAGTGAAAGTGGCTGCTTAGTGTTGCAGTAGGTAAGTGAAAGTGGCTGCTTAGTGATACAGTAGGTAAGTGAGAGTGGCTGCTTAGTGTTACAGTAGGTGAGTGAAAGCGGCTGCTTAGTGTTACAGTAGGTAAGTGAAAGTGGCTGCTTAGTGTTACAGTAGGTGAGTGAGAGTGGCTACTTAGTTTTACAGTAGGTGAGTGAAAGTGGCCTTCTTAGTGTTACAGTAGTTGAGTGAAAGTGGCCTCTTAGTGTTACAGTAGATAAGTGAGAGTGGCTGTTTAGTGTTACAGTAGGTAAGTGAGAGTGGCTTCTTAGTGTTACAGTCGGTAAGTGAGAGTGGCTGCTCAGTGTTACAGTAGATAAGTGAAAGTGGCTGCTTAGTGTTACAGTAGGTAAGTGAAAGTGGCTGCTTAGTGTTACAGTAGGTAAGTGAGAGTGGCTGCTCAGTGTTACAGTAGATAAGTGAAAGTGGCTGCTTAGTGTTACAGTAGATAAGTGAAAGTGGCTGCTTAGTGTTACAGTAGGTAAGTGAAAGTGGCTGCTTAGTGTTACAGTAGGTAAGTGAGAGTGGCTGCTTAGAGTTACAGTAGGTAAGTGAAAGCGGCTGCTTAGTGTTACAGTAGGTAAGTGAGAGTGGCTGCTTAGTGTTACAGTAGGTAAGTGAGAGTGGCTGCTTAGTGTTACAGTAGATAAGTGAGAGTGGCTGCTTAGAGTTACAGTAGGTAAGTGAAAGCGGCTGCTTAGAGTTACAGTAGGTAAGTGAGAGTGGCTGCTTAGTGTTACAGTAGGTAAGTGAGAGTGGCTGCTTAGAGTTACAGTAGGTAAGTGAAAGCGGCTGCTTAGTGTTACAGTAGGTAAGTGAGAGTGGCTGCTTAGTGTTACAGTAGGTAAGTGAGAGTGGCTGCTTAGTGTTACAGTAGATAAGTGAGAGTGGCTGCTTAGAGTTACAGTAGGTAAGTGAAAGCGGCTGCTTAGTGTTACAGTAGGTAAGTGAGAGTGGCTGCTTAGTGTTACAGTAGGTAAGTGAGAGTGGCTGCTTAGTGTTACAGTAGATAAGTGAGAGTGGCTGCTTAGAGTTACAGTAGGTAAGTGAAAGCGGCTGCTTAGAGTTACAGTAGGTAAGTGAGAGTGGCTGCTTAGTGCTACAGTAGGTAAGTGAGAGTGGCTGCTTAGAGTTACAGTAGGTAAGTGAAAGCGGCTGCTTAGTGTTACAGTAGGTAAGTGAGAGTGGCTGCTTAGTGTTACAGTAGGTAAGTGAGAGTGGCTGCTTAGTGTTACAGTAGATAAGTGAGAGTGGCTGCTTAGAATTACAGTAGGTAAGTGAAAGCGGCTGCTTAGTGTTACAGTAGGTAAGTGAGAGTGGCTGCTTAGTGTTACAGTAGGTAAGTGAGAGTGGCTGCTTAGTGTTACAGTAGGTAAGTGAAAGTGGCTGCTTAGAGTTACAGTAGGTAAGTGAAAGTGGCTGCTTAGTGTTACAGTAGGTAAGTGAGAGTGGCTGCTTAGTGTTACAGTAGTTAAGTGAGAGTGGCTGCTTAGTGTTACAGTAGATAAGTGAGAGTGGCTGCTTAGAGTTACAGTAGGTAAGTGAAAGCGGCTGCTTAGTGTTACAGTAGGTAAGTGAGAGTGGCTGCTTAGTGTTACAGTAGGTGAGTGAAAGTGGCTGCTTAGTGTTACAGTAGGTAAGTGAGAGTGGCTGCTTAGTGTTACAGTAGGTGAGTGAAAGTGGCTGCTTAGTGTTACAGTAGGTAAGTGAGAGTGGCTGCTTAGTGTTACAGTAGGTAAGTGAAAGTGGCTGCTTAGTGTTACAGTAGGTGAGTGAAAGTGGCTGATTAGTGTTACAGTAGGTAAGTGAGAGTGGCTGCTTAGTGTTACAGTAGGTGAGTGAAAGTGGCTGATTAGTGTTACAGTAGGTGAGTGAAAGTGGCTGATTAGTGTTACAGTAGGTGAGTGAAAGTGGCTGCTTAGTGTTGAAAGTGTTAGAAAAATAAAAAATAAATGTGTTAAAATGTAACATACATAAAAAACAGAGTGATATAAATTGTTAAAAGTAAGTGTTAAGTGGTGACACCCCAAATAAGTCCATCCAGAGCAGTTCAAGGGGACCCACGCTCCAACATTCACCCCATAACTGACTTGCTATATAGTACTAAATGCATATAGGTCTTACCTGTGTACGCTTGGCACTACTTTGTTGATGCACGTGCGGCTTCTGCGCACACAATTCACAAACACAGAAAAAATTTTTTTATTTGGTTTGGAGTGTACTTTGGGGGTTACAGCACCCTTTAACGGTCAAGCCAGCCGGCCCTTTACTTATGACACAGGCGCACGCTTGGCACTACTTTGTTGATGCACGTGCGGCTACTGCGCACACAATTCACAAATACAGAAAATATTTTTTTATTTGGTTTGGAGTGTACTTTGGGGGTTACAGTACCCTTTAACGGTCAAGACAGCCGGCCCTTTACTTATAACACAGGCGCACGCTTGGCACTACTTTGATGATGCACGTGCGGCTACTGCGCACACAATTCACAAACACAGAAAATATTTTTTTATTTGGTTTGGAGTGTACTTTGGGGGTTACAGCACCCTTTAACGGTCAAGCCAGGCAGCCCTTTACTTATGACACAGGCGCACGCTTGGCACTACTTTGTGGATGCACGTGCGGCTACTGCGCACACAATTCACAAACACAGAAAATATTAACAACAGCAGCACAGCACAACACAGCACAGCACAACACAGCCAGCCCCTATGGACTTTGAAGTAGTGGACACAGCCCCTATGGACAACAGCAGCACAGCGCAGCACAGCACAGCACAACACTACTCTGCTCTACACTACACTACACTACACAGCCCAGCCAGACCTAACTCCCACCCTCCCTCTTCACTGCCCACAGCCGAGTGAGAAAATGGCGCCGATGCGGGTACCTTATATAGGATCCAAAACCCGCGAGACTCGGAAAGCGGGATGATGACGTTTTGCCTCGATTTCAGAATCCGAGTCAGGCGGGAAAAGTCGAGCCTGACTCGGATCGGACTCGGATCGGGAGGCTCGGGGGGGTTCGGATTTCAGAAATCCGAACCCGCTCACCCCTAATACATACACATAATATATTAAATATTTTAGGGGAAGGGAGCCTGGACTGCACACCCTAGCTCTATCTAATGGGGTGTGCTACCTAGCTGAGACTTCATACTACAACATAGAAAAAAAGAGAGACCAGATACACCATACAAACTTTAATAATTATACATCATATACAAGGTTTTTGGCATAAATTTGGCCAAAGAAATGAGCTTGCCCACCAATATCAACTAGGGATGTGCGTCGGACCATTTTTGCCGGATTTGGATTTGGTACTAATTCGTCGTCCGGCTTTGGATTTGGATTTGCCAAACTGCGGTGACTGGCTTTGGATTTGGATTTGGATTTTTTATAAAAATTGGCAAAAAAGCTAAAATCTTCTTCCTAGAGTGTTACTAACCTCAATAACATTAATTTCCAGTCATTTACAGTCAATTTAGACCACCTCACAGCTTATAGTATTGTTTTCACCATTATTGGCCAAAGGTTGCAGTGAGCTGACTGGTTACCAAGCGTCAGAGCAGCGGCGCAGTGGCACAGACACCACAGTTTAAAGCACATCTATGAAACTATGCCACACAGCAGTGGCAGAAATGAAAGGTAGTGCTAGATGGAATTGTCCTTGGGCCCTCCCACCCAACTATATGTTGGATCTTAAAAAGGACATGCACACTTTAGCAAACCAAGCATTTCAGCGACAGGTACTGACACTTTGTGGCTGAAGTGCTTGGTTTGTTTGGGCCCCCACAAAAAAATCTACCAATCTGCTAAAGGCAACAGGTTTACAGTGGCATGATGTCACCATCATTGCCATCCTCACCCTGATCAGTGTGTACATCATCCGATTCCTCACACAATATTAATTCATCCCCGCTGGAATGCACCATTACAGAAGACTCTGTACTGTGACGTGATTGACGGGAAAGGTTTTCCTGGTGCAATTTCCAGTTCATTTTAATGAACATCATTTTTTCTACATTTTGGGGAAGTAGCCTCCTACGTCGTTCGCACACAAGGTTCTCGGCTGTACTGAAAACTCTCTCCAAGTTCACACTGGAGGGTGGGCAGCTTAAGTAATGCAAAGCCAGTTTATACAAGGGTCTCCAAATTGCCTTTTTTTTTCCCAATATTCAAAGGGACTCTGTGACATGTCTACTTGTATGGTGTCCTGAAAATAAGCCTCCACCATTCTTTGGATGGTAATCGTATTAGATGGAGTTACGGTAGAGGTGTCACTGGTGTTGGGCAATTCTTTTAGACCCGACCAGATGTCAAAATGTTGACTACTTATCTGAATCATGACTGGGTTATTTTGGAAAAGGTGAATTTTTTTCTAGCTGCTGCTGGAGAAACTGAAGGAGGAGACGTCATTGTAGTGCCATGTGTCACTTCAGCTGCCAACTTGCTCACCAGGAGCGCTTTGGTTCTTTTAAGAACTGGGTCAGTTGTAAAGAAAGACACAGCATACGATTTGAACCTAGGATCAAGCATGGTTGCTAAAATATAATGATCAGATTTCAAGATCTTGGCCACCCGTGGATCTTGGCGAAGCGAACAAAGGACTTGATCTATCAGTCCAGCATACTTTGCGGAATCACTTTGTTTAATATCATTCTTCAATTTCTCCAGCTGCTTTTCCAAAAGCTTAATCAGTGCAATCACCTTACTCAGGTTAGCAGTGTCAGCACTCACTTCACAAGTGGCAACTTCAAATGGTTTGAGCACCTTGCACAAGACAGAAAGTACTCTCCACTGTGCTGGGCTAAGGTACATTCCCCCTCCTTTCCCAATGTCATGGCTTGTCGTATAGCTATGGATGGCTTTTTGCTGCTCCTCCATCCGCTGAAGCATATACAGGGTTGAGTTCCACCTCGTTACCAGTTCTTGCTTCAGTTGATGGCAGGGCAAATTAAACTGCTCTTGCAGGTGCTGCAATCTCCTGCATGCTGTTGCTGAATGCCGAAAATGTCCCGAAATTTTTCGGGCCACAGACAGCATCTCCTGCATGCCCCTGTCGTTTTTTAAAAAACCCTGCACCACTAAGTTTATTGTGTGAGCAAAACAGGGGATGTGTTGGAATTCACCTAGCTGTAATGCTTTCACTATATTTGTAGCATTGTCTAAAATCACAAATCCTGAGGAGAGTCCAAGTGAGGTAAGCCATGTTTCTATTACATCTAGAAGTTGTCAGCGGTATGCCTCTTATTGAATCCGGTGATGCACAGAGTTGCCTGCCTCTGAATGAGCTGGTGTTGCTTGTTAGATACTGCTGCTGCTGCTGCTGAAGGTGATTCACTCACCCAGTGGGCTTTTCCACGTATCTGTGGTTAAGTGGACTGTGGGTACAATAGCATTTTGCAGGCCAATAATTAGGTTCTGTTTAACGTCCTGATACAGCCGAGGAATGGCTTTTCGGGTAAAATGAAACCGAGATGGAATTTGGTACCGGGGACACAAGACATCAATTAACTGTGTAAATCCCACTGCATTAATTGCGGATATTGGACGCAGATCTAATATTAGCATAGCTGTCATGGCGTCAGTGATCCGCTGTGCGATAGGGTGAGAACTGTCATACTTGCTACCCCTTGCAAGAGATTCTTTAACAGTCAATTTTTTTTTGGTATATTACTAGTAGTCTTCTTGGTCCACTTCTGGGATGAAGATCCACCAGCAGCAGCAGCAGCAGCAGGCCTAGCGCTCAAAGATTCAGTTTCTTCTGAGGTGTCCTGGAAAGTGGAGGAGCTACCGTGACTTAGCATTAACAAATTGGGTGCTGGACTACCACTGATCATTCCTGAGGATATTGAGGAGGAAGGTGTTGTCGGCGGAGATTGCAGGTGCTGGGATTTAGTAGAGAGAAGGCATCTAGCTAATGCTGGACTGCTTGTTGTTATTTTTTTAGCAGTAGTTTCTGATGTCAAACACCTGTCATGAGCTCGCTGCAGATGACATAATAGCGTGGAGGTTCCTAGATGCTTAACATCCCTACCTCTACTAACTGTGGTCCCACAGAGGCTGCAAATGTCTTGACAAACATTGTCAGGGTTTGGGTAAAAGTAATTCCACACAAAAGATGTGGATTTGTTGGTTCTATGCCCAGGCATGGCAATGGCCTTCTTATCTTGGCCAAGAGCTGCTTCCACTAGTGCCTGACTTATACAAATAATATCCTCATCCTCAACATCCTCATTAGTGCCAAGGTCAGCTGCACATATATTCCTCTCACCCTCTTGCAATTCCACGGTGGCATCCTCAATTTCTATGTCCTCAGCAATACTGCTCATTCCTACAACTACAGATGGAAAAGAAACTGTGGAGGGTGGCTTCTCTGAAAGGACAGGTTTACACAAAGCAAAACCACTCATGGACCCACTTAGACCCTCCTCAGGGATTTCTGACATTTGCCCAGGCACGGAGCACACACAGTGGGCTTATGCCCATTGCCCAGTAAAGTCAGAGAGAGGTTATCTAAAAATTTTTATATTATAAAATGCCAGCAGCAAGAACACTGCCTACTCTAACTCTAGTCTCACTCGATTCTCTTGATTCTCTGTACACTAGCACTGCCACTAGCTAACTAAGTGTGCCTTTTGTCCAACACAGTCTAGCAAAATGGCGCCGACCGCCGGGCGCCACGCGTTTTATAGAGGCTGAACATCACCCGGGTCTCGCGAGAATCCGACGCTGGCCGGGTGACGTTTGGCTTGCGTTCAGGTGGACTCGGATTTCACCTGTTCGGAGCGGTTCGGATTCCTCAGAATCCAAACCGCTCATCTCAAATATCAACGTAACCTCATCGGGTAAGTCCCTAACACTATGGGGGTTCATGTCTGGGGTGTGCCACAGAGGGTGCACTTAACACTGATTTTTCAGAAGAGGAAAATCTGCATTTAGTGCACCTTCTGGGGCTTAGCACCTGGGTAAACCATAGATTCCTGCACAATCCATGGTTTACTGCGCGTTACCTGTGGGTTTTCTGCATGGGGAAAATACAGACATGTTTTCTCCGGGCATTAAACCCAGAGCTTTACCCACACTGTAAACACCGCAGGTAATTGAATCTGTACAATAAAGGAGCATGAGGGGGCTCTGGGCTATATGAGGTGCAGTTATGACCATGCTCTCTGTTCGGGAATCTGAAAATGTTAAGGTGGTATCCCTAGCTTCAAATAACACTGAAATGCAGGTAAAATCAAAATGGACTCAACTTAATCATGGAGTTTGAGGTGCAGCTAATGCTGGTGTGTACGCTGGGCCATATTAACCCTTGGCCAGGCCCCTGGGCTACAGCCTAGTCAGCCTTATGAATAATACGTCCCTGAGTGTACGGCACCCCCACAAAGGCCGTACGTACACTGGATGATTTTAACTGACTTCATTGCGATCTAGTAGTTTTAATTTCATGAACAGATTAGACTGACCAAGCAGATAAATCTCCATTGGCAACACTGAGGCCTGATAACGGCACACAGGAGCCCATAGCGATGACGTTCCAACCGCATTTACCAAGAAGCCTGAATGGGATGTGACCGATTTTAATCAAATTGGTATTGGGGGCTCACATACTGCTATATAAACCCGGTGTCTTCCGGGTTCAGCGGAGTCGGGTGATGTAGAATTCAGGTACACTAACCCCTATCCCTAATCCTACCCAACCTAACCCTCCCCCTGCAACCTATAACCCTAATTTCAGCATTGTGAACATGTCGGCACTCTGCAGATGTCGACCTGTTCCATATCGACATCATAACTGGTGCCAGTGTTATGACTGTCAGTATTTTGAATGTCGATAATACATAAAGAGTAATTGCGTAAACATGCTGTCTATAGCAACTAACATAGTACTCACTGTGTGTCCGTCCCATTGTGTGCAAATATTGTGACAATTGGTCAATAGTCTGATATTATACAGCGTTTCCATTATAACAACAGGTCGCGCGCCTGCTGTGCGGAAATACTCACAGTTGAAACACAGAGAGAACGCCATCGATCAGATCTCTTTCTTGGAAAGTTCTGCAGCGTACATTCTTCTCGCCAGTCTCACTTCATATAAATTAAAGTTTCAGTTATATCAATAACTTTTTCTGTGTTTAATTTAGAATCAATAAAAGGGTAAATGCAGACACAATGCAGAGTACAGGCTGCCCCTCGCTCCAGACTCACAGACACACAATGAAAACAAAATCGATCGTCTCACATGCACATTTTGACGGGAATGTCAATAAAAAAACTATTAGTCCTGTTGCTGCTGATGCGGCTTCTATTGACTCCTCGGATCCTCAGATATATTGTTTTCTTACAGAAGTAGCAGCTGAGTTTTTCCTTTGTGTAACTTCACAGGTTTCCTCTCTAATTTCACTTTGCAGATTATAAAACAATGTGGAGATTGTCCTATTATATTCTTTTGTTGCGAGATTTATGCTGGGGACACACTAGGTTGAAATGGCCGACCCGCCGACCTATCTGACAATTGTTAAGTGCATATATATACTTACAAATTGTCTAGCGGATATGTCGGGCCCAGCTGTGCTGTCACTCACCCCGCCGGTGTGCGGGCGATCGGCAGGTCAGCCCTACACACCAGCAGAAGCGCCGATATATCTGCAGATATAGGGCTGTATTCAATTTGAAGCGAAAAGCCATTTTTGGCGTGTTTTTGGCGAAAACTTTTCACCGATGACGTCATTTTCACCTGTTTTGGTTTTACTCCGTATTCACTTTGAAAGACTTTTGCCTAGGTGGAAAAGTTTCGCCTATGAATAGGAGGCGGAAAAAAGTGCAGAATTGGGGTTTTGGGGTGCAACGTTGCGGGAACCCCTGTGCAGCCTTCAGACAGTCCCCCAAAGGTAAACTGTGTCAAAATTTTTTTAAAAAACACTTACGAACACCCCAAAAAATGACTTTGAATTTGGGGACGGAAATAAAAATGTTGGGGGACAAAGTTAAAAGCTAGCGAATGTGACTCTGGGGGGGGGTCCCCAAGTATGCCCCAAGTGTTTTTTTTTATTGCTGGTGGAATATCTCACGATTTTTTCAAATTAACTTTGGCACCTTTTAAATATGCTGACCCCCATTTTCAAGTACCCCAAATTTGCTGGGATAAGTTATTTTCTGCAAAAAAACCTCCTGAATACTATTCTGCACCACGTATAGAAAAACGCTATTTAGCAGCTATTGAGCCCGTTCAAAAACACCAAATACCTTCAGCAAGCCAAATCGGGGGGTACCATAGGGAACCCCCATGTCAGAGCATCTTTTGGGGGGTATCAGGCTGAATACCCCAAATCTGACAGCACTTTCCACCTGTTCAAGTTTCGCCGGGTCCCGTTTTCGCGTACTTCCATATTGGATACGGGGTTTATCGGGGATGGCCGCAATACTTTTCCGCCTACAAAAGACGCAATGTAGGTGAATTGTCTCGGAGGCAGAAAAGCATCGCGGATCCACTCTAATTGAAAACGGCTCATAATCGGTCATCCTCTGTGCTGCACAGCCAATTCCAAATGTCTGTGAAAGATGTCGGCATTCTTACCTACTTTTCCAATAAGTCACCCATAGTTTTATTATTTTACACAACACTCTTAAGCTATAACTTAACTAATAAATAAGACACAGACAACTGTATAGAATTGGTAAAAGAGGTCACAGCCAAATTTATTATATGAAATTAGAATTGTTAATTAGTCCTGGTGGCGAAAAAGCAGTGCTACCTCGGTCCACAGCTCATAATGAATTGATCGCTTTACCAAAATGGGGTGGAGTTTTCTCCACCCCCTGCGCAAGCTATCCTGGGTAGAACCACCTCCCTTTAACTAGCATAGTGCTGGCCCCTCCCTAGGATAATGACCTGGTTCTCCCTTAAGGTAGCAACCGACTCGCCTCTCTCAAAGGGGGAATGCTAGCCAAGCTTTGCTGTGCTAAATTGAGCCGCCGAGGAGCACTGCTTTCCGCCAACAACGTGGACAAAAGGAATGGCCACGTAATGCCACCAAAGAAAAAACACAGCCCTTACTAACTATTCCAATGAGGCTGGGATATCAGAGACAAAAAACCCTAAACCTTCCTCAGTGAGGTGCACTCCGTCCGGCCTATATAAATGTGCCTCCTCATAATGAAGACGATGGTGTTTGATAGCACGCCCGCCTAAGCCAACCACAAACCTAGACACTGCAACAGACAGACAAAAACAAAATGCCTAAGCAGCCTGAGCACTTGGGGGCAGACCGACCTCTGATTATTAATGGCTTGGACCACCCCCAAGTTATTGCACCAAAATACTATACTCCGATTGCTAAACTTTGAAGCCCAGAGCTCCACCGCTACCACAATTGGAAATAGCTCCAACAGGAGTAAATTACGTGTCATACCCTCCAAATGCCACGACACGGGCCAAGCCTCAGCGCACCATTCCTCGCCAAAAAATGCTCCAAAACCTAATGCCCCTGATGCGTCTGTGAACAATTGAGGTTAGTGATTGGCTACAGACGAAGCGAGCCAAATGCGAACCCCATTAAACTCTCGTAGGAATCCTAACCAGACTATAAAGTCTTCCTTCATGTCCTCCGACAGGCGGACCATGTGGTAGTCTTTTTTGATGCCTGCAGAGGCATGCTCCAGCCTGCGACAAAAAACCCTTCCCATGGGAATGACGCGACAAGCAAAATTTAGCAATCCTAGTAGCGACTGCAGTTACTTCAAAGTTATTTTCTTAACTGATGTAAAATGCAATAAGAACTCGCTGATCTTCTGCGCCTTTTCACAGGGGAGCCTGCATAAACGCAAATCAGTGTCGATTTCAATACCCAGGTAAGATAAACTAGTGGCGGGGCCCTCCATTTTTGTGTGTGCAATGGGAACCCCCATTGAACCAAAAAGCGCCTTGACCGAAAATAGCAGGTCACTACAGACTGCGCTATCGGCCGGCCCTACTAACAGGAAATCATCAAGATAATGAGTGACGCCTGAATTGCCAGTGCCTGCTTGCAGACACCACTGCAAAAAGGTGCTAAAACACTCAAAAAAGGAACAAAAAATAGAACAGCCCATAGGTAGACACTTATCTATGTAAATGGAATCGCCTACCCGAAAGCCCATGTACTTAAATGATTCGGGATGCAAAGGGAGCAACCTGAAGGCCGATTCAACATCGATCTTTGCTAATAAAGCCCCTTTTCCAAAATCCCGCACGATACCAAGTGCATCCTCAAATGACTGGTATGTGACACTGCAATCGACCAGATCTAAAGCGTCATTAACTGACCCTCCTTCCGGGTAAGACAAGTGCTGTATTAACATGAACTTTCCCTGTTCCTTTTTTGGTACCACGCCCAGCGGGGAAATGCAAAGATTTTCTACAGGCGATGAGGTAAAAGGGCCACACATAAGCCCCAAACTCAGTTCCACCTCTATTTTCTCCGCCACAACCTCTGGAAAATCCCTAGCTGACTTAAGGTTTCTTCTAGCTACAACTATAACTGGACAAACCAACGGTAACCTAAAACCTTCTTTAAAACCCTGTAATAGGAAGGCCGCTTCCTCCTTAAGAGGATAACGCCTCAACCAACGCTCTAATACCTCCAACTTAATTGGAGACACAGCTTTATTTAGCACCTGTACATTGATCCTCTTTTCCTGCTGTGGAACCCCCGGGGCGATTGCATTCCTTTGCTGTGTGACTTCCCCCACATAGCATGCACACGTGCCGGTAGTGGCAACTGGCCCCCTGCTACACTGGGCATTATTAAACGCGTAGCACTTCCCCTTGCCTCCGGTATTATATCCGGGGCACGCTGGAAAGGGATGTTTACGTCCCACCGTAGGCTCGACAGCTGCGTAACATCCAGCCACACCTCCACGTCCTTAAACCCAAAACTAAACCTTTTCTGGCCATCCTGTTTTTTCCTAAACAGTTCATCATACTGCCTCCAAACATTATGCCTAGCTGCGACCTGCATACACTGCACTAAATGCAGGTACTTCAGCACATTCAGAAATTCAGCTGGGCATGTCTCAATATAACAGGCCGCCAATTCTGATAGATCCTCCTGGCCTCCTCAGCTGCCACTCCCCCCTTTTTTGCTGCATCTAACGCCTTCTTAGCGTCATGAGTGATGGCGAACATGTCGACATAACGACCTTTACGAATTCGCTCTCTGATTTTGGACCTAACTCCCCTTAATATTGCCGTGTTGGAGCAATGGACCGCATCCCCTGAATCATCTGGAGCCGAGCTTGCCGCTATACTACACGCTCTTTTGGGACTCTTGCCCTTACCCTTCAACTGCTGCACAAAGTATTTCATGAGCTTGCGCGGCCTCTCCCCAGAACTAGAGGAGTCCGAAGACTCATCAGAGTGTGATAGCTGTGCAATTGAAGGTACTGCAATAGTCATCTCACCTGATCCAGACACCGACGGGACCTCGGGCGCATCCCTGGAGGAGGAGGCTTGACCCTCGTTGTGCGGCGCGCCCACCACGCTTACATCAGTGACGACATCCCTTGAAGTTGACGCGGATGCCAACGGCTGAAATAATGTAACCTGGGGGCTTGAGACATTTGCATTAGTAACGGGAGCTGATGGGGGACATGCAGTAACAGGTGAGGGGGTGTGCTCTGCGGCGGGGGAGTCAATGGGGGCTGCGTAGGTGGAGGAAACGCTGGGGAAGGTGGTAGGGGTGGGGCTAGTGTAGGGGAAGATTGACGCACTGCTGGGGTTGATGGTGGGGGCGGGGAGGGGCTTGTGGAAGGGGGGGTTGACACACCAGCTGCTGGTGTGCATGCTGCCCAGGATTAAACTGAAGCTGTTGGTGCATGGTTGCAAAATTGCCTGGGGCGGTCATGAACTGCTGGGGAAAAAACCCCAGCGCTTGCGCGTACGAGGTGGCATAAAATTGCTGGCTCGGACCCATGAACGGGTTTGAAATTGACTGCTGGTATAAACCTTGGCTAAAGTAAGGTGAAAAACCAAATGGAGGGGTGGAGGTGGGGCCAGGCCCATAATTCAAGAACTGCTGCCCCGCATGTGCGTAGGCCACAGTAGGTGGGGGGGGCGACATTGGAGCCAGCAACCTGGGCCAAGAGCCCCCATAAGGGGTAGCTCTATCCTGCTGCACAAATGGCCTAGTGAAGTGGATTAAAGGGGGTCGGTGCAATAAATCTTTGGGCCCGCTATCTTCGGTCCTATGATAGGCCTGCGCCCTAGGCGCTGTGGCAAACCCCACACCTCCGGTCCCTAGGACAGAGATGGGGGAATCTGAGGAGGTTAAAACCTCAGCATCTAAAATGGCCGTCGGAGGCGAGGGGGCGTGGCTAGAGGCCAGTGGAGGCTTGGCGCACAGCCCCTCTAGCCACCTGGGCCAAATTACTTCAGGGGTCCCGGTTGTAATCGCCGGACCTGGCGGGTTTGTTATGGATAAATTGCCTGTCGCAGCGGCGGGCGGGAGCCGGGGCCCTGCACCATCCAAAATGGCTGCCGGGGATAGCTGGGCGTGTGGAGCTGCCGGGGAAGCTGGGCAGGCAGTCCCGCTAATGCCCGGTGGAATAATCTGGCGGGGGGTGTTGGGTGCGCTCTCTGCACCCCTCGCCAACCAAGCCCGGAGGCCGGATGGCGAAGGGGCAGGCAGGAGAGAAGTGCTGCAGATCCCCACCACTGCGGCCGCAGCAGCGGGCGGGAGGAGGGGGCCACGCTCACTGTAGACAGGCGCGCACCCCGGGCAAGGGGAGAGGCTGCGGCGACCGCAAATGGTCTGGCCACTTCAGCAAGGTGGCAGGGAGGGGGGCATTACGGCGGGGACGGGGCATTGTTCAATTAACGGGGGGAGGGGGGTTAGAGCTGACAGTAATGAGGCAAAAGGGGGAAAAAAGAGGGTGAAAAAGAAAAGGAAGAAAGAGAAGCTGTGTGAAAGGGAACAGAAATATAAGGATAGTAAGAGATAAAAAAACGTTTAATATGCTTGGAACAGCACAATCACTGGTGTAAAACAGCACAATCACTGGTGTAAAACAGCACAATCACTGGTGTAAAACAGCACAATCACTGGTGTAAAACAGCACAATACACTGGTGTAAAACAGCACAATACACTGGTGCAAAACAGCACAATCACTGGAGTAAAACAGCACAATCACTGGTGTAAAACAGCACAATACACTGGTGCAAAACAGCACAATCACTGGTGCAAAACAGCACAATCACTGGTGCAAAACAGCACAATCACTGGTGTAAAACAGCACAATACACTGGTGTTAAACAGCACAATCAATGGTGTAAAACAGCACAATCACTGGTGTAAAACAGCACAATACACTGGTGTTAAACAGCACAATCAATGGTGTAAAACAGCACAATACACTGGTGTAAAACAGCACAATACACTGGTGTAAAACAGCACAATCACTGGTGTAAAACAGCACAATCACTGGTGCAAAACAGCACAATCACTGGTGTAAAACAGCACAATACACTGGTGTAAAACAGCACAATACACTGGTGTAAAACAGCACAATACACTGGTGTAAAACAGCACAATCACTGGTGTAAAACAGCACAATACACTGGTGTAAAACAGCACAATACACTGGTGTAAAACAGCACAATCACTGGTGTAAATCAGCACAATACACTGGTGTAAAACAGCACAATACACTGGTATAAAACAGCACAATCACTTGTGTAAAACAGCACAATACACTGGTGTAAAACAGCACAATACCCTGGTGTAAAACAGCACAATCACTGGTGTAAAACAGCACAATCACTGGTGTAAAACAGCACAATACCCTGGTGTAAAACAGCACAATCACTGGTGTAAAACAGCACAATACACTGGTGTAAAACAGCACAATCACTGGTGTAAAACAGCACAATACCCTGGTGTAAAACAGCACAATCACTGGTGTAAAAGAGCACAATCACTGGTGTAAAACAGCACAATACACTGGTGTAAAACAGCACAATACCCTGGTGTAAAACAGCACAATCACTGGTGTAAAACAGCACAATACACTGGTGTAAAACAGCACAATACACTGGTGTAAAACAGCACAATCACTGGTGTAAAACAGCACAATACACTGGTGTAAAACAGCACAATCACTGGTGTAAAACAGCACAATCACTGGTGTAAAACAGCACAATACCCTGGTGTAAAACAGCACAATCACTGGTGTAAAACAGCACAATACACTGGTGTAAAACAGCACAATAGCCTGGTGTAAAACAGCACAATCACTGGTGTAAAACAGCACAGTACACTGGTGTAAAATAGCACAGTACCCTAGTGTAAAACAGCACAATCACTGGTGTAAAACAGCACAATCACTGGTGTAAAACAGCACAATACCCTGGTGTAAAACAGCACAATCACTGGTGTAAAACAGCACAATCACTGGTGTAAAACAGCACAATACCCTGGTGTAAAACAGCACAATACCCTGGTGTAAAACAGCACAATACCCAGGTGTAAAACAGCATAATGACTGGTGTAAAACAGCACAATACCCTGGTGTAAAACAGCACAATACACTGGTGTAAAACAGCACAATCCACTGGTGTAAAACAGCACAATACCCTGGTGTAAAACAGCACAATCACTGGTGTAAAACAGCACAATCACTGGTGTAAAACAGCACAATACACTGGTGTAAAACAGCACAATACCCTGGTGTAAAACAGCACAATCACTGGTGTAAAACAGCACAATCACTGGTGTAAAACAGCACAATACACTGGTGTAAAACAGCACAATACACTGGTGTAAATCAGCACAATCACTAATGTAAAACAGCACAATACGCTGGTGTAAAACAGCACAAACATTGGTGTAAATCATCACAATACACTGGTGTAAAACAGCACAATCACTGGTGTAAAACAGCACAATACACTGGTGTAAATCAGCACAATACACTGGTGTAAAACAGCACAATCACTGGTGTAAAACAGCACAATACACTGGTGTAAAACAGCACAATACGCTGGTGTAAAACAGCACAATACGCTGGTGTAAAACAGGACAATCACTGGTGTAAAACAGCACAATACACTGGTGTATAACAGCACAATACACTGGTGTAAAACAGCACAATACACTGGTGTAAAACAGCACAATACGCTGGTGTAAAACAGCACAATCACTGGTGTAAAACAGCACAATACACTGGTGTAAAACAGCACAATACCCTGGTGTAAAACAGCACAATCACTGGTGTAAATCAGCACAATACACTGGTGTAAAACAGCACAATCACTGGTGTAAAACAGCACAGTACACTGGTGTAAAACAGCACAGTACACTGGTGTAAAACAGCACAATACACTGGTGTAAAACAGCACAATACCCTGGTGTAAAACAGCACAATCACTGGTGTAAAACAGCACAATCACTGGTGTAAATCAGCACAATACACTGGTGTAAAACAGCACAATCACTGGTGTAAAAACAGCACAATACACTGGTGTAAAACAGCACAATACACTGGTGTAAAACAGCACAATACACTGGTGTAAAACAGCACAATCACTGGTGTAAAACAGCACAATACACTGGTGTAAAACAGCACAATCACTGGTGTAAAACAGCACAATACACTGGTGTAAAACAGCACAATACACTGGTGTAAAACAGCACAATACACTGGTGTAAAACAGCACAATCACTGGTGTAAAACAGCACAATGCCTGCTGTAAAACAGCACAATACACTGGTGTAAAACAGCACAATCACTGGTGTAAAACAGCACAATACGCTGGTGTAAAACAGCACAATACGCTGGTGTAAAACAGCACAATCACTGGTGTAAAACAGCACAATCACTGGTGTAAAACAGCACAATCACTGGTGTAAAACAGCACAATACACTGGTGTAAAACAGCACAATACACTGGTGTAAAACAGCACAATACACTGGTACTTATCACTCTGGATCTCAAAATGGAAAGAGGCAGTTGACTCCTCCTCCAGCCTTAAAATACAAATGCTAAATCCCGCCTCAACTGGGCAGCTAATAGGCTAACCAGATAATGATTGGCAACTGACCTCAACCAGTTATAAACTATCAACAAACCAGCTCTAACTAGTACTCTACCAAAATAAAAAACAGTGTGCTTATATCTTCTCAAGCTTATTCAAGCATTCAAATAGTTAAGTACGGGAGGCTCCCGAATAGTGAAGTGGGAGATAGTTGCCGGGAAAGCGCGGCTCCGTATGCATGGAGTAGAGCTAAATGACAAAAAAAATGTAGTATTTAGCCCCTCCCCCTCCTCTCGGCCCTGCATTTCGAGGTAGTTTGCCAGGACGGGGACGGGGCCTTATGACATAGGAGCATGGACCGCCCCCCCCAAAGTAGCCACCTGTTTCTCCTCTCCAGGCATCTAATGGAGAGGAGTGATAAAATGTCGGCAAGTATCCATATCGGGGGTACACACCTGATGACGTGCTCACGATATATATATCGCCCAGTGTGTACACCCGGTAAATATATGTCACTTAAAAATTTGCCGCTATACGTTTCAAGGACAGTGGGGATGGGGATGGGGGAGGTTGTATGTGAAACGACTAGCAGGAAATTTTTAAGTATATAACTTTTTGGGATTTTTTGCTTTTATCATTCTACGCAATTCTTTTAACGCCATTTATTTTCTATGTAACATTGTGATCATTTTTACATTTTCATCCTGAAATTGTCTGTAATTGTGAGCAGAGTCTCAGTGACAACACCTTACAGTATATTTGGATTATTAATGGTACGGGGGGTTGCACTTGCCTCAACCCACAATTTTAATGGAATTGAACATAGGAAATGAATCTTTCAAGTAATAGTGGATGGATATTCTGATACGTTTGCATAGCTCCCAATTAGTGAGTAAGGTTAATCTTCCTGGCTGCAGATAAAGGTAACAGCTGTGGTTGTCCCCGCGGCCTCAGCTGCAAGTGTAGGGCCGGTCTGCCGACCGCCCGTATATACTGCCCGATGGACAGATATAGGCCATTGGCTGCGTAGCACAGCTGAACGATGTCGTTCACAGACATTTCGCTGGTACACACTGACCAATGGCCACACGATATATTGACCAATCAATTGATCGGCCAATATATCTGTCAGTGGGTGTACAAAGCTTTATTCGCCGTCGCGCCGCAATCGCCCAGCACCCCCCTCATCTCAGCCTCCTGCAGTGAGTGGTGCTGGGCGATTGCAAGGCGACGGCGAAGCGGCAGGGGGCGGGATACGGTAAGAAGCTCATAGGCTTCTTACCGCTTTTCCTGTAGTACATCCCAGCCTAAATCCTCTATAATGGTTAGCCAAGCCTCTGTGATGGCTGGTCACACTCCTCACCCTTTAAGCATGCCTGACACTAGGTACCGTTATGCTCAGTGCGTGTTGTCACTTTGTTTATCTCTTATTACTTTCAATCATCATTGTTATGTGTTACCCCAGAACCTGGGAGTACCTCATGTTGTGCACCCTTATAGATGTGTTGCTGGACATTTGAATGCATTCATTGGTGACAGTGGACAATGTAGCCAGCTTCAGGAGCTGGCGTGTGGCTGGAGAGACTGGACCTCCACTGCAATAGAGAAACATTGCCCCGCGACCAGAGGGGCTTGTACTGACAGTTGGGCGGCAGTTGGTGAGGTAGCTGGACAGGAGAAGGGGCTGCGCTGCCTTGATGCTTACCTGAGGGCTGCGGCCGTACTCCGGGATGAGCAGCGGAGGTCTCTGAGGCGGGGAACATATGGTGGAACCAAGCTGTGTCATCCGGGGAGGTTCCAGAGAACAATCAGCCTAAGAGGGATGTGTCGGACGACCCCTAAGGGAGTGCCTCAGGCGGAGCTGCAGAAATATAGAGAGACTGAGCTTGTAAAGGAGCTGGAGGTAGAGAGCTGATACTGGAGGGGTAAGAAAAGATGCTGCAACCTCCCAAACAGACACTCAGTGACATTAGGGCCTATTAACTGGAGGCCTACAGTTGTCCACCATTACATATACACAGCAGTCCCTTCAGAGATCAGTTTGGGATTTATAGACTGCATTCATAATAGAAAGATTAAAATAGTAATATATAATCCAAAACCTGCGAGAATTCGACAGCGAGATGATGACGTTTTGCCTCGTTTTGGGATCCGAGTTAGGTGGGAAAACCCGAGCTGGACTCTGATCCCAGACCGGATCACGAAGTCCGGGTGGGTCTGGTTCTCAAACAACCAGACCAGGTCATCTCTATTAGTAACGAGTGATAACAAGAACATCATTTGTTGACAAATCTGGGCCAGAATATGTAAATAAATGTTACAAGTTGAGGTGAGTTATTACGCCACCTGCTGATTACGGCTATAATACTGATACAGGAAGTAGGCTCTAAATCTCAGCTTTCTCTGTAAATATTGGTGTGAAGAGCGACTTTAGCACAAGGAAAAAGCTGACAGATGAGAAGAAAGGTACAACCGTGTTACCGGAGGGTATGTACAAATCATGAACAATCACCTGAGGGTGGCAAATCTCTTTACACTTTAACCATTTAAACCCACCTCCGGTAAAACCTACATATAATTTCAAGATAATTTGACTACAGAATTTGGAGCGCTCCGGGCGGTGTGTTTTAAATGAAAGTCGGGGCTAATTCCACCTATATATGTCGTTAGAGGTGCGGCCCCCATTGCTGACAGTGGGGACCCACCAAAAGCCTTTCCTGTTGTAGTGAACTTAAGCCTTTCAGTCTCCCGCAAAATAAAATTGTAATGCGCATGAGCAGACGTCCATCGCACATGGACAGCCAGATACCGGCAGCGTTAGGCTGCTGGCGGCACAGCAGGGGATGCCGACTAGGAGGGGGGCAGAGGGACCTTGCTGGAGGGTGAGGTGTGTTAAGCAGCAGGGGCATATTTGTTAGTATCATTGTGCTACTAATCTAAATAGTCTGCCGGTAATAAGGAACATTCTTACACAGAGCCCTTAGAGGCCCGTACAGAGCTGAACGTACACCCATATATACGCATGTAGCGCATCTCACGTAAATGTTCACTGCTCATGCTCCAAAAGTGACGCAAGCAGCGGAAAATCTGCACAAATATGAAATTTCTTATGAGTAATGTACGCCTGTAATGTATGCCTATAACGTACGCCTGTGATGTACGTCTGTAATGTACGCCTGTAACGTACGCCTGTGGTGTACGTCTGTAACGTACGCCTGTAATGTATGCTGTGATGTACGCCTGTAACGTACGCCTGTGACATACGCCTGTGATGTACGCCTGTGACGTACGCCTGTAAGGTACGCCTGTGACGTACACCTGTAATGTATGCCTGTAACGTACACCTGTGATGTACGTCTGTAACGTACGCCTGTAATGTATGCTGCGATGTACGCCTGTAAGGTACGCCTGTGACATACACCTGTGATGTACGCCTGTGACGTACGCCTGTAATGTACGCCTGTGACGTACGCCTGTGACGTATTCGCCTGTAATGTACGCCTGTGATGTACGCCTGTAATGTACACCTGTGATGTACGCCTGTAATGTACACCTGTGATGTACGCCTGTAATGTACACCTGTGATGTACGCCTGTAATGTACACCTGTGACGTACGCCTGTGACGTACGCCTGTGACGTATGCCTGTGACATATGCCTGTAATGTAGACCTGTGATGTACGCCTGTAATGTACGCCTGTGATGTACGCCTGTAATGTACACCTGTGACGTACGCCTGTGACGTATGCCTGTGATGTACGCCTGTAATGTAGACCTGTGACGTATGCCTGTAATGTAGACCTGTGACGTACGCCTGTGACGTACGCCTGTAATGTACGCCTGTGACGTACGCCTGTAATGTACGCCTGTGACGTACGCCTGTGACGTACGCCTGTAATGTACGCCTGTGATGTAGGCCTGTAATGTACACCTGTGACGTACGCCTGTGACGTACGCCTGTGACGTATGCCTGTGACATATGCCTGTAATGTAGACCTGTGACGTACGCCTGTAATGTACGCCTGTGACGTACACCTGTAATGTACACCTGTGACGTACGCCTGTGACGTATGCCTGTGATGTACGCCTGTAATGTAGACCTGTGACGTATGCCTGTAATGTAGACCTGTGACGTACGCCTGTAATGTACGCCTGTGACGTACGCCTGTAATGTACACCTGTGATGTACGCCTGTGATGTACGCCTGTAATGTAGACCTGTGACGTACGCCTGTAATGTACACCTGTGACGTACGCCTGTGATGTACGCCTGTAATGTACGCCTGTGACGTATGCCTGTAATGTACACCTGTGACGTACGCCTGTGACGTACGCCTGTAATGTAGACCTGTGACGTACGCCTGTAATGTAGACCTGTGACGTACGCCTGTGACGTACGCCTGTAATGTACGCCTGTGACGTACGCCTGTAATGTATGCCTGTGATGTACGCCTGTAATGTACCCTGTGATGTACGCCTGTGACGTACGCCTGTAATGTACGCCTGTGACGTATGCCTGTGATGTACACCTGTAATGTACGCCTGTAATGTACACCTGTGACGTACGCCTGTGACGTATGCCTGTGACGTACGCCTGTAATTTAGACCTGTGACGTACGCCTGTAATGTACGCCTGTGACGTACGCCTGTATTGTACGCCTGTGACGTATGCCTGTAATGTACCCTGTGACGTACGCCTGTGACGTACGCCTGTAATGTACGCCTGTAACGTACGCCTGTGACATACACCTGTAACGTACACCTGTAATGTACACCTGTGACGTACGCCTGTGACGTATGCCTGTGACGTACGCCTGTAATGTTGTCCTGTGACGTACGCCTGTAATGTACGCCTGTTTTACTTTGCAGTGGTCACTTAATCTGGAAAATGGTTTGGTTTACTGTATCGGACACAATGAGGAAACATGTCGGTGTATATTTGGGTGGGGGGGGTCCATGTTTTAATGTACATTTTGGAGGAAGTTCAAAGGAAAAACATTTCTCAAGAATTTCCGTTTAGAGGGAGAGATAAAACCTATTTGTTAAGAGAGAGGGGGAAGTGGAAAGAGGATGTCGGCGATTTTCCTGTATCCCAGAACTCGCACAGTGGGACTAGTCTGACCAGGGTTACGTTTGAGTATTCGACATTTTTTTTTTTGTAATTACAAGGCGTGGACATTTTCTGCCATAAAGGAAAGAGAGTCCTGTTATTGGCATTGCAGATTGAGGCGCTCTCTTGTGTACGCAGATGGGAAATGATAATATGGCGGAGACATGGCAATAATGGATTCCTGCTGCAATCTCTGCCGTTCCCTTCTGAAATATTTCGCCATCAGTAAAACGCACTGTGAGCAGAATGTCACATTTCAGCATATTCAGCAATATGAAGCCGTTTAGTCTATTATATACATCACTTAGGCAGCAAAAATGAAATTAGCATTATATAACGGCTTTCAGGATGCAAACTGTGCTTATTGAAGTGCAAAACATATTCATTCATTGTATTGGCTTTTATAAAGTCTAACTTGTGCTAGTGCTCTCAGAAAGGTTCTATGTACATTATTCATTCATTTTATTATGCAATCGTTTTGTAGTCTGACAGCCTCAGAGATTACTGTACGAAACAATTTGTATCAGCCAAAGTTACCTGCGAGCTGTCGGTCTAGCCCGGGATTGTGTTAGTGTCTCCTCTTGTGTTATGCAGTGTTTTAATCTGTATATATGTCTGGTTATAGATAATCAGCAACGCTGGGGCCGAGGCAGAATTAGCCGCCATTGTGCCACAAAACGCAGGGGCAATTTCTGTCCATCCTATAAAGAAGCTGCAATTGCATGTATGTACAAAAACTGCAACATAACCTACAGGTCAGCACCAGGAACATGTTTGCGGCTTTACGCCAGGCATGCGTCACATACACTTAGGCCCATGTCTATAAACATTGGTTTGCAAAATACGCCTCCATTACTGCTGGCCAATAACACGGCTTTCTCAGCAGTATATGCAGCAGTGTCGCGGGCTGCTTGCATTTACAATTGCGCGACATGCGCTCAATGTACTTGGCCTAAGTTAGTGTGCTTCATCTCTTACCCAGCCCACTCTCCAGGTACAGTACATGCTGGTGCAAGTGCCAGACACCACATGGGGGCACCCCCATCCAGTGGCGTAAATTCATCCCAGACGCCCGGTGGCAAGTTATAATTTGGTGCCCCCTCCCTAGAAAGCGGGAAAATAAATATGGTGCATATCTATCTATCTATACATACGCACAAATACACTAATATAGAATATGTGAATTTGTTTCTATTAGGCTTATTTACTAAAGTCAATTTGCAGGATATCCCTCTCTTTTTCGGGTATATACAGCTATGCATTAACACAGATAAGATAGTGACCTGTATGGTGCAATTAGCATGAGCCTCAGAGTCCTCCTGAATCAGGAATCAGAATCTCTCACTTGGCTGCCCTTAAAATGTCAGGGTGGTCTAGTCCTGTGACTGTTCTAATGCTCTGATTGGCTACAGGTTGGTCTAGTCCTGTGACTGTTCTAATGCTCTGATTGGCTACAGGTTGGTCTAGTCCTGTGACTGTTCTAATGCTCTGATTGGCTACAGGTTGCTCTAGTCCTGTGACTGTTCTAATGCTCTGATTGGCTACAGGTTGCTCTAGTCCTGTGACTGTTCTAATGCTCTGATTGGCTACAGGTTGGCCTAGTCCTGTGATTGTTCTAATGCTCTGATTGGCTACAGGTTGGTCTAGTCCTGTGACTGTTCTAATGCTCTGATTGGCTACAGGTTGGTCTAGTCCTGTGACTGTTCTAATGCTCTGATTGGCTACAGGTTGGTCTAGTCCTGTGACTGTTCTAATGCTATGATTGGCTACAGGTTGGCCTAGTCCTGTGATTGTTCTAATGCTCTGATTGGCTACAGGTTGGCCTAGTCCTGTGACTGTTCTAATGCTCTGATTGGCTACAGGTTGGTCTAGTCCTGTGACTGTTCTAATGCTCTGATTGGCTACAGGTTGGTCTAGTCCTGTGATTGTTCTAATGCTCTGAATGGCTACAGGTTGGTCTAGTCCTGTGACTGTTCTAATGCTCTGATTGGCTACAGGTTGGCCTAGTCCTGTGACTGTTCTAATGCTCTGATTGGCTACAGGTTGGCCTAGTCCTGTGACTGTTCTAATGCTCTGATTGGCTACAGGTTGCTCTAGTCCTGTGACTGTTCTAATGCTCTGATTGGCTACAGGTTGCTCTAGTCCTGTGACTGTTCTAATGCTCTGATTGGCTACAGGTTGGCCTAGTCCTGTGACTGTTCTAATGCTCTGATTGGCTACAGGTTGGTCTAGTCCTGTGACTGTTCTAATGCTCTGATTGGCTACAGGTTGGTCAAGTCCTGTGACTGTTCTAATGCTCTGATTGGCTACAGGTTGGTACAGTCCTGTGACTGTTCTAATGCTCTGATTGGCTACAGGTTGGCCTAGTCCTGTGACTGTTCTAATGCTCTGATTGGCTACAGGTTGCTCTAGTCCTGTGACTGTTCTAATGCTCTGATTGGCTACAGGTTGGCCTAGTCCTGTGACTGTTCTAATGCTCTGATTGGCTACAGGTTGGTCTAGTCCTGTGACTGTTCTAATGCTCTGATTGGCTACAGGTTGGTCTAGTCCTGTGACTGTTCTAATGCTCTGATTGGCTACAGGTTGGTACAGTCCTGTGACTGTTCTAATGCTCTGATTGGCTACAGGTTGGTCTAGTCCTGTGACTGTTCTAATGCTCTGATTGGCTACAGGTTGGTCTAGTCCTGTGACTGTTCTAATGGTCTGATTGGCTACAGGTTGGTCTAGTCCTGTGACTGTTCTAATGCTCTGATTGGCTACAGGTTGGTCTAGTCCTGTGACTGTTCTAATGCTCTGATTGGCTACAGGTTGGTATAGTCCTATGAACGTTCTAATGCTCGGATTGGCTACAAGCTGACCTAGACCTACAAATAGTCTAATTATCTAATTAAATCTATTGATCTGATTGGCTGAGCGCCTACATCTGAGAACTTCACTTTTTGTTATTATATTGTATTTGGTGTTGGGTGGACACCAGAAGTTTTTGTTGATATTGGCTGCTGTCATTGCGCTTGAGAAGTGGATCCCCTATTTTTTATTGTAATTTGATTGGCTACATGTTGGTCTAGTCCTATGAATGTTCTAATGCTCTGATTGGCTATAAGCTGTCCCTGTCACGTGAATATTCTAATGATCTGATTAATTCTAATGATGTCATTATCTACAGGTTGGTCTATTCCTATAAATATTGTAATACTCTGATTGGCTGCAGGTTGGTGTATTCCTGTGTATGGTCTCTTACTCTGGCTATAGAAAATACTGTTAATGACAGATGCTCAAATTGAAGTAAACGTGTCCTCTATAAACTCTATGTAGTAAAGAGGAGGAAAAAGACAGCCTCGGGTTATTATTATTATTATTATTATCATTTATTTATATGGCACCACAAATGTTCCGCAGCTCTACATTAGTGACCATAACACCCAGATAAGCAGCAAAGCATAAGCAGCCAAGTGTTAGGTGCCCTAGTGGTGAGTAAGAAGTAGATGAAACTAAAGTAGGGAGAAGTACAAGAGGTTAGAGGGCCCTGCTCATAAGAGCTTAAATTCTAAAAGGGGAGGGGAAGACAAACAGGGGTGACACAGATGGGGAGGGAGGTGTATGTATCAGGGAGTTAGAATGACAGCTGGAAGGCTTTGATGAAATAATGGGTCTTGAGAGCCCGTTTGAAGTATTGCAAAGAGGTGGAGAGTCTGATGGGAAGCAGGAGAGAGTTCCAGAGGTGGGGAGCAGCACGGGCAAAATCTTGGAGGCGGGAGTGGGAGGAAGTAATCAGCTTGCATGAAAGGCGGCATGCATTAGTTGAACAAAGAGAGCGGAGAGGAGAGTGAAGGGAGATGAGATCAGAGATGTATATGGGAGAAGATTGGGTGATGGCTTTGTAAGTGAGCGTGAGAACCTTAAATTGGGTTCTAAAAGGGAAGGGGAGCCAGTGGAGGGCTTGTAGGATAGGTAAGGCAGATGTAGAGCATTTGGAGAGGAAGATGAGCCGTGCAGCAGCATTAAGGATAGACTGGAGAGGAGAGAGATGGGATTTGGGGAGGCCAGATAGGAGGAGGTTACAGTAGTCCAATCTGGAGATGACCAGTGAGTGTATGAGGGTTTTTGTAGCATCCTGGGTGAGATAGGGTCTGATCTTAGAAATATTTTTGAATGAAAACGACAGGACTGTGAAAGGTTCTGGATATGTGGTTTGAAGGAGAGGGATGAGTCCAGGATAACTCCAAGACAGCGCACTTTGGGGCTAGATGAGATAGTTATACCATCAATTGATAAAGAAATAGTGGGAAGTGAGGTTATGTGGGAGGGTGGGAAGACGATCAGCTCTGTTAGACATATTAAGTTTAAGAAATCGCTGGGACATCCAGGAAGAGACAGCAGAGAGGCAGTTGGAGATACGGGTCAGAAGAGAGGGGGAGAGATCGGGGAGGAAATGTAGATTTGAGTATCATCAGCATAGAGATGATAATGGAGGTCAAAAGAGCTGATGAGTTCACCTAGAGAGGAAGTATAGAGGGAGAATAGAAGAGGTCCAAGAACAGAACCTTACCTACTGTAAGAGGCTGTGGGGGGGAAGAGGAGTCATGAGAGGAAACTGAGAAAGATCGGTCAGAGAGGTAGGATAACAGCCAGGAGAGGGCAGTGTCACGTAGACCAAGGGAGTGAAGGATATGCAGCAGGAGAGGGTGGTCCACAGTGTCAAAAGCAGCAGAGAGATCAAGGAGAATGAGAAGAGAGTAGTGGCCCTTGGATTTGGCAGCAAGGAGGTCGTTGCTGACTTTCGTGAGGGCAGTTTCAGTGGAGTGGAGAGAACGGAAGCTGGACTGAAAAGGATCAAGGAGGGAGTGGGAGGAAAGAAAAGTGGTAAGGCGTTTGTAGACAATCCGCTCAAGGAGTTTGGAGGCAAAAGGGAGGAGAGAGATGGGTCGGTAGTTAGAAAGAAGGTTAGGATCAAGGGTAGGTTTTTTAAGAATGGGGGAGACAAGGGCATGCTTGAATGCAGAAGGAACAGTGCCTGATGAGAGGGAGAGGTTAATGAGGTGGGCAAGATGGGAGCAGGCAGAAAGAGAGAGGAAGCGGAGGAGGCGGGAGGTTATAGGATCAAGGGGGGAGGTTGAAGAGGGGGAGGACCAGATGAGGGCCATGACTTCCTCTCCAGATACAGGGGAGAAGGATGCAAGAGTTGGTAAAGTTGATTGGGAAGGGTGATCTGGGAAAGGAGGAGGTGGAGAGCTGGGGGACTGGTTGGATATGATGTCCTGACATATGGAATCAATTTTAGATGTAAAGTAGGTAGCAAAGTCAAGGGCAGAGAGCAAGGAGGGGAGATGAGGAGGGGGTGGGCAAAGGAGGGAGTTGAGAGTGGTGAAGAGATGCTGGGGATTAGAGGACTGAGAGGAGATGAGGATCTTGAAATATGACTGTTTAGAGAGGGAGACAGCAGCACTATAGGATGAGAGCATAAATTTGAAATGGAGAAAATCTGCCATAGAGCGTGATCTTCTTCACTGTGGCTCGGCGGTTCATGAACACTTTTGCAGGTATATGGTGCATTTGGAATGCCAGGGTTGAGGAGTAGATCTGCGAGTGTGAGTAGTGATCGCCGGAGCAACAGAGTCCATAGCAGAAGTAAGGGAGGCGTTGTATAAGGAAGTGGCTTGGTCAGGACAGGAGAGAGAGAGGATAGTTGAGAGAAGTGAGTCAAGCAGGGAAGAAAAGGAAACTGTGTCGATAGCGTCAATGTTACGCTTAGTGATGGTGGCTTTTGGAGGTAGAGAAGGGGAAGTAGAGAGGGACAGGTTAAAAGAGAGAAGGTGATGGTTAGAAAGTGTGAAAGGGGAATTGGAGTGATCAGAAATATCACATCGGTGAGTGAAGACCAGATCAAGCAAATGGCCACTCACATGGGAGGGTGAGGAGGTCCATTGGGAGAGACCAAGTGAAGATGTAGTTTGGAGGCAGAGGAATGATTCTGTGGGGATATCAATTGGAATATTGAAGTCACCTAGGATAATAGGGAAGGTCTGAGGAGATAAAGTGAGGGAGCCAAGAAGCAAAGTTGTCAAGGAACTTGGAGGGAGGGCCAGGGGGACGGTAAATGACAGCTACTCTGAGGTGTACTGGGTGGAAGAGGCGTAAAACATGGACTTCAAATGTAGAGAATGTAAGGGATGGTTCAGAGGGTATGGGTTGGTATGAGTAACCAGGGGATAGGAGTACCCCAACACCACCACCATGGTGACCCCCAGGATGTGGGTTGTGGGAAAAGGTGAGGCCCCCAGAGGAGAGAGCTGCAGGAGAAGTGGTGTCAGAGGGTAAAATCCAGGTTTCAGTAATGGCTAAGAGATTCAGGGAGTTGGAGATGAAAAGGTCATGGGTTGGGACCAGTTTGTTACAGACTGACCTGGCATTCCAGAGGGCACAGGATAGAGGGACAGAGTTTGTTGTAGAGATTTGGATGAGATTATCAGGGTTGCTATAGGGTGGAGGTGAGATTAGTTTGGGGGACCGAGATGAATGGAGTGTCGCGATGGTGCAGTCTCCAGTGCTAGAAGGGGAGCCAGCAGAAGGTGGGCAGGAAGGGAGCTTAATGATATGTGGATGGATGTGGAGTGAAGTGACATGGAGAGGGGGGTGGGAGGAGGGATTAGCAGTGAGGTAGAGTAGAAGAGAATGAAAGTGGAGTAAAGGGAGAAGATGGGGAGGAAGGTAAACAGAGGAGAGGAGATAAGGGGAATAGGAAGTGGAGGAGACAAGGGGGAAAGCATAAAGGTGGAAGCAAGGGGCAGAACAAAAGATTAGGTAGACACTGAGTGAAGGTGGGAGTTGAAGAAAACATGGTAATAGTAAGGATGATGTGAATAAGGGAAGAAAAAGTTGAAAGTAGGAATGAAGAGAGAGAGTAAGAGAGAGAGTGCATATTTCCAGAAATGTAAGTAAGAGTACAGTGTGGGAAAAGGGTTAGGGTTAGGCACCCCCATGGAGAGGTTAGGGTTAGGCACCACCCCAGGAGACTTAGATTTAGGCTGCGGGGAAGGGGAGGTTAGCTTTAGGCACTTAGAAGGGGGTTAGGGTTAAGCACTAGGGGAGGGAGGTTAGGGTAAGGCACCCCTAAGGGGGAGTTAGGGTTAGGGAAGGGAGTAGGGTTATGGGTACTTACCAAAATCAGCTGTTGGGATCTTCACCCCTGCCGTGCTTCTGTTGTCGGGATTTGAACCATGTGGCCGGCGGTATTACATACTGATTCCAGTGACACTGTGTCGTAATGTGAACTGGGGCACTGTGTCACAATGTGAACTGGGTGCACTGCAGCATAATATGTACTGGGGACACTAGCATAATGTGAAATGGGGACACTGTGGCATAATGTGAACTGGGGGCACTGTGGCATAATGTGAAATGGGGACACTGTGGCATAATGTAAAATGGGGACATTGTGTGGCATAATGTGAACTGTGGACATGTGGTATAATGTGAACTGTGGACATTGTGGTATAATGTGAACTGGGGACACTGTAGCATAATGTGAACTGTGGACATTGTGGTATGTGAACTGGGGGCACTGTGGCATAATGTGAAATAGGGACACTTGCATAATGTGAACTGTGGACACTGGCATAATGTGAACTGGGGGCACTGTGGCATAATGTGAAATGAGGACACTGTGGCATAATGTGAAATGGGGACACTGTGGCATAATGTGAACTGGGGCACTGTGGCATAATGTGAACTGGGGATACTGTTGCATAATGTGAATTGGGGGCACTGTAGCATAATGTGAACTGGAGACACTGTAGCATAATAGGAACTGGGGGCACTGTAGCATAATATGTACTGGGCACACTAGCATAATGTGAACTGGGGGCACTGTGGCATAATGTGAACTGTGGACATTGTGGTATAATGTGAAATGGGGACACTGGCATAGTGTGAACTGGGGGCACTGTGGCATAATGTGAACTGGGGGCACTGTGTCATAATGTGAACTGGAGACACTGTAGCATAATGGGAACTGGGGGCACTGTAGCATAATATGTACTGGGGACACTAGCATAATGTGAACTGTGGACATTGTGGTATAATGTGAAATGGGGACACTGTGGCATAATGTGAACTGGGGACACTGTGGCATAATGTGAACTGGGTATACTGTGGCATATTGTGAAATGGGGACACTGTTGCATAATGTGAACTGGGGGCACTGTTGCATAATGTGAAATGGGGACACTGTAGCATAATGTGAAATGGGGACACTGTTGCATAATGTGAAATGGGGACACTGTAGCATAATGTGAAATGGGGACACTGTTGCATAATGTGAAATGGGGACACTGTAGCATAATGTGAACTGGGGGCACTGTGGATTAGGGCCTGATTCTAAGATGCACTGTGCATGTGTCCCGATGGTCACTGAAAGCGAATGCAGATCAGAACTGCATGGAGATCCTCTGACCCCAGTGGCCAAATTCTGACATTCTGATCAACTATAGGATTGTTCAGAAGTCCCATGGTATGGCCAATGTCCCCCTGATGGTGTGCCTTTGTGTGCAGCACCGCGGAGTACAGCTGCAGCTGGTGGGGGGCTCAATAGACAGGTCATTGGCTGCAGCATTAGCATCATTTTGCAGTAATAGCTGAAGCAAACACTGCAGCTGCTACTGTCTGTGACCACCTCTGAATCACCCCCTTAATGTGAATAGGGGCACTGCAGCACATTTGTGGTGCTAGGGGTATTTACCCCCCTCCCTCAAATAAGCCTTATTCCAGCACTGCACCAGGCTGTCTACAGTGTATGTGTATGTGTTTTGGAGAGTATTCACTCTCTGAATCTGTGATACTATATATTATGATATGTAACTTTTTCTAAGGCAACCGGTAATCGTAGTTTACTAGTTAATGGCCTCCCCTATCTTTTCTCTGGCCCTTTTTCAGGTGCACTATCTTATGTCCCTATTTAAAAAATGGAGGGGGGGGGTGCCAATGATCTCTCTGGCATAGGGCTTCAAAAAGTCTAGCACTGGCTCTGATTCCAAGAATCATACTGTACAGGGTAAATATTACTGCATTACTGATACTGTATATGAGCGGTGTCATTTCATTAATAATTACCCATAGTATAAAAGCTTGAAGGGTGTTTAGGTATTCTGGCATCAGATCTGTAATACCCCTCCCCCTTGATAACAACCCTGGAATTTAAAAGTCATGCACACCCCTAGTAACACAGGTTGTCAGTAAACAAGATCAAGAGAATTATCATGGAATAGACAGGAGAATGTGTTTTATCTCTGATCAGAAGGAAGAACTGGCAAAACTTTCTCTACCAAGCACCAGGGAGGGGATAACACTATGGACCAGCGGCTGCTGCCTCCTATACTAAAGGTTATCACAATGTTTGGACACTGAGCACACATGTGGGTTTAAGCATCACAGACGGGACTGTAATACAAACCTTCCCTGACATAGGAAATGTGCTCAGACGTATATAGGTGACGATGCAGCCTCTGAAATAATAACACGGGAACAATGTTCATTAATGCCGATTGTTGACTCTGGAAACAGAAAGTTATCAGGAGCTTTTCCAGGCTCTGTGTTATTTAATGAAAGAATTTCTCACTGAGCTTAATGTAATCTTTGTACATCTCCCCACGGAGGACGGGGCAAAGGATGAATGAGATGGTGGTACAATCCGCCAGATATGGCATTCCGGAGTCCGCAGCGCGCCGTCACAGATGAGATGTCGGAAATATTGTGTTTTTGATAATGTAATTCAAGGTAGACAGAGCCGGGAACCAAGTAAAACATCCAGTATCTTGAATTACAGGAGACAAACTGGATATAAATATTATATAAATATAATATAACTGCAACATCTCAGGCCCATTTTTCAACTTAGAACATTATTATGGGCCTGACTCAGCAGGGAACGCAGTTGCTTACACGCACACAATTGGTCGATTGTTGCATACTACGCATGCGTATAGATTGCAGTGCGCAAACTAGCCACTGCGCTTGGGACTGTGATCGCAGAAGATACGCAGACCTATTGCAGAGTGATTGACAGGAAGTGGCATTTAACAGGAGGTGGTTGGACGAACGCAGGCGTGCCAGTGCGTTTCAACGGCGTTGCAGGGGCGTGCATAAATTATCCACTGCGATACCAGAGGTCTCATAGCGTGAGCAATTCCTGAGTAAGGTCTGGGCTTCATTAACTGTCCGATGTTACTCGATGTTACCGTTGGATACTGTATGTTGTTAAAGTATACGGATGTGAGTAAGGGGAAGTGGGTGTCTTTCTGTCTGACTGCGATCTCAACATTTACATGTCACCGCTGATATTAGCAACTGCGTTGTGCGCGTATAAGCAGAATAGCGATCCTTAGTGAATCAGACCCTATGTTGCTATGTATGGGGCCAGATCATCATAATCACATGTAATTTGTCATGATATAAAATACATTTATTACAGCAAAGAAAAAACAACTGATTTATAAAATTAGGTGAAAATCAGACTATGGGGGAGATGTACTAAACGTTGGAAAGAGATAAAGTGGAGAGAGGTAAAGTACCAACCAATCAGCTCCCGTCAGTTTACAGACTGTTTGAAAAATGACAGTTAGGATCTGATAAGTTGGTACTTTGGACCTTATTCAGAGTCGGTCGCGAGCGCTGAGCACTCGCAACTGACTTGATGTTGGTCCACAGGGCATGCGCACGACGTAGACTGCTCCGTCTTGCACATGCGCGAGCCCCCGCTAACGACGGATTACCCATCGTTAGCGGGCTCGAAGCAGACGGAGCGAGCTGTCGATGTTGATTGACAGCTCGCTCCGTTTGCTGGGGGGGCAGGGGGCGTGCCCGGCCAAACGGAGGCATTCCCTTCGGAACGCTTGCCGTTTTGATGATGTCAGTGGGGAGCTTCCTGCTCAAACAGAGCAGGAAGCTCCCTGGGGCTTAAGGTTGACGAGACCCTACCCTAGGGTCTCGTCGTAAGCCCCGATGGTCGCGATGGTCTTGACCATCGCGACCATCTCCCTTAGCGGTCGTTAGAGCTGTTGGTGTTAATGCACAGCCTAACGACCGACATGGAGGCGGCCGTTCAGGATGCAAGCGGCCGCCCTGTTTCTGAGCGGCCGCTTGCATCCTACGACCGCCTCTGAATGAGGCCCTTTATCTCTCTCCACTTTATCTCTCTCCAAAGCTTAGTACATCTGCCCTTGTGACATAAACTCTTACCCTAAGTGCACAGAGAGCAGAGCCCTAATTACAGTCCGACATACATCAATTTTTCAGTCATAAATATATATATTTCCATACTACGCATGTGCAACAAAATATCTATCTCAGGGCCTGATTCATTACTGATCGTAACTGCGTTTATGCACGCAATCAGGCAATTGTTGTGTTCTGCGCA
This sequence comes from Taudactylus pleione, assembly GCA_031769625.1. Classification (NCBI taxonomy): domain Eukaryota; kingdom Metazoa; phylum Chordata; class Amphibia; order Anura; family Myobatrachidae; genus Taudactylus; species Taudactylus pleione. The sequence continues at coordinate 924,454 of JAUIMM010000556.1, forward strand.
TGAATATGCACCACAGTGCCCGTGCGCAAACCGGCCACTACGATGGGGACTGCGATCGCAGTGACTACGCAGACCCATTGCAGAGTGATTGACAGGAAGTGCCATTTGTGGGAGGTGATGGGGGTGTGGTCGGCAAAACGCAGGCGTGCCAGTGCGTTTGAATTAGAGATGTGCGCCGACCCTCGTGTTTTGGTTTTGGATCTCCCCTGGTTTTGGATCTGAATCTGGTTTGGGATTTTTTTCCCTTGGTGTTTTGGTTTTGGATCTGGATTTTTTCTTAAAATATCATAAAAACAGCTAAAATCACATAAAATGGGCCTTTTTTGTTCCTACAGTATTAATAACCTCAATAACATTTATTTCCACTCGTTTCCAGCTAATTTTGACCACCTCACAGCTCACAATATTGATTTGTTCATCTAGTTTAGGCCCAAAATTTGCACCAAGATATCTGGCTGACTAAGCTAAGCTGCAGCAGTGGGCAGCACTTTAAACATGGCACATCAGGAAACACTTTTATTATTCAAGAGAGGCCTGAGGGAGTTGGAGTATGTATGTACTTGAAGGTAGGGCAGGGACAGGAATGGTTGATTGGTAGTAAATTTAATTTAGTTTTTATATTCCAAAGAAAATTATGAGGGAGAAGGGGAGGGGAGGAGGCATTTACATTTAGTTAGTTAGTGGCCTCAAAGTGCCACTTAATCAGCACAGATATGTGGACAAGGGTAAGATCTACGATTTAATTGCAGGGGTAGCCAACCATGGTCCTCGAGAGCTACCAACAGTGCATATTTTCCAGGTCTCCTCACAGAAACAAAACTATAATAATTAACTCCACCCATGGATCTTTCTAAATGTTTTGGTGAGTAATGAATACACCTGTGCACCAACACGGTCATCTGGAAAACGTGAGCTCTCGAGGACCGAGGTTGGCTACCCTTGATTTAAGGCCTTGTGTCTTTCTTGAGAATCCTGTGCCTGCTTCTGCGGCTAGGAGTGGATTTTCATCCCAGAAGGGGACCATGAAGAGTGCTTCCAAAAAACAATTGACTTAAATAATCCTTTGCTAACCTTCTGTAAAGGCATTTTCCAACATGTACAGGGACATTAAAAAAAACAGATTTAGTTAGTGGCCTTCAAATTGCCGTTGTTACCACTGTCTACTTAACCATATGAGATATGTGAACAAGCGGAACAGAGCATTAAATTCAACATTTCAGATTTAATGTTTAAGTCTTACGTTGCGTCTTTCTTGGGAATTCATTCTTGAGCGCCATGCCTGCTTACTGGGAGTGGATTTTTTTCATCCCAGAAGTGGACCAGGAAGCGTGCTTTCCAAAAATAAATAAACAATTGACTTAAATAATCCTTTGCAAACCTTCTGTTCTGTAAAGGAATTTCCCAATCTGTACAGGGACATTAAAAAAAACAGAGTTAGTTAGTGGCCTACAAATTGCCATTGTTCCCACTGTCCACTTCTTGGGTGGACCACACATGGCTGATTGATCAACCATGGTGACTGGATTAGTGTCATAAGGAAGAGGAGGCTGCAAACTGGGTGTCATGTTATGAGTTGGCCATATGGGGTATGTTGCTGTTAAGGGATCAGGCTGGTTATCATTATAATTTATCAGTGGACACATTATTATTATTATTATAGTTGTTTTTATTTTGGGTTGCCATCTCCTGAAGGGTGTTTACCAACAGACAGAGGCTTCCTACCTATCAGCTCAGGCATAGACACTTCCTAAGGAACAGTGCTCTGTTGTCTGGATGGAAGCCAAATAGGTGGGAGCCCCTGTTCCAACATCTGAAGCTCTTATCTCTCCACATCATCTATTATAGATGAAAAAAAATGTCATCGGGGACATCTAGCTCCTCTTTCTGTACCCTGATCACCCTTTTTGGACAGGAAGTCCAGGATGGATGGTTTGGAAGAAGAAGGCCTAGCAACAGATGGGGATGGTCATTATCAAGACCTGGTCCCCCCAGTGGGTGCAGTCTGGGAGGTATTGGTTGGCATGCAGGCAGCGGAATAACAAAGGCCTCCACATTGTCTGTGCTTACTATTCCATATTTCAGTTTGTGATTCAGTTAGGAATAAAGTCAACTACAGAACACAGTGACAAAATCACTGGATGTCTTAGTGCATTCAGGCCAAATATGATCCATGAATTCCCACACAGATTCCAGACAGATGAATCCTTTGCTTGTAATAATCTTTGTTAATTCCTGGCAAAGGTGGGTGTTATAGCCAGACACATTGAAGGCTGTAACTTTGAACTGCTTTATAGAAAACATGTGAATGAAACCTTTCCATACTGCAGAACATGATAAAGAAATCCCTTGAAGTTCATCACCGAGAGCATATTTTTTCAAGTTCTCTGAGGCCTCTTCTAAGTGTGAAGAAAGATTCTCCACACTGTAGTCTTCCATTGTGACTTTTTAATGGTGATTTCAATGTTGTCCACTGGCTGAGAGCCATCCCATATGAGGGTTGGGTTTTCCCCATGTAAATGAGACAATTCACATCCAGAAGGTGACTCTTATGTTTAGCCGTGGTGTCAGTCTCTCTTTTAGCAGAATTTGCACAATCTATTCTTGGGGGCACCATGATGAATCAGACAGATCCTCCAGGGTAAACATCAGATCTGGTGTTGTATCTATTTCTATTAAACCTTTGTGTGTGAGTTTAGTCATCTGCCGCTTGTGGTGGAGCTCTTTTTCTGCTTTCTAAATGATCTCAAGACACAAAGTAAAACTTAAACCATAAAATGAAATGTTGCATTTCATGCTCTGTTCCGCTTGTTCTAATAACACACTATAACGCACTAGACTTATAATCTTTGCTTTTGTTAAAATTTTTGAATAGAACAGTATTAGAATTTAGGATGTCTACTCTATATAGGTTTGTAAATAAATATAGGCTTTAGTTTTTTATAGCATATAACTTTATAAGCTGTTTGGATAACATTTCTGCTATGTTTAAGATTTAAAAAAAAAACTTTATGAAACCCAGTAACTTAAATAAAAAAGTTTTCGTTGCAATATTCATGCAGCCCCTTGACAGACAGCAGCACAGCACCCCTGTGTAGCTGCACCGATGACAGGTGTGGCTAACATGCATACAATAAAAATTGTTTATGTATTATTTTCGGCAGCAGCCCCTCGACAGACAAGAGCACAGCACCCCTGCGCACCTACGCAGTGACAGCCAGGTGTGGCTGACACAAAAAAATGTTTACAAAAAAAAGACAATATATTTTTATTTTTTTTCAGCTCCAGAACTTGGGCCCAGAGCAGCGATTGATCACGACTGGAGTGGGGCAGCACTAGGTTGCAACTTGCATTGCTGGCTGGATCTTGGGCAGTTAAGCCTAACACGCATGCACACAGACAGTTAAAGATAAAAAAAAGACAATTTATTTTTATTTTTTTTATGTTCCAGAAATTGGGCCCAGAGCACTGATTGCAACTTACGTTGCTGGCTGGATCTTGTGCGGTTAAGCCTAACACGCACACACACACACACAGAAAAATATTACACTAAAAGACACTTTTATTTTAATTTTTTTTTAACAAAATATATATATATATATATATATATATATATATATATATATATATATATATATACATACAGTCAGGTCCATAAATATTGGGACATTGACAGAATTTTCATATTTTGGCCTCTATTCACCACCACAATGGCTTTGAAATGAAACAAACAAGATGTGCTTTAACTGCAGACTTTCAGATTTAATTTGAGGGTAATTACATCCAAATCAGGTGAACGGTGTAGGAATTACAACGGTTTCTATATGTGCCTCCCACTGTTTAAGGGGCCAAAAGTAATGGGGCAAACTAAACAATCCTAAATCTAACTTTCACTTTTTAATACTTTGTTACAAATCCTTTGCAGGCAATTACAGCCTGAAGTCTGGAATGCATAGACATCACCAGACGCTGGGTTTCATCCCTGGCGATGCTCTGCCAGGCCTCTACTGCAAATGTCTTCAGTTCCTGCTTGTTCTTGGGGCATTTTCCCTTCAGTTTTGTCTTCATCAAGTGAAATGCATGCTCAATCGGATTCAGGTCAGGGGATTGACTTGGCCATTGCATAACATTCCACTTTTTAGCCTTAAAAAAACTCTTTGGTTGCTTTTGCAGTATGCTTTGGGCCATTGTCCATCTGCACTGTGAAGCGCTGTCCAATGAGTTCTGAAGCATTTGACTGAATATGAGCTTATAATATTGCCCGAAACACTTCAGAATTCATTCTGCTGCTTTTGTCAGCAGTCACATCATCAATAAATACAAGGGAACCAGTTCCATTGGCAGCCATACATGCCCACGCCATGACACTACAACCACCATGCTTCACTGATGAGGTGGTATGTTTTGGATCATGAGCAGTTCCTTTCCTTCTCTTCTCTTGCCATCACTCTGGTACAAGTTGATCTTTGTCTCATCTGTCAATAGGATGTTGTTCCAGAACTGTAATGGCTTTTTTAGATGCTGTTTGGCAAACTCTAATCTGGTCTTCCTGTTTTTGTGGCTCACCAATGGTTTGCATCTTGTGGTGAACCCTCTATATTCACTCTTGTGAAGTCTTCTCTTGATTGTTGACTTTGACACATATACATCTACCTCCTGGAGAGTGTTCTTGATTTGGCCAACTGTTGTGAAGGGGTTTTCTTCACCAGGGAAATAATTGTTTTCTCATCCACTACAGTTGTTTTCCGTGGTCTTCCGGGTCTTTTGGTGTTGCTGAGCTCTCCAGTGCATTCTTTCTTTTTAAGAATATTCCAAACAGTTGATTTGGCCACACCTAATTTTTTTGCTATCTCTCTGATGGGTTTGTTTTGATTTTCCAGCCTAATGATGGCTTGCTTCACTGATAGTGACAGCTCTTTGGATCTCATATTGAGAGTTGACAGCAACTGATTCCAAATGCAAATGTCACACCTAGAATCAACCCCAGACCTTTTACCTGCTTAATTGATAATGAAATAACAAGGGAATAGCCCACACCTGTCCATGAAATAGCTTTTGAGTTGATAGTCCCATTACTTTTGGCCCCTTAAAAAGTGGGAGGCACATATAGAAACCGTTGTAATTCCTACACCGTTCACCTGATTTGGATGTAATTATCCTCAAATTAAATCTGAAAGTCTGCAGTTAAAGCACATCTTGTTTGTTTCATTTCAAAATCATTGTGGTGGTGAATAGAGGCCAAAATCTGAAAATTCTGTCAATGTCCCAATATTTATGGACCTGACTATATATATGTATATATATATATATATATATATATATATATTTTTTTTTTTTTTTTAAATTTCCGAGTCCAGAACTTGGGCCCATGTGGATACAGCAGAGCACCAGCCCAGAATGGATCATTAGTGCAACAGCCCAGGACACAGGACACAACAGACAGCACACTACCCACCCTCCCTGTTCAGTCTCCACAGCCGGAGTGAAATGGCGTCCGCCGCGTGGTCCCCATATATTACATTGATCATAGAAACGTAAGCTTGTGAACCGCAAGATTTCCGACTCTATGGTTTTGCCTCGGTTTCGAGATCCGAGTCAGGCGGGAAACTCAGAGCCTGCTTGGATCCGACTCTCATCTGCAAAATTCGGATGAGCTTAGTTGTCTGAGAACTGAACCCTCTCATCCTTAGTCATTTCCAATCAATTTTGACCACTTCACAATTATTTTTTTCATCTAGTTAAGGCCAAAAGGTTGCATCCAGCTAGCTGGCTGACTAAGCTAAGTGACACAGTGGGTGGCACTAACATGTGGCAGTTCAGCTTCCAATTTCCAACACAGATACAGTGTGTTATATAGTGTGGGTTGGATACACCAATAGTGCACTTACTGTGACAGCAGTGTCGCCAGAGTAGGGTTGCTGACAGTGTCCTCAGTACATGGGATGGCAGTGCTGCGGTGCTGGAAGTGTCCCCAGTGCAGGGTGCTGGCGGTGTAAGCAGAGCAGGGGTGCCAGCAGTGTCTTCAGTGCAGGTTTGCTGGCTGTGTCGGCAGTGCGGGGGTTGCTGACAGTGTCCTCAGTACATGGGATGGCAGTGCTGTGGTGCTGGCAGTGTCCTCAGTGAAGGGTACCAGTGGTGTCGGCAGTGCGGGGGTGCCAGCGGTGTCTTTAGTGCAGGTTTGCTGGCTGTGTCAGCAGTGTGGGGGTTGCTGGTGGTGTCCTCAGTACATGGAATGGCAGTGTGGGAGTGCTGGCAGTGTCCTCAGTGCAGTATACCGGCAGTGACGGCAGAGCGGGGGTGCCAGCGGTGTCCTCAGTGCAGGTTTGCTGACTGTGTCGGCAGTGCAGGGGTGTTCTCAATGCTGGGTGCCGGTGGTGTTGGCAACATGGGGGAGCCAGTGGTGTCAGCAGTTGGGGTGCCGGCAGTGTCAGCAGTTGGGGTGCCAACAGCTGGCGTGTCGGCAGCAGGGGGTGCCGGCCGCGGGAACCAGCACCATCTTCTTTTTTCCCTGCATTCAATGGGCTTAACGCTGATTGGCTGAGAGCCATGACAGACGGCTCTGTTAACCAATCAGCGTTTTGCCCTTTGAAGGCAAAGGGATTTTAAAAAATGGCCGCTTGAGGCAAAACCTCGAGATCCGACAGAGGATCACGAGCTTTTGCCTCGATTAGAGATCCAGGGCAGGAGGAGAGATCTGAGGGGTGCCTCGGATCGCCGCAGATCCCCGAAGTTCCGGTGGGTCCAGTTCTCAGGGAACCGGACCCACTCATCTCTAGTTTGAATGCCGCTTTGTGGGCATGCATAAATTATCCATTGCGATGCCCTACACAGCCTGAGTACTCATAGCGTGCGATGAAGTTAGTAATTCCTGAGTATTGTCAGAGTGTGTACGAGGCTGCGATGGTACTCGATTGTACCGATGGTTTCGCAGTCTTGCATTGCGGATGTGTGTAAGGTAAAGTGGGCGTCCTTATGTTGTGCTGCGGTGGCATAGTGATCGTAGTGGATTAGCATACAATCGCTGTGAGACTGCATGCGTAATCTCTATTGCAATCGCAGTTGCGATCGGTAATGAATCAGGCCCTCAGTGCGCCTCTTAGATGTGCGGCTCCGGGTTGGAAGTGTAAGTTGAGCACAGCAAGGGTTTTGTGAACACAGAGGGGCCTATACATCAAATGATAAATGGCCTGGTAACAATGCGGAAGCGCTAGTTTCCCCATTTTGAAGTTACAGGGCCATTCATCATTAGGGGTCCGATAGGACCCCCCCGGTATTCAGCAAACTCCGAAAACTGAAAGTTTTCGGAGTTTGCTGCAGGAACAAGCGCCATCTTCAGACGGCGCTTGTTCCCGGATCCCTGCTCCTACCTATGGGAAGGAGTTCCGGGGATATGAAGAGAGATCCGAGCAGATCCCTCCGCTGCCTCCTCACTCCCTCCCGGCGGGGTCACGCATGCATTGCCGGGACAACAGGGAGCAGGTAAGTAATGGGAACAACTGCTTTTCGTTCAGCTGCTTTTCAGAGCAGTTGTCCCCTCACCTGAGCAATGATGAATTGCTCCGGTATCAGGCTTCCCCCGCTGTGAACTGGATACTAAAGGATACCTCGCAGCGAGTTCTAAACTTCATCATCGGAGAACATACGGCCTTCGATGATGAATAGGCCCCTGAGGAACCTATTCAGGGAAGGTCTCAAATAGAATCGCAAAATGCACCTGAAAAAAAGTCACATTCTGCGTCCAATTCAGTGTCATTCGCATACGCACTTTTTCAACTGCGGCTCCCTCCCTTTTCATCTACTGTAGCTTGGTCTGATGTATCTGGAATAGTATATGACCGGAGACGCGACGTCACTGTGAGTTCTAATAATCACTACGCACAATTAAGCACATTACAGCTAATTACTGTATTGTGCAGATAATAAGCCCCCAAGTTGCAGGGAAGCAGACGCACATATTATTATTATCATGTTTGTTATGTCAACACTTGAGACCAGGGGCGTTTTAAGAGAGGAGGGAGCCCATGTGCAGACTCTAGTTTGAATGCCGCTTTGTGGGCATGCATAAACTATCCATTGCAATGCCCTACACAGCCTGAGTACTCATAGCGTGCGATGAAGTTAGTAATTCCTGAGTATTGTCAGAGTGTGCACGAGGCTGCGATGGTACTCGATTGTACCGATGGTTTCGCAGTCTTGCATTGCGGATGTGTTTAAGGTAAAGTGGGCGTCCTTATGTTGTGCTGCGGTGGCATAGCGATCGTAGTGGATTAGCATACAATCGCTGTGAGACTGCATGCGTAATCTATATTGCAATCGCAGTTGCGATCGGTAATGAATCAGGCCCTCAGTGCGCCTCTTAGACGTGCGGCTCCGGGTTGGAAGTGTAAGTTGAGCACAGCAAGGGTTTTGTGAACACAGAGGGGCCTATACATCAAATGATAAATGGCCTGGTAACAATGCGGAAGCGCTAGTTTCCCCATTTTGAAGTTACAGGGCCATTCATCATTAGGGGTCCGATAGGACCCCCCCGGTATTCAGCAAACTCCGAAAACTGAAAGTTTTCGGAGTTTGCTGCAGGAACAAGCGCCATCTTCAGACGGCGCTTGTTCCCGGATCCCTGCTCCTACCTATGGGAAGGAGTTCCGGGGATATGAAGAGAGATCCGAGCAGATCCCTCCGCTGCCTCCTCACTCCCTCCCGGCGGGGTCACGCATGCATTGCCGGGACAACAGGGAGCAGGCAAGTAATGGGAACAACTGCTTTTCGTTCAGCTGCTTTTCAGAGCAGTTGTCCCCTCACCGAAGCAATGATGAATTGCTCCGGTATCAGGCTTCCCCTGCTGCGAATTGGATACTAAAGGATACCTCGCAGCGAGTTCTAAACTTCATCATCGGAGAACATACGGCCTTCGATGATGAATAGGCCCCTGAGGAACCTATTCAGGGAAGGTCTCAAATAGAATCGCAAAATGCACTTGAAAAAAAGTCACATTCTGCGTCCAATTCAGTGTCATTCGCATACGCACTTTTTCAACTGCGGCTCCCTCCCTTTTCATCTACTGTAGCTTGGTCTGATGTATCTGGAATAGTATATGACCGGAGACGTGACGTCACTGTGAGTTCTAATAATCACTACGCACAATTAAGCACATTACAGCTAATTACTGTATAGTGCAGATAATAAGCCCCCAAGTTGCAGGGAAGCAGACGCACATATTATTATTATCATGTTTGTTATGTCAACACTTGAGACCAGGGGCGTTTTAAGAGAGGAGGGAGCCCATGTGCAGACTCCGTGCGGGTCCTCTCCTCTCTCTGGTGGTGCCACAGTGCAGTAGACTCAGGCTTAGTATCAGAATTTACTGTGCATGCGCGGATCTCCGCAGGAGTGTCGAGACCCCCGTCCGGGCCCAGGTGAAGGGGGCATGGACCAATCGAGAGAGGCATGGCCACGCCCCCTTGAGCTACAACAGAAAAAACACTTTTGCAGGGCCACTACGCGCTGGGGAGATCTGTGCTGTGAGCCCCTCAGCCTGGCGCAAAGCCAGAGGGGGGCGTGATCGGTGTGATTGCCCCCCCCCTCACAGGCATAGGAGACTGCTGCGAGCGGTCACTCACAGCATGTGCTGGGCTGCTGTGTGGGTGGGAGGAGGAGTGAGGGAGGGAGGGGGAGAGCGGCGCCAGACCCGTGCCCCCGCTGGGCCCCTCTAGCAAGCCCCGGGCCCAGGTAAATAGTATCCGCTCCCCTCCCCCTCTCGGCGCCCCTTGGTCTCCGGGAAAATGGCACCCATGCTGTTTTCCAGGGACAGCAGTACTGCACATGCGCATGTCACTGGGAAGTGATTTTTGCTGCTCTGCAGACTGCAGCGCTGACCCGGAGACTACAGACAGGTAAATATAAGACTATATGGATGCAGGGTGTGTGGTGAGGGGCCATGTGTTGATTGAACCCATTATAGATACGCTCTGCTTGAGACTATACAGTACACACAGATAACTACTCAGTTGGGGAAGGAGGATCCTGCACAGATTATTTATGTGACATGAATGAGCACTGCTGTGTAAAGGGACTTTTAAGGCACTGTTCCAGCAGTTTCACTGTGTTTGCATAAATGGGTGTGTTGTTAATAGTTACAACCAATCAGACACAATTGTCATAATCAGCCGTTTATCCGGTTAGTTTGCCATTTTTTGACACCCAGTTTGGGTTACATGCCCCCTTACTGTACTTTGGCCACGTCTTTATACCCACGGGCGCTGAGTAGGGGAGGAGCATGCACTAATTACCAAGTACCCAGGGCAGTGGCAAGGAGGAGGGTATGTGCGGGGGTGGGTGGGTGAGAGTGCGCACTAAGGAGTATGAGGTCGATTCAGACCCGGACGCTAAGCCGTGATCGCTCGCATCTGAAAGGGGCCGGGTATGCAAATGCCGCGATCGCACTGTCTGGTGCAAGGACGTCCTCTATGTTTTAGAGGGCGGCGGCAGAGTGATCGCATGCCGGTATAAAGACGCCCACTTTTCATTCTGAGCACACGTCATATCTAGGAAATGTGTGATTAATCAGAACCATCGAGAGCCATCGGGGCTGCACGCAGCGCTTGAGGTACACCCTTCCCCACTGCAAGCACTGCGATCACTGCAGGCTGTAATACAACCAAGTGGCGTGTACAATGACGCCTCCATGCTAATTATGCACACCCATAACACTCAGTTTTGATGCCAAGAAACGCCTGCGTTCGCAGCACCACTCCCCCGTTCACAAGCACCTTCCCCTGTCACCACCCACAAACTGCGCTATCTGTCACTCATAGTAGCGCTCAGTCTTTGTGCTACGAGCGCACGATTCCCGATCGCAGGGACTGGTTCGCGCACTTGCACTGCGATGCACACCATGCCTACCAACATTTGAGTCTCCGAGGTCGGGGCTCCCGAAAAAGGGGTGTTGCCTGTCCAAAAAAGGGCGTGGCCTAGCAGCACTCCCCCTTTTACATCACTAATGGGCGTTCCCAGCATCTCCGAGATGCTGGGCTGCCCACGGGATTCCTCCCCGCACTGTGAATAGATGCCGTGTGCATGGGCACAACATCTATTCTCTCTCTGCTCACCCGCTGCTATGCTATGCAGAGCAGCAGTGCGTGCTCCCCCCAACTTCCCCCCCACTGAAGGACACTGCGGCCCATGGGTGGGACAGCGGGACAGTCCCAAAAAAATGGGACTGTCCCGCTGAATGCGGGACAGTTGGGAGGTATGGCATACACATGCGCAGATGGGCGACAATCACCCATAGCGAGCGTCCGCGGCTTAGCGTCCGGGTCTGAATCAGGCTCTATGTCTCCCCCTAAATGTCTGGCTGATGTGAGTGGGGCTGATGTGATTGGCAGAAGTTGCAGCTGGAAAATGAAACTGCATTTATGTCTGACCCTGAATAAGGCTCAGAGCCTGTAATTATCCACTGCCCATAAACTGGGAACTGTCACTGTTGCTGTATCTATAAACATTTATCCCCAGTATCAAGTATTATTATTATTATTATTATTATTATTATTATTACATTTTATTTATAGGTGCCACAAGAGTTCCGCAGCGCCGTACATACAGTAAAGGGTACACAGAACATTACATTACAATACAGTAATCAAATTATAAACAGAGCACAAGTAACAATTAGTAACACAATTCTCCATACACAGTACAGCTCTGAAGGTGGAGGCTGTCATAGATGTGTTAGAGAAGAGGCTGTGAGACAGTGGGGAGGAGGACCCTGCTCCTAGGAGCTTACAATCTAGGGGAGAAGTTTCATAGACTCAGAAGTTCCTCCATTTCAAACGGCCGCTCTTACCGAGAGTGCGGTCCTTTGCGGTGATCATCATGCATCCCGCCCACGGCTTATTTATAAAAAGTAGTCTGAACTGATGTTTTGGCATAAAGAAAAGAACATAAATTGTTGTACAAGTGGATCTGGATGAACAGAGGGGCTGATTCAGACCCACTCGCGAGTGCAGGACGCTCACAAGCGGGTCGATGGTGCCGAATTGCGCATGCGCACGACGGAGGGAGCTCCATCGTGCACATGCGCGAGACCCGAATAACGACGGCCAAGCCGTTGTTATGGGTCTCGCACCAAAGGGGGCGTGCTGTCGATGGTGAGTGACCACCCACAGCTATATCGAGCGGCCAAAATGATGGTCGCGATGGTGAAGACCATCACGACCATCGGGCTTGCGACGAGACCCTGCAGTAGGGTCTCGCTGCCGCAAGTCAGGGAGTGCTTTTGGCTCTATCAGAGCCTCCGTCATGCGCATGCGCACTTGGGCACCATCGACCCGCTTGCGAGCGAGTCTGAATCAGGCCCAGAGTAACATATACTGTAGGACACCATCAGTATATAACACACACAAACCATATATAATATAATACGCTCTGTTTTCACAACGACTTCACACTTTGAGGTCAAATGACTTCTGCTGGATTTTGTGAAAACAAGAAGGTTACACGAGTGGTTTCCTGACCTCTCCGCTCTCTCACAATCAGTTTCCTCCACCGCTCACCTCAGCCAAACCTCAGTCTAAGCCCTGACACAGATCATGGGAATATTACAGAGTATTGAGGACCAAACATGATTTCGCTGACATGTGCACATTTATCAACCTTTAGTCTTGGCCCGGCCTGACACATAAACGTGATTTATCCAGGAGAGCCCTCTGAATGACATGCACAGAGCTGAACCTCTGCCGTCCACCCCACAATGCAGTATATACAGTATGCTGAGAAAAGCCAGGCCTGGGCTAATTACTACCGGGTGGCTTGTAAAATACACAGATTGGGAGAAATGTTATGATGCAGCATAGAGGAACGCAACTGCTTTACGCTGTATTGGCGTTACTGTAGCTGGCACCGAGGTCGTGCATGCCTAGTCCAAGAGAAGCATAAGTTTTGGGGAGTTCTCCCAGACTTACAGGACAGGGCACCATTCCACTGTATCCTCCCCAGTTACCTTGTGCTCCTGCCCATATTGGGGGGATGGTGGGAACTGCTGGAAATCAGACTTATTTCCTTTATCAATCGCTTCAACTGAAAATGATGAAGCTGGGTTGGGTATGAGTTGCCGGCAGTCGGGATACCGGCGGTCAGAATCCCGACGTCGGGATCCGACAGGTTTAACATACCGACACTTGTTGGTCGGTGTGCTAACCCTCCAACTCTCCTTACCCTAACCATCTGTTCCTGGTGCCTAACCCTAACCTCTCCCCCAGTGCCTGAACCTATCCCCCTTCCACGCACCCTAAACCTAACCCTCCTACCTTAGTGCCTAACCCCGCTCCTTAACCCTAACCATCCCCTAGTGTCGAACCCTAACCCCGCACCCTAACCATCCCCCTAGTGCCTAACCCAACACCCTAACCCTCCCCCTAATGCTTAACCCCACACCCTAACCGTCCCCCTAGTGCCTAACCCCGCACCCTTACCCTCCCATTAGTGCCTAACCCTAACTGTCCCCCTAGTGCCTAACCCTACACCCTAACCCTCCTCCCAGTGCTTAACCACGCACCCTAACCCTCCCCCTAGTGCCTAACCCCTCACCCTAACCCTCCCATTAGTGCCTAACCCTAACTGTCCCCCTAGTGCCTAACCCCACACCCTAACCCTCCCCCTAGTGCTTAATCCTGCACCCTAGCCCTCCCCCTAGTGCCTAACCCCTCACCCTAACCCTCCCATTAGTGCCTAACCCTAACTGTCCCCCTAGTGCCTAACCCCACACCCTAACCCTCCACCTAGTGCTTATCCCCGCACCCTAACCCTCCCCATAGTGCCTAACCCCTCCCCCTAGTGCCAAACGTCACACCCTAACCCTCCCGCTAGTGCTTAACCCCACACCCTAACCCTCCCCCTAGTGCCTTACCCAGCACCCTAACCCTCCCATTAGTGCCTAACTCTAACTGTCCCCCTAGTGCCTAACCCCACACCCTAACCCTCCCCTAGTGCTTAACCCCGCACCCTAACCCTCCACCTAGTGCCTAATACTGCACCCTAACCGCATACCCTAACCCTCCCCCTAGTGCCTAACCCCACACCCTAACCCTCCCCCTAGTGCCTAACCCTGCACCCTAACCCCACACCCTAACCCTCCCCCTAGTGCCTAACCCCACACCCTAACCCTTCCCCTACTGCCTAATCCTGCACCCTAACTGCATACCCTAACCCTCCCCCTAGTGCCTAACTCCACACCCTAACCCTCCCCCTAGTGCCTAACCCTGCACCCTAACCCCACACCCTAACCCTCCCCCTAGTGCCTAACCCTAACTCCGCACCCTAACCCTCCCCGTACTGCCTAATCCTGCACCCTAACCGCATACCCTAACCCTCCCCCTAGTGCCTAACCCCACACCCTAACCCTCCCCCTAGTGCCTAACCCTGCACCCTAACCCCACACCCTAACCCTCCCCCTAGTGCCTAACCCCACACCCTAACCCTTCCCCTACTGCCTAATCCTGCACCCTAACCGCATACCCTAACCCTCCCCCTAGTGCCTAACCCCACACCCTAACCCTTCCCCTACTGCCTAATCCTGCACCCTAACTGCATACCCTAACCCTCCCCCTAGTGCCTAACTCCACACCCTAACCCTGCCCCTAGTGCCTAACCCTGCACCCTAACCCCACACCCTAACCCTCCCCCTAGTGCCTAACCCCACACCCTAACCCTTCCCCTACTGCCTAATCCTGCACCCTAACAGCATACCCTAACCCTCCCCCTAGTGCCTAACCCCACACCGTAACCCTCCCCCTAGTGCCTAACCCTGCACCCTAACCCCACACCCTAACCCTCCCCCTAGTGCCTAACCCTAACTCCGCACCCTAACCCTCCCCCTAGTACCTAACTCCGCACCCGAACCCTCCCCCTAGTGCCTAACCCCACACCCTAACCCTCCCCCTAGTGCCTAACCCTGCTCCCTAACCCCACACCCGAACCCTCCCCCTAGTGCCTAACCCCACACCCTAACCCTCCCCCTAGTGCCTAACCCTAACTTCGCACCCTAACTCTCCCCCTAGAGCCAAACCCTAACCCCGCACCCTGACCCCCGATACTTACCTTCGGGAGGCCCCTAAGGACATGCCTGGCAGCAGGGTGCCCCGCCAATAGCTTGACATATGTCCTACTGGGGCAGCAACTGTGCCGCCTCCTTGTGCCATGGACACCGGAAACTGTCACACCATCCTCGCTATGACCTTGTTTATAGTATACAGTATAGAATACAGTATATAATTCCTAGCAAATACACAGGGTATATATATATATAGCAGGAGGTCAAATTATGAAGTATAAAATATAACTATACACTATAATAAAAAACCTCTAGCTTATATTAAAGTCTGTTATGGGGACAAGGACAAAAAGTCAGTCATCCCTGTGCAAGACGAGGTACGGCATGGATGTGCGATAAGGGACCTCTCGTTCCATCACACTTCTTCCTGGACTTACTAAATATAAGGGGTATAGGGCCTGATTCAGAGCCACTCGTAAGTGGCAGCTCGTTCGCTCCGAGCGATGTTTGCCCAACTGCGCATGCGTACGGATCGTTATACGCATGCGCAAACCAGTCAGTGCGGCCGAAATTCATGTCCTCGCAAAATAGCGAATGCCTGCTAATTTGAGTGACAGAATGAGGTGTATGTGGGTGGTAACAGGGGAAGGTGCTTGAAAACGGGGAGTGGAAATCCGATCGCAGGCGTGCTTAAAGGTCAAAACGGGCATTTTAAGGGAGAGCATAATTAATACAGCAGCGCCATTGACCACGTCACTTGTTTTTTTTTAACTCAGAACTGCTCACAAAATTGTGGTAGCGGACATGACGTAGGATGCGAGCGGACAGGGGGCGTAGTTTCCCAAAAAACGACCGCAAGTTTTGTTCGCTCGTTCAGACCTAGAGGCGTGAACAGACCGCAAACAGCGAACGGTTCATTTGAATAGCCACCCCTATTTTCTGGACGAGCGAGCGCAAATAGCGACCGGCTCTGAATCAGGCCCATAGATACTAAAGTGCGGGCTTTTAGAAGTGGAGATGTTACCCATCGCAACCAATCAGATTCTAGCTATTATCTTCTAGAAGGTGCTAGTTAAATGTTAAGTAGAATCTGATTGGTTGCTATGGGTAACATCTCCACTTCTAAAAACCTGGGCTTTAGTAAATATATCCCTAAGTATATTATTCCAGTTTGGCCATAAACAGACTATACTGACTGTGTTTGATTACTGAACAATCCCATTAAATAACTAAAAGTTGTTACACACACAGTAAATGCTTTATTGGTTATCAACAATGGTATTTACTATTTATTTATTGAAATTCCATGTGAAATGATTACTCCGTATGATCACTATGTCAGACATGGATTTGAGATGTGTTTTAAACTCATGCCCTTCATTAACCATATTCAGATCTGGACTTGTCTGTTGTCCATGTTTAGCTACAGATGGGAGCTGATCGCTACATTGTAATGGAAACTTGCCAGATTATTTTTTATCCTCAACGAAACAGTCTGTTCTAGATCAATGCCTCATCGTACAACATTAATGTCTGTTCTAGATCAATGCCTCACCGTACAACATTAATGTCTGTTCTAGATCAATGCCTCCTCGTACAACATTAATGTCTGTTCTAGATCAATGCCTCATCGTACAACATTAATGTCTGTTCTAGATCAATGCCTCATCGTACAACATTAATGTCTGTTCTAGATCAATGCCTCATCGTACAACATTAATGTCTGTTCTAGATCAATGCCTCCTCGTACAACATTAATGTCTGTTCTAGATCAATGCCTTATCGCACAACATTAATGTCTGTTCTAGATCAATGCCTCCTCATACAACATTAATGTCTGTTCTAGATCAATGCCTCATCGTACAACATTAATGTCTGGTCTAGATCAATGCCTCATCGTACAACATTAATGTCTGGTCTAGATCAATGCCTCATCGTACAACATTAATGTCTGGTCTAGATCAATGCCTCATCATACAACATTAATGTCTGGTCTAGATCAATGCCTCATCGTACAACATTAATGTCTGGTCTAGATCAATGCCTCATCGTACAACATTAATGTCTGGTCTAGATCAATGCCTCATCGTACAACATTAATGTCTGGTCTAGATCAATGCCTCATCGTAGAACATTAATGTCTGTTCCATTCGCCCTCGAAGAGAGAGGGACAGAGTGATTTTACTTGGCAGATATGGAAAACAGAACAGAGGGGATTATGTACAGTACAGTATGCTGGCGGCCAGGACCCACACGCTGTGTCTGCAGCATACAGTACTTACCTACTTTTCATTTTTCCTCCCGGGGCGGAGAAGCAGGTGGATGGCGATGGGGGCGGGGCCTGATGTTTCGCATCATTAAGCCCCATCTCTAACGGTAAATTGCACATATTTAAAGTACCAGCCAATCAGCTCCTAACAGTCAGCTCCTAACAGCTCCAATCAGTTCCTAACAGGAGCTGATTGGTCGATACTTTATCTCTCTCCCCTTTATTTCTATCCAAGGCTTAGTACATAGACCTCTATAGCGTCCATAGTCGCTGCCTTGGAACGGTCGCGATGGTTTCTACTTTGGCCAGGCTGCGTAAGCTGGGACTTACTCAGCCTGGCTGGTGGAAATCGACAGTCGGGTCCAGAAAGTCTGTGTTCAACAACGCAGGCCCTGGGCTCAGCACGCCTCCAAAACAGTGGTAACACGCTCCCATTTTGGAGAACGGTCCTTGTGCCCACCCCCCAAATGCTGCAGCATGTCAGTCATACTGCAGCTAAGCAGGGGGGGGGGCTGAGAACGCTCTGCATATGCACAGCCCCCCAGCAATGGGAGATGAATGCAAACGATCGGGTTTGTGCACATCTCTAAATCAGGCCCTTTGTTTATTGGGGGGCTCGCTGGTGGGTTAGGCAGCGATACCAGGTGCAGGATGTGCAGTGCACCCAAGCAGTGGCGTAACTAGGGCAGGGCGAGCGGGGTTCGTGCCCTGGGCGCCGTTGGACCACGGTACCGGCCCGCCCGCCCTAGATAGCCGTTGTAGCGCCGACCGCAATGAGTGCGGTCACTGCTACACATTTGCACAGGACCGGTGCTAGGCTTCCAGCGCCGGTCCTGTGCTGCACACCTGAGCCCGTTCCCTCCCCCTGAGCGCTTGCCCACTAGCGCCAGGAGGCGGTCTCAGGCTGTGCATAACACACGCATCGCCGCCAGCGCTGGCGGCGATGCGTGTGTTAAACAGCAGCCAATGAGAGTCTCATTGACTGCTGAGCTCCCACTGCAAGAGCCGGACTTCCGTCCGGCTCCTGCAGTGGGTAATGGGACTGACGTCATGACGTCATGACGTCAGTCCCATAATGCTGAGCGTGCCAGCCCGGGCGGACTGGAGGGCGGGAGCGGCATCGGCATCGCGGACAGGAGCAGCGTGGAATCAGGTAAGTATATTTTTATATATATTTATTTATTTTTAAACCTTACCTATCTGCACAACGGTGGAGGGGTTGGCTACTACTGGGGGGGACATCTACTGGGGGGGGACATCTACTGGGGGTGCCATTGGGAGGACCTCTACTGGGGGGGGCTACTCTACTGGGGACTACTACTTGGGGGGGGGACTACCACTGGGGGCATTCTAAAAGGGGCCTAGTATTACTAGAGGCACTGCACTCGGGGGACCACTAATGGGGGCAATAATAGGAAGGGCCACTCCGGAGACCACTGGATAGGGGGGGGTCACTACTGGGAGCCTGCATCAGGGGGACCACTACTGGGGGCACTATATAAGGGGCTTACTGCTAGGGGCACTGCGGGGACCACTACAGGGGGCACTAGATAGGGGGGATCACTACAGGGTGCCTGCATAAGGGGACCACTACTGGGAAAACTGCATGGGGGGGACTACTGCTGGGGGCACTATATAAAAGGGCACTGCATAAGGGGATACCGCTACTGGGCGCACTGCATTGTGGGGACTGCTACTGGGGGCACTGCATAGGGGGGAACACTACGTGGGGCACTGCATTTGGGGGGGCCACTACTGGGGGTACTGAGTAAGGGGAACTAATTGGGGGCTGTATAAGAGGGACCACTAGTGGGGATACTGTATAAGGGGCACTACTATGGGCCTGCATGAGAGGGACCACAACTGCATACTGGGGGTACTACTGGGGTTAAGGTGCATATGGATAGGAATGTTCAGTTTGAAAATAAAGGGGTGTGTCATGTTGACACGCCCCATTTTTAAGTGACCACGCCCAATTTTTTGCCGCGCGCGCATTCGGCGCGCGCACATGGGGGGGCCTCCCTTTTCAAATTTGCCCTGGGCTCCAAATACCCTAGTTACGCCACTGCACCCAAGCCCCTGGTGTGGACACTATGCACCAATTTCACTTAATTACCTATTACCTCCTGCCCGTCCCTCGCCATTATACCTTTGGTACCTTGTCGCCATAATCACTGCGTCTTTTTGTTCATTTCTACTTATCATTAGCAGCAAGGACCTAGCACCAGGGGCGAGCAATCACAACAGGTGTATCTGCAGGTGTTTTCCTCGCACTGACAGTCCAGCAATGATGTGGGTTCTTTCTTACTGTACGCTGGACCTGCCCTCTCCTTCCTCCGTTCTGCCTCTCTAAGCATAAAGAGCAGACGCGTGAGATGAGGCCGGCACGGCAGACGGATAAAGGTGTAAGCAGTTTTTGAGGCCATGGCGCTGATGCAGAGGTGGAGGCTGCTGTATCCACTTTTGCATCTGTCACCGGAGTCCCAGCTGTCATTATATGCAGATGCCTTTCTCAGCCATCCCCTGGTGTAGTAGCCTGTGTCTGAATGTGCAGCACTGAGACACCCACTGATTCTGCAACGCCGCCCGTGATTCGTGACGCCCACCATCGATGCACCATCCACACTTGCACAGGTGCAGCTTTTCCATCTGAAAGCATGCATCAAATCATTTTTTAAAATTGATTGATTGTGGGAGGTGTGGCCACCCACAATTAGGCCGCACACCCAAAAAGTATTGGGGTCCGTGCCGGCTCTCTATGAGCTTATGCACCTTTGCAAATAATAATTTAAATACATGATCATCGCCATTGCGTGCGGATTGAGTGCACCTGAATCAGGCCTCATGTGTGCTTGTACAGAATAGAGTATTTTGAGCAAAAACCCCATCAGCCCCTCAGCGTCTCTCATGAAGCTGCTTCGTTTGTATTAAGAGATAGAGAATTACATTAGCCAGCGCTTTCCTCTGCAGAAATGAGTTTTTTCTACCTTCCCTGCAGCCGAGATCTATACAAGGTAACGTGCCTGCCCTACTAACGAGGAACGGGGGGTCTCCTGAGTGTTCGAGGCCAGGAGGGGCCTGTGGGCGAGACAATGATACATATGTAATACTCAACTAAATCGATAGCCCTTAAAGAAGTGCTGAGCGCTGCCCCGGTACCTCCAGTAATCATGTTTACGGTGTCACAAAGTATCAGGACGTCAAATGGGCCTCATCCGGAATCATATCGCACATTCCCGTGTGACAAGACGCAGTGCACGTGGGAGGTTAGGGAAATAAAGTCTCCATATCTCCTGTGTACAAACTTGTGTATACTGTCTGCCGCAAGATGAAGATAAATCATGTAAGTAAATGGAAAATTATTCAATATGTGTGTGTGTGGGTACACATGAATTATGTATATATATTAGGGGTGTGCACCGGCCACTTTTCGTGTTTTGTGTTTTGGTTTTGGATCTGGATCTTTCTTCGTGTTTTGGATCTGGATTGGTTTTGCCAAAACCACCCTTCCGTGTTTTGGGTTCTGGGTTTTGTGTTTTGGATCTGTATTTTTTTAAAAAAAGCATAAAAACAGCTAAAATCATAGAATTTGTAGGTTTTTCTGCTCCTATGCTATTATTAACCTCAATAACCTTAATTTCCACTAATTTCCAGTCTATTCTGAACACCTCACACCTCACAATAGTGTTTTTATGTCCAAAAGGTTGCACCGAGGTAGCTGGATGACTATGCTAAGCGACACGAGTGGGCGGCACAAACACGTGACCCATCTAGGCGTGATACTGCAGTGGCAGACAGGATGGCAGTTTGAAAAACTAGGCCCCAAACTGTACATAATGCAAAGAAAAAAAAGAGGTGCAAGATGGAATTGTCCTTGGGCCTTCCCACCCACCCTTATGTTGTATAAACAGGACATGCACACTTTAACAAACCAATCATTTCAGCGCCAGGGTCTGCCACACAACTGTGGCTGAAATGATTGGTTCATTTGGGCCCCCACAAAACAAGCTGGCAATTAATCTGTCCCTGCACAAACTGGCTCTACGGAGGCAAGATGTCATCCTCATCCTCCTCATCCACCGATTCCTCACCCTCTTCAGTGTGTACATCCTCATCCTCACAAGGTATAAACTCGTCCTCACTTGAATCCACCACCACAGGTCCCTCTGTACGTTCTGGAGGCTGGTCTCCCTGGAAGAGCTGATAATTCATTTTGATGAACATCATCTTCTCCACATTCTGTGGAAGCAACCTCCTACGCCTTTCGCTGACAAGGTTCCCGGCTGCACTAAACACTCTTTAGGAGTACACACTGGAGGGGGGGGGCAACTCAGGTAAAATAGAGCCAGTTTGTACAGGGGCCTCCAAATTGCCTCTTTTTCCTGACAGTACAGGTATGGACTGTCTGACATGCCTACTTGGATGCTGTCACCGATGTAATCCTCCACCATTCTGTCAATGGTGACAGTATCATATGCAGTGACAGTAGACATGTTAGAAATTGTTGCCAGCTCCTTCAGTCAGGACCAGATGTCCAAACTTGGTCCTGCCTGCCCTGCATCACTGCCAGCGGGTTGCTTAGAATACCTTTTTTCCTGGCAGCCCCAGTTGCGGGAGAAAATGAAGAAGGAGCTGTTGACGTGTCACGTTCCGCTTCAGCTGACAGTGTGTTCACCAGCAGGTCTTTGCACCTCTGCAGGCTTGTGTCAGCCGGAAAGAGAGGCACCACATAGGCTTTAAACCTAGGATCGAGCACGGTGGCCAAAATGTAGTGGTCTGATTTCAACAGATTGACCACCCTGGAATCCTGGCAAAGCGAATGAAGGGCTTCATCCACAAGTCCCACATGCCGAGCGGAATCGCTCCGTCTTAGCTTCTCCTTCACTTTCTCCAGCTGCTTCTGAAAAAGCCTGATGAGGGGAATGACCTGACTCAAGCTGGCAGTGTCTGAACTGACTTCACGTGTGGCAAGTTCGAAGGGCTGGAGAACCTTGCACAACACGGAAATCATTCTCCACTGCGCTTGAGACAGGTGCATACCCCCTCCTTTGCCTATGTCATAGGTGGATGTATAGGCTTGAATGGCCATTTGCTGCTCCTCCATCCTCTGAAGCATATAGACTGTTGAGTTCCACCACGTCACAACCTCTTGCTTCAGGTGATGGCGGGGCAGGTTCAAGAGTGTTTGCTGGCGCTCCAGTCTTCGGCACGCAGTCGTTGAAGGGCGAAAGTGGCCAGAAATTTTTCGGGCCACCCAAAGCGTCTCCTGCACGCCCCTGTCGCTTTTCAGAAAATTCTGCACCACCAAGTTTATTGTGTGAGCAAAACATGGGACGTGCTGGAATTTGCCCAGATGTAATGCCCGCACAATATTGGTGGCGTTGTCAGATATCACAAATCCCCAGGAGAGTCTAAGTGGGGTAAGCCACTGGGCGATGATTTCCCTCAGTTTCTCTAAGAGGTTGTCGGCGTGTGCCTCTTACTGAAACCAGTGATACACAGCGTAGCCTGCCTTGGAACGAGCTGGCGTTTCTGAGATGCTGCGACTGGTGACGCTGCTGCTGTTGCTGCGTAAGGTGATACATCTACCCAGTGGGCTGTCACAGTCTTATAGTCCTTAGTCTGCCCTGTTCCACTTGTCCACATGTCCGTGGTTAAGTGGACATTGGGTACAACGGCATTTTTCAGGACACTGAGGACACTTTTTCTGACGTTTCTGTACAGTCTTGGTATCGCCTGCCTAGTGAAGTGGAATCTAGACGGGATTTGGAACCGGGGACACACTACCTCCATCAATTGTCTAAATCCCACTGCACTAATGGCGGATACCGGACGCACGTCTAACACCAACATAGCAGTCAAGGCCTCAGTTATACGTTTTGCTTCAGGATGACTGCTGTCGTACTTCATCCTCCTCGCTAAGGACTGTTGGAGGGTCAATTGTTTAGTAAAAGTAGTGGTGTTCCTACTTCCTCTCTGGGATGATGAACGACTCCCAGCAGCAGCAATAGCAGCAGCGGCAGAAGGAGGCGTAGCATTGCAGGATCCTCCGGAGGAATCCCGGATAGGAGAGTCAGTCATGCCAGTGACATGGCCTGCAGGACTACTTCCGATCCTCACTAAGGAGGAAATTGACGAGGAGGGAGTTGACGGTGTGGTTTGCAGGCGCTTGGATACAACAGGACAACGGGATTTAGGTGTCCCTGGACTGCTTACGGTCTTAGCCAAAGTTTCTGAACTTGACAGTAACTTATTATGAACGCGCTGCAGGTGCCGTATAAGGGAGGATGTTCCTAGGTGGTTAACGTCCCTACCCCTACTTATTCCACCTTTACATAAGGTACATATGGCAAGACAGTTGTTGTCCGGATTTGGATAGAAATATTGCCAGACCAAAGAGGTGGAATGTTTGGTCTTCTGCCCAGGCTTGACCGTGATGGGCTTTTTCATCCCACGGACAACAACTGTCTCCCCCGGAGCCTGATTTAAACAAACCACATCACCATCAGAATCCTCCTCGCCAACTTCCTCCTCAGCGCCAGCTACACCAGTATCCTCATCCTGTTGTACTTCAACAGTGACATCTTCAATTTGCATATCAGCAAGTGGACTGTGGGTGCTCTCTTCAGCACTTGCAGGGGGCGTGCAAATGGTGGAAAGAGCCACCTCTTCCAGTCCAGTGCTGGGAAGGTCAGGCATCGCAACCGCCACCACACTTGGACTCTCCTTGGGGATTTGTGATATCTTGTTAGAACGCACAGTTCTTCGCTGTGCTTTTGCCAGCTTAACTCGTTTAATTTTTTTAGTGGGAGGAGGGCTTCCATCTTCATGTGAAGCTGAACCACTAGTCATGAACATAGGGAAAGACCTTAGCCGTTCCTTGCCACTCTGTGTCATAAATGGCATATTGGCAACTTTACGTTTCTCTTCAGATGATTTAAATGTTTTTTTTAAGGTCATTTTCCTGAACTTTGTCATTTGGGATTGTATGTGGCTTCTACTATGACATTGGGCATCGGCCTTGGCAGACGACGTTGATGGCATGTTATCGTCTATGTCATGACTAGTGGCAGCAGCTTCAGCACTAAGAGGAAGTGGTTCTTGATCTTTCTCTATTTTATTTTTATCAGAGAAAGTTTGGTCCTCCATTTATGTTATATCGATTTGATATATACGTGCGGCTAAGGCGCACACAAACACAGAAAATATTTTTTTAATTTTGCTGGAGAGTAGTGCACTTTGTGGGTTACACCACCCTTTAAGAAATGAGCCAGCCGGCTCTTTGCTTATGGGACACAGGCGCACGCTTGGCGCTGCTCCTTTGTTGATGCACGTGCGGCTACTGCGCACACAATTCACAAACACAGAAAAAATATTTTGTTATTTGGTTTGGAGTGTACTTTGGGGGTTACAGCACCCTTTAACGGTCAAGCCAGCCGGCCCTTTACTTATGACACAGGCGCACGCTTGGCACTACTTTGTTGATGCACGTGCGGCTACTGCGCACACAATTCACAAACACAGAAAATCTTTTTTTTTTTGGTTTGGACTGGAGTGTACTTTGAGGGTTACAGCACCCTTTAACGGTCAAGCCAGCCGGCCCTTTAATTATGACACAGGCGCACGCATGGCACTACTTTGTTGATGCACGTGCACCTACTGCGCACACAATTCACAAACACAGAAAATATTTTTTTTTTTGGTTTGGACTGGAGTGTACTTTGGGGGTTACAGCACCCTTTAACGGTCAAGCCAGCCGGCCCTTTACTTATGACACAGGCGCACGCTTGGCACAACTTTGTTGATGCACGTGAGGCTACTGCGCACACAATTCACAAACACAGAAAATCATTTATTTTTTGGTTTGGACTGGAGTGTACTTTGGGGGTTACAGCACCCTTTAACGGTCAAGCCAGCTGGCCCTTTACTTATGACACAGGCGCACGCTTGGCACTACTTTGTTGATGCACGTGCGGCTACTGCGCACACAATTCACAAACACAGAAAATCATTTTTTTTTTGGTTTGGACTGGAGTGTACTTTGGGGGTTACAGCACCCTTTAACGGTCAAGCCAGCCGGCCCTTTACTTATGACACAGGCGGTCGCATGGCACTACTTTGTTGATGCACGTGCGGCTACTGCGCACACAATTCACAAACACAGAAAAAATATTTTGTTATTTGGTTTGGAGTGTACTTTGGGGGTTACAGCATCGTTTAACATTCAAGCCAGCCGGCCCTTTACTTATGACACAGGCGCACGCTTGGCACTACTTTGTTGATGCACGTGCGGCTACTGCGCACACAATTCACAAACACAGAAAATAATTTTTTTTTTGGTTTGGACTGGAGTGTACTTTGGGGGTTACAGCACCCTTTAATGGTCAAGCCAGCCGGCCCTTTACTTATGACACAGGCGCACGCATGGCACTACTTTGTTGATGCACGTGCGGCTACTGCGCACACAATTCACAAACAAAGAAAATATATATTTTTTGGTTTGGAGTGTACTTTGGGGGTTACAGCACCCTTTAATGGTCAAGCCAGCCGGCCCTTTACTTATGACACCGGAGCACGCTTGGCACTACTTTGTTGATGCACGTGCGGCTACTGCGCACACAATTCACAAACACAGAAAAAAAATTTTGTTATTTGGTTTGGAGTGTACTTTGGGGGTTACAGCACCCTTTAACGGTCAAGCCAGCCGGCCCTTTACTTATGACACAGGCGCACGCTTGGCAATACTTTGTTGATGCACGTGCACCTACTGCGCACACAATTCACAAACACAGAAAAAATATTTTGTTATTTGGTTAGGAGTGTACTTTGGGGGTTACAGCACCCTTTAACGGTCAAGCCAGCCGGCCCTTTACTTATGACACAGGCGCACGCTTGGCACTACGTTGTTGATGCACGTGCGGCTACTGCGCACACAATTCACAAACACAGAAAATATTTTTTTTTTGGTTTGGACTGGAGTGTACTTTGAGGGTTACAGCACCCTTTAACGGTCAAGCCAGCTGGCCCTTTAATTATGACACAGGCGCACGCTTGGCACTACTTTGTTGATGCACGTGCACCTACTGTGCACACAATTCACAAACACAGAAAATCATTTTTTTTTGGTTTGGACTGGAGTGTACTTTGGGGGTTACAGCACCCTTTAACGGTCAAGCCAGCCGGCCCTTTACTTATGACACAGGCGCACGCTTGGCACTACTTTGTTGATGCACGTGCGGCTACTGCGCACACAATTCACAAACACAGAAAATCATTTTTTTTTTTGGTTTGGACTGGAGTGTACTTTGGGGGTTACAGCACCCTTTAACGGTCAAGCCAGCTGGCCCTTTACTTATGACACAGGCGTACGCTTGGCACTACTTTGTTGATGCACGTGCGGCTACTGCGCACACAATTCACAAACACAGAAAAAATATTTTGTTATTTGGTTTGGAGTGTACTTTGGGGGTTACAGCTTCGTTTAACGGTCAAGCCAGCCGGCCCTTTACTTATGACACAGGCGCACGCTTGGCACTACTTTGGTGATGCACGTGCGGCTACTGCGCACACAATTCACAAACACAGAAAATCATTTTTTTTTTGGTTTAGACTGGAGTGTACTTTGGGGGTTACAGCACCCTTTAACGGTCAAGCCAGCTGGCCCTTTACTTATGACACAGGCGCACGCTTGGCACTACTATGTTGATGCACGTGCGGCTACTGCGCACACAATTCACAAACACAGAAAAAATATTTTGTTATTTGGTTTGGAGTGTACTTTGGGGGTTACAGCTTCGTTTACCGGTCAAGCCAGCCGGCCCTTTACTTATGACACAGGCGCACGCTTGGCACTACTTTGTTGATGCACGTGTGGCTACTGCGCACACAATTCACAAACACAGAAAAAATATTTTGTTATTTGGTTTGGAGTGTACTTTGGGGGTTACAGCTTCGTTTAACGGTCAAGCCAGCCGGCCCTTTACTTATGACACAGGCGCACGCTTGGCACTACTTTGTTGATGCACGTGCGGCTACTGCGCACACAATTCACAAACACAGAAAATAAATTTTTTTTTGGTTTGGACTGGAGTGTACTTTGGGGGTTACAGCACCCTCTAACGGTCAAGCCAGCCGGCCCTTTACTTATGACACAGGCGCACGCATGGCACTACTTTGTTGATGCACGTGTGGCTACTGCGCACACAATTCACAAACACAGAAAATATATATTTTTTGGTTTGGAGTGTACTTTGGGGGTTACAGCACCCTTTAACGGTCAAGCCAGCCAGCCCTTTACTTATGACACAGGAGCACGCTTGGCACTACTTTGTTGATGCACGTGCGGCTACTGCGCACACAATTCACAAACACAGAAAAAAAATTGTGTTATTTGGTTTGGAGTGTACTTTGGGGGTTACAGCATCCTTTAACGGTCAAGCCAGCCGGCCCTTTACTTATGACACAGGCGCACGCTTGGCACTACTTTGTTGATGCACGTGCGGCTACTGCGCACACAATTCACAAACACAGAAAATAATTTATTTTTTGATTTGGACTGGAGAGTACTTTGGGGGTTTCAGCAACCTTTAACGGTCAAGCCAGCCGGCCCTTTACTTATGACACAGGCGCACGCTTGGCACTGCTTTGTTCATGCACGTGCGGCTACAGCGCACACAATTCACAAACACAGAAAATCATTTTTTTTTTGGTTTGGACTGGAGTGTACTTTGGGGGTTACAGCACCCTTTAACGGTTAAGCCAGCCGGCCCTTTACTTATGACACAGGCGCACGCTTGGCACTACTTTGTTGATGCACGTGCGGCTACTGCGCACACAATTCACAAACACAGAAAATCATTTTTTTTTTGGTTTGGACAGGAGTGTACTTTGGGGGTTACAGCACCCTTTAATGGTCAAGCCAGCCGGCCCTTTACTTATGACACAGGCGCACGCATGGCACTACTTTGTTGATGCACGTGCGGCTACTGCGCACACAATTCACAAACACAGAAAATATATATTTTTTGGTTTGGAGTGTACTTTGGGGGTTACAGCACCCTTTAACGGTCAAGCCAGCCGGCCCTTTACTTATGACACAGGAGCACGCTTGGCACTACTTTGTTGATGCATGTGCGGCTACTGCGCACACAATTCACAAACACAGAAAAAATTTTTTGTTATTTGGTTTGGAGTTTACTTTGGGGGTTACAGCACCCTTTAACGGTCAAGCCAGCTGGCCCTTTACTTATGACACAGGCGCACGCTTGGCACTACTTTGTTGATGCACGTGCGGCTACTGCGCACACAATTCACAAACACAGAAAATATGTTTTTTTTGGTTTGGACTGGAGTGTACTTTGAGGGTTACAGCACCCTTTAATGGTCAAGCCAGCCGGCGCTTTAATTATGACACAGGCGCACGCTTGGCACTACTTTGTTGATGCACGTGCACCTACTGCGCACACAATTCACAAACACAGAAAATCATTTTTTTTTGGTTTGGACTGGAGAGTACTTTGGGGGTTACAGCACCCTTTAACGGTCAAGCCAGCCGGCCCTTTACTTATGACACAGGCGCACGCTTGGCACTACTTTGTTGATGCACGTGCGGCTACTGCGCACACAATTCACAAACACAGAAAATCATTTTTTTTTTGGTTTGGACTGGAGTGTACTTTGGGGGTTACAGCACCCTTTAACGGTCAAGCCAGCTGGCCCTTTACTTATGACACAGGCGCACGCTTGGCACTACTTTGTTGATGCACGTGCGGCTACTGCGCACACAATTCACAAACACAGAAAATCATTTTTTTTTTGGTTTGGACTGGAGTGTACTTTGGGGGTTACAGCACCCTTTAACGGTCAAGCCAGCCGGCCCTTTACTTATGACACAGGCGCACGCATGGCACTACTTTGTTGATGCACGTGCGGCTACTGCGCACACAATTCACAAACAAAGAAAATATATATTTTTTGGTTTGGAGTGTACTTTGGGGGTTACAGCACCCTTTAATGGTCAAGCCAGCCGGCCCTTTACTTATGACACAGGAGCACGCTTGGCACTACTTTGTTGATGCACGTGCGGCTACTGCGCACACAATTCACAAACACAGAAAAAAAATTTTGTTATTTGGTTTGGAGTGTACTTTGGGGGTTACAGCACCCTTTAACGGTCAAGCCAGCCGGCCCTTTACTTATGACACAGGCGCACGCTTGGCACTACTTTGTTGATGCAAGTGCGGCTACTGCGCACACAATTCACAAACACAGAAAATCATTTTTTTTTTGGTTTGGACTGGAGTGTACTTTGAGGGTTACAGCACCCTTTAACGGTCAAGCCAGCCGGCCCTTTACTTATGACACAGGCGCACGCTTGGCACTATTTTGTTGATGCACGTGCGGCTACTGCGCACACAATTCACAAACACAGAAAATCATTTTTTTTTTGGTTTGGACTGGAGTGTACTTTGGGGGTTACAGCACCCTTTAACGGTCAAGCCAGCCGGCCCTTTACTTATGACACAGGCGCACGCTTGGCACAACTTTGTTGATGCACGTGAGGCTACTGCGCACACAATTCACAAACACAGAAAATCATTTATTTTTTGGTTTGGACTGGAGTGTACTTTGGGGGTTACAGCACCCTTTAACGGTCAAGCCAGCTGGCCCTTTACTTATGACACAGGCGCACGCTTGGCACTACTTTGTTGATGCACGTGCGGCTACTGCGCACACAATTCACAAACACAGAAAATCATTTTTTTTTTGGTTTGGACTGGAGTGTACTTTGGGGGTTACAGCACCCTTTAACGGTCAAGCCAGCCGGCCCTTTACTTATGACACAGGCGGTCGCATGGCACTACTTTGTTGATGCACGTGCGGCTACTGCGCACACAATTCACAAACACAGAAAAAATATTTTGTTATTTGGTTTGGAGTGTACTTTGAGGGTTACAGCATCGTTTAACAGTCAAGCCAGCCGGCCCTTTACTTATGACACAGGCGCACGCTTGGCACTACTTTGTTGATGCACGTGCGGCTACTGCGCACACAATTCACAAACACAGAAAATAATTTTTTTTTTGGTTTGGACTGGAGTGTACTTTGGGGGTTACAGCACCCTTTAATGGTCAAGCCAGCCGGCCCTTTACTTATGACACAGGCGCACGCATGGCACTACTTTGTTGATGCACGTGCGGCTACTGCGCACACAATTCACAAACACAGAAAAAATATTTTGTTATTTGGTTTGGAGTGTACTTTGGGGGTTACAGCTTCGTTTAACGGTCAAGCCAGCCGGCCCTTTACTTATGACACAGGCGCACGCTTGGCACTACTTTGTTGATGCACGTGCGGCTACTGCGCACACAATTCACAAACACAGAAAATCATTTTTTTTTTGGTTTGGACTGGAGTGTACTTTGGGGGTTACAGCACCCTTTAATGGTCAAGCCAGCTGGCCCTTTACTTATGACACAGGCGCACGCTTGGCACTACTATGTTGATGCACGTGCGGCTACTGCGCACACAATTCACAAACACAGAAAAAATATTTTGTTATTTGGTTTGGAGTGTACTTTGGGGGTTACAGCTTCGTTTAACGGTCAAGCCAGCCGGCCCTTTACTTATGACACAGGCGCACGCTTGGCACTACTTTGTTGATGCACGTGCGGCTACTGCGCACACAATTCACAAACACAGAAAATAATTTTTTTTTTGGTTTGGACTGGAGTGTACTTTGGGGGTTACAGCACCCTTTAACGGTCAAGCCAGCCGGCCCTTTACTTATGACACAGGCGCACGCATGGCACTACTTTGTTGATGCACGTGTGGCTACTGCGCACACAATTCACAAACACAGAAAAAATATTTTGTTATTTGGTTTGGAGTGTACTTTGGGGGTTACAGCTTCGTTTAACGGTCAAGCCAGCCGGCCCTTTACTTATGACACAGGCGCACGCTTGGCACTACTTTGTTGATGCACGTGCGGCTACTGCGCACACAATTCACAAACACAGAAAATAATTTTTTTTTTGGTTTGGACTGGAGTGTACTTTGGGGGTTACAGCACCCTCTAACGGTCAAGCCAGCCGGCCCTTTACTTATGACACAGGCGCACGCATGGCACTACTTTGTTGATGCACGTGTGGCTACTGCGCACACAATTCACAAACACAGAAAATATATATTTTTTGGTTTGGAGTGTACTTTGGGGGTTACAGCACCCTTTAACGGTCAAGCCAGCCAGCCCTTTACTTATGACACAGGAGCACGCTTGGCACTACTTTGTTGATGCACGTGCGGCTACTGCGCACACAATTCACAAACACAGAAAAAAAATTTTGTTATTTGGTTTGGAGTGTACTTTGGGGGTTACAGCATCCTTTAACGGTCAAGCCAGCCGGCCCTTTACTTATGACACAGGCGCACGCTTGGCACTACTTTGTTGATGCACGTGCGGCTACTGCGCACACAATTCACAAACACAGAAAATAATTTATTTTTTGATTTGGACTGGAGAGTACTTTGGGGGTTTCAGCAACCTTTAACGGTCAAGCCAGCCAGCCCTTTACTTATGACACAGGCGCACGCTTAGCACTGCTTTGTTCATGCACGTGCGGCTACAGCGCACACAATTCACAAACACAGAAAATCATTTTTTTTTTGGTTTGGACTGGAGTGTACTTTGGGGGTTACAGCACCCTTTAACGGTTAAGCCAGCCGGCCCTTTACTTATGACACAGGCGCACGCTTGGCACTACTTTGTTGATGCACGTGCGGCTACTGCGCACACAATTCACAAACACAGAAAATCATTTTTTTTTTGGTTTGGACAGGAGTGTACTTTGGGGGTTACAGCACCCTTTAATGGTCAAGCCAGCCGGCCCTTTACTTATGACACAGGCGCATGCATGGCACTACTTTGTTGATGCACGTGCGGCTACTGCGCACACAATTCACAAACACAGAAAATATATATTTTTTGGTTTGGAGTGTACTTTGGGGGTTACAGCACCCTTTAACGGTCAAGCCAGCCGGCCCTTTACTTATGACACAGGAGCACGCTTGGCACTACTTTGTTGATGCATGTGCGGCTACTGCGCACACAATTCACAAACACAGAAAATTTTTTTTGTTATTTGGTTTGGAGTTTACTTTGGGGGTTACAGCACCCTTTAACGGTCAAGCCAGCTGGCCCTTTACTTATGACACAGGCGCACGCTTGGCACTACTTTGTTGATGCACGTGCACCTACTGCGCACACAATTCACAAACACAGAAAATATGTTTTTTTTGGTTTGGACTGGAGTGTACTTTGAGGGTTACAGCACCCTTTAATGGTCAAGCCAGCCGGCCCTTTAATTATGACACAGGCGCACGCTTGGCACTACTTTGTTGATGCACGTGCACCTACTGCGCACACAATTCACAAACACAGAAAATCATTTTTTTTTGGTTTGGACTGGAGTGTACTTTGGGGGTTACAGCACCCTTTAACGGTCAAGCCAGCCGGCCCTTTACTTATGACACAGGCGCACGCTTGGCACTACTTTGTTGATGCACGTGCGGCTACTGCGCACACAATTCACAAACACAGAAAATCATTTTTTTTTTGGTTTGGACTGGAGTGTACTTTGGGGGTTACAGCACCCTTTAAAGGTCAAGCCAGCTGGCCCTTTACTTATGACACAGGCGCACGCTTGGCACTACTTTGTTGATGCACGTGCGGCTACTGCGCACACAATTCACAAACACAGAAAATCATTTTTTTTTTGGTTTGGACAGGTGTGTACTTTGGGGGTTACAGCACCCTTTAATGGTCAAGCCAGCCGGCCCTTTACTTATGACACAGGCGCACGCATGGCACTACTTTGTTGATGCACGTGCGGCTACTGCGCACACAATTCACAAACACAGAAAATATATATTTTTTGGTTTGGAGTGTACTTTGGGGGTTACAGCACCCTTTAACGGTCAAGCCAGCCGGCCCTTTACTTATGACACAGGAGCACGCTTGGCACTACTTTGTTGATGCACGTGCGGCTACTGCGCACACAATTCACAAACACAGAAAAAAAAATTTGTTATTTGGTTTGGAGTGTACTTTAGGGGTTACAGCACCCTTTAACGGTCAAGCCAGCTGGCCCTTTACTTATGACACAGGCGCACGCGTGGCACTACTTTGTTGATGCACGTGCGGCTACTGCGCACACTATTCACAAACACAGAAATAATTTTTTTTTTGGTTTGGACTGGAGTGTACTTTGGGGGTTACAGCACCCTTTAATGGTCAAGCCAGCCGGCCCTTTACTTATGACACAGGCGCACGCATGGCACTACTTTGTTGATGCACGTGCGGCTACTGCGCACACAATTCACAAACAAAGAAAATATATATTTTTTGGTTTGGAGTGTACTTTGGGGGTTACAGCACCCTTTAATGGTCAAGCAAGCCGGCCCTTTACTTATGACACAGGAGCACGCTTGGCACTACTTTGTTGATGCACGTGCGGCTACTGCGCACACAATTCACAAACACAGAAAAAAAATTTTGTTATTTGGTTTGGAGTGTACTTTGGGGGTTACAGCACCCTTTAACGGTCAAGCCATCCGGCCCTTTACTTATGACACAGGCGCACGCTTGGCACTACTTTGTTGATGCAAGTGCGGCTACTGCGCACACAATTCACAAACACAGAAAATCATTTTTTTTTTGGTTTGGACTGGAGTGTACTTTGAGGGTTACAGCACCCTTTAACGGTCAAGCCAGCTGGCCCTTTAATTATGACACAGGCGCACGTTTGGCACTACTTTGTTGATGCACGTGCACCTACTGCGCACACAATTCACAAACACAGAAAATCAATTTTTTTTTGGTTTGGACTGGAGTGTACTTTGGGGGTTACAGCACCCTTTAACGGTCAAGCCAGCCGGCCCTTTACTTATGACACAGGCGCACGCTTGGCACTATTTTGTTGATGCACGTGCGGCTACTGCGCACACAATTCACAAACACAGATAATCATTTATTTTTTGGTTTGGACTGGAGTGTACTTTGGGGGTTACAGCACCCTTTAACGGTCAAGCCAGCTGGCCCTTTACTTATGACACAGGCGCACGCTTGGCACTACTTTGTTGATGCACGTGCGGCTACTGCGCACACAATTCACAAACACAGAAAATCATTTTTTTTTGGTTTGGACTGGAGTGTACTTTGGGGGTTACAGCACCCTTTAACGGTCAAGCCAGCCGGCCCTTTACTTATGACACAGGCGGTCGCATGGCACTACTTTGTTGATGCACGTGCGGCTACTGCGCACACAATTCACAAACACAGAAAAAATATTTTGTTATTTGGTTTGGAGTGTACTTTGGGGGTTACAGCATCGTTTAACAGTCAAGCCAGCCGGCCCTTTACTTATGACACAGGCGCACGCTTGGCACTACTTTGTTGATGCACGTGCGGCTACTGCGCACACAATTCACAAACACAGAAAATAATTTTTTTTTTGGTTTGGACTGGAGTGTACTTTGGGGGTTACAGCACCCTTTAATGGTCAAGCCAGCCGGCCCTTTACTTATGACACAGGCGCACGCATGGCACTACTTTGTTGATGCACGTGCGGCTACTGCGCACACAATTCACAAACAAAGAAAATATATATTTTTTGGTTTGGAGTGTACTTTGGGGGTTACAGCACCCTTTAATGGTCAAGCCAGCCGGCCCTTTACTTATGACACAGGAGCACGCTTGGCACTACTTTGTTGATGCACGTGCGGCTACTGCGCACACAATTCACAAACACAGAAAAAAAATTTTGTTATTTGGTTTGGAGTGTACTTTGGGGGTTACAGCACCCTTTAACGGTCAAGCCAGCCGGCCCTTTACTTATGACACAGGCGCACGCTTGGCACTACTTTGTTGATGCAAGTGCGGCTACTGCGCACACAATTCACAAACACAGAAAATCATTTTTTTTTTGGTTTGGACTGGAGTGTACTTTGAGAGTTACAGCAGCCTTTAACGGTCAAGCCAGCTGGCCCTTTAATTATGACACAGGCGCACGCTTGGCACTACTTTGTTGATGCACGTGCACCTACTGCGCACACAATTCACAAACACAGAAAATCATTTTTTTTTTGGTTTGGACTGGAGTGTACTTTGGGGGTTACAGCACCCTTTAATGGTCAAGCCAGCTGGCCCTTTACTTATGACACAGGCGCATGCTTGGCACTACTTTGTTGATGCACGTGCGGCTACTGCGCACACAATTCACAAACACAGAAAATAATTTTTTTTTTGGTTTGGACTGGAGTGTACTTTGGGGGTTACAGCACCCTTTAACGGTCAAGCCAGCAGGCCCTATACTTATGACACAGGCGCTCGCATGGCACTACTTTGTTGATGCACGTGCTGCTACTGCGCACACAATTCACAAACACAGAAAAAATATTTTGTTATTTGGTTTGGAGTGTACTTTGGGGGTTACAGCATCGTTTAACGGTCAAGCCAGCCGGCCCTTTACTTATGACACAGGCGCACGCTTGGCACTACTTTGTTGATGCACGTGCGGCTACTGCGCACACAATTCACAAACACAGAAAATAATATTTTTTTGGTTTGGACTGGAGTGTACTTTGGGGGTTACAGCACCCTTTAATGGTCAAGCCAGCCGGCCCTTTACTTATGACACAGGCGCACGCATGGCACTAATTTGTTGATGCACGTGCGGCTACTGCGCACACAATTCACAAACACAGAAAATATATATTTTTTGGTTTGGAGTGTACTTTGGGGGTTACAGCACCCTTTAACGGTCAAGCCAGCCGGCCCTTTACTTATGACACAGGAGCACGCTTGGCACTACTTTGTTGATGCACGTGCAGCTACTGCGCACACAATTCACAA
This sequence comes from Taudactylus pleione, assembly GCA_031769625.1. NCBI lineage: Eukaryota > Metazoa > Chordata > Amphibia > Anura > Myobatrachidae > Taudactylus > Taudactylus pleione. The sequence continues at coordinate 960,673 of JAUIMM010000556.1, forward strand.
ACACAGAAAAAAAAATTTGTTATTTGGTTTGGAGTGTACTTTGGGGGTTACAGCACCCTTTAACGGTCAAGCCAGCTGGCCCTTTACTTATGACACAGGCGCACGCTTGGCACTAATTTGTTGATGCACATGCGGCTACTGCGCACACAATTCACAAACACAGAAAATATTTTTTTTTTTGGTTTGCACTGGAGTGTACTTTGGGGGTTACAGCACCCTTTAACGGTCAAGCCAGCCGGCCCTTTAATTATGACACAGGCGCACGCTTGGCACTACTTTGTTGATGCACGTGCACATACTGCGCACACAATTCACAAACACAGAAAATAATTTTTTTTTTGTTTGGACTGGAGTGTACTTTGGGGGTTACAGCACCCTTTAACGGTCAAGCCAGCCGGCCCTTTACTTATGACACAGGCGCACGCTTGGCACTGCTTTGTTGATGCACGTGCTGCTACTGCGCACACAATTCACAAACACAGAAAATCATTTTTTTTTTGGTTTGGACTGGAGTGTACTTTGAGGGTTACAGCACCCTTTAACGGTCAAGCCAGCTGGCCCTTTACTTATGACACAGGCGCACGCTTGGCACTACTTTGTTGATGCACGTGCGGCTACTGCGCACACAATTCACAAACACAGAAAATATATATTTTTTGGTTTGGAGTGTACTTTGGGGGTTACAGCACCCTTTAACGGTCAAGCCAGCCGGCCCTTTACTTATGACACAGGAGCACGCTTGGCACTACTTTGTTGATGCCCGTGCGGCTACTGCGCACACAATTCACAAACACAGAAAAAAAATTTTGTTATTTGGTTTGGAGTGTACTTTGGGGGTTACAGCACCCTTTAACGGTCAAGCCAGCTGGCCCTTTACTTATGACACAGGCGCACGCTTGGCACTACTTTGTTGATGCACGTGCGGCTACTGCGCACACAATTCACAAACACAGAAAATAATTTTTTTTTTGGTTTGGACTGGAGTGTACTTTGGGGGTTACAGCACCCTTTAACGGTCAAGCCAGCCGGCCCTTTAATTATGACACAGGCGCACGCTTGGCACTACTTTGTTGATGCACGTGCACCTACTGCGCACACAATTCACAAACACAGAAAATAATTTTTTTTTTGGTTTGGACTGGAGTGTACTTTGGGGATTACAGCACCCTTTAATGGTCAAGCCAACCGGCCCTTTACTTATGACACAGGCGCACGCTTGGCACTACTTTGTTGATGCACGTGCGGCTACTGCGCACACAATTCACAAACACAGAAAATCATTTTTTTTTTTGGTTTGGACTGGAGTGTACTTTGGGGGTTACAGCACCCTTTAATGGTCAAGCCAGCCGGCCCTTTACTTATGACACAGGCGCACGCATGGCACTACTTTGTTGATGCACGTGCGGCTACTGCGCACACAATTCACAAACACAGAAAATATATATTTTTTGGTTTGGAGTGTACTTTGGGGGTTACAGCACCCTTTAACGGTCAAGCCAGCCGGCCCTTTACTTATGACACAGGAGCACGCTTGGCACTACTTTGTTGATGCACGTGCGGCTACTGCGCACACAATTCACAAACACAGAAAATCATTTTTTTTTTGGTTTGGACAGGAGTGTACTTTGGGGGTTACAGCACCTTTTAATGGTCAAGCCAGCCGGCCCTTTACTTATGACACAGGTGCACGCTTGGCACTACTTTGTTGATGCACGTGCGCCTACTGCGCTCACAATTCACAAACACAGAAAAAATATTTTGTTATTTGGTTAGGAGTGTACTTTGGGGGTTACAGCACCCTTTAACGGTCAAGCCAGCCGGCCCTTTACTTATGACACAGGCGCACGCTTGGCACTACTTTGTTGATGCACGTGCGGCTACTGCGCACACAATTCACAAACACAGAAAATAATTTTTTTTTTGGTTCGGACTGGAGTGTACTTTGGGGGTTACAGCACCCTTTAAAGGTCAAGCCATCCGGCCCTTTACTTATGACACAGGCGCACGCTTGGCAATACTTTGTTGATGCACGTGCACCTACTGCGCACACAATTCACAAACACAGAAAAAATATTTTGTTATTTGGTTAGGAGTGTACTTTGGGGGTTACAGCACCCTTTAACGGTCAAGCCAGCCGGCCCTTTACTTATGACACAGGCGCACGCTTGGCACTACGTTGTTGATGCACGTGCGGCTACTGCGCACACAATTCACAAACACAGAAAATATTTTTTTTTTGGTTTGGACTGGAGTGTACTTTGAGTGTTACAGCACCCTTTAACGGTCAAGCCAGCTGGCCCTTTAATTATGACACAGGCGCACGCTTGGCACTACTTTGTTGATGCACGTGCACCTACTGCGCACACAATTCACAAACACAGAAAATCATTTTTTTTTGGTTTGGACTGGAGTGTACTTTGGGGGTTACAGCACCCTTTAACGGTCAAGCCAGCCGGCCCTTTACTTATGACACAGGCGCACGCTTGGCACTACTTTGTTGATGCACGTGCACCTACTGCGCACACAATTCACAAACACAGAAAATCATTTTTTTTTTGGTTTGGACTGGAGTGTACATTGGGGGTTACAGCACCCTTTAACGGTCAAGCCAGCTGGCCCTTTACTTATGACACAGGCGCACGCTTGGCACTACTTTGTTGATGCACGTGCGGCTACTGCGCACACAATTCACAAACATAGAAAAAATATTTTGTTATTTGGTTTGGAGTGTACTTTGGGGGTTACAGCTTCGTTTAACGGTCAAGCCAGCCGGCCCTTTACTTATGACACAGGCGCACGCTTGGCACTACTTTGTTGATGCACGTGCGGCTACTGCGCACACAATTCACAAACACAGAAAATCATTTTTTTTTTGGTTTGGACTGGAGTGTACTTTGGGGGTTACAGCACCCTTTAACGGTCAAGCCAGCTGGCCCTTTACTTATGACACAGGCGCACGCTTGGCACTACTTTGTTGATGCACGTGCGGCTACTGCGCACACAATTCACAAACACAGAAAAAATATTTTGTTATTTGGTTTGGAGTGTACTTTGGGGGTTACAGCTTCGTTTAATGGTCAAGCCAGCCGGCCCTTTACTTATGACACAGGCGCACGCTTGGCACTACTTTGTTGATGCACGTGCGGCTACTGCGCACACAATTCACAAACACAGAAATAATTTTTTTTTGGTTTGGACTGGAGTGTACTTTGGGGGTTACAGCACCCTTTAACGGTCAAGCCAGCCTGCCCTTTACTTATGACACAGGAGCACGCTTGGCACTACTTTGTTGATGCACGTGTGGCTACTGCGCACACAATTCACAAACACAGAAAAAAAATTTTGTTATTTGGTTTGGAGTGTACTTTGGGGGTTACAGCACCCTTTAACGGTCAAGCCAGCCGGCCCTTTACTTATGACACAGGCGCACGCTTGGCACTACTTTGTTGATGCACGTGCGGCTACTGCGCACACAATTCACAAACACAGAAAATAATTTATTTTTTGATTTGGACTGGAGAGTACTTTGGGGGTTTCAGCAACCTTTAACAGTCAAGCCAGCCAGCCCTTTACTTATGACACAGGCGCACGCTTGGCACTGCTTTGTTCATGCACGTGCGGCTACAGCGCACACAATTCACAAACACAGAAAATCATTTTTTTTTTTGGTTTGGACTGGAGTGTACTTTGGGGGTTACAGCACCCTTTAACGGTTAAGCCAGCCGGCCCTTTACTTATGACACAGGCGCACGCTTGGCACTACTTTGTTGATGCACGTGCGGCTACTGCGCACACAATTCACAAACACAGAAAATCATTTTTTTTTGGTTTGGACAGGAGTGTACTTTGGGGGTTACAGCACCCTTTAATGGTCAAGCCAGCCGGCCCTTTACTTATGACACAGGCGCACGCATGGCACTACTTTGTTGATGCACGTGCGGCTACTGCGCACACAATTCACAAACACAGAAAATATATATTTTTTGGTTTGGAGTGTACTTTGGGGGTTACAGTACCCTTTAACAGTCAAGCCAGCCGGCCCTTTACTTATGACACAGGAGCACGCTTGGCACTACTTTGTTGATGCACGTGCGGCTACTGCGCACACAATTCACAAACACAGAAAAAAAATTTTGTTATTTGGTTTGGAGTGTACTTTAGGGGTTACAGCACCCTTTAACGGTCAAGCCAGCTGGCCCTTTACTTATGAAACAGGCGCACGCGTGGCACTACTTTGTTGATGCACGTGCGGCTACTGCGCACACTATTCACAAACACAGAAATAATTTTTTTTTGGTTTGGACTGGAGTGTACTTTGGGGGTTACAGCACCCTTTAACGGTCAAGCCAGCCGGCCCTTTACTTAATGACACAGGCGCACGCATGGCACTACTTTGTTGATGCACGTGCGGCTACTGCGCACCACAATTCACAAACAAAGAAAATATATATTTTTTGGTTTGGAGTGTACTTTGGGGGTTACAGCACCCTTTAATGGTCAAGCCAGCCGGCCCTTTACTTATGACACAGGAGCACGCTTGGCACTACTTTGTTGATGCACGTGCGGCTACTGCACACACAATTCACAAACACAGAAAAAAAATTTTGTTATTTGGTTTGGAGTGTACTTTGGGGGTTACAGCACCCTTTAACGGTCAAGCCAGCCGGCCCTTTACTTATGACACAGGCGCACGCTTGGCACTACTTTGTTGATGCAAGTGCGGCTACTGCGCACACAATTCACAAACACAGAAAATCATTTTTTTTTTGGTTTGGACTGGAGTGTACTTTGAGGGTTACAGCACCCTTTAATGGTCAAGCCAGCTGGCCCTTTAATTATGACACAGGCGCACGTTTGGCACTACTTTGTTGATGCACGTGCACCTACTGCGCACACAATTCACAAACACAGAAAATATATATTTTTTGGTTTGGAGTGTACTTTGGGGGTTACAGCACCCTTTAACGGTCAAGCCAGCCGGCCCTTTACTTATGACACAGGAGCACGCTTGGCACTACTTTGTTGATGCATGTGCGGCTACTGCGCACACAATTCACAAACACAGAAAAAAAATTTTGTTATTTGGTTTGGAGTTTACTTTGGGGGTTACAGCACCCTTTAACGGTCAAGCCAGCCGGCCCTTTAATTATGACACAGGCGCACGCTTGGCACTACTTTGTTGATGCACGTGCACCTACTGCGCACACAATTCACAAACACAGAAAATCATTTTTTTTTGGTTTGGACTGGAGTGTACTTTGGGGGTTACAGCACCCTTTAACGGTCAAGCCAGCCAGCCCTTTACTTATGACACAGGCGCACGCTTGGCACTACTTTGTTGATGCACGTGCGGCTACTGCGCACACAATTCACAAACACAGAAAATCATTTTTTTTTTGGTTTGGACTGGAGTGTACTTTGGGGGTTACAGCACCCTTTAACGGTCAAGCCAGCTGGCCCTTTACTTATGACACAGGCGCACGATTGGTACTACTTTGTTGATGCATGTGCGGCTACTGCGCACACAATTCACAAACACAGAAAATCATTTTTTTTTTTGGTTTGGACAGGTGTGTACTTTGGGTGTTACAGCACCCTTTAATGGTCAAGCCAGCCGGCCCTTTACTTATGACACAGGCGCACGCATGGCACTACTTTGTTGATGCACGTGCGGCTACTGCGCACACAATTCACAAACACAGAAAATATATATTTTTTGGTTTGGAGTGTACTTTGGGGGTTACAGCACCCTTTAACGGTCAAGCCAGCCGGCCCTTTACTTATGACACAGGAGCACGCTTGGCACTACTTTGTTGATGCACGTGCGGCTACTGCGCACACAATTCACAAACACAGAAAAAAAAATTTGTTATTTGGTTTGGAGTGTACTTTAGGGGTTACAGCACCCTTTAACGGTCAAGCCAGCTGGCCCTTTACTTATGACACAGGCGCACGCGTGGCACTAATTTGTTGATGCACGTGCGGCTACTGCGCACACTATTCACAAACACAGAAATAATTTTTTTTTTGGTTTGGACTGGAGTGTACTTTGGGGGTTACAGCACCCTTTAACGGTCAAGCCAGCCGGCCCTTTACTTATGACACAGGCGCACGCATGGCACTATTTTGTTGATGCACGTGCGGCTACTGCGCACACAATTCACAAACACAGAAAATATATATTTTTTGGTTTGGAGTGTACTTTGGGGGTTACAGCACCCTTTAACGGTCAAGCCAGCCGGCCCTTTACTTATGACACAGGAGCACGCTTGGCACTACTTTGTTGATGCACGTGCGGCTACTGCGCACACAATTCACAAACACAGAAAATCATTTTTTTTTTGGTTTGGACAGGAGTGTACTTTGGGGGTTACAGCACCCTTTAATGGTCAAGCCAGCCGGCCCTTTACTTATGACACAGGTGCACGCTTGGCACTACTTTGTTGATGCACGTGCACCTACTGCGCACACAATTCACAAACACAGAAAATAATTTTTTTTTTGGTTCGGACTGGAGTGTACTTTGGGGGTTACAGCACCCTTTAAAGGTCAAGCCAGCCGGCCCTTTACTTATGACACAGGCGCACGCTTGGCAATACTTTGTTGATGCACGTGCACCTACTGCGCACACAATTCACAAACACAGAAAAAATATTTTGTTATTTGGTTAGGAGTGTACTTTGGGGGTTACAGCACCCTTTAACGGTCAAGCCAGCCGGCCCTTTACTTATGACACAGGCGCACGCTTGGCACTACGTTGTTGATGCACGTGCGGCTACTGCGCACACAATTCACAAACACAGAAAATATTTTTTTTTTGGTTTGGACTGGAGTGTACTTTGAGGGTTACAGCACCCTTTAACGGTCAAGCCAGCTGGCCCTTTAATTATGACACAGGCGCACGCTTGGCACTACTTTGTTGATGCACGTGCACCTACTGCGCACACAATTCACAAACACAGAAAATCATTTTTTTTTGGTTTGGACTGGAGTGTACTTTGGGGGTTACAGCACCCTTTAACGGTCAAGCCAGCCGGCCCTTTACTTATGACACAGGCGCACGCTTGGCACTACTTTGTTGATGCACGTGCGGCTACTGCGCACACAATTCACAAACACAGAAAATCATTTTTTTTTTTGGTTTGGACTGGAGTGTACATTGGGGGTTACAGCACCCTTTAACGGTCAAGCCAGCTGGCCCTTTACTTATGACACAGGCGCACGCTTGGCACTACTTTGTTGATGCACGTGTGGCTACTGCGCACACAATTCACAAACACAGAAAAAATATTTTGTTATTTGGTTTGGAGTGTACTTTGGGGGTTACAGCTTCGTTTAACGGTCAAGCCAGCCGGCCCTTTACTTATGACACAGGCGCACGCTTGGCACTACTTTGTTGATGCACGTGCGGCTACTGCGCACACAATTCACAAACACAGAAAATCATTTTTTTTTTGGTTTGGACTGGAGTGTACTTTGGGGGTTACAGCACCCTTTAACGGTCAAGCCAGCTGGCCCTTTACTTATGACACAGGCGAACGCTTGGCACTACTTTGTTGATGCACGTGCGGCTACTGCGCACACAATTCACAAACACAGAAAAAATATTTTGTTATTTGGTTTGGAGTGTACTTTGGGGGTTACAGCTTCGTTTAACGGTCAAGCCAGCCGGCCCTTTACTTATGACACAGGCGCACGCTTGGCACTACTTTGTTGATGCACGTGCGGCTACTGCGCACACAATTCACAAACACAGAAAATAATTTTTTTTTTGGTTTGGACTGGAGTGTACTTTGGGGGTTACAGCACCCTTTAACGGTCAAGCCAGCCGGCCCTTTACTTATGACACAGGCGCACGCATGGCACTACTTTGTTGATGCACGTGCGGCTACTGCGCACACAATTCACAAACACAGAAAATATATATTTTTTGGTTTGGAGTGTACTTTGGGGGTTACAGCACCCTTTAACGGTCAAGCCAGCCAGCCCTTTACTTATGACACAGGAGCACGCTTGGCACTACTTTGTTGATGCACGTGCGGCTACTGCGCACACAATTCACAAACACAGAAAAAAAATTTTGTTATTTGGTTTGGAGTGTACTTTGGGGGTTACAGCACCCTTTAACGGTCAAGCCAGCCGGCCCTTTACTTATGACACAGGCGCACGCTTGGCACTACTTTGTTGATGCACGTGCGGCTACTGCGCACACAATTCACAAACACAGAAAATAATTTATTTTTTGATTTGGACTGGAGAGTACTTTGGGGGTTTCAGCAACCTTTAACGGTCAAGCCAGCCAGCCCTTTACTTATGACACAGGCGCACGCTTGGCACTGCTTTGTTCATGCACGTGCGGCTACAGCGCACACAATTCACAAACACAGAAAATCATTTTTTTTTTGGTTTGGACTGGAGTGTACTTTGGGGGTTACAGCACCCTTTAACGGTTAAGCCAGCCGGCCCTTTACTTATGACACAGGCGCACGCTTGGCACTACTTTGTTGATGCACGTGCGGCTACTGCGCACACAATTCACAAACACAGAAAATCATTTTTTTTTTGGTTTGGACAGGAGTGTACTTTGGGGGTTACAGCACCCTTTAATGGTCAAGCCAGCCGGCCCTTTACTTATGACACAGGCGCACGCATGGCACTACTTTGTTGATGCACGTGCGGCTACTGCGCACACAATTCACAAACACAGAAAATATATATTTTTTGGTTTGGAGTGTACTTTGGGGGTTACAGCACCCTTTAACGGTCAAGCCAGCCGGCCCTTTACTTATGACACAGGAGCACGCTTGGCACTACTTTGTTGATGCACGTGCGGCTACTGCGCACACAATTCACAAACACAGAAAATATGTTTTTTTTGGTTTGGACTGGAGTGTACTTTGAGGGTTACAGCACCCTTTAACGGTCAAGCCAGCCGGCCCTTTAATTATGACACAGGCGCACGCTTGGCACTACTTTGTTGATGCACGTGCACCTACTGCGCACACAATTCACAAACACAGAAAATCATTTTTTTTTGGTTTGGACTGGAGTGTACTTTGGGGGTTACAGCACCCTTTAACGGTCAAGCCAGCCGGCCCTTTACTTATGACACAGGCGCACGCTTGGCACTACTTTGTTGATGCACGTGCGGCTACTGCGCACACAATTCACAAACACAGAAAATCATTTTTTTTTTGGTTTGGACTGGAGTGTACTTTGGGGGTTACAGCACCCTTTAACGGTCAAGCCAGCTGGCCCTTTACTTATGACACAGGCGCACGCTTGGCACTACTTTGTTGAAGCACGTGCGGCTACTGCGCACACAATTCACAAACACAGAAAATCATTTTTTTTTTTGGTTTGGACAGGTGTGTACTTTGGGTGTTACAGCACCCTTTAATGGTCAAGCCAGCCGGCCCTTTACTTATGACACAGGCGCACGCATGGCACTACTTTGTTGATGCACGTGCGGCTACTGCGCACACAATTCACAAACACAGAAAATATATATTTTTTGGTTTGGAGTGTACTTTGGGGGTTACAGCACCCTTTAACGGTCAAGCCAGCCGGCCCTTTACTTATGACACAGGAGCACGCTTGGCACTACTTTGTTGATGCACGTGCGGCTACTGCGCACACAATTCACAAACACAGAAAAAAAAATTTGTTATTTGGTTTGGAGTGTACTTTAGGGGTTGCAGGACCCTTTAACGGTCAAGCCAGCTGGCCCTTTACTTATGACACAGGCGCACGCGTGGCACTACTTTGTTGATGCACGTGCGGCTACTGCGCACACTATTCACAAACACAGAAATAATTTTTTTTTTGGTTTGGACTGGAGTGTACTTTGGGGGTTACAGCACCCTTTAACGGTCAAGCCAGCCTGCCCTTTACTTATGACACAGGCGCACGCATGGCACTACTTTGTTGATGCACGTGCGGCTACTGGGCACACAATTCACAAACAAAGAAAATATATATTTTTTGGTTTGGAGTGTACTTTGGGGGTTACAGCACCCTTTAATGGTCAAGCCAGCCGACCCTTTACTTATGACACAGGAGCACGCTTGGCACTACTTTGTTGATGCACGTGCGGCTACTGCGCACACAATTCACAAACACAGAAAAAAAATTTTGTTATTTGGTTTGGAGTGTACTTTGGGGGTTACAGCACCCTTTAACGGTCAAGCCAGCCGGCCCTTTACTTATGACACAGGCGCACGCTTGGCACTACTTTGTTGATGCAAGTGCGGCTACTGCGCACACAATTCACAAACACAGAAAATCATTTTTTTTTTGGTTTGGACTGGAGTGTACTTTGAGGGTTACAGCACCCTTTAACGGTCAAGCCAGCTGGCCCTTTAATTATGACACAGGCGCACGTTTGGCACTACTTTGTTGATGCACGTGCACCTACTGCGCACACAATTCACAAACACAGAAAATCAATTTTTTTTTGGTTTGGACTGGAGTGTACTTTGGGGGTTACAGCACCCTATAATGGTCAAGCCAGCCGGCCCTTTACTTATGACACAGGCGCACGCTTGGCACTATTTTGTTGATGCACGTGCGGCTACTGCGCACACAATTCACAAACACAGAAAATCATTTTTTTTTTGGTTTGGACTGGAGTGTACTTTGGGGGTTACAGCACCCTTTAATGGTCAAGCCAGCTGGCCCTTTACTTATGACACAGGCGCATGCTTGGCACTACTTTGTTGATGCACGTGCGGCTACTGCGCACACAATTCACAAACACAGAAAATAATTTTTTTTTTGGTTTGGACTGGAGTGTACTTTGGGGGTTACAGCACCCTTTAACGGTCAAGCCAGCAGGCCCTATACTTATGACACAGGCGCTCGCATGGCACTACTTTGATGATGCACGTGCGGCTACTGCGCACACAATTCACAAACACAGAAAAAATATTTTGTTATTTGGTTTGGAGTGTACTTTGGGGGTTACAGCATCGTTTAACGGTCAAGCCAGCCGGCCCTTTACTTATGACACAGGCGCACGCTTGGCACTACTTTGTTGATGCACGTGCGGCTACTGCGCACACAATTCACAAACACAGAAAATATATATTTTTTGGTTTGGAGTGTACTTTGGGGGTTACAGCACCCTTTAACGGTCAAGCCAGCCGGCCCTTTACTTATGACACAGGCGCACGCTTGGCACTACTTTGTTGATGCACGTGCGGCTACTGCGCACACAATTCACAAACACAGAAAATCATTTTTTTTTTTGGTTTGGACTGGAGTGTACTTTGGGGGTTACAGCACCCTTTAATGGTCAAGCCAGCCGGCCCTTTACTTATGACACAGGCGCACGCATGGCACTACTTTGTTGATGCACGTGCGGCTACTGCGCACACAATTCACAAACACAGAAAATATATATTTTTTGGTTTGGAGTGTACTTTGGGGGTTACAGCACCCTTTAACGGTCAAGCCAGCCGGCCCTTTACTTATGACACAGGAGCACGCTTGGCACTACTTTGTTGATGCACGTGCGGCTACTGCGCACACAATTCACAAACACAGAAAATCATTTTTTTTTTGGTTTGGACAGGAGTGTACTTTGGGGGTTACAGCACCCTTTAATGGTCAAGCCAGCCGGCCCTTTACTTATGACACAGGTGCACGCTTGGCACTACTTTGTTGATGCACGTGCGCCTACTGCGCTCACAATTCACAAACACAGAAAAAATATTTTGTTATTTGGTTAGGAGTGTACTTTGGGGGTTACAGCACCCTTTAACGGTCAAGCCAGCCGGCCCTTTACTTATGACACAGGCGCACGCTTGGCACTACTTTGTTGATGCACGTGCGGCTACTGCGCACACAATTCACAAACACAGAAAATAATTTTTTTTTTTGGTTTGGACTGGAGTGTACTTTGGGGGTTACAGCACGCTTTAAAGGTCAAGCCAGCCGGCCCTTTACTTATGACACAGGCGCACGCTTGGCAATACTTTGTTGATGCACGTGCACCTACTGCGCACACAATTCACAAACATAGAAAAAATATTTTGTTATTTGGTTAGGAGTGTACTTTGGGGGTTACAGCACCCTTTAACGGTCAAGCCAGCCGGCCCTTTACTTATGACACAGGCGCACGCTTGGCACTACGTTGTTGATGCACGTGCGGCTACTGCGCACACAATTCACAAACACAGAAAATATTTTTTTTTTGGTTTGGACTGGAGTGTACTTTGAGGGTTACAGCACCCTTTAACGGTCAAGCCAGCTGGCCCTTTAATTATGACACAGGCGCACGCTTGGCACTACTTTGTTGATGCACGTGCACCTACTGCGCACACAATTCACAAACACAGAAAATCATTTTTTTTTGGTTTGGACTGGAGTGTACTTTGGGGGTTACAGCACCCTTTAACGGTCAAGCCAGCCGGCCCTTTACTTATGACACAGGCGCACGCTTGGCACTACTTTGTTGATGCACGTGCGGCTACTGCGCACACAATTCACAAACACAGAAAATCATTTTTTTTTTTGGTTTGGACTGGAGTGTACTTTGGGGGTTACAGCACCCTTTAACGGTCAAGCCAGCTGGCCCTTTACTTATGACACAGGCGCACGCTTGGCACTACTTTGTTGATGCACGTGCGGCTACTGCGCACACAATTCACAAACACAGAAAAAATATTTTGTTATTTGGTTTGGAGTGTACTTTGGGGGTTACAGCTTCGTTTACCGGTCAAGCCAGCCAGCCCTTTACTTATGACACAGGCGCACGCTTGGCACTACTTTGTTGATGCACGTGCGGCTACTGCGCACACAATTCACAAACACAGAAAATCATTTTTTTTTTGGTTTGGACTGGAGTGTACTTTGGGGGTTACAGCACCCTTTAACGGTCAAGCCAGCTGGCCCTTTACTTATGACACAGGCGCACGCTTGGCACTACTTTGTTGATGCACGTGCGGCTACTGCGCACACAATTCACAAACACAGAAAAAATATTTTGTTATTTGGTTTGGAGTGTACTTTGGGGGTTACAGCTTCGTTTAACGGTCAAGCCAGCCGGCCCTTTACTTATGACACAGGCGCACGCTTGGCACTACTTTGTTGATGCACGTGCGGCTACTGCGCACACAATTCACAAACACAGAAAATATTTTTTTTTTTGGTTTGGACTGGAGTGTACTTTGGGGGTTACAGCACCCTTTAACGGTCAAGCCAGCCGGCCCTTTACTTATGACACAGGCGCACGCATGGCACTACTTTGTTGATGCACGTGCGGCTACTGCGCACACAATTCACAAACACAGAAAATATATATTTTTTGGTTTGGAGTGTACTTTGGGGGTTACAGCACCCTTTAACGGTCAAGCCAGCCAGCCCTTTACTTATGACACAGGAGCACGCTTGGCACTACTTTGTTGATGCACGTGCGGCTACTGCGCACACAATTCACAAACACAGAAAAAAAATTTTGTTATTTGGTTTGGAGTGTACTTTGGGGGTTACAGCACCCTTTAACGGTCAAGCCAGCCTGCCCTTTACTTATGACACAGGCGCACGCTTGGCACTACTTTGTTGATGCACGTGCGGCTACTGCGCACACAATTCACAAACACAGAAAATAATTTATTTTTTGATTTGGACTGGAGAGTACTTTGGGGGTTTCAGCAACCTTTAACGGTCAAGCCAGCCAGCCCTTTACTTATGACACAGGCGCACGCTTGGCACTGCTTTGTTCATGCACGTGCGGCTACAGCGCACACAATTCACAAACACAGAAAATCATTTTTTTTTTGGTTTGGACTGGAGTGTACTTTGGGGGTTACAGCACCCTTTAACGGTTAAGCCAGCCGGCCCTTTACTTATGACACAGGCGCACGCTTGGCACTACTTTGTTGATGCACGTGCGGCTACTGCGCACACAATTCACAAACACAGAAAATCATTTTTTTTTTGGTTTGGACAGGAGTGTACTTTGGGGGTTATAGCACCCTTTAATGGTCAAGCCAGCCGGCCCTTTACTTATGACACAGGCGCACTCATGGCACTACTTTGTTGATGCACGTGCGGCTACTGCGCACACAATTCACAAACACAGAAAATATATATTTTTTGGTTTGGAGTGTACTTTGGGGGTTACAGCACCCTTTAACGGTCAAGCCAGCCGGCCCTTTACTTATGACACAGGAGCACGCTTGGCACTACTTTGTTGATGCATGTGCGGCTACTGCGCACACAATTCACAAACACAGAAAAAAAATTTTGTTATTTGGTTTGGAGTTTACTTTGGGGGTTACAGCACCCTTTAATGGTCAAGCCAGCTGGCCCTTTACTTATGACACAGGCGCACGCTTGGCACTACTTTGTTGATGCACGTGCGGCTACTGCACACACAATTCACAAACACAGAAAATATGTTTTTTTGGGTTTGGACTGGAGTGTACTTTGAGGGTTACAGCACCCTTTAACGGTCAAGCCAGCCGGCCCTTTAATTATGACACAGGCGCACGCTTGGCACTACTTTGTTGATGCACGTGCACCTACTGCGCACACAATTCACAAACACAGAAAATCATTTTTTTTTGGTTTGGACTGGAGTGTACTTTGGGGGTTACAGCACCCTTTAACGGTCAAGCCAGCCGGCCCTTTACTTATGACACAGGCGCACGCTTGGCACTACTTTGTTGATGCACGTGCGGCTACTGCGCACACAATTCACAAACACAGAAAATCATTTTTTTTTTGGTTTGGACTGGAGTGTACTTTGGGGGTTACAGCACCCTTTAACGGTCAAGCCAGCTGGCCCTTTACTTATGACACAGGCGCACGCTTGGCACTAGTTTGTTGATGCACGTGCGGCTACTGCGCACACAATTCACAAACACAGAAAATCATTTTTTTTTTGGTTTGGACAGGTGTGTACTTTGGGGGTTACAGCACCCTTTAATGGTCAAGCCAGCCGGCCCTTTACTTATGACACAGGCGCACGCATGGCACTACTTTGTTGATGCACGTGCGGCTACTGCGCACACAATTCACAAACACAGAAAATATATATTTTTTGGTTTGGAGTGTACTTTGGGGGTTACAGCACCCTTTAACGGTCAAGCCAGCCGGCCCTTTACTTATGACACAGGCGCACGCTTGGCACTACTTTGTTGATGCACGTGCGGCTACTGCGCACACAATTCACAAACACAGAAAATCATTTTTTTTTTTGGTTTGGACTGGAGTGTACTTTGGGGGTTACAGCACCCTTTAATGGTCAAGCCAGCCGGCCCTTTACTTATGACACAGGCGCACGCATGGCACTACTTTGTTGATGCACGTGCGGCTACTGCGCACACAATTCACAAACACAGAAAATATATATTTTTTGGTTTGGAGTGTACTTTGGGGGTTACAGCACCCTTTAACGGTCAAGCCAGCCGGCCCTTTACTTATGACACAGGAGCACGCTTGGCACTACTTTGTTGATGCACGTGCGGCTACTGCGCACACAATTCACAAACACAGAAAATCATTTTTTTTTTGGTTTGGACAGGAGTGTACTTTGGGGGTTACAGCACCCTTTAATGGTCAAGCCAGCCGGCCCTTTACTTATGACACAGGTGCACGCTTGGCACTACTTTGTTGATGCACGTGCGCCTACTGCGCTCACAATTCACAAACACAGAAAAAATATTTTGTTATTTGGTTAGGAGTGTACTTTGGGGGTTACAGCACCCTTTAACGGTCAAGCCAGCCGGCCCTTTACTTATGACACAGGCGCACGCTTGGCACTACTTTGTTGATGCACGTGCGGCTACTGCGCACACAATTCACAAACACAGAAAATAATTTTTTTTTTGGTTTGGACTGGAGTGTACTTTGGGGGTTACAGCACCCTTTAAAGGTCAAGCCAGCCGGCCCTTTACTTATGACACAGGCGCACGCTTGGCAATACTTTGTTGATGCACGTGCACCTACTGCGCACACAATTCACAAACATAGAAAAAATATTTTGTTATTTGGTTAGGAGTGTACTTTGGGGGTTACAGCACCCTTTAACGGTCAAGCCAGCCGGCCCTTTACTTATGACACAGGCGCACGCTTGGCACTACGTTGTTGATGCACGTGCGGCTACTGCGCACACAATTCACAAACACAGAAAATATTTTTTTTTTGGTTTGGACTGGAGTGTACTTTGAGGGTTACAGCACCCTTTAACGGTCAAGCCAGCTGGCCCTTTAATTATGACACAGGCGCACGCTTGGCACTACTTTGTTGATGCACGTGCACCTACTGCGCACACAATTCACAAACACAGAAAATCATTTTTTTTTGGTTTGGACTGGAGTGTACTTTGGGGGTTACAGCACCCTTTAACGGTCAAGCCAGCCGGCCCTTTACTTATGACACAGGCGCACGCTTGGCACTACTTTGTTGATGCACGTGCGGCTACTGCGCACACAATTCACAAACACAGAAAATCATTTTTTTTTTTGGTTTGGACTGGAGTGTACTTTGGGGGTTACAGCACCCTTTAACGGTCAAGCCAGCTGGCCCTTTACTTATGACACAGGCGCACGCTTGGCACTACTTTGTTGATGCACGTGCGGCTACTGCGCACACAATTCACAAACACAGAAAAAATATTTTGTTATTTGGTTTGGAGTGTACTTTGGGGGTTACAGCTTCGTTTACCGGTCAAGCCAGCCAGCCCTTTACTTATGACACAGGCGCACGCTTGGCACTACTTTGTTGATGCACGTGCGGCTACTGCGCACACAATTCACAAACACAGAAAATCATTTTTTTTTTGGTTTGGACTGGAGTGTACTTTGGGGGTTACAGCACCCTTTAACGGTCAAGCCAGCTGGCCCTTTACTTATGACACAGGCGCACGCTTGGCACTACTTTGTTGATGCACGTGCGGCTACTGCGCACACAATTCACAAACACAGAAAAAATATTTTGTTATTTGGTTTGGAGTGTACTTTGGGGGTTACAGCTTCGTTTAACGGTCAAGCCAGCCGGCCCTTTACTTATGACACAGGCGCACGCTTGGCACTACTTTGTTGATGCACGTGCGGCTACTGCGCACACAATTCACAAACACAGAAAATATTTTTTTTTTTGGTTTGGACTGGAGTGTACTTTGGGGGTTACAGCACCCTTTAACGGTCAAGCCAGCCGGCCCTTTACTTATGACACAGGCGCACGCATGGCACTACTTTGTTGATGCACGTGCGGCTACTGCGCACACAATTCACAAACACAGAAAATATATATTTTTTGGTTTGGAGTGTACTTTGGGGGTTACAGCACCCTTTAACGGTCAAGCCAGCCAGCCCTTTACTTATGACACAGGAGCACGCTTGGCACTACTTTGTTGATGCACGTGCGGCTACTGCGCACACAATTCACAAACACAGAAAAAAAATTTTGTTATTTGGTTTGGAGTGTACTTTGGGGGTTACAGCACCCTTTAACGGTCAAGCCAGCCTGCCCTTTACTTATGACACAGGCGCACGCTTGGCACTACTTTGTTGATGCACGTGCGGCTACTGCGCACACAATTCACAAACACAGAAAATAATTTATTTTTTGATTTGGACTGGAGAGTACTTTGGGGGTTTCAGCAACCTTTAACGGTCAAGCCAGCCAGCCCTTTACTTATGACACAGGCGCACGCTTGGCACTGCTTTGTTCATGCACGTGCGGCTACAGCGCACACAATTCACAAACACAGAAAATCATTTTTTTTTTGGTTTGGACTGGAGTGTACTTTGGGGGTTACAGCACCCTTTAACGGTTAAGCCAGCCGGCCCTTTACTTATGACACAGGCGCACGCTTGGCACTACTTTGTTGATGCACGTGCGGCTACTGCGCACACAATTCACAAACACAGAAAATCATTTTTTTTTTGGTTTGGACAGGAGTGTACTTTGGGGGTTATAGCACCCTTTAATGGTCAAGCCAGCCGGCCCTTTACTTATGACACAGGCGCACTCATGGCACTACTTTGTTGATGCACGTGCGGCTACTGCGCACACAATTCACAAACACAGAAAATATATATTTTTTGGTTTGGAGTGTACTTTGGGGGTTACAGCACCCTTTAACGGTCAAGCCAGCCGGCCCTTTACTTATGACACAGGAGCACGCTTGGCACTACTTTGTTGATGCATGTGCGGCTACTGCGCACACAATTCACAAACACAGAAAAAAAATTTTGTTATTTGGTTTGGAGTTTACTTTGGGGGTTACAGCACCCTTTAATGGTCAAGCCAGCTGGCCCTTTACTTATGACACAGGCGCACGCTTGGCACTACTTTGTTGATGCACGTGCGGCTACTGCACACACAATTCACAAACACAGAAAATATGTTTTTTTGGGTTTGGACTGGAGTGTACTTTGAGGGTTACAGCACCCTTTAACGGTCAAGCCAGCCGGCCCTTTAATTATGACACAGGCGCACGCTTGGCACTACTTTGTTGATGCACGTGCACCTACTGCGCACACAATTCACAAACACAGAAAATCATTTTTTTTTGGTTTGGACTGGAGTGTACTTTGGGGGTTACAGCACCCTTTAACGGTCAAGCCAGCCGGCCCTTTACTTATGACACAGGCGCACGCTTGGCACTACTTTGTTGATGCACGTGCGGCTACTGCGCACACAATTCACAAACACAGAAAATCATTTTTTTTTTGGTTTGGACTGGAGTGTACTTTGGGGGTTACAGCACCCTTTAACGGTCAAGCCAGCTGGCCCTTTACTTATGACACAGGCGCACGCTTGGCACTACTTTGTTGATGCACGTGCGGCTACTGCGCACACAATTCACAAACACAGAAAATCATTTTTTTTTTGGTTTGGACAGGTGTGTACTTTGGGGGTTACAGCACCCTTTAATGGTCAAGCCAGCCGGCCCTTTACTTATGACACAGGCGCACGCATGGCACTACTTTGTTGATGCACGTGCGGCTACTGCGCACACAATTCACAAACACAGAAAATATATATTTTTTGGTTTGGAGTGTACTTTGGGGGTTACAGTACCCTTTAACAGTCAAGCCAGCCGGCCCTTTACTTATGACACAGGAGCACGCTTGGCACTACTTTGTTGATGCACGTGCGGCTACTGCGCACACAATTCACAAACACAGAAAAAAAATTTTGTTATTTGGTTTGGAGTGTACTTTAGGGGTTACAGCACCCTTTAACGGTCAAGCCAGCTGGCCCTTTACTTATGAAACAGGCGCACGCGTGGCACTACTTTGTTGATGCACGTGCGGCTACTGCGCACACTATTCACAAACACAGAAATAATTTTTTTTTTGGTTTGGACTGGAGTGTACTTTGGGGGTTACAGCACCCTTTAACGGTCAAGCCAGCCGGCCCTTTACTTATGACACAGGCGCACGCATGGCACTACTTTGTTGATGCACGTGCGGCTACTGCGCACACAATTCACAAACAAAGAAAATATATATTTTTTGGTTTGGAGTGTACTTTGGGGGTTACAGCACCCTTTAATGGTCAAGCCAGCCGGCCCTTTACTTATGACACAGGAGCACGCTTGGCACTACTTTGTTGATGCACGTGCGGCTACTGCACACACAATTCACAAACACAGAAAAAAAATTTTGTTATTTGGTTTGGAGTGTACTTTGGGGGTTACAGCACCCTTTAACGGTCAAGCCAGCCGGCCCTTTACTTATGACACAGGCGCACGCTTGGCACTACTTTGTTGATGCAAGTGCGGCTACTGCGCACACAATTCACAAACACAGAAAATCATTTTTTTTTTGGTTTGGACTGGAGTGTACTTTGAGGGTTACAGCACCCTTTAACGGTCAAGCCAGCTGGCCCTTTAATTATGACACAGGCGCACGTTTGGCACTACTTTGTTGATGCACGTGCACCTACTGCGCACACAATTCACAAACACAGAAAATCAATTTTTTTTTGGTTTGGACTGGAGTGTACTTTGGGGGTTACAGCACCCTTTAATGGTCAAGCCAGCCGGCCCTTTACTTATGACACAGGCGCACGCTTGGCACTATTTTGTTGATGCACGTGCGGCTACTGCGCACACAATTCACAAACACAGAAAATCATTTTTTTTTTGGTTTGGACTGGAGTGTACTTTGGGGGTTACAGCACCCTTTAATGGTCAAGCCAGCTGGCCCTTTACTTATGACACAGGCGCATGCTTGGCACTTCTTTGTTGATGCACGTGCGGCTACTGCGCACACAATTCACAAACACAGAAAATAATTTTTTTTTTGGTTTCGACTGGAGTGTACTTTGGGGGTTACAGCACCCTTTAACGGTCAAGCCAGCAGGCCCTATACTTATGACACAGGTGCTCGCATGGCACTACTTTGTTGATGCACGTGCGGCTACTGCGCACACAATTCACAAACACAGAAAAAATATTTTGTTATTTGGTTTGGAGTGTACTTTGGGGGTTACAGCATCGTTTAACGGTCAAGCCAGCCGGCCCTTTACTTATGACACAGGCGCACGCTTGGCACTACTTTGTTGATGCACGTGCGGCTACTGCGCACACAATTCACAAACACAGAAAATATATATTTTTTGGTTTGGAGTGTACTTTGGGGGTTACAGCACCCTTTAACGGTCAAGCCAGCCGGCCCTTTACTTATGACACAGGAGCACGCTTGGCACTACTTTGTTGATGCACGTGCGGCTACTGCGCACACAATTCACAAACACAGAAAAAAAAATTTGTTATTTGGTTTGGAGTGTACTTTGGGGGTTACAGCACCCTTTAACGGTCAAGCCAGCTGGCCCTTTACTTATGACACATTCGCACGCTTGGCACTAATTTGTTGATGCACGTGCGGCTACTGCGCACACAATTCACAAACACAGAAAATATTTTTTTTTTTGGTTTGCACTGGAGTGTACTTTGGGGGTTACAGCACCCTTTAACGGTCAAGCCAGCCGGCCCTTTAATTATGACACAGGCGCACGCTTGGCACTACTTTGTTGATGAACGTGCACATACTGCGCACACAATTCACAAACACAGAAAATAATTTTTTTTTTGGTTTGGACTGGAGTGTACTTTGGGGGTTACAGCACCCTTTAATGGTCAAGCCAGCCGGCCCTTTACTTATGACACAGGAGCACGCTTGGCACTACTTTGTTGATGCACGTGCGGCTACTGCGCACACAATTCACAAACACAGAAAAAAAATTTTGTTATTTGGTTTGGAGTGTACTTAGGCGGTTACAGCACCCTTTAACGGTCAAGCCAGCCGGCCCTTTACTTATGACACAGGCGCACGCTTGGCACTACTTTGTTGATGCTCGTGCACCTACTGCGCACACAATTCACAAACACAGAAAATCATTTTTTTTTTGGTTTGGACTGGAGTGTACTTTGGGGGTTACAGCACCCTTTAATGGTCAAGCCAGCCGGCCCTTTACTTATGACACAGGCGCACGCATGGCACTACTTTGTTGATGCACGTGCGGCTACTGCGCACACAATTCACAAACACAGAAAATATATATTTTTTGGTTTGGAGTGTACTTTGGGGGTTACAGCACCCTTTAACGGTCAAGCCAGCCGGCCCTTTACTTATGACACAGGAGCACGCTTGGCACTACTTTGTTGATGCACGTGCGGCTACTGCGCACACAATTCACAAACACAGAAAAAAAATTTTGTTATTTGGTTTGGAGTGTACTTTAGGGGTTACAGCACCCTTTAACAGTCAAGCCAGCTGGCCCTTTACTTATGACACAGGCGCACGCTTGGCACTACTTTGTTGATGCACGTGCGGCTACTGCGCACACAATTCACAAACACAGAAAATAATTTTTTTTTTGGTTTGGACTGGAGTGTACTTTGGGGGTTACAGCACCCTTTAACGGTCAAGCCAGCCGGCCCTTTAATTATGACACAGGCGCACGCTTGGCACTACTTTGTTGATGCACGTGCACCTTCTGCGCACACAATTCACAAACACAGAAAATCATTTTTTTTTTGGTTTGGACTGGAGTGTACTTTGGGGGTTACAGCACCCTTTAACAGTCAAGCCAGCCGGCCCTTTACTTATGACACAGGCGCACGCTTGGCACTACTTTGTTGATGCACGTGCGGCTACTGCGCACACAATTCACAAACACAGAAAATCATTTTTTTTTTGGTTTGGACAGGAGTGTACTTTGGGTGTTACAGCACCCTTTAATGGTCAAGCCAGCTGGCCCTTTACTTATGACACAGGTGCACGCTTGGCACTACTTTGTTGATGCACGTGCGCCTACTGCGCTCACAATTCACAAACACAGAAAAAATATTTTGTTATTTGGTTAGGAGTGTACTTTGGGGGTTACAGCACCCTTTAACGGTCAAGCCAGCCGGCCCTTTACTTATGACACAGGCGCACGCTTGGCACTACTTTGTTGATGCACGTGCGGCTACTGCGCACACAATTCACAAACACAGAAAATAATTTTTTTTTTGGTTCGGACTGGAGTGTACTTTGGGGGTTACAGCACCCTTTAAAGGTCAAGCCAGCCGGCCCTTTACTTATGACACAGGCGCACGCTTGGCACTACTTTGTTGATGCACGTGCACCTACTGCGCACACAATTCACAAACACAGAAAAAATATTTTGTTATTTGGTTAGGAGTGTACTTTGGGGGTTACAGCAACCTTTAACAGTCAAGCCAGCCGGCCCTTTACTTATGACACAGGCGCACACTTGGCACTACGTTGTTGATGCACGTGCGGCTACTGCGCACACAATTCACAAACACAGAAAATATATATTTTTTTGGTTTGGACTGGAGTGTACTTTGAGGGTTACAGCACCCTTTAATGGTCAAGCCAGCTGGCCCTTTAATTATGACACAGGCGCACGCTTGGCACTACTTTGTTGATGCACGTGCACCTACTGCGCACACAATTCACAAACACAGAAAATCATTTTTTTTTGGTTTGGACTGGAGTGTACTTTGGGGGTTACAGCACCCTTCAACGGTCAAGCCAGCCGGCCCTTTACTTATGACACAGGCGCACGCTTGGCACTACTTTGTTGATGCACGTGCGGCTACTGCGCACACAATTCACAAACACAGAAAATCATTTTTTTTTTGGTTTGGACTGGAGTGTACTTTGGGGGTTACAGCACCCTTTAATGGTCAAGCCAGCTGGCCCTTTACTTATGACACAGGCGCATGCTTGGCACTACTTTGTTGATGCACGTGCGGCTACTGCGCACACAATTCACAAACACAGAAAAAATATTTTGTTATTTGGTTTGGAGTGTACTTTGGGGGTTACAGCTTCGTTTAATGGTCAAGCCAGCCGGCCCTTTACTTATGACACAGGCGCACGCTTGGCACTACTTTGTTGATGCACGTGCGGCTACTGCGCACACAATTCACAAACACAGAAAATAATTTTTTTTTTGGTTTGGACTGGAGTGTACTTTGGGGGTTACAGCACCCTTTAACGGTCAAGCCAGCCGGCCCTTTACTTATGACACAGGCGCACGCATGGCACTACTTTGTTGATGCACGTGCGGCTACTGCGCACACAATTCACTAACACAGAAAATATATATTTTTTGGTTTGGAGTGTACTTTGGGGGTTACAGCACCCTTTAATGGACAAGCCAGCTGGCCCTTTACTTATGACACAGGAGCACGCTTGGCACTACTTTGTTGATGCACGTGCGGCTACTGCGCACACAATTCACAAACACAGAAAAAAAAATTTGTTATTTGGTTTGGAGTGTACTTTGGGGGTTACAGCACCCTTTAACGGTCAAGCCAGCCGGCCCTTTACTTATGACACAGGCGCACGCTTGGCACTACTTTGTTGATGCACGTGCGGCTACTGCGCACACAATTCACAAACACAGAAAATAATTTTTTTTTTGGTTTGGACTGGAGTGTACTTTGGGGGTTACAGCACCCTTTAACGGTCAAGCCAGCCGGCCCTTTACTTATGACACAGGCGCACGCTTGGCACTACTTTGTTGATGCACATGCACCTACTGCGCACACAATTCACAAACACAGAAAATAATTTATTTTTTGATTTGGACTGGAGAGTACTTTGGGGGTTTCAGCAACCTTTAACGGTCAAGCCAGCCAGCCCTTTACTTATGACACAGGCGCACGCTTGGCACTGCTTTGTTGATGCACGTGCGGCTACAGCGCACACAATTCACAAACACAGAAAATCATTTTTTTTTTGGTTTGGACTGGAGTGTACTTTGGGGGTTACAGCACCCTTTAACGGTTAAGCCAGCCGGCCCTTTACTTATGACACAGGCGCACGCTTGGCTCTACTTTGTTGATGCACGTGCGGCTACTGCGCACACAATTCACAAACACAGAAAATCATTTTTTTTTTTGGTTTGGACAGGAGTGTACTTTGGGGGTTACAGCACCCTTTAATGGTCAAGCCAGCCGGCCCTTTACTTATGACACAGGCGCACGCATGGCACTACTTTGTTGATGCACGTGCAGCTACTGCGCACACAATTCACAAACACAGAAAATATATATTTTTTGGTTTGGAGTGTACTTTGGGGGTTACAGCACCCTTTAATGGTCAAGCCAGCCGGCCCTTTACTTATGACACAGGAGCACGCTTGGCACTACTTTGTTGATGCACGTGCGGCTACTGCGCACACAATTCACAAACACAGAAAAAAAATTTTGTTATTTGGTTTGGAGTGTACTTTAGGGGTTACAGCACCCTTTAACGGTCAAGCCAGCTGGCCCTTTACTTATGACACAGGCGCACGCTTGGCACTACTTTGTTGATGCACGTGCGGCTACTGCGCACACAATTCACAAACACAGAAAATAATTTTTTTTTTGGTTTGGACTGGAGTGTACTTTGGGGGTTACAGCACCCTTTAACGGTCAAGCCAGCCGGCCCTTTAATTATGACACAGGCGCACGCTTGGCACTACTTTGTTGATGCACGTGCACCTTCTGCGCACACAATTCACAAACACAGAAAATCATTTTTTTTTTGGTTTGGACTGGAGTGTACTTTGGGGGTTACAGCACCCTTTAACAGTCAAGCCAGCCGGACCTTTACTTATGACACAGGCGCACGCTTGGCACTACTTTGTTGATGCACGTGCGGCTACTGCGCACACAATTCACAAACACAGAAAATCATTTTTTTTTTGGTTTGGACAGGAGTGTACTTTGGGTGTTACAGCACCCTTTAATGGTCAAGCCAGCTGGCCCTTTACTTATGACACAGGTGCACGCTTGGCACTACTTTGTTGATGCACGTGCGCCTACTGCGCTCACAATTCACAAACACAGAAAAAATATTTTGTTATTTGGTTAGGAGTGTACTTTGGGGGTTACAGCACCCTTTAACGGTCAAGCCAGCCGGCCCTTTACTTATGACACAGGCGCACGCTTGGCACTACTTTGTTGATGCACGTGCGGCTACTGCGCACACAATTCACAAACACAGAAAATAATTTTTTTTTTGGTTCGGACTGGAGTGTACTTTGGGGGTTACAGCACCCTTTAAAGGTCAAGCCAGCCGGCCCTTTACTTATGACACAGGCGCACGCTTGGCACTACTTTGTTGATGCACGTGCACCTACTGCGCACACAATTCACAAACACAGAAAAAATATTTTGTTATTTGGTTAGGAGTGTACTTTGGGGGTTACAGCAACCTTTAACAGTCAAGCCAGCCGGCCCTTTACTTATGACACAGGCGCACGCTTGGCACTACGTTGTTGATGCACGTGCGGCTACTGCGCACACAATTCACAAACACAGAAAATATATATTTTTTTGGTTTGGACTGGAGTGTACTTTGAGGGTTACAGCACCCTTTAATGGTCAAGCCAGCTGGCCCTTTAATTATGACACAGGCGCACGCTTGGCACTACTTTGTTGATGCACGTGCACCTACTGCGCACACAATTCACAAACACAGAAAATCATTTTTTTTTGGTTTGGACTGGAGTGTACTTTGGGGGTTACAGCACCCTTCAACGGTCAAGCCAGCCGGCCCTTTACTTATGACACAGGCGCACGCTTGGCACTACTTTGTTGATGCACGTGCGGCTACTGCGCACACAATTCACAAACACAGAAAATCATTTTTTTTTTGGTTTGGACTGGAGTGTACTTTGGGGGTTACAGCACCCTTTAATGGTCAAGCCAGCTGGCCCTTTACTTATGACACAGGCGCACGCTTGGCACTACTTTGTTGATGCACGTGCGGCTACTGCGCACACAATTCACAAACACAGAAAAAATATTTTGTTATTTGGTTTGGAGTGTACTTTGGGGGTTACAGCTTCATTTAACGGTCAAGCCAGCCGGCCCTTTACTTATGACACAGGCGCACGCTTGGCACTACTTTGTTGATGCACGTGCGGCTACTGCGCACACAATTCACAAACACAGAAAATAATTTTTTTTTTGGTTTGGACTGGAGTGTACTTTGGGGGTTACAGCACCCTTTAACGGTCAAGCCAGCCGGCCCTTTACTTATGACACAGGCGCACGCATGGCACTACTTTGTTGATGCACGTGCGGCTACTGCGCACACAATTCACTAACACAGAAAATATATATTTTTTGGTTTGGAGTGTACTTTGGGGGTTACAGCACCCTTTAATGGACAAGCCAGCTGGCCCTTTACTTATGACACAGGAGCACGCTTGGCACTACTTTGTTGATGCACGTGCGGCTACTGCGCACACAATTCACAAACACAGAAAAAAAATTTTGTTATTTGGTTTGGAGTGTACTTTGGGGGTTACAGCACCCTTTAACGGTCAAGCCAGCCGGCCCTTTACTTATGACACAGGCGCACGCTTGGCACTACTTTGTTGATGCACGTGCGGCTACTGCGCACACAATTCACAAACACAGAAAATAATTTTTTTTTTGGTTTGGACTGGAGTGTACTTTGGGGGTTACAGCACCCTTTAACGGTCAAGCCAGCCGGCCCTTTACTTATGACACAGGCGCACGCTTGGCACTACTTTGTTGATGCACGTGCACCTACTGCGCACACAATTCACAAACACAGAAAATAATTTATTTTTTGATTTGGACTGGAGAGTACTTTGGGGGTTTCAGCAACCTTTAACGGTCAAGCCAGCCAGCCCTTTACTTATGACACAGGCGCACGCTTGGCACTGCTTTGTTGATGCACGTGCGGCTACAGCGCACACAATTCACAAACACAGAAAATCATTTTTTTTTTGGTTTGGACTGGAGTGTACTTTGGGGGTTACAGCACCCTTTAACGGTTAAGCCAGCCGGCCCTTTACTTATGACACAGGCGCACGCTTGGCTCTACTTTGTTGATGCACGTGCGGCTACTGCGCACACAATTCACAAACACAGAAAATCATTTTTTTTTTTGGTTTGGACAGGAGTGTACTTTGGGGGTTACAGCACCCTTTAATGGTCAAGCCAGCCGGCCCTTTACTTATGACACAGGCGCACGCATGGCACTACTTTGTTGATGCACGTGCAGCTACTGCGCACACAATTCACAAACACAGAAAATATATATTTTTTGGTTTGGAGTGTACTTTGGGGGTTACAGCACCCTTTAATGGTCAAGCCAGCCGGCCCTTTACTTATGACACAGGAGCACGCTTGGCACTACTTTGTTGATGCACGTGCGGCTACTGCGCACACAATTCACAAACACAGAAAAAAAATTTTGTTATTTGGTTTGGAGTTTACTTTGGGGGTTACAGCACCCTTTAACGGTCAATCCAGCTGGCCCTTTACTTATGACACAGGCGCACGCTTGGCACTACTTTGTTGATGCACGTGCGGCTACTGCGCACACAATTCACAAACACAGAAAATATTTTTTTTTTGGTTTGGACTGGAGTGTACTTTGAGGGTTACAGCACCCTTTAACGGTCAAGCCAGCCGGCCCTTTACTTATGACACAGGCGCACGCTTGGCACTACTTTGTTGATGCACGTGCGGCTACTGCGCACACAATTCACAAACACAGAAAATCATTTTTTTTGGGGTTTGGACTGGAGTGTACTTTGGGGGTTACAGCACCCTTTAACGGTCAAGCCAGCTGGCCCTTTACTTATGACACAGGCGCACGCTTGGCACTACTTTGTTGATGCACGTGCGGCTACTGCGCACACAATTCACAAACACAGAAAATCATTTTTTTTTTGGTTTGGACAGGTGTGTACTTTGGGGGTTACAGCAGCCTTTAATGGTCAAGCCAGCCGGCCCTTTACTTATGACACAGGCGCACGCATGGCACTACTTTGTTGATGCACGTGCGGCTACTGTGCACACAATTCACAAACACCGAAAATATATATTTTTTGGTTTGGAGTGTACTTTGGGGGTTACAGCACCCTTTAACGGTCAAGCCAACCGGCCCTTTACTTATGACACAGGAGCACGCTTGGCACTACTTTGTTGATGCACGTGCGGCTACTGCGCACACAATTCACAAACACAGAAAAAAAATTTTGTTATTTGGTTTGGAGTTTACTTTAGGGGTTACAGCACCCTTTAACGGTCAAGCCAGCTTGCCCTTTACTTATGACACAGGCGCACGCTTGGCACTACTTTGTTGATGCACGTGCGGCTACTGCGCACACAATTCACAAACACAGAAAATAATTTTTTTTTTGGTTTGGACTGGAGTGTACTTTGGGGGTTACAGCACCCTTTAACGGTCAAGCCAGCCGGCCCTTTAATTATGACACAGGCGCACGCTTGGCACTACTTTGTTGATGCACGTGCACCTACTGCGCACACAATTCACAAACACAGAAAATCATTTTTTTTTTGGTTTGGACTGGAGTGTACTTTGGGGGTTACAGCACCCTTTAATGGTCAAGCCAGCCGGCCCTTTACTTATGACACAGGCGCACGCTTGGCACTACTTTGTTGATGGACGTGCGGCTACTGCGCACACAATTCACAAACACAGAAAATCATTTTTTTTTTGGTTTGGACAGGAGTGTACTCTGGGGGATACAGCACCCTTTAATGGTCAAGCCAGCCGGCCCTTTACTTATGACACAGGTGCACGCTTGGCACTACTTTGTTGATGCACGTGCGCCTACTGCGCTCACAATTCACAAACACAGAAAAAATATTTTGTTATTTGGTTAGGAGTGTACTTTGGGGGTTACAGCACCCTTTAACGGTCAAGCCAGCCGGCCCTTTACTTAAGACACAGGCGCACGCTTGGCACTACTTTGTTGATGCACCTGCGGCTACTGCGCACACAATTCACAAACACAGAAAATATTTTTTTTTTTGGTTTGGACTGGAGTGTACTTTGAGGGTTACAGCACCCTTTAACGGTCAAGCCAGCTGGCCCTTTAATTATGACACAGGCGCACGCTTGGCACTACTTTGTTGATGCACGTGCACCTACTGCGCACACAATTCACAAACACAGAAAATCATTTTTTTTTGGTTTGGACTGGAGTGTACTTTGGGGGTTACAGCACCCTTTAACGGTCAAGCCAGCCGGCCCTTTACTTATGACACAGGCGCACGCTTGGCACTACTTTGTTGATGCACGTGCGGCTACTGCGCACACAATTCACAAACACAGAAAATCATTTTTTTTTTGGTTTGGACTGGAGTGTACTTTGGGGGTTACAGCACCCTTTAACGGTCAAGCCAGCTGGCCCTTTACTTATGACACAGGCGCACGCTTGGCACTACTTTGTTGATGCACGTTCGGCTACTGCGCACACAATTCACAAACACAGAAAAAATATTTTGTTATTTGGTTTGGAGTGTACTTTGGGGGTTACAGCTTCGTTTAACGGTCAAGCCAGCCGGCCCTTTACTTATGACACAGGCGCACGCTTGGCACTACTTTGTTGATGCACGTGCGGCTACTGCGCACACAATTCACAAACACAGAAAATAATTTTTTTTTTGGTTTGGACTGGAGTGTACTTTGGGGGTTACAGCACCCTTTAACGGTCAAGCCAGCCGGCCCTTTACTTATGACACAGGCGCACGCATGGCACTACTTTGTTGATGCACGTGCGGCTACTGCGCACACAATTCACAAACACAGAAAATATATATTTTTTGGTTTGGAGTGTACTTTGGGGGTTACAGCACCCTTTAACGGTCAAGCCAGCCGGCCCTTTACTTATGACACAGGAGCACGCTTGGCACTACTTTGTTGATGCACGTGCACCTACTGCGCACACAATTCACAAACACAGAAAATCATTTTTTTTTTGGTTTGGACTGGAGTGTACTTTGGGGGTTACAGCACCCTTTAACGGTCAAGCCAGCCGGCCCTTTACTTATGACACAGGCGCACGCTTGGCACTACTTTGTTGATGCACGTGCGGCTACTGCGCACACAATTCACAAACACAGAAAATCATTTTTTTTTTGGTTTGGACAGGAGTGTACTTTGGGGGTTACAGCACCCTTTAATGGTCAAGCCAGCCGGCCCTTTACTTATGACACAGGTGCACGCTTGGCACTACTTTGTTGATGCACGTGCGCCTACTGCGCTCACAATTCACAAACACAGAAAAAATATTTTGTTATTTGGTTAGGAGTGTACTTTGGGGGTTACAGCACCCTTTAATGGTCAAGCCAGCCGGCCCTTTACTTAAGACACAGGCGCACGCTTGGCACTACTTTGTTGATGCACGTGCGGCTACTGCGCACACAATTCACAAACACAGAAAATAATTTTTTTTTTGGTTTGGACTGGAGTGTACTTTGGGGGTTACAGCACCCTTTAAAGGTCAAGCCAGCCGGCCCTTTACTTATGACACAGGCGCACGCTTGGCACTACTTTGTTGATGCACGTGCACCTACTGCGCACACAATTCACAAACACAGAAAAAATATTTTGTTATTAGGTTAGGAGTGTACTTTGGGGGTTACAGCACCCTTTAACGGTCAAGCCAGCCGACCCTTTACTTATGACACAGGCGCACGCTTGGCACTACGTTGTTGATGCACGTGCGGCTACTGCGCACACAATTCACAAACACAGAAAATATTTTTTTTTTTGGTTTGGACTGGAGTGTACTTTGAGGGTTACAGCACCCTTTAACGGTCAAGCCAGCTGGCCCTTTAATTATGACACAGGCGCACGCTTGGCACTACTTTGTTGATGCACGTGCACCTACTGCGCACACAATTCACAAACACAGAAAATCATTTTTTTTTGGTTTGGACTGGAGTGTACTTTGGGGGTTACAGCACCCTTTAACGGTCAAGCCAGCCGGCCCTTTACTTATGACACAGGCGCACGCTTGGCACTACTTTGTTGATGCACGTGCGGCTACTGCGCACACAATTCACAAACACAGAAAATCATTTTTTTTTTGGTTTGGACTGGAGTGTACTTTGGGGGTTACAGCACCCTTTAACGGTCAAGCCAGCTGGCCCTTTACTTATGACACAGGCGCACGCTTGGCACTACTTTGTTGATGCACGTTCGGCTACTGCGCACACAATTCACAAACACAGAAAAAATATTTTGTTATTTGGTTTGGAGTGTACTTTGGGGGTTACAGCTTCGTTTAACGGTCAAGCCAGCCGGCCCTCTACTTATGACACAGGCGCACGCTTGGCACTACTTTGTTGATGCACGTGCGGCTACTGCGCAAACAATTCACAAACACAGAAAATAATTTTTTTTTTGGTTTGGACTGGAGTGTACTTTGGGGGTTACAGCACCCTTTAACGGTCAAGCCAGCCGGCCCTTTACTTATGACACAGGCGCACGCATGGCACTAGTTTGTTGATGCACATGCGGCTACTGCGCACACAATTCACAAACACAGAAAATATATATTTTTTGGTTTGGAGTGTACTTTGGGGGTTACAGCACCCTTTAACGGTCAAGCCAGCCGGCCCTTTACTTATGACACAGGAGCACGCTTGGCACTACTTTGTTGATGCACGTGCACCTACTGCGCACACAATTCACAAACACAGAAAATCATTTTTTTTTTGGTTTGGACAGGAGTGTACTTTGGGGGTTACAGCACCCTTTAATGGTCAAGCCAGCCGGCCCTTTACTTATGACACAGGTGCACGCTTGGCACTACTTTGTTGATGCACGTGCGCCTACTGCGCTCACAATTCACAAACACAGAAAAAATATTTTGTTATTTGGTTAGGAGTGTACTTTGGGGGTTACAGCACCCTTTAACGGTCAAGCCAGCCGGCCCTTTACTTAAGACACAGGCGCACGCTTGGCACTACTTTGTTGATGCACGTGCGGCTACTGCGCACACAATTCACAAACACAGAAAATAATTTTTTTTTGGTTCGGACTGGAGTGTACTTTGGGGGTTACAGCACCCTTTAAAGGTCAAGCCAGCCGGCCCTTTACTTATGACACAGGCGCACGCTTGGCACTACTTTGTTGATGCACGTGCACCTACTGCGCACACAATTCACAAACACAGAAAAAATATTTTGTTATTAGGTTAGGAGTGTACTTTGGGGGTTACAGCACCCTTTAATGGTCAAGCCAGCCGGCCCTTTACTTATGACACAGGCGCACGCTTGGCACTACGTTGTTGATGCACGTGCGGCTACTGCGCACACAATTCACAAACACAGAAAATATTTTTTTTTTTGGTTTGGACTGGAGTGTACTTTGAGGGTTACAGCACCCTTTAACGGTCAAGCCAGCTGGCCCTTTAATTATGACACAGGCGCACGCTTGGCACTACTTTGTTGATGCACGTGCACCTGCTGCGCACACAATTCACAAACACAGAAAATCATTTTTTATGGGTTTGGACTGGAGTGTACTTTGGGGGTTACAGCACCCTTTAACGGTCAAGCCAGCCGGCCCTTTACTTATGACACAGGCGCACGCTTGGCACTACTTTGTTGATGCACGTTCGGCTACTGCGCACACAATTCACAAACACAGAAAAAATATATTGTTATTTGGTTTGGAGTGTACTTTGGGGGTTACAGCTTCGTTTAACGGTCAAGCCAGCCGGCCCTTTACTTATGACACAGGCGCACGCTTGGCACTACTTTGTTGATGCACGTGCGGCTACTGCGCACACAATTCACAAACACAGAAAATAATTTTTTTTTTGGTTTGGACTGGAGTGTACTTTGGGGGTTACAGCACCCTTTAACGGTCAAGCCAGCCGGCCCTTTACTTATGACACAGGCGCACGCATGGCACTACTTTGTTGATGCACGTGCGGCTACTGCGCACACAATTCACAAACACAGAAAATATATATTTTTTGGTTTGGAATGTACTTTGGGGGTTACAGCACCCTTTAACGGTCAAGCCAGCCGGCCCTTTACTTATGACACAGGAGCACGCTTGGCACTACTTTGTTGATGCACGTGCGGCTACTGCGCACACAATTCACAAACACAGAAAAAAAATGTTGTTATTTGGTTTGGAGTGTACTTTGGGGGTTACAGCACCCTTTAACGGTCAAGCCAGCCGGCCCTTTACTTATGACACAGGCGCACGCTTGGCACTACTTTGTTGATGCACGTGCGGCTACTGCGCACACAATTCACAAACACAGAAAATAATTTTTTTTTTGGTTTGGACTGGAGTCTACTTTGGGGGTTAAAGCACCCTTTAACGGTCAAGCCAGCCGGCCCTTTACTTAGGACACAGGCGCACGCTTGGCACTACTTTGTTGATGCACGTGCGGCTACTGCGCACACAATTCACAAACACAGAAAATAATTTATTTTTTGATTTGGACTGGAGAGTACTTTGGGGGTTTCAGCAACCTTTAACGGTCAAGCCAGCCAGCCCTTTACTTATGACACAGGCGCACGCTTGGCACTACTTTGTTGATGCACGTGCGGCTACTGCGCACACAATTCACAAACACAGAAAATAATTTTTTTTTTGGTTTGGACAGGAGTGTACTTTGGGGGTTACAGCACCCTTTAATGGTCAAGCCAGCCGGCCCTTTACTTATGACACAGGCGCACGCATGGCACTACTTTGTTGATGCACGTGCGGCTACTGCGCACACAATTCACAAACACAGAAAATATATATTTTTTGGTTTGGAGTGTACTTTGGGGGTTACAGCACCCTTTAACGGTCAAGCCAGCCGGCCCTTTACTTATGACACAGGAGCACGCTTGGCACTACTTTGTTGATGCACGTGCGGCTACTGCGCACACAATTCACAAACACAGAAAAAAAATTTTGTTATTTGGTTTGGAGTTTACTTTGGGGGTTACAGCACCCTTTAACGGTCAAGCCAGCTGGCCTTTTACTTATGACACAGGCGCACGCTTTGCACTACTTTGTTGATGCACGTGCGGCTACTGCGCACACAATTCACAAACACAGAAAATATTTTTTTTTTGGTTTGGACTGGAGTGTACTTTGAGGGTTACAGCACCCTTTAACGGTCAAGCCAGCCGGCCCTTTAATTATGACACAGGCGCACGCTTGGCACTACTTTGTTGATGCACGTGCACCTACTGCGCACACAATTCACAAACACAGAAAATCATTTTTTTTTGGTTTGGACTGGAGTGTACTTTGGGGGTTACAGCACCCTTTAACGGTCAAGCCAGCCGGCCCTTTACTTATGACACAGGCGCACGCTTGGCACTACTTTGTTGATGCACGTGCGGCTACTGCGCACACAATTCACAAACACAGAAAATCATTTTTTTTTTGGTTTGGACTGGAGTGTACTTTGGGGGTTACAGCACCCTTTAACGGTCAAGCCAGCTGGCCCTTTACTTATGACACAGGCGCACGCTTGGCACTACTTTGTTGATGCACGTGCGGCTACTGCGCACACAATTCACAAACACAGAAAAAATATTTTGTTATTTGGTTTGGAGTGTACTTTGGGGGTTACAGCTTCGTTTAACGGTCAAACCAGCCGGCCCTTTACTTATGACACAGGCGCACGCTTGGCACTACTTTGTTGATGCACGTGCGGCTACTGCGCACACAATTCACAAACACAGAAAATATATATTTTTTGGTTTGGAGTGTACTTTGGGGGTTACAGCACCCTTTAACGGTCAAGCCAGCCGGCCCTTTACTTATGACACAGGAGCACGCTTGGCACTACTTTGTTGATGCACGTGCGGCTACTGCGCACACAATTCACAAACACAGAAAAATTTTTTTGTTATTTGGTTTGGAGTGTACTTTGGGGGTTACAGCACCCTTTAATGGTCAAGCCAGCTGGCCCTTTACTTATGACACTGGCGCACGCTTGGCACTACTTTGTTGATGCACGTGCGGCTACTGCGCACACAATTCACAAACACAGAAAAAAAAATTTGTTATTTGGTTTGGACTGGAGTGTACTTTGGGGGTTACAGCACCCTTTAACGGTCAAGCCAGCTGGCCCTTTACTTATGACACAGGCGCACGCTTGGCACTACTTTGTTGATGCACGTGCGGCTACTGCGCACACAATTCACAAACACAGAAAAAATATTTTGTTATTTGGTTTGGAGTGTACTTTGGGGGTTACAGCTTCGTTTAACGGTCAAACCAGCCGGCCCTTTACTTATGACACAGGCGCACGCTTGGCACTACTTTGTTGATGCACGTGCGGCTACTGCGCACACAATTCACAAACACAGAAAATATATATTTTTTGGTTTGGAGTGTACTTTGGGGGTTACAGCACCCTTTAACGGTCAAGCCAGCCGGCCCTTTACTTATGACACAGGAGCACGCTTGGCACTACTTTGTTGATGCACGTGCGGCTACTGCGCACACAATTCACAAACACAGAAAAAAAATTTTGTTATTTGGTTTGGAGTGTACTTTGGGGGTTACAGCACCCTTTAATGGTCAAGCCAGCTGGCCCTTTACTTATGACACTGGCGCACGCTTGGCACTACTTTGTTGATGCACGTGCGGCTACTGCGCACACAATTCACAAACACAGAAAAAAAATTTTGTTATTTGGTTTGGACTGGAGTGTACTTTGGGGGTTACAGCACCCTTTAACGGTCAAGCCAGCCGGCCCTTTACTTATGACACAGGCGCACGCTTGGCACTACTTTGTTGATGCACGTGCACCTACTGCGCACACAATTCACAAACACAGAAAATAATTTATTTTTTGATTTGGACTGGAGAGTACTTTGGGGGTTTCAGCAACCTTTAACGGTCAAGCCAGCCAGCCCTTTACTTATGACACAGGCGCACGCTTGGCACTGCTTTGTTCATGCACGTGCGGCTACAGCGCACACAATTCACAAACACAGAAAATCATTTTTTTTTTGGTTTGGACTGGAGTGTACTTTGGGGGTTACAGCACCCTTTAACGGTCAAGCCAGCCGGCCCTTTACTTATGACACAGGCGCACGCTTGGCACTACTTTGTTGATGCACGTGCGGCTACTGCGCACACAATTCACAAACACAGAAAATCATTTTTTTTTTGGTTTGGACAGGAGTGTACTTTAGGGGTTACAGCACCCTTTAATGGTCAAGCCAGCCGGCCCTTTACTTATGACACAGGCGCACGCATGGCACTACTTTGTTGATGCACGTGCGGCTACTGCGCACACAATTCACAAACACAGAAAATATATATTTTTTGGTTTGGAGTGTACTTTGGGGGTTACAGCACCCTTTAACGGTCAAGCCAGCCGGCCCTTTACTTATGACACAGGAGCACGCTTGGCACTACTTTGTTGATGCACGTGCGGCTACTGCGCACACAATTCACAAACACAGAAAAAAAATTTTGTTATTTGGTTTGGAGTTTACTTTGGGGGTTACAGCACCCTTTAACGGTCAAGCCAGCTGGCCCTTTACTTATGACACAGGCGCACGCTTGGCACTACTTTGTTGATGCACGTGCGGCTACTGCGCACACAATTCACAAACACAGAAAATATTTTTTTTTTGGTTTGGACTGGAGTGTACTTTTAGGGTTACAGCACCCTTTAACGGTCAAGCCAGCCGGCCCTTTAATTATGACACAGACGCACGCTTGGCACTACTTTGTTGATGCACGTGCGGCTACTGCGCACACAATTCACAAACACAGAAAATCATTTTTTTTTGGTTTGGACTGGAGTGTACTTTGGGGGTTACAGCACCCTTTAACGGTCAAGCCAGCCGGCCCTTTACTTATGACACAGGCGCACGCTTGGCACTACTTTGTTGATGCACGCGCGGCTACTGCGCACACAATTCACAAACACAGAAAAAATATTTTGTTATTTGGTTTGGAGTGTACTTTGGGGGTTACAGCTTCGTTTAACGGTCAAGCCAGCCGGCCCTTTACTTATGACACAGGCGCACGCTTGGCACTACTTTGTTGATGCACGTGCGGCTACTGCGCACACAATTCACAAACACAGAAAATAATTTTTTTTTTGGTTTGGACTGGAGTGTACTTTGGGGGTTACAGCACCCTTTAACGGTCAAGCCAGCCGGCCCTTTACTTATGACACAGGCGCACGCATGGCACTACTTTGTTGATGCACGTGCGGCTACTGCGCACACAATTCACAAACACAGAAAATATATATTTTTTGGTTTGGAGTGTACTTTGGGGGTTACAGCACCCTTTAACGGTCAAGCCAGCCGGCCCTTTACTTATGACACAGGAGCACGCTTGGCACTACTTTGTTGATGCACGTGCGGCTACTGCGCACACAATTCACAAACACAGAAAAAAAATTTTGTTATTTGGTTTGGAGTGTACTTTGGGGGTTACAGCACCCTTTAACGGTCAAGCCAGCCGGCCCTTTACTTATGACACAGGCGCACGCTTGGCACTACTTTGTTGATGCACGTGCGGCTACTGCGCACACAATTCACAAACACAGAAAATAATTTTTTTTTTGGTTTGGACTGGAGTGTACTTTGGGGGTTACAGCACCCTTTAACGGTCAAGCCAGCCGGCCCTTTACTTATGACACAGGTGCACGCTTGGCACTACTTTGTTGATGCACGTGCACCTACTGCGCACACACACAATACACAAACACAGAAAATATTTTTTTTTTTTTATTTGGACTGGAGAGTACTTTGGGGGTTTCAGCAACCTTTAACGGTCAAGCCAGCTGGCCCTTTACTTATGACACAGGCGCACGCTTGGCCCTGCTTGGTTCATGCACGTGCGGCTACAGCGCACACAATTCACAAACACAGAAAATCATTTTTTTTTTGGTTTGGACTGGAGTGTACTTTGGGGGTTACAGCACCCTTTAACGTTCAAGCCAGCCGGCCCTTTACTTATGACACAGGCGCACGCTTGGCACTACTTTGTTGATGCACGTGCGGCTACTGCGCACACAATTCACAAACACAGAAAATCATTTTTTTTTTGGTTTGGACAGGAGTGTACTTTGGGGGTTACAGCACCCTTTAATGGTCAAGCCAGCCGGCCCTTTACTTATGACACAGGCGCACGCATGGCACTACTTTGTTGATGCACGTGCGGCTACTGCGCACACAATTCACAAACACAGAAAATATTTTTTTTTTGGTTTGGAGTGTACTTTGGGGGTTACAGCACCCTTTAACGGTCAAGCCAGCCGGCCCTTTACTTATGACACAGGAGCACGCTTGGCACTACTTTGTTGATGCACGTGCGGCTACTGCGCACACAATTCACAAACACAGAAAATCATTTTTTTTTGGTTTGGACTGGAGTGTACTTTGGGGGTTACAGCACCCTTTAACGGTCAAGCCAGCCGGCCCTTTACTTATGACACAGGCGCACGCTTGGCACTACTTTGTTGATGCACGTGCACCTACTGCGCACACACACAATACACAAACACAGAAAATAATTTATTTTTTGATTTGGACTGGAGAGTACTTTGGGGGTTTCAGCAACCTTTAACGGTCAAGCCAGCCGGCCCTTTACTTATGACACAGGCGCACGCTTGGCCCTGCTTGGTTCATGCACGTGCGGCTACAGCGCACACAATTCACAAACACAGAAAATCATTTTTTTTTTGGTTTGGACTGGAGTGTACTTTGGGGGTTACAGCACCCTTTAACGGTCAAGCCAGCCGGCCCTTTACTTATGACACAGGCGCACGCTTGGCACTACTTTGTTGAGGCACGTGCGGCTACTGCGCACACAATTCACAAACACAGAAAATCATTTTTTTTTTGGTTTGGACAGGAGTGTACTTTGGGGGTTACAGCACCCTTTAATGGTCAAGCCAGCCGGCCCTTTACTTATGACACAGGCGCACGCATGGCACTACTTTGTTGATGCACGTGCGGCTACTGCGCACACAATTCACAAACACAGAAAATATATATTTTTTGGTTTGGAGTGTACTTTGGGGGTTACAGCACCCTTTAACGGTCAAGCCAGCCGGCCCTTTACTTATGACACAGGAGCACGCTTAGCACTACTTTGTTGATGCACGTGCGGCTACTGCGCACACAATTCACAAACACAGAAAAAAAATTTTGTTATTTGGTTTGGAGTGTACTTTGGGGGTTACAGCACCCTATAACGGTCAAG
This sequence comes from Taudactylus pleione, assembly GCA_031769625.1. Classification (NCBI taxonomy): domain Eukaryota; kingdom Metazoa; phylum Chordata; class Amphibia; order Anura; family Myobatrachidae; genus Taudactylus; species Taudactylus pleione. The sequence continues at coordinate 1,000,155 of JAUIMM010000556.1, forward strand.
CCAGCCGGCCCTTTACTTATGACACAGGCGCACGCTTGGCACTACTTTGTTGATGCACGTGCACCTACTGCGCACACAATTCACAAACACAGAAAATCATTTTTTTTTTGGTTTGGACTGGAGTGTACTTTGGGGGTTACAGCACCCTTTAACGGTCAAGCCAGCCGGCCCTTTAATTATGACACAGGCGCACGCTTGGCACTACTTTGTTGATGCACGTGCACCTACTGCGCACACAATTCACAAACACAGAAAATCATTTTTTTTTTTGTTTGTACTGGAGTGTACTTTGGGGGTTACAGCACCCTTTAACGGTCAAGCCAGCCGGCCCTTTACTTATGACACAGGCGCACGCTTGGCACTGCTTTGTTGATGCACGTGCTGCTACTGCGCACACAATTCACAAACACAGAAAATCATTTTTTTTTTGGTTTGGACTTTATTGTAGTTTGGGGGTTACAGCACCCTTTAACGGTCAAGCCAGCTGGCCCTTTACTTATGACACAGGCGCACGCTTGGCACTACTTTGTTGATGCACGTGCGGCTACTGCGCACACAATTCACAAACACAGAAAATATATATTTTTTGGTTTGGAGTGTACTTTGGGGGTTACAGCACCCTTTAACGGTCAAGCCAGCCGGCCCTTTACTTATGACACAGGAGCACGCTTGGCACTACTTTGTTGATGCACGTGCGGCTACTGCACACACAATTCACAAACACAGAAAAAAAATTTTGTTATTTGGTTTGGAGTGTACTTTAGGGGTTACAGCACCCTTTAACAGTCAACCAGCTGGCCCTTTACTTATGACACAGGCGCACGCTTGGCACTACTTTGTTGATGCACGTGCGGCTACTGCGCACACAATTCACAAACACAGAAAATAATTTTTTTTTTGGTTTGGACTGGAGTGTACTTTGGGGGTTACAGCACCCTTTAACGGTCAAGCCAGCCGGCCCTTTAATTATGACACTGGCGCACGCTTGGCACTACTTTGTTGATACACGTGCACCTACTGCGCACACAATTCACAAACACAGAAAATCATTTTTTTTTTGGTTTGGACCGGAGTGTACATTGGGGGTTACAGCACCCTTTAACGGTCAAGCCAGCCGGCCCTTTACTTATGACACAGGCGCACGCTTGGCACTACTTTGTTGATGCACGTGCGGCTACTGCGCACACAATTCACAAACACAGAAAATCATTTTTTTTTTGGTTTGGACAGGAGTGTACATTGGGGGTTACAGCACCCTTTAACGGTCAAGCCAGCCGGCCCTTTACTTATGACACAGGCGCACGCTTGGCACTACTTTGTTGATGCACGTGCGGCTACTGTGCACACAATTCACAAACACAGAAAATCATTTTTTTTTTGGTTTGGACAGGAGTGTACTTTGGGGGTTACAGCACCCTTTAACGGTCAAGCCAGCCGGCCCTTTACTTATGACACAGGCGCACGCTTGGCACTACTTTGTTGATGCACGTGCGCCTACTGCGCTCACAATTCACAAACACAGAAAAAATATTTTGTTATTTGGTTAGGAGTGTACTTTGGGGGTTACAGCACCCTTTAACGGTCAAGCCAGCCGGCCCTTTACTTATGACACAGGCGCACGCTTGGCACTACTTTGTTGATGCACGTGCGGCTACTGCGCACACAATTCACAAACACAGAAAAAATATTTTGTTATTTGGTTAGGAGTGTACTTTGGGGGTTACAGCACCCTTTAATGGTCAAGCCAGCCGGCCCTTTACTTATGACACAGGCGCATGCTTGGCACTACTTTGTTGATGCACGTGCGGCTACTGCGCACACAATTCACAAACACAGAAAATATTTTTTTTTTTGGTTTGGACTGGAGTGTACTTTGAGGGTTACAGCACCCTTTAACGGTCAAGCCAGCCGGCCCTTTAATTATGACACAGGCGCACGCTTGGCACTACTTTGTTGATGCACGTGCACCTACTGCGCACACAATTCACAAACACAGAAAATCATTTTTTTTTGGTTTGGACTGGAGTGTACTTTGGGGGTTACAGCACCCTTTAACGGTCAAGCCAGCCGGCCCTTTACTTATGACACAGGCGCACGCTTGGCACTACTTTGTTGATGCACGTGCGGCTACTGCGCACACAATTCACAAACACAGAAAATCATTTTTTTTTTGGTTTGGACTGGAGTGTACTTTGGGGATTACAGCACCCTTTAACGGTCAAGCCAGCTGGCCCTTTACTTATGACACAGGCGCACGCTTGGCACTACTTTGTTGATGCACGTGCGGCCACTGCGCACACAATTCACAAACACAGAAAAAATATTTTGTTATTTGGTTTGGAGTGTACTTTGGGGGTTACAGCTTCGTTTAACGGTCAAGCCAGCCGGCCCTTTACTTATGACACAGGCGCACGCTTGGCACTACTTTGTTGATGCACGTGCGGCTACTGCGCACACAATTCACAAACACAGAAAATCATTTTTTTTTTTGTTTGGACTGGAGTGTACTTTGGGGGTTACAGCACCCTTTAACGGTCAAGCCAGCTGGCCCTTTACTTATGACACAGGCGCACGCATGGCACTACTTTGTTGATGCACGTGCGGCTACTGCGCACACAATTCACAAACACAGAAAATATATATTTTTTGGTTTGGAGTGTACTTTGGGGGTTACAGCACCCTTTAACGGTCAAGCCAGCCGGCCCTTTACTTATGACACAGGAGCACGCTTGGCACTACTTTGTTGATGCACGTGCAGGCTACTGCGCACACAATTCACAAACACAGAAATTAAATTTTGTTATTTGGTTTGGAGTGTACTTTGGGGGTTAAAGCAACCTTTAACGGTCAAGCCAGCCAGCCCTTTACTTGTGACACAGGCGCACGCTTGGCACTGCTTTGTTCATGCACGTGCACCTACTGCGCACACAATTCACAAACACAGAAAATCATTTTTTTTTGGTTTGGACTGGAGTGTACTTTGGGGGTTACAGAACCCTTTAACGGTCAAGCCAGCTGGCCCTTTACTTATGACACAGGCGCACGCTTGGCACTACTTTGTTGATGCACGTGCGGCTACTGCGCACACAATTCACAAACACAGAAAATATATATTTTTTGGTTTGGAGTGTACTTTGGGGGTTACAGCACCCTTTTACGGTCAAGCCAGCCGGCCCTTTAATTATGACACAGGCGCACGCTTGGCACTACTTTGTTGATGCACGTGCACCTACTGCGCACACAATTCACAAACACAGAAAATCATTTTTTTTTTGGTTTGGACTGGAGTGTACTTTGGGGGTTACAGCACCCTTTAACGGTCATGCCAGCCGGCCCTTTACTTATGACACAGGCGCACACTTGGCACTGCTTTGTTGATGCACGTGCGGCTACTGCGCACACAATTCACAAACACAGAAAATCATTTTTTTTTGGTTTGGACTGGAGTGTACTTTGGGGTTTACAGCACCCTGTAATGGTCAAGCCAGCTGGCCCTTTACTTATGACACAGGCGCACGCTTGGCACTACTTTGTTGATGCACGTGCGGCTACTGCGCACACAATTCACAAACACAGAAAATATATATTTTTTTGGTTTGGAGTGTACTTTGGGGGTTACAGCACCCTTTAACGGTCAAGCCAGCTGGCCCTTTGCTTATGACACAGGCGCACGCTTGGCACTACTTTGTTGATGCACGTGCGGCTACTGCGCGCACAATTCACAAACACAGAAAAAAAATTTTGTTATTTGGTTTGGAGTGTACTTTGGGGGTTACAGCACCCTTTAACGGTCAAGCCAGCCGGCCCTTTACTGATGACACAGGCGCACGCTAGGCACTACTTTGTTGATGCACGTGCGGCTACTGCGCACACAATTCACAAACACAGAAAATAATTTTTTTTTTGGTTTGGACTGGAGTGTACTTTGGGGGTTACAGCACCCTTTAACGGTCAAGGCAGCCGGCCCTTTACTTATGACACAGGCGCACGCTTGGCACTACTTTGTTGATGCACGTGCGGCTACTGCGCACACAATTCACAAACACAGAAAATATATTATTTTTTTAGCACTTGGGGGGAGCACCCCTGATGGACAGAGCACCCCCTGGACAACACTACAGCACCCCTTTAGGACTGGGACACTGCACAGGACTTTGGAGTGGACACAGCCCCTATGGAGAACTGACTGCACAACACAGTCCAGCAAGCCCCTCTGGACTTTGAAGTAGTGGACACAGCCCCTATTAACAACAGCAGCACAGCACAACACAGCCAGCCCCTATGGACTTTGAAGTAGTGGACAACAGCAGCACAGCTCAGCACAGCACAACACTACTCTGCACTACACTACACTACACAGCCCAGCCAGCCCTAACTCCCACCCTCCCTCTTCACTGTCCACAGCCAAGTGAGAAAATGGCGCCGACGCGGGTACCTTATATAGGATCCAAAACCCGCGAGACCCGGAAGGCGGGATGATGACGTTTTGCCTCGTTTTCAGATCCGAGTCAGGCGGGAAAAGTCGAGCCTGACTCGGATCTGACTCGGATCGGGGGGGCTCGGGGGGGTTCGGATTTCAGAAATCCGAACCCGCTCACCCCTAATATATATATATAAAGTATATATATATATATATATATATAATATACAGTGAGGTCCATAAATATTGGGACATTGACAGAATTTTCATATTTTGGCCTCTATTCACCACCACAATTGTTTTGAAATGAAACAAACAAGATGTGCTTTAACTGCAGACTTTCAGATTTAATTTGAGGGTAATTACATCCAAATCGGGTGAACGGTGTAGGAATTACAACGGTTTCAATATGTGCCTCCCACTATTTAAGGGGCCAAAAGTAATGGGACTAACAACTCAAAAGCTATTTCATGGACAGGTGTGGGCTATTCCCTCGTTATTTCATTATCAATTAAGAAGGTAAAAGGTCTGGAGTTGATTCTAGGTGTGACATTTGCATTTGGAATCAATTGATGTCGACTCTCAATATGAGATCCAAAGAGCTGTCACTATCAGTGAAACAAGCCATCATTAGGCTGAAAAATCAGAACAAACCCATCAGAAAGATAGCAAAACGATTAGGTGTGGCCAAATCAACTGTTTGGAACATTCTTAAAAAGAAAGAATGCACCGGAGAGCTCAGCAACACCAAAAGACATGGAAAACAACTGTGGTGGATGACAGAAGAATTATTTCCCTGGTGAAGAAAAACCCCTTCACAACAGTTGGCCAAATCAAGAACACTCTCTAGGAGGTAGATGTATATGTGTCAAAGTCAACAATCAAGAGAAGACTTCACAAGAGTGAATATAGAGTATTCACCACAAGATGCAAACCATTGCTGAGCCACAAAAACAGGAAGACCAGATTAGAGTTTGCCAAATAAAATCTAAAAAAGCCATTACAGTTCTGGAACAACATCCTATGGACAGATGAGACAAAGATCAACTTTTACCAGAGTGATGGGAAGAGAAGAGTATGGAGAAGGAAAGGAATTGCTCATGATCCAAAACATACCACCTCATCAGTGAAGCGTGGGCATGTATTGTCTGCCAATGTAACTGGTTCCATTGAATTTATTGATGTGACTGCTGACAAAAGCAGCAGAATGAATTCTGAAGTGTTTCTGGCAATATTATATGCTCATATTCAGTCAAATGCTTCAGAACTCATTGGACGGCTCTTCACAGTGCAGATGGACAATGACCCGAAGCATACTGCAAAAGCAACCAAAGAGTTTTTTAAGGCTAAAAAGTGGAATGTTATGCAATGGCCAAGTCAATCCCCTGACCTGAATCCGATTGAGCCTGCATTTCACTTGATGAAGACAAAACTGAAGGGAAAATGCCCCAAGAACAAGCAGGAACTGAAGACATTTGCAGTAGAGGCCTGGCAGAGCATCACCAGGGATGAAACCCAGCATCTGGTGATATCTATGTGTTCCAGACTTCAGGCTGTAATTGCCTGCAAAGGATTTGCAACAAAGTATTAAAAAGTGAAAGTTAGATTTAGGATTGTTTAGTTTGTCCCATTACTTTTGGCCCCTTAAAGAGTGGGAAGCACATATAGAAACCGTTGTAATTCCTACACCGCTCACCCAATTTGGATGTAATTACCCTCAAATTAAATCTGAAAGTCTGCAGTTAAATCACATCTTGTTTGTTTCATTTCAAAGCCATTGTGGAGGTGAATAGAGGCCAAAATATGAAAATTCTGTCAATGTCCCAATATTTATGGACCTGACTGTATATATATCACTAAAAAAATGATTCATGTTACTCTATTTACTACAGACACTCGATGTTTTTGCACGTGTCTCAAACGCACTTCGCAGTTCATATGTATCCTGATGGTTACCACCGACGGTCGCATATTGGAATTGCTTTGAGATCCATGCAATTCCGATAGGTGGCTTTCGTCAGTTCCATAGTCAGCAAACACCACAAGGCACAGCTATAGAGGAAAGACGCTATAATACACATTTATATATAAAGTACATTGCACAATTGATATTTTGGACAATATTGCTTGACTGGGAACCTGGTGCATGTAACCTCTCTCAGGAATACAAAGGGCCTGATTCAGAGAATGGACGCTTTGCGGGTGTTTATGTAGGCGAGAGATGCGTCCAGAAATCCCTTATTGTCATTGTGAAACCAAGGGCCGTATTCAATTAGAAGCAAAAAGCCGCAATCAGCGAAAACTTTTCGCCTATTTTCAAAGTATCGCCGTTTTCAATTCCAGGATGTTTGCGCCTAGGCGAATACACCATAGGCAAAAACAGGTGAAAAAGTTTCTCCAGCAAAAGGCATATTTTGGGGTACAACTGTGGGAACTTGGGGCCTGATTCAGACGCGGTCGCAAGCGCAGAGCACTCGCAACCGTGTCGATGGTGGACCAGAGCGCACACGCGCGACGGAGCGCGCTCTGTCGTGCACATGCACGAGACCTGGATAGCGACAGGCAATCTGTCGCTCCGGGTCTTGTACCAAAGCGGGCGTGCTGTCGATGTTGAGTGACAGCACGCCCCCTTTGGTGGGCGGGCCGGGGGGGTGGCTGCCCAAACGGAGGCGTTCCCATGTGAACGCCTCCGCTTGGGGGCGGCCCCACTGACATCACGAGTGATGTCAGTGGGAGAGATTTCGGCTCTGTTAGAGCCAAAATCTCCCTGGGGCTTGCGGCAACGAGACCCTACCACAAGGGTCTCGTCAAAAGCATGATGGTCGCGATGGTCTTGACCATTGCGACCATCTTCCTGGCCGCTCGCTATAGCCCGGCCCTGATTCAGAGCGAGCTCTCTGTCAGAGCGTCCGGCTCTGAATCAGGGCCTTGGTTCTGACATCAAAATATACTAGTACCCATATATATGTACCCCAAATTTAACTACGGTACTTAGGGCCTGATTCAGAGCCGCTCGTAAGCGGCCGTTCGTTCGTAGTCAGACGATGTTGTACAACCACGCATGCGTCGGTGTAACAGTGCGCATGTGCGTACGTCTGATTGCGGTAATTTTTCAGTCGATCGTAGACACAGTGAACAGGAAGTGACATGTCAAATGTGATTGACAGAACTGTCCGTTTTGGGGTGGTGACGGGGGTGGAGATGGAAAAACACAGGCGTGTCGAGGCATTTTTTGGGCATACATAAATTATCTTATGCGAGCGCCAAATGTGAACGGAACAAGTGATACGTCACTGTCTGATCCAATTTCCATTAAGACTGCTCGCTCAGCTTGTGGTCTGGTATAGTCTACCGCAATGACGATGGTCTCTTCGTACTTCCCTGGGCTCATTGATGGTGTAGCGATTTATCAATTGAGGCCACAAAAACAATAATCTTTTAATTGCTAAACTGCTTGTAAGGTGTTTAGCAAATAGACCTTTTTTAGTAGCTAAAAACCGAACGCAGGTGAACTACTCAGCTGCTAATTTCTGGGTCATACAATCAATTAGCTAACAAATGTTTGTTTGTTTTTGCGGGCTTTTAAAATATTTGTAAATGTTTCTTTTTTATGGAAACAATATGTTTGTTTTTTTCCATATTTTTTTTTTGGCCAAGAAACCAATCGTCCCTTTGTTTTTTGCTAACTGTTAATTAAAACTCATAAATTGTTTTTAACCCTTGTTTTAAAAAAAAATAAAAATTTTTTTTCTATTTCCGTTGTATTGTTTGTAAGTTTGTTTGAGGGATTACCTTTTAACCAGTTTTGAATAAATCAACAATAGAATTTTGCAGATTTTGAACATAATTTTATTAAATGATTGTGTCCATTTTTTTTTTTCATAAACATATTTATTTTAAGGTAAAAAAATTTACAAATGATTTTGGCCACACACAAACAAAAGAAGTGGCATTTGAACTAAAAAAAAAAAACAAATAAAAACGATTCACAAGAAAGGAGAGGGAGGTTTTTGGCATGAAGGAATATGGGGCAAACACAGAGATGGATTGTGGGGAAATTAGCCAGTGCTGTCATCGCCTTATAGGCCGTTTGGCCGGGGGTTGGAGGGAGCCTGAATGGGTCCGGGAAGTCCTTCGGCTGGCCTGGCCAGAGGCAGATGTTGTGGCCTCTGGACTAGGCATAGGGCTAGGCACATTTGGAGGGATGGCTGTTGTTGTGCCAGAGGTGGAGGGTCCTGATGTTCCGGCAGGAAGGGAGGCCGGCTCCAACATGTGCTGGCGAACGAGCTGCTCCAGGGCATTTGCAATTCTCACGTTGGCCGCAGCAGTTTCCTCCAGGGCGCCCGCCACCCGTAGCAGATTGGCGTCCATCCTCAGCAGAATCTCGCTGTGCTGATCCGTTTTAACATTGAGATCAGTGAGTAGGGCCACTGCCTGCGAGGGGGAATGCCCTGGACTGTCTGCCACAGGGTCCCCAGCCAGATCTACTGCTTCCTCCCCTGCAGAGCCAGAAGAATTTCTGCGGCCAAAGCTCACCTCTGGAGCAGACTCATCCGCCTGTGTCTCTGTGAGAAAAATCTAGATATTTTACAAAACACATTTCTGAGTTCTTAACATTACAACATTTACCTGGGGCAACATGAGGAGCCGCAAAGTCTGGCATGTCGGTGTCCATGTTCGACACGCCCAACACCTCCTCATCCTGCACACACCCCTGTGCCAGCTCCTCCAAATCCAAGAGCTCAAGTGACACAGGGGTGGGACCCCCACCTGTCCCCCCTGCATGCCTAGCCCTATCAGCCAGTTTTTGTTTAAGCCGATATTTGAAGTCGCTCCATCTGTTGGTTAAAAAGTTGGCATTATTACTGCAGTATTTGGACCTGTAAACACTTTTTAGTCAAATATAGTTTTTACGTACCGGCGTTTGACCTCCCGGGTTGACCGTTCAAACTCACCCACCCCATTGACAGCACTGGCTATGTCGTCCCACAGTTTCCATCTCTGGGTTGCACCCATATTCCTTGGTGCCTGTGCCAGGTTGTCGTTGCACATTTGCACCAAAACCTCCATCTCCTTCCTTGTGAATTGTGGCTGCCTTTTTTTTTTGGCCCTAGTTTGCCTACTAGGCCCAGCAGCCTCTTCCATGGCATCCTCCACACCTTTTTTTTAAATGGTTTAAAATTTTTTCATGTCAAATGTTTCAAAATGTAATGTTAAACATAAGCATTTTCCCATAAAAAAACAAATACTTACATGGCGCCTCTTGGCTAGTACTTTGCTGCTCTGTACTCATTGTGTTTTTTCTCAATGCAGCAGACCGATTTGTGCCTTCAGTGACGTTTTTATACATACTGTACGTCAGCATTATTCGGCTGCATCATTCATTGTGCGCTCCTATTGTCGGTCCTTAATTTGAGTGGGAAAATGTAGACTATTTATGGCTTGGTGTGACTCCATTCAAGGTGGCATTTTTTGATTGTTGGTGGTATTTCGGTGTAGAGTGGTTTGTTGTTTGGTTGGTGGAATGTGAAGGAGTTGTTTTTTTTTTTGAAGGAGCGTTTTTTTATTACTTTCTTTGTTTAAGTTAGTATTTTTGCGTATTTTTATTTGCTATTTTTATTTATATTTTTGAGTAAGTATTTCAATAATTCCCATAAACATTTATTAATAAATTGTTTCAAAATTTTTATATTGTTTGTTTTTTTATTTTTTTTACAGTTATTTTGGCTGGAACCCAAGTGACCTTTTATAACTTTTTGGTATTTGTCTGTTTTTGGTAAGTGTTTTTGGTTTTATTAATTAACAAATTAGATGTGTTGGTCTTAGCATATGTTTCGCTAAGTAATGTGTGCTTGCTCTGTGTAAAATCATGTCTTAAGTCTAAAAGTAGCGTACTATTTTGCAAACTAATGTGTGCTTGTTCTGTGTAAAATCATGTCTTAAGTCTAAATATAGCGTACTTTTTTGCGAACTAATGTGTGCTCCCTTCTCTAAATTTTAGTAAACTATATTTGGTTTAATTCCTAGTGTATAAAATTAATCTTAAATTTTTTTTATCCTTTTGAAATGTAGGTGGATTTTCACATTGACACTACCCAGGCCTGTAAGATTCTTTGGTTTTCTTTGAAAAGATAAGTATATTTTTCTTAACACATTTGTCTAAAACAATAACTACCTGGCTTAACATTTCAGGTTGATTTTGGTCGTATTATCTTGGCCATGGTTCCAGAACCCGACCAACCTCAACTTCGTCCCAGGCGTAGGCCTCGTAGGCATGCAAGAACACGTGTCACCCTTTTTGGAATGCCAGATGATGAGGTGTTAAGGCGCTACCGTCTGCCTCCAAAAATCATCATAGACACTCTATCATTAATAGAGAGTGATCTTGAACGGCAAATTGACAGTCCTACAGCAATACCACTACTTACGCAATTCATGTCGGTGTTACATATTTGTGCCTCAGGATCCTTTCAAACCACCGTGGGAAAAGTCGCAGGAATCTCCCAATCCTCCTTTTCTAGGATCCTGAGGGCAGTGATGGATGCACTATTTAAACACCTCCATCATTTTATTAAAATGCCATTGGATATGGGTTCCCTTAATGTGGTGAAGGATAAATTTTACCAAATTGCTGGCTTCCCACACATCATAGGGGTTGTGAATGGCACTCACATACCACTTCAGCCTCCAGCAAGGCTGGAGGCAATATTTAGGAATCGAAAGCACTTTCATTCGATGAATGTAATGGTGGTATGTGATGCCTCCCTCCAGATCCTGTCCCTGAATGCCAAATTCCCAGGCAGTGCACATGATTCCTTCATCATCCGGCAATCAGGGATTTGGCACAAATTAAACAACCTACAAGCTGGTGATGCGTGGCTTCTGGGTAAGTTGACACCTTCTGTTGAAACAAATGCAAAGATTGGTACACAATGGTCCTGATGTTTTTTATATTTTTACAGGAGACAGTGGTTACCCTTGCACGCCCTGGCTGCTCACTCCTTATTTGGTTCCCACACCAGGGCCACAAAGTCAGTATAATTCCACACTTACAGCCACCAGGCAGGTGGTGGAGCGCTGTATCGGCCTTTTAAAAGGCCGATTCAGATGCCTCCACCGCTTCTGTAAGCACCATTAGCTCCCGCCTACAGAAAGCGTTGGCTCTCATGATGGCAATGATTTTTTTTACACAAAACAGTTTTAATAAAGGACCTAGAAAAAATTTGATTGGCTAATGTACTTTGTAAATTAACAGAAACAATTCTATTGGTTAGTGTATGAGTCATGTGACCTACACCCTCACAAATATAATGTGAGTTATGATAGGTTCGATGCAGTGACATGCGTAAGCATTGAAATCTGCATTTAAAAAAAAAAAACATTACTAGCATTCAAACAAACTTTTAAATTCGAACAACTATCCCCTTAGTAAAACCGTACGTATTCTGCGGAAGAAATGACACACACTAACAAGAATAAAGTTTATTGACATTGAAAAAAAAACAGGATTGCAAACATGTGAATAACAATTAAGGTAATTAATATAGTGATTGCCAGTAATCGATTCAAGTATGTTTGCAGAATGAAATAGCAGGCAATCGAAAACAGACAGGGCCACTTCCGGAATTGACTTGTGCGAGCGCTCCCTGCAACCAAAGAGGAGACGGACACTCGCTATTTTGAACGATCGCTAGCTAGAGGAGGGGTTGGGAGAATATGGGGTGGAAGGTTAGCTACGAGCGAACATACGAGCGAGCGCTTGGATTTAATATTTCCGCTCGTACGGCGGACGAGCGATCGCCCACTTGCGTCCGGCTCTGAATCAGGCCCTTATTTTTCTGAAAAAACATTGCTTATATAATTTTTCCACACTTGTGCAAACATGCATTTAACAGCCCTTTGCCTCCATATAAGATCCCTAAATACTTTTATTAGGGCTATTAATACTCTTCTATATTGCTTCCCAGGGTCAGTTGGGCTTTTTATGGGGTATAGACTGATTTCCCCAAAAGATGCTGTCATTTTCGCTATTCACTACATTCACCTATCCGTGTTTTCGCCTGTTATGGAATTGAATAGGATGAAAAGCGGGGATGCGCATGGCGACAACATCTCATCCAAACAGGCGAATGACATCGCGCTTTTCACCAAACCGGACTTTTTGCCTCTAATTGATTTAATCCCCAAGTGTCCTATGTCCTATTACGTTCACAATTGCGTACGGCATCGCTAACACTGGAGGAGGGGTTTGTGATCTCTGGGTGTTTGAAGGTGGAGACTGCGAGGTCATAGCAAAAAAAGTGGCCACTCCATGGGAGTGTTATGGGTGTGTCACAGGCATGTTATGGGTGTGTTATGGGAGTGTCACAGGTGTGTTACGGGTGTGTTATGGGCATGTCACAGGTGTGTTATGGGAGTGTCACAGGCATGTTATGGACATGTCACAGGTGTGTTATGGGTGTGTTATGGGAGTGTCACAGGCGTGTTATGGGAGTGCCACAGGTGTGTTATGGGTGTGTTATGGGAGTGTCACAGGCATGTTATGGGCGTGTTATGGGAGTGTCACAGGCATGTTATGGGCGTGTTATGGGAGTGTCACAGGCATGTTATGGGCATGTTATGGGAGTGTCACAGGTGTGTTATGGGTGTGTTATGGGAGTGTCACAGGCGTGTTATGGGAGTGTTATGGGAGTGTCACAGGTGTGTTATGGGTGTGTTATGGGAGTGTCACAGGCATGTTATGGGAGTGTCACAGGCATGTTATGTGTGTGTTATGGGAGTGTCACAGGCGTGTTATGGGTGTGTTATGGGAGTGTCACAGGTGTGTTATGGGTGTGTTATGGGAGTGTCACAGGCATGTTATGGGCATGTCACAGGTGTGTTATGGGAGTGTCACAGGCGTGTTATGGGAGTGCCACAGGTGTGTTATGGGTGTGTTATGGGAGTGTCACAGGCATGTTATGGGCGTGTTATGGGAGTGTCACAGGCATGTTATGGGCGTGTTATGGGAGTGTCACAGGCATGTTATGGGCATGTTATGGGAGTGTCACAGGTGTGTTATGGGTGTGCTATGGGAGTGTCACAGGCGTGTTATGGGCGTGTTATGGGAGTGTCACAAGTGTGTTATGGGTGTGTTATGGGAGTGTCACAGGCATGTTATGGGCATGTTATGGGAGTGTCACAGGTGTGTTATGGGTGTGTTATGGGAGTGTCAGGCATTTTATGGGTGTGTTATGGGAGTGTCACAGGCATGTTATGGGAGTGTCACAGGCATGTTATGGGTGTGTTATGGGAGTGTCACAGGCGTGTTATGGGTGTGTTATGGGAGTGTCACAGGTGTGTTATGGGTGTGTTATGGGAGTGTCACAGGCGTGTTATGGGAGTGTCACAGGCATGTTATGGGTGTGTTATGGGAATGTCACAGGCGTGTTATGGGCGTGTTATGGGAGTGTCACAGGCGTGTTATGGGTGTGTTATGGGAGTGTCACAGGCGTGTTATGGGTGTGTTATGGGAGTGTCACAGGCATGTTATGGGTGTGTTATGGGAGTGTCACAGGCATTTTATAGGCATGTTATGGGCGTGTCACAGGCATGTTATGGGTGTGTTATGGGAGTCTCACAGGCATGTTATGGGTGTGTTATGGGAGTGTCACAGGTGTGTTATGGGCGTGTTATGGGAGTGTCACAGGCGTGTTATGGGCATGTTATGGGAGTGTCACAGGCGTGTTATGGGAGTGTCACAGGTGTGTTATGGGTGTGTTATGGGAGTGTCACAGGTGTGTTATGGGTGTGTTATGGGAGTGTCACAGGCGTGTTATGGGAGTGTCACAAGTGTGTTATGGGTGTGTTATGGGAGTGTCACAGGTGTGTTATGGGCATGTTATGGGAGTGTCACAAGCGTGTTATGGGCATGTCACAGGTGTGTTATGGGAGTGTCACAGGCGTGTTATGGGTGTGTTATGGCAGTGTCACAGGCGTGTTATGGGTGTGTTAGGGGAGTGTCACAGGCGTGTTATGGGCATGTCACAGGTGTGTTATGGGAGTGTCACAGGCATGTTTTGGGTGTGTTATGGGAGTGACACAGGCATGTTATGGGCGTGTTATGGGAGTGTCACAGGTATGTTATGGGTGTGTTATGGGAGTGTCACAGGTGTGTTATGGAAGTGTCAAAGGCATGTTCTGGAAGTGTCACAGGCATGTTATGGGCATGTTATGGGAGTGTCACAGGCATGTTATGGGCGTGTTATGGGAGTGTCACAGGTGTGTTATGGGAGTGTCACAGGCATGTAATGGGCGTGTTATGGGAGTGTCACAGGCATATTATGGGCGTGTTATGGGAGTGTCACAGGCGTGTTATGGGTGTGTTATGGGAGTGTCACAGGTGTGTTATGGGTGTGTTATGGGAGTGTCACAGGCATGTTATGGGCATGTCACAGGTGTGTTATGGGAGTGTCACAGGCGTGTTATGGGAGTGCCACAGGTGTGTTATGGGTGTGTTATGGGAGTGTCACAGGCATGTTATGGGCGTGTTATGGGAGTGTCACAGGCATGTTATGGGCGTGTTATGGGAGTGTCACAGGCATGTTATGGGCATGTTATGGGAGTGTCACAGGTGTGTTATGGGTGTGCTATGGGAGTGTCACAGGCGTGTTATGGGCGTGTTATGGGAGTGTCACAGGTGTGTTATGGGTGTGTTATGGGAGTGTCACAGGCATGTTATGGGCATGTTATGGGAGTGTCACAGGTGTGTTATGGGTGTGTTATGGGAGTGTCACAGGCATTTTATGGGTGTGTTATGGGAGTGTCACAGGCATGTTATGGGAGTGTCACAGGCATGTTATGGGTGTGTTATGGGAGTGTCACAGGCGTGTTATGGGTGTGTTATGGGAGTGTCACAGGTGTGTTATGGGTGTGTTATGGGAGTGTCACAGGCGTGTTATGGGAGTGTCACAGGCATGTTATGGGTGTGTTATTGGAGTGTCACAGGCATGTTATGGGCGTGTTATGGGAGTGTCACAGGCGTGTTATGGGTGTGTTATGGGAGTGTCACAGGCGTGTTATGGGTGTGTTATGGGAGTGTCACAGGCATGTTATGGGTGTGTTATGGGAGTGTCACAGGCATTTTATAGGCATGTTATGGGCGTGTCACAGGCATGTTATGGGTGTGTTATGGGAGTGTCACAGGCATGTTATGGGTGTGTTATGGGAGTGTCACAGGTGTGTTATGGGCGTGTTATGGGAGTGTCACAGGCGTGTTATGGGCATGTTATGGGAGTGTCACAGGCATGTTATGGGAGTGTCACAGGTGTGTTATGGGTGTGTTATGGGAGTGTCACAGGTGTGTTATGGGTGTGTTATGGGAGTGTCACAGGCGTGTTATGGGAGTGTCACAGGTGTGTTATGGGTGTGTTATGGGAGTGTCACAGGTGTGTTATGGGCATGTTATGGGAGTGTCACAAGCGTGTTATGGGCATGTCACAGGTGTGTTATGGGAGTGTCACAGGCGTGTTATGGGTGTGTTATGGCAGTGTCACAGGCGTGTTATGGGTGTGTTATGGGTGTGTTAGGGGAGTGTCACAGGCGTGTTATGGGCATGTCACAGGTGTGTTATGGGAGTGTCACAGGCATTTTTTGGGTGTGTTATGGGAGTGACACAGGCATGTTATGGGCGTGTTATGGGAGTGTCACAGGTATGTTATGGGTGTGTTATGGGAGTGTCACAGGTGTGTTATGGAAGTGTCAAAGGCATGTTCTGGAAGTGTCACAGGCATGTTATGGGCATGTTATGGGAGTGTCACAGGCATGTTATGGGCGTGTTATGGGAGTGTCACAGGTGTGTTATGGGAGTGTCACAGGCATGTAATGGGCGTGTTATGGGAGTGTCACAGGCATATTATGGGCGTGTAATGGGAGTGTCACAGGTGTTTTATGGGCGTGTCACAGGCATGTTATGGGCGTGTCACAGGCATGTTATGGGCGTGTCATGGGAGTGTCACAGGTGTGTTATGGGAGTGTCACAGGCATGTAATGGGCGTGTTATGGGAGTGTCACAGGCATGTTATTGACGTGTAATGGGAGTGTCACAGGTGTTTTATGGGCATGTCACAGGCATGTTATGGGTGTGTTATGGACATGTCTGGGAGCACTGTTACTTTCCCAGTCCCAAATACACAACTTCAGAGGCCATGAGTAGTTGGATTTGAGCAGAGCAGCTGGAGCAGACCCCAGGCTACCGCAAATGTTGATGGTGCGACCAATGTTGCGTCGATGATAGTGTGCTTACTTGCAGCCTGAGAGTGGGGTCTCAGCGCTCGTACTCTCCATGGCACCATCAAGCACAAAGGGAAGCCTGAGATTAGCATTTAGTTATTCCTGCTCCGCTGTTACGGGAGCACCTGCGAGCGCGGCTGCATTACCAGCCATCTCTGATTCAGCCCCCAAGTGCGAGTGTTCTGCCGTTTGCCATAAGTGTCTATGGATGAGGCTGCTTTGTTCTCAGGCCGAGCAATCATTAGTACATGCACTAATGCAGGGCTGTCATTGTACAAGAGGATGGCTGCCAAAATCATCTGACTATTGGGCCTCATTCAGCAGCGGACGCTAGGCTAATATTTACGTAGAATGAGCGATTATTTGCCATTGCTCGTGCGTGTAAGTCGCACTGCACAAATGTACCGATTGCAGCACGATTACATGTGCACAGAGGATCCATTCTCAAAGTGAGTGCCGTGGCCAGCATTTGAGGGAGGTAACAGGGGGTGGTAAAGGCAGGCGTGGCAGACGCCATTGCATGGGCGTGCATAATATAGCCGTAGCGATGCATTCGCAGCATGAGAGCTCTCTGCGTGTGAGGAGCACTGCAGTGTTTGCGGGTGCTCAGACCTGGGTCCAGGAGGGCCCCGCACTGCACACCCTGCACCCATAGTATTACTTACCTCCCCGGAGTCCCACGTCGGTGCGGGGGTCCGGCGCTGTGAAAATGACTGGAAAATGGCCGCCGCCATTTTCCCATTGTTTGCGCATACGCAGTACAGGGAAAATGGCTTCCGTGGCCATTTTCCTGGTGACCTGCGCATACTCTATAGCAGTGTTGGCTAACCTTGACACTCCAGCTGTTATGGAACTACATAACCCAGCATGCACTGCTACAGTTTTGCTATTAGGGCATGCTAAAACTGTGGCAGGGCATGCTGGGATATATAGTTCCACAACAGCTGGAGTGTCAAGGTCAGCCAACACTGCTCTATAGACTCTGGGCGCACTCTAGTGCCCAGAGTCTATAACTCCGGCACTGGCCACGCACAGCTCAGTGCGCTGCCGGCTGCCGGACAGAGAGGAGGGGGCCCATGTCAGAGACTGCACACGGGCCCCCTCCTCTCTAGAAACACCCCTGCCTACTGTACATGCTGCGTGGTCGCCCAGTGGGCCTGATTCAGAGCTGGACGCTATTTGCGCTCGCTCATTCAGAAAAAGGGGCCGGATATTTAAATTGAGCGCTCGCTCTTTGCGGTCTGTTGACGCCTCTATGTCTGAACGAGCGAACGAAACATGCGCTCACTATTTTTAAAAAAACGCCCCTGGCCGCTCGCATCCTACGTCATCTCTGCTATTTATTAGATTAATTGAGTACATCGAAAGGCGTATGAACTGCTCGCTATTCTTGTGGTAGGATTTTCCTACCGCAATCATGCGATCAGTTCTGACTAAAAGACAACCAAGTGACGTGGTCAATGATGCTGCTTTGTTAATTATGCACACCCTTAAAACGCCCGTTTTGACCGTTTGGCACGCCTGCGTTTGGATCTCCACTCCCCGTTTTCAAGCACCTTCCCCTGTTACCACCCATAAACGCCTCATCCTGTCACTCAAATTAGCAGGCATTCGCTATTTTGCGAGCACACAATTTCCGACCGCAATGACTGGTTCGCGCATGCGTATTACAACCCATACGCATGCGCAGTTGGGCGAACATCGCACGGAGCGAACGAGCGGCCGTTTACGGCTCTCAGGGCCTGATTCAGAGCCGCTCGTAAGCGGCCGCTCGTTCGCTCCGCTTGAGTGACAGAATGAGGCGTATGTGGGTGGTAACAGGGGAAGGTGCTTGAAAACGGGGAGTGGAGATCCGAACGCAGGCGTGCCAAACGGTCAAAACGGGCGTTTTAAGGGTGTGCATAATTAACAAAGCAGCGTCATTGACCACGTCACTTGGTTGTTTCTTAGCCTGTACTGTTCGCATGATTGCAGTAGGAAAATCCAACCACAAGCACTGCGAGCAGTTCAGACGCCTTTCGATGTACTCGATTAATCTAATAAATAGCAGAGATGACGTAGGATGCGAGCGGCCAGGGGGCATTTAAAAAAAAATAGCGAGCTCATGTTTCGTTCGCTCGTTCAGACATAGAGGCGTCAACAGACCACAAAGAGCGAGCGCTCTATTTAAATTTCCGGCCCCTTTTTCTGAACGAGCGAGCGCAAATAGCGTCCGGCTCTGAATCAGGCCCAGTGTGCGTTAATGGTACCGATGTTTACACAGGAGTGCCACATTGGACGGGTATGAGAAGGCAGCGGTGGGCGTCTTTATGCCGGCTGCGCTTTGGCGAGCATTAGCATATTTTCACAGCTGTGTTCTGTGCGAAATCGCAGCTGTGATCACATCATCGCCCACGGCTAAATGAGGCCCTTTGTTCCAAAAGTGATAATATCATATAATAAAGTGTAAAGCAGGTCAGGTCCACATGAAGTCCTATGAGAGCCAGGTATGGGCCACGGCCCTAATTCACTAGAAAGATTCTGAGAATGAAAAGCCTCTATACAGGATAAATGTACTTGTGGACACACTTACCTGTATACCTTCCTCATAATTACAGGAGAATATTTTCACTTTATAATGTACGTGCGCCACGTTTGCCAGGTGTCAGATTCCGGGGGCAGGAAGTTCCAGGAATACGGATGTTTTGCGGTAACTGTGACAGGGGCTCCCCACTGATGCATTTTTATTGCTTCATTTTATTTCCATTTGTTGTGGTGTAAATCAGTTGTCTTAGAGAGAAAGCGTGTGGCAATACTCTGCAGAGAATCATTTCAACTGAGATTATCTCTGCAAACAAAGCACTCGGGGGCAGGTGAGAAGTCGGCATGGGAAATGCAGGGAAACGTTATCAGATGTTAAGCACATTTTTCCCCCCACAAAATAACAGAAAATGTCAATTGTATTCAGAGCATTTTCAAAGGGTGTTTGATGGTTGCAAATACCCAGCGTCTGACCAGGAGAGGTCGAAATTCAACTGGACGCACTCAAGTCTACATCTGTAATCACTCATTGTGTAATGACCATCGAGGGCGGCATCTGGATGATTATTTGGGGAAATCCAGCACCATTTTTGAAGATGGCTTTTGCTCATGTCAAACACTACTTGACCCACGTTGCACTGGTTTCTGGGCACCAAAACAATTCATTTGTAAAACCGATGCTGTGTAACGCTTCAGCTCTGATGTCTGCCTAAATATTTTTATATATATACAGAGAGAGAGAGAGTCTCATTCAGACCCGGTTGCAAGCGCTGAGCACGCGCAACCGGGTCGATGTTAAGGCCCTGCGCACGTGCAGCGGCCGCACTGTGCGTGCGCAAGCCCCGGAGCGAGAGAGAAACTCTCTCGCTCCGGAGCTCACTACAAAAGGGGCATCTGTCGATGTTGATTCAACAGCTCACCCCATTTTGTAGGCTGGGCGGGGGGGTGGTTTCACAAACGGAGACTTTCCTTGAGGAACGCCTACCGTTTTGTGGGCGGCCACATTGACATCAGCAGTGATGTCAGTGGGGAGCTTCCTGCTCGATCAGAGCAGGAAGCTCCCTGGGGCTTGCGGTTGCTGAGACCCAACCTTAGGGTCTCGTCGCAAGCCCCGATGGTCGTGAATCTGGGTAAATCCGAGTCGCGGTTCTGATCTCCTGAGGAGATCTGGGTTGCGGTTCTGATCTTTTGGTGGTTCGGAATTGGGTTTTGGATTGCATAAATGACATGATTTTAGCTGTTTTTAAAACTTTTGATGTATTTAAAAAACAAAACAAAAATCCAGATCCAAAAACCAAAACACTTGAGGGTGGTTTTGCAAAAACCAAATCCAGATCCAAAACCTTGAAGGAGATACAGATCCAAAACCAAAACATGGCGGTTGGCGCATATCCCTAGAATAAACAAATCTGATGTTGGATGTCGATTGCCAAGGAAACATGGAATTATGCGGGGTAGATGAAGACATCCCCAAGGCACTCCGCAGATCGGAGAACCATTAGTGAGACAGAGGAGCGCAGCTCACCTCAAGGATGATTGGGTGATTAGGAAGGGCCAGGAGTGTTTCTAGAGAGGAGGGGGCCCGTGTGCAGTCTCCGACACGTGCCCCCTCCTCTCTGTCCGGCGGCCAGCAGCACACTGAGCTGTGCGCGGCCAGCGCCAGAGTTATAGACTCTGGGCACTAGAGTGCACACAGAGTCTATAGAGTATGCACAGGTCACCAGGAAAATGGCCACGGCGGCCATTTTCCCTGTACTGCGCATGCGCAAAATGAGGGAGAAAATGGCCGCGGCGGCCATTTTCCAGTCATTTTTACAGCTTCGGACGCCCGCACCGACTGTGGACTCCAGAGAGGTAAGTAATTCTATGGGTTCAGGGTGTGCAGTGCGGGGCCTCCCTGGACCTAGAGGCCCGTGTGCCCCGCACACCCATTATAGATATGCCCCTAGGAAGGGCTAGTCTAAAAATACGATAAGCAGCATATACCACAAATATTGCACCAACTACAACAATACTAAATCACATAATTATACAATAACCATAACCAAATCATTAAAGCCATTTCACACATTAAACTATGCCATAATCCATGTTCCCTTGTAGAGAGAGAGAGATTCCTGGTCCAGGTGTGTTCATCTCCATTGTGTGTGTGAGAGAGTGTCTAAGGGGACTACTTACTTGGATGGAGTTAAATTGAATGGAGATAAAGTACCAGCCAATCAGCTCCTAACTGCCGTGTCACAGGCTGTTTGAAAAATGACAGGAGCTGATTGTCTGGTACTTTCTTTCATTCCACTTTATCTTTACTAGGCTTAGTAAGTAGACCCCTTAGTCCTTGGTGTGTTCAGCCTGTGCTCACATTGATGGACGTGGACCAGCACAGGAAGTGGTCAAATCCTATTGTCTAATGTCCAGGTAAGATGGTCATCTTTGTTCATATGCTAGTGGACTAAACCAACAGATTACAAATGAACTAAACTGATGAATAAGGAAATAAACTCTAACAGCTATGAAAATGTTTCATGCTTCAATACTGTCTGTGTTGGGGGTGATGTATTAATATAGTGTGTGAGGGTTGTATTTATTTTATCTGTGTTATATGTAGATCACTGATGGTCTTTGCATTACATGGTGGGCACAGCAACATTCTCTGCATTATATGGCAGTCACTGCATTATATTGTGGGCACTGATAGTCTCTGTATTATATGGTGGTCACTGTGACACTAGCTGCATTATATAGCAGTCACTGTGGCACTCTCTGCATTATATTGTGGGCACTGATGGTCTCTGTATTATATGGTGGTCACTGTGACACTCGCTGCATTATATAGCAGTCACTGCGGCACTCTCTGTATTATATTGTGGGCACTGATGGTCTCTGTATTATATGGTGGTCACTGTGACACTCGCTGCATTATATGGAAGTCACTGCTATGCTCTCTGCATTATCTGGTGATCACCATGATGCTCTCTGCATTATCTGCCGGTCACTGAGATACTCTGTGCATTATATGGCGGGCACTGCGATGCTCTGTGCATTATATGGTGGTCACTGTGATGCTCCGTGCATTATATGGCGGGAAATGCTCTGTGCATTATATGGCGGGCACTGCGATGCTCTGAATTATATGGTGGGCAATGCTCTCTGCATATATGGCGGACACTGCTATACTCTGTGCATTATATGACAGGCACTGCGATGCTCTGTGCATTATATGGGGGGGACTGCGATGCTCTCTGCATTATATGGCGGGCACTGCAATGCTCTGTGCATTATATGGCGGGCACTGTGATGCGTCCAACATATGATCCTGTGACTGGAGCAGGGACACAGGCAGCCAGCACCTATACACTGAGTGCTGAATTATTCCCATTTGCATTGTACATGAATAATAAAATTATTTTGTTTCTGTAAATTTTTATGGTAAAAGATAGAAGATGAAGCTTCACATCAGGGCAGGACAATGACGCGTGTAAGTTCAGTCTCATGTAACTGTGAGCCCTAAAGGGGTCACCGGCTCGTGATATCTCCCAGGCGTCACCGAGTACAATATAATGTCATGAAATTTGTAGCTGATGGCATCAATCAAACCAGATGCAATTAGTAAATGCATTAAATCCCCAAACTAAAGATCCACTATGTGTTACGGCAAAGCGCGTTTCACCAGGTAATTAAATTTTATTTCTGATCTCAAGGGAATTTTTACATCCATTAAAACCACTTCTAAGTCACTGGGAAATGAAATTAATCTGAGTAAAGACACCTAGTGAAAAAATAATTGAAACGTTATGACTTTCACAGATACAATACCATCATCCTTAGTACTTTTGGCTTTTAATAAATGCACCTTAAATTTCTTTTGAACACCGGTCCCATCACGAGAGCGACACACTATCGGCTGCAGCATAAATAGGATCAGTCAGAGAATATGATTTCCCATGGTACAGATAGAGCAGATCCCCCTGCACGGTCTCTGGCCATACACCCTTCTTAGTACGGAGGGTACTTACCAAGTGCATTTGTTACGCCCCATTTTGCACCTTTGCCTTATACTTAAATATTGGTTAATAGCTTTGGGTGAGCTGAGACAGGTCTGCAAACCATATGGGACCATAATCATCTGATAGATTTCGTGACCCAAAACCTTTTATTAACTTAACACACATTGTATAACGATTATACTCCTTTTATGTTTTTTATGCTTCTGATTCTCTTTAGTAAAACACGTCTATCGTAATCTGCAAAATAAAAAAAATAATACAAAATAAGAAAGGTTATCTTTCCCAGCTGCGCATTACCGTATAATCTCTGCGAACATACCTCCCAGCGGTATCTGCGGCAGCATCTGCACCACGTTACTGATTTTAGATTCTATGGGGCAAAAAACTTTTGGATTTCAAAAACCTAAACATTGCCAGAAAATGAGATGATTTGCGGCAGCCCCTTTTGCAAAAGTACACGCTAAACGCGCCTAGGTGGGCAAACAGCTTGATATTGCCTATGCTATATAAGACCACTACAGAACTGGTAGAAGTAGTCAGCACATGTGCACTCTGGAATAAAAATGTCCTGTGTGAATATAGCTGCAGGGTGTAATCTGTACAGAAGGCAGATGAGGCGCTAGATAACTTCACTGACCATATAAACTAGTGACACCTAGTGGCAGCTCCAGAGGTCCTTCAAACAGGGGAGCCACACCAACTGCCAGTGAGTCCCAGTCAGTATGTTTGGCAGCGTTTGGAGTGGCAGTTGGTGTGGTTCCCCTATTAAATTTTGGGCAGATCTGGAGTCGCCACTGCTGACGCCCATCGCTGGGGTTTGAATCCTGATATCACACAAAGTAACAAAACTTTTATATTAAAGGAAGGCTCAAAAGGTGGCCGCGTCCAGGCCGAGGGGTAAGTGCATACCAGCTACTCTATAAGCCCGCCAAAAAGGCCACAGGCACTGGCCTGACCTCACAGTATACTTTTATCTGTTTAACGCTCACTCTCTCTTAACAAATGAGCTCATATTTATTTACCCGACTGAAACCTAAGACCCAGGAGAACTTAATATTCGCTACGAGAAGATCTGATACACTCATCAATCGGAAAAAAAAAATTCATATGAATAATTCCAAAGCATAAAGTAGGAGCACTGCGCTTGATTCTGAGACTTACGCTAATGCAATCGCAACTGCCATCTCTTACGGATCGCAATTGCTAAAATATGCTAATGCCTTCCATAGCACAGCCGGGCATAGGGACACCCACTGCTGCCTCCTCATGTCCATCTGACGACGTACAGCAGCGTGAACATCGGTAACATGGAGGAACATTGGCCAGCAACGCAAATATAAGTCACGTCTGACCATCTGTAAACACTGCATCTCTCCTGACACGCAGAGCGCTCTCATGCTGCGCAGGCGATCGGAACGGCTCATTTATGTACGGCCATAAAACAAATTATAAGTGTTCCTGACACGCCTGCTTTTGCCTAGCCACCCCCCCGCTACCTCCCCCAAACGCTGACTTCCTGTCACTTACTTGTTGAGTGATCCCTATGTGCGCGTGCGTGATCACAATACAATTGCTGCACGCGCACAGTGCAGCATTCACGTATGCACAATGGCTGACAATTGCGCAATTCTCGGATTCAGGCTCACCGCCTATACCACAACTGCCAAACCTTTCCCCCTTCAACAGGAACCCCAACAATGATTTACCATGTTACCACAAACAACTCGTAACATGGACCGGACCTCTAGCCTGTAACATGACAGGAGCTGATTGGTTGGTACTTTATCTCTCTAAACTTCATCTCACTCCAAGATTTGATATACATCTCCTTCAATTGCAAAGCACAGATGGTCTCGTAACAAACAAGAAATAAACCTTACGGAGCATTGCCTAGGTGAGAATGTCCGACCCCTCCCCTATTTTACATCTCCAGCGCACACAATCTCATCTCCATGTTATTTAAATGGGTTAGGTATAGGGTCCCGGCTGTTGGGACGCCGGTTGTCAGAATGCCAACAGCGTCATCCCGGCAGTCACAATCCCGGCACTAAGAGGTAAATTCCCTACACCTAACCCTTACCCTACCCTAACCCTCCCTCCCCGATGCCTTAACCTATCCTTCCCCTCCCTGCACCCTAAATCTAACCCTTCCCCCTTAGTGCCTAACCCTAAACCTAACCCTCCTCTAACCCCGATACTTACCTTCGGGATGCCGGCGGTCGGGATTCTGGAGCCGGGATGCTGACGCTGTCGGAAATTCGGGCGCTGGTATTTAGAATGTAGGCATCCCAACTGCCGGAATTCCTACTACATCCCTAATAAACTGTAGATTCCCCTGTGCAGGGAGAAAGCCTTACCCATATAACCAGTGCCAGACTGTGCCTTACAGCGTAGAGGGGGGGAAATCTCCAGGGATGAGTTCATCTCATGCGGTTCCATTAGTTGAATTATTTCTGATATTATGTTGTTTGTTCTTTTTCCTATAAAGTGTTTTCTGTCCGCACTGTTGGCCGTACCTCTGTTCCCAGCACTTCTGGGGTTATATAAATAAATGATGTTGTGTTTTCAGCATGTGCACAATAAGCGCAATATATATATATATATATATATTATATATATATATATATATATATACATCCAGCGATTATTGCTGTATATCTGGACACCTTTTCTTTCACTTCATTGTTTACATATAAATTGTTAAATTGGAATCTATCAGCGAAACTGCACATTAGGTCGCTGCGGTTCCCGTGTCCTTGGCTGAATGAAGGACAACAAAAGCAGATTTTGGTCAGTCACGGATGGCTGGCGGGGACTGAGAAAGCAGAAGAGCTTTCTGACATGAAATATATATGACTGTATATAACCAGGCCCCAGATTGTCAGTAACGCTGGATAGTCTGCAGAGAAGAACCAACAATCCAGCGACTTCATATTTACTGCTAATTACACTATTTATATTGTTACTTTTATTATGTTATACCGTATATAATACAGGTTTTTCAGTAAGTCTTGATTAAACAGATATTAATGAGAAGTGGAAATGTTTTCACCACCAGTGGCCGGAACACAAATGTGACACTGAGCCTAATTCAGAGTCAGATGGAAATACAGTAATTTGTATCTTTCTTTTGAGTCGTTTCATCTTTCTCAGGCGCAGATTATAGCGGTCTGCACCTTTTTTATCTCACAAACGTAGCTTGCAATTGAATACATCTGGGGGTCCGAGAACTAGACTGGAATTGGTGTGCAAACTCTGGCAGTGGGTGTGCAGTCGTATCCAAGAACAACAATGGCGTGGTACGGGCATGCAGTCGTATCCAAGAACAATGGCGTGGTACGGGCATGCAGTCGTATCCAAGAACAACAATGGCGTGGTACGGGCATGAAGTCGTATACAAGAACAACAATAGCGTGGTACGGGCATGCAGTCGTATACAAGAACAACAATGGCATGATATGGGCATGCAGTCATATACAAGAACAACAATAGCGTGGTACGGGTATGCAGTCGTATACAAGAACAACAATGGCATGGTACGGGCATGCAGTCGTATACAAGAACAACAATGGCGTAGTACGGGCATGCAGTCATATACAAGAACAACAATGGCGTGGTATGGGCATGCAGTCGTATACAAGAATAACAAGGGCGTGGTACCGGCATGCAGTAGTATACAAGAACAACAAGGGCGTGGTACGGGCATGCAGTCGTATACAAGAACAGCAATGGCGTGGTACGGGCATGCAGTCGAATGCAAGAACAACAATGGCGTAGTACGGGCATGCAGTCATATACAAGAACAACAATGGCGTGGTACGGGCATGCAGTCGTATACAAGAACAACAATGGCGTGGTACGGGCATGCAGTCATATCTAAGATCAGCAATGGCGTGGTACGGGCGTGCAGTCATATCCAATATCAACAATGGCATGGTACGGGCATGTAGTCGTATCCAAGAACAACATTGCCGTGGTACGGGCATGTAGTCATATACTAGAACAACAATGGCGTAGTACGGGCATGCTAGTCATATCCAAGAACAACAATGGCGTGGTACGGGCATGCAGTCGTATACAAGAACAACAATGGCGTGGTACTGCATGCAGTCGTATACAAGAACAACAATGGCGTGGTACGGGGATGCAGTCATATACAAGAACAACAAGGGCGTGGTACAAGCATGCTAGTCATATCCAAGAACAACAAGGGCGTGGTACGGGCATGTAGTCGTATACAAGAACAACAAGGGCGTGGCACGGGCATGCAGTCATATACAAGAACAACAAGGGCGTGGTACGGGCGTGCAGTCGTATACAAGAACAACAATGGCGTGGTACGGGCGTGCAGTCGTATACAAGAACAACAATGGCGTGGTACGGGCGTGCAGTCGAATACAAGAACAACAAGGGCATGGTATGGGCATGCAGTCATATACAAGAACAACAAGGGCGTGGTACGGGCATGGTAGTCATATCCAAGAACAACAATGGCGTGGTACGGGCATGTAGTCGTATACAAGAACAACAAGGGCGTGGTACGGGCATGCAGTCATATACAAGAACAACAAGGGCGTGGTACGGGCATGCAGTCGTATACAAGAACAACAAGGGCGTGGTACCGGCATGCAGTCGTATACAAGAACAACAAGGGCGTGGTACGGGCATGCAGTCGTATACAAGAACAGCAATGGCGTGGTACGGGCATGCACTCGAATACAAGAACAACAATGGCGTAGTACGGGCATGCAGTCATATACAAGAACAACAATGGCGTGGTACGGGCATGCAGTCATATCCAATATCAACAATGGCGTGGTACGGGCATGTAGTCGTATCCAAGAACAACATTGCCGGGGTACGGGCATGTAGTCGTATACAAGAACAACAATGGCATAGTACGGGCATGCTAGACATATCCAAGAACAACAATGGCGTGGTACTGCATGCAGTCGTATACAAGAACAACAATGGCGTGGTACGAGGATGCAGTCGTATACAAGAACAACAAGGGCGTGGTACGGGCATGCAGTTGTATACAAGAACAACAAGGGCGTGGTACGGGCATGCAGTCGTATACAAGAGCAACAATGGCGTCATACGGGCATGCAGTCGTATACAAGAACAACAATGGCGTGGTACGGGCATGCAGTCGTATACAAGTACAACAAGGGCGTGGTACAGGCATGCAGTCGTATACAAGAGCAACAATGGCGTCATACGGGCATGCAGTCGTATACAAGAACAACAATGGCATGGTATAGGCATGCATCCGTATACAAGAACAACAATGGCGTGTTACGGGCATGCAGTCGTATACAAGATCAACAATGGCGTAGTAGGGGCATGCAGTCGTGTCCAAGAACAACAATGGCGTAGTACGGGCATGCAGTCGTATACAAGAACAACAATGGCGTGGTACGGCCATGCAGTCGTATACAAGAACAACAATGGCGTGGTACGGGCATGCAGTCGTATACAAGAACAACAATGGCGTGGTACGGGCATGCAGTCGTATACAAGAACAACAATGGCGTGGTACGGGCATGCAGTCGTATACAAGATCAACAATGGCGTGATACGGGCAGGCAGTCGTATACAAGAACAACAATGGCATGGCACGGGCATGTAGTCGTATACAAGAACAACAATGGCGTAGTATGGGCATGCTTGTCATATCCAAGAACAACAATGGCGTGGTACGGGCATGCATTCGTATACAAGAACAACAATGGCGTGGTACTGCATGCAGTTGTATACAAGAACAACAATGGCGTGGTACCGGCATGCAGTCGTACACAAGAACAACAAGGGCGTGGTACCGGCATGCAGTCGTATACAAGAACAACAATGGCGTGGTACGGGCATGCAGTCGTATACAAGATCAACAATGGCATGATACGGGCAGGCAGTCGTATACAAGAACAACAATGGCATGGCACGGGCATGTAGTCGTATACAAGAACAACAATGGCGTAGTATGGGCATGCTTGTCATATCCAAGAACAACAATGGCGTGGTACGGGCATGCATTCGTATACAAGAACAACAATGGCGTGGTACTGCATGCAGTTGTATACAAGAACAACAATGGCGTGGTACGGCATGCAGTCGTATACAAGAACAACAAGGGCGTGATACCGGCATGCAGTCGTATACAAGAACAACAAGGGCGTGGTACGGGCATGCAGTCGTATACAAGAACAGCAATGGCGTGGTACGGGCATGCAGTCGAATACAAGAATAACAATGGCGTGGTACGGGCATGCAGTCATATACAAGAACAACAATGGCGTGGTAGGGGCATGCAGTCGTATACAAGAACAACAATGGCGTGGTACGGGCATGCAGTCATATCTAAGATCAGCAACGGCGTGGTACGGGCGTGCAGTCATATCCAATATCAACAATGGCGTGGTACGGGCATGTAGTCGTATCCAAGAACAACATTGCCGTGGTACGGGCATGTAGTCATATACTAGAACAACAATGGCGTAGTACGGGCATGCTAGTCATATCCAAGAACAACAATGGCGTGGTACGGGCATGCAGTCGTATACAAGAACAACAATGGCGTGGTACTGCATGCAGTCGTATACAAGAACAACAATGGCGTGGTACGGGGATGCAGTCATATACAAGAACAACAAGGGCGTGGTACAAGCATGCTAGTCATATCCAAGAACAACAAGGGCGTGGTACAAGCATGCTAGTCATATCCAAGAACAACAAGGGCGTGGTACGGGCATGTAGTCGTATACAAGAACAACAAGGGCGTGGTACGGGCGTGCAGTCGTATACAAGAACAACAAGGGCGTGGTACGGGCGTGCAGTCGTATACAAGAACAACAATGGCGTGGTACGGGCGTGCAGTCGTATACAAGAACAACAATGGCGTGGTACGGGCGTGCAGTCGAATACAAGAACAACAAGGGCATGGTATGGGCATGCAGTCATATACAAGAACAACAAGGGCGTGGTACGGGCATGGTAGTCATATCCAAGAACAACAATGGCGTGGTACGGGCATGTAGTCGTATACAAGAACAACAAGGGCGTGGTACGGGCATGCAGTCATATACAAGAACAACAAGGGCGTGGTACGGGCATGCAGTCGTATACAAGAACAACAAGGGCGTGGTACGGGCATGCAGTCGTATACAAGAACAACAAGGGCGTGGTACGGGCATGCAGTCGTATACAAGAACAGCAATGGCGTGGTACGGGCATGCAGTCGAATACAAGAACAACAATGGCGTAGTATGGGCATGCAGTCATATACAAGAACAACAATGGCGTGGTACGGGCATGCAGTCATATCCAATATCAACAATGGCGTGGTACGGGCATGTAGTCGTATCCAAGAACAACATTGCCGGGGTACGGGCATGTAGTCGTATACAAGAACAACAATGGCATAGTACGGGCATGCTAGACATATCCAAGAACAACAATGGCGTGGTACTGCATGCAGTCGTATACAAGAACAACAATGGCGTGGTACGAGGATGCAGTCGTATACAAGAACAACAAGGGCGTGGTACGGGCATGCAGTTGTATACAAGAACAACAAGGGCGTGGTACGGGCATGCAGTCGTATACAAGAGCAACAATGGCGTCATACGGGCATGCAGTCGTATACAAGAACAACAATGGCGTGGTACGGGCATGCAGTCGTATACAAGTACAACAAGGGCGTGGTACGGGCATGCAGTCGTATACAAGAGCAACAATGGCGTCATACGGGCATGCAGTCGTATACAAGAACAACAATGGCATGGTATAGGCATGCATCCGTATACAAGAACAACAATGGCGTGTTACGGGCATGCAGTCGTATACAAGATCAACAATGGCGTAGTAGGGGCATGCAGTCGTGTCCCAGAACAACAATGGCGTAGTACGGGCATGCAGTCGTATACAAGAACAACAATGGCGTGGTACGGCCATGCAGTCGTATACAAGAACAACAATGGCGTGGTACGGGCATGCAGTCGTATACAAGAACAACAATGGCATGGTACGGGCATGCAGTCGTATACAAGAACAACAATGGCGTGGTACGGGCATGCAGTCGTATACAAGATCAACAATGGCGTGATACGGGCAGGCAGTCGTATACAAGAACAACAATGGCATGGCACGGGCATGTAGTCGTATACAAGAACAACAATGGCGTAGTATGGGCATGCTTGTCATATCCAAGAACAACAATGGCGTGGTACGGGCATGCATTCGTATACAAGAACAACAATGGCGTGGTACTGCATGCAGTTGTATACAAGAACAAC
This sequence comes from Taudactylus pleione, assembly GCA_031769625.1. Classification (NCBI taxonomy): domain Eukaryota; kingdom Metazoa; phylum Chordata; class Amphibia; order Anura; family Myobatrachidae; genus Taudactylus; species Taudactylus pleione. Next base: position 1,031,660 of record JAUIMM010000556.1, read on the forward strand.
AATGGCGTGGTACCGGCATGCAGTCGTATACAAGAACAACAAGGGCGTGGTACCGGCATGCAGTCGTATACAAGAACAACAATGGCGTGGTACGGGCATGCAGTCGTATACAAGATCAACAATGGCGTGATACGCGCAGGCAGTCGTATACAAGAACAACAATGGCATGGCACGGGCATGTAGTCGTATACAAGAACAACAATGGCGTAGTATGGGCATGCTTGTCATATCCAAGAACAACAATGGCGTGGTACGGGCATGCATTCGTATACAAGAACAACAATGGCGTGGTACTGCATGCAGTTGTATACAAGAACAACAATGGCGTGGTACCGGCATGCAGTCGTATACAAGAACAACAAGGGCGTGGTACCGGCATGCAGTCGTATACAAGAACAACAAGGGCGTGGTACGGGCATGCAGTCGTATACAAGAACAGCAATGGCGTGGTACGGGCATGCAGTCGAATACAAGAATAACAATGGCGTGGTACGGGCATGCAGTCATATACAAGAACAACAATGGCGTGGTAGGGGCATGCAGTCGTATACAAGAACAACAATGGCGTGGTACGGGCATGCAGTCATATCTAAGATCAGCAATGGCGTGGTACGGGCGTGCAGTCATATCCAATATCAACAATGGCGTGGTACGGGCATGTAGTCGTATCCAAGAACAACATTGCCGTGGTACGTGCATGTAGTCGTATACAAGAACAACAATGGCGTAGTACGGGCATGCTAGTCATATCCAAGAACAACAATGGCGTGGTACGGGCATGCAGTCGTATACAAGAACAACAATGGCGTGGTACGGTGATGCAGTCGTATACAAGAACAACAAGGGCGTGGTACGGGCAAGCAGTCATATACAAGAACAACAAGGGCGTGGTACGGGCATGCTAGTCATATCCAAGAACAACAATGGCGTGGTACGGGCATGTAGTCGTATACAAGAACAACAAGGGCGTGGTACGGGCATGCAGTCATATACAAGAACAACAAGGGCGTGGTACGGGCATGCTAGTCATATCCAAGAACAACAAGGGCGTGGTACGGGCATGTAGTCGTATACAAGAACAACAAGGGCGTGGTACGGGCATGCAGTCATATACAAGAACAACAAGGGCGTGGTACGGGCGTGCAGTCGTATACAAGAACAACAATGGCGTGGTACAGGCGTGTAGTCATATACAAGAACAACAATGGCGTGGTACGGGCGTGCAGTCGAATACAAGAACAACAAGGGCGTGGTATGGGCATGCAGTCATATACAAAAACAACAATGGCGTGGTACGGGCATGCTAGTCATATCCAAGAACAACAATGACGTGGTACAGGCATGTAGTCGTATACAAGAACAACAAGGGCGTGGTACGGGCATGCAGTCATATACAAGAACAACAAGGGCGTGGTACGGGCATGCAGTCGTATACAAGAACAGCAATGGCGTGGTAGGAGAATGCAGTCGTATACAAGAACAACAATGGCGTGGTACCGGTGTGCAGTCGTATACAAGAACAACAATGGCGTGGTACGGGCGTGCAGTCGAATACAAGAACAACAAGGGCGTGGTATGGGCATGCAGTCATATACAAGAACAACAAGGGCGTGGTACGGGCATGCTAGTCATATCCAAGAACAACAATGGCGTGGAAAGGGCATGTAGTCGTATACAAGAACAACAAGGGCGTGGTACGGGCATGCAGTCATATACAAGAACAACAAGGGCGTGGTACGGGCATGCTAGTCATATCCAAGAACAACAAGGGCGTGGTACGGGCATGTAGTCGTATACAAGAACAACAAGGGCGTGGTACGGGCATGAAGTCATATACAAGAACAACAAGGGCGTGGTACGGGCGTGCAGTCGTATACAAGAACAACAATGGCGTGGTACGGGCGTGCAGTCGTATACAAGAACAACAATGGCGTGGTACGGGCGTGCAGTCGAATACAAGAACAACAAGGGCGTGGTACGGCATGCAGTCGTATACAAGAACAACAATGGCGTGGTACGGGCATGCAGTCGTTTACAAGATCAACAATGGCTTGATACGGGCAGGCAGTCATATACAAGAACAACAATGGCGTGGCACGGGCATGTAGTCGTATACAAGAACAACAATGGCGTAGTATGGGCATGCTAGTCATATCCAAGAACAACAATGGCGTGGTACGGGCATGCATTCGTATACAAGAACAACAATGGCGTGGTACTGCATGCAGTTGTATACAACAACAACAATGGCGTGGTACCGGCATGCAGTCGTATACAAGAACAACAAGGGCGTGGTACCGGCATGCAGTCGTATACAAGAACAACAAGGGCGTGGTACGGGCATGCAGTCGTATACAAGAACAGCAATCGCGTGGTACGGGCATGCAGTCGAATACAAGAATAACAATGGCGTGGTACGGGCATGCAGTCATATACAAGAACAACATTGGCGTGGTAGGGGCATGCAGTCGTATACAAGAACAACAATGGCGTGGTACGGGCATGCAGTCATATCTAAGATCAGCAATGGCGTGGTATGGGCGTGCAGTCATATCCAATATCAACAATGGCGTGGTACGGGCATGTAGTCGTATCCAAGAACAACATTGCCGTGGTACGTGCATGTAGTCGTATACAAGAACAACAATGGCATAGTACGGGCATGCTAGTCATATCCAAGAACAACAATGGCGTGGTACGGGCATGCAGTCGTATACAAGAACAACAATGGCGTGGTACGGGGATGCAGTCGTATACAAGAACAACAAGGGCGTGGTACGGGCAAGCAGTCATATACAAGAACAACAAGGGGCGTGGTACGGGCATGCTAGTCATATCCAAGAACAACAAGGGCGTGATACGGGCATGTAGTCGTATACAAGAACAACAAGGGCGTGGTACGGGCATGCAGTCATATACAAGAACAACAAGGGCGTGGTACGGGCGTGCAGTCGTATACAAGAACAACAATGGCGTGGTACGGGCGTGCAGTCATATACAAGAACAACAATGGCATGGTAGGAGAATGCAGTCGTATACAAGAACAACAATGGAGTGGTACGGGCGTGCAGTCGTATACAAGAACAACAATGGCGTGGTACGGGCGTGCAGTCGAATACAAGAACAACAAGGGCATGGTATGGGCATGCAGTCATATACAAGAACAACAAGGGCGTGGTACGGGCATGCTAGTCATGTCCAAGAACAACAAGGGCGTGGTACGGGCATGTAGTCGTATACAAGAACAACAAGGGTGTGGTACGGGCATGAAGTCATATACAAGACCAACAAGGGCGTGGTACGGGCGTGCAGTCGTATACAAGAACAACAATGGCGTGATACGGGTGTGCAGTCGTATACAAGAACAACAATTTCGTGGTACGGGCGTGCAGTCGAATACAAGAACAACAAGGGCGTGGTATGGGCATGCAGTCATATACAAGAACAACAAGGGCGTGGTACGGGCATGCTATTCATATCCAAGAACAACAATGGCGTGATACGGGCATGTAGTTGTATACAAGAACAACAAGGGCGTGGTACGGGCATGCAGTCATATACAAGAACAACAAGGGCGTGGTACGGGCATGCAGTCGTATACAAGAACAGCAATGGTGTGGTAGGAGAATGCAGTCGTATACAAGAACAACAATGGCGTGGTACGGGCATGCAGTTGTATACAAGAACAACAATGGCGTGATACGGGTATGCAGTCGTATACAAGAACAACAATGGCGTGGTACGGGCATGCAGTCGTATACAAGAACAACAATGGCGTGGTACGGGCGTGCAGTCATATCCAAGTTCAACAATGGCGTGGTACGGGCATGCAGTCGTATGCAAGATCAACAATGGCGTGGTACGGGCATGTAGTCGTATCCAAGAACAACATTGGCGTGGTAAGGGCATGTAGTCGTATACAAGAACAACAATGGCGTAGTACGGCCATGCTAGTCATATCCAAGAACAACAATGGCGTGGTACGGGCATGCTGTCGTATACAAGAACAACAATGGCCTGGTACGGGCGTGTAGTCATATACAAGAACAACAATGGCGTGGTACGGGCGTGCAGTCGTATACAAGAACAACAATGGCGTGGTACGGGCGTGCAGTCGAATACAAGAACAACAAGGGCGTGGTATGGGCATGCAGTCATATACAAGAACAACAATGGCGTGGTACGGGAATGTAGTCGTATACAAGAACAACAAGGGCGTGGTACGGGCATGCAGTCATATACAAGAACAACAAGGGCGTGGTACGGGCATGCAGTCGTATACAAGAACATCAATGGCGTGGTACAGGCATGGAGTTGTATACAAGAACAACAATGGCGTGGTACGGGCATGTAGTCGTATACAAGAACAAGAATGGCGTGGTACGGGCATGTAGTTATGAAATGCGTGGGTCCGAAGAGTCTACCAGGCAGCTTCCTGAAGGTTTTTTTGTTTTTGGTTTATGCAACCAATCAGGCGCTACTTAGGGTGACAGGGTTGTCTTAACAGCAGTATGTGCCCTGGGCAGAGCAACGCACTGGGGCCCCAACCCACCCATTCACGGGAAAAAAATGTAAATGGTCAATAAAATTAAACCCTCCTGCATGCCCATCAGACCTCCCACACATGCAGAGAGACTCTGGGCTCTATTTATTAACATTATTTTTACTAAAATAAAATGAAAAGGGCCTTTTCACATTATTTTAGTATCACCTATAGTTATTACAGGGCAATTAGAGTAGAATTCGTAAAATTCTACTCCAAGCCCTAATTATCACTTATTTTTAGTAAGCAGATCACATTTCCCATAATTGTAATTGGAAATGCGATCTGGCCAAAGTTACTAAAAATAAATTGTGAAAAAATACCTGGGGAGGCCCTGTGATAATAACGCCACCTGGAGGTGGCGTTATCCATGGTCTTCCCCGGTTACCGGACTCCTGCTCCGCTCTAACGGGCACAGCAGAGCCCGGAGCCGGCCCCAGTGATCAGCTGATACCCTGATTCCTGAGTCCAGGGACAGGAGAGCAGGGCTCCAGTGATGTCCCCCCTCCGGTCCCAGTGCAGGATGGGATGTTAGCTGACCGGAGGACATTACCAGAGCACCGATCACTGCAGGCAAGTGTAATTAAGGGAGGGGGTGTTCCGCAATTGCGGGGGCGGGGCTTAGATTCAGGGGGCATGGCTTAGCAACGGTCAGTCGGCGCATGCTTCGGCACTTGTCACAGTATTTTTGGCTAAATACTGGGATAAGTGTGCGGAGGGGATTGGCAGGGACAGACCTTTATCGCAAGCTATGGGCCTGATTCAGAGCCGCTTGTAAGCGGCCGCTCGTTTGCTCCGAGCGATGTTCGCATATCTGCGCGTGCGTGTGGGTCATAATTAGGGATGTGCAGGCTCGGTTTTACTCGGATTTACTCGGTTCTTATCGCCACTTTACCGCAAATTCGGATTTATTATATTGGCTACCCAAAACACATGATAGGCGATAGCCAATAAAATGCCGTTTAAAGATCCGAGTAAATCCGAGTAAAACCGAACCCGCTCACCCCTAGTCATAATGCGCTTGCGCCAACCAGTCATTGCGGTCGGAAATTGTGCGCTCGCAAAACAGCGAGGGCCTGCTAATTTGAGTGACAGAATGAGGAGTTTGTGGGTGGTAACAGGGGAAGGTGCTTGAAAACGGGAGTGGAGATCCGAACGCAGGCGTGCCAAACGGTCAAAACAGGTGTTTAATGGGTGTGCATAATTAACTAAGCAGCGTCATCGACCACGTCACTGGGTTGTCTCTTAGCCTGAACTGCTCGCAGTGATTGTGGGAAGTAAAACCTACCACAAGAATAGCGAGCAGTTCATACGCCTTTCAATATACTCGATTAATCTAATAAATAGAGATGACGTATGATGCGAACGGACAGGGGGCGTCCTTACAAAATAGCGAGCGCATGTTTCGTTCTCTCGCTCAGACATAGAGGCATCAACAGACCGCAAAGAGCGAGCGCTCAATTTAAATAGCCAGCCCCTTTTTCTGAACGACCATTCGCAAATAGCGTCCGGTTCTGAATCAGGTCCTGTGTCCCTGTAAGGGATTTGTAGTAAATCCCTGTGATATTGCCTGAATTCGCAATGCAAATTCAGTCAGTAATATCACACTACAACCTGTATTTAAAATGCGGATTGTAGTAAATAGAGGCCTCTGTCTGAAGCCGGCGGATGATGTGAAACTGGGACTGAGGTGAGTACTCATCACCGGGGGGGGGGGGGGGAGATTAGATCAGAATTCAGCGCACCGGCAGCCGGCTTATAAAAATATCACAAATTTACCAACTGGCCGCGGCTGAAGGGGGCGAGTTGGCGGGCCCTTACAAGCTTCAGGCCCTTGTGCAACTGCCCAACAAGCCCAATGGAAGAGATGGCCTGTAGGGTGAGGAACCCCCCACAAAAAATTGTCTGCTGTTAGGGTGGACCTAGACCCCCATGTATAGAAATATATAAACATTATTCAACGTCGCACAATTACTTTATTATTGGATACAATAAAAATATGGTAATCAACCAAACATGCGGATATGTTTGAAAAAGGTAAAAAACACAAAGACTTAGAGGGGTATTCAATATGAAACGTTAACTTCACTGTCGAAGTTAACGTTTCATATCGAAGTTTTTACCTGCGTTAAAGTATCGGGCGCGCTCCCGCTTATCCCTGTATTCAATATAAAATTAGCGAAAACGGGAAACTCCGAAGTTGGATTTGCGTAAAGTTACTAATTTTTCCTTAAAAAAATTGGAAGACCCCCATAAAATAGTAAAAACATGGGGGATCACTATGGGTACCCCCGTTTTAGCCTTTAATTGAAAGTCGGGGATTTAAATAGCCGCAGCAGGTGTTTTTTTTCGACATTGAAGAAGTGATGCAGAAGAGCACTTAGGTTATTTTTTTCGTTTTTTTAAGTGGTCCCATCAAATTTGGGGTACATGAAAATGGGTACTAGCATATTTTTATGTCCCTAAAGTAAGTTTTTTAAAAATTCCGCATTTGTGCACCTGCCGCTATAAATCTATTCTATAATACACCTGCCGATAATAATCTCTTCTAGAATACACCTGCCGCATACTTGCAGAATAGCCCTGAACCTATTTCCCTATTCTTAAACAAATTTTTCCCATTTTTTTTTTTTCACCCCAATTTTGAAAATAATTTTTTGGAGTGTCCTTATTTTTTTTTTAAAGTTTTTTTTCACACAGTTCTTTTTTAAATGTCAATCTCAGGGGTGCAGGCTATTTTTTTAAGCCTGCACCCCTAAACCCCAATTCTGCACTTTTTTTCGACACCTATTCCATGGTGAAAAGTTATCCCCGTTTTTTATCAAAGACTTTTCAAAACTGCGATAAGTCTTTGAAATTGAATACTGTGTAAAAGTAAAACCTGCGATAAAGACGTCATAATTGCGATATTAACGCAAAAACGATGTTATCGCACCCATATTGAATACCCCTGTAAGTTATATAAATAGTACATTTCTGGCTCAATAACCATAAAGAAAACATAAATACTGACTAGATAGGGTTCATATCCTGAATTAATTTGATGGCATTCCAAAATTATGTTGCCATGTAAAACCGCGATCCTCGTTATGAGCCGTATTCAATTTGAGCCGAGCCGCGATACTTTTTTGCGTCCCTGACTTTTCGCCTACTTCGCCTGTTTTGTAGGCGGAAAAGTATCGCTGCCGTGCCCGCTTTACCCCGTATTCAATTTGAAGATACGCGAAACGGGACCCAGTGAAACTTGAACAGGCGGAAAGTGCTGTCAGATTTTGGGAAATCAGCCTGACACCCCCAAAAAGATGCTCTGACATGGGGGTTCCCTATGGTACCCCCCGATTTGGCTTGCTGAAGGTATTTGGTGTTTTTAAACGGGCTCAATAGCTGCTAAATAGCGTTTTTGTATAAGTGGTGCAGAATAGTATTCAGGAGTATTTTTCCCAGAAAATAACTTATCCCAGCAAATTTGGGGTACTTCAAAATGGGGGTCAGCATATTTAAAAGTTGCTAAAGTGAAGTTGGAAAAATCGTGAAAAATCCACCTGCCACAAGCCCCTGCAATGTAAATAACACAAGGGGCATACTTGGGGACCCCCCCCCCAGAGTCAAGTTCGCTAGTTTTTAACTTCGTACCCCAACTTTTTTTTTTCGCCCCCTTTTTCTAAGTCATTTTTTTGGGTGTCCTTTAGTGTTTTTTAAACAATTTTTGATACAGTTTACCTTTGGGGGACTGTCTGAAGGCTACAGGGGGGTTCCCGCAACGTTGCACCCCAAAACTCCAATTCTGCACTTTTGTCCGCCTCCCATTCATAGGTGAAACTTTTTCGCCTAGTACATTGCGTTAACTTTCCGCCTAGGCAAAAAGTCTTTCAAATTGAATACGGAGTAAAACCAAAACAGGCGAAAATGACGTCATCGGTGAAAAAGTCTCGCGGATCCGGACTTTTCGCCTCAAATTGAATACGGGCCTATATAAGAAATTAACTGCTTCGCATGACGCCGCTTTGCCGGATAAACCCAGGAAAGCTCTGAGACGCTGCATTTGCTGGAGAGAGGGTTTTTCTCCACACACTGTAATAAAGAGCGTCCGAAGCATTATATGTATAAAATGTACTGTAACCGCGCAGAGTGCGTCTGGAGTGTCTCTCTGCTGGCGATGGCATTTGTGGGCGTTGACAATAGGGGGTGGTATAAAAACATTTGTCCCTCGTGATATGTTTTGTGGATTTAGGGGTCTATTCATGAAGGAGATGAAAACAGAATTGTTACTTTTCACTATATGGTGCATTGGTTCAATGCGATATACAGCTTTGTTAAGTACCTTTCCGGTGATGAGATCCGGTATCCATGGCTCCTGTCTTCAGCTGTGGACTATTATGAGAAGCGCGGAGGAGAAGGCAGGTCCTTCCTGCGCAGTCACCGGCGGCTGAGCTCAAGGGAGGCTGCAGTGGCTGCTGGGATGTCAAGGGGCGGAGCCAGAATGGGCGGCAGGCAGAAGACAGGGAGGTAAGAAACTTCCATGTCCGCTTCGCACTGAGGTTAAGATTACGCTATACTGAGATTGCGGATCTGAACACAGCAGCGGAACGGGAAGCAGAGCGTTCTTTTTTTAATCGTGCTCACCATACAAACGTTCATGTCATTGAGGTTAATAAAACAATAGGAACAAAAACACCTTACATTAATCCCATATGGACCCACCTCCTCCCTGGAACACTTGAGGGGGGGGCGCCGTAGCACGCATATTCTTCGGACACCCTGGCTACACGCTACTCCTCTGCCAGGGCCGCCTGCATGCATTTGCCCCCCTGGCTAAAAGTTGCCAGCCAGCCCCTGCTGGCAGGTGTCATGGGAGTGACAGGGGGTCCGGCGGGTGCCGCAGTGGGGGTTCAGCATGTGTTGCGGGTGTCACAGGAGGACGTATGCTGCAGGGGGTCCGACGAGTGTTGCTATGATTTCCGACGGTGCCGTGGGTGGGTCCCGTGAGTGCTTCGGGTGTCTCTAGAGGCCGGGCGTATGCTGTGGGGGTGTCTGCAGGATGTCACAGGGAGTCCGGCAGGTGTAACGCGGCGTCAGGTGTGTTCTGCGGGTGGGTACGACATGTGGAGGAGACTTAAATCATTTTTCTGGTGAGGGAATGCTTATGAAGCCACGCCACGCTTACCCACGCCACTGGTCATTGACCTTAGACACCAGTGATGTCATGACGTCACGGCTGCCCCAAAATATTCCGGTTTTTGGAATATTTCATTTTCTAGAATATACGGTTATTGGAGACTCAACCTGTATACATATATACCTCACACTGTAGCATACAGGCCTGACACCACCCTCATATTAATACTGGCAGTATCAGCTGTCATCTCAGAAATGAATGGAACGCATACATCTGTCGTTTCGTGCCATTTGAATTAATAAAGAAAGAAAAAAAATGAGTAAAAGCTTCTTATTTGCATAGTGCACAGATTTTAGGACTGAATAAAGCAGTAACCCACACAGAACGAGCGAGCGCTGACGGATCATCTGCTCCGGCGCAGTGACAGGAGATGGAATCGAGCCCGATCGCTCATGACTGTATTTATTTCACTCTTGTATGAGGTTACCATGAGCTGAGCAGACCGTCAGGGAAACACTCATCAGCCGCCAGTTAATGCTTCTTGTTTTCAGTCAGGGAATGTTATCGCTGATTCCTATGTATGACTGTTACAGAGTTTCTGCTCGGAGATCAGACACAGGGGAAATCACGAAGCTTTGGCGCAGCAAGGAATGGACTGGAGGGTTTCTTTTTTAGTGAAATTGAAACTGGTCTCCACAATGAGCCCATCGCGTGCACACAGCGGAGCCTTATTGTGACTAGGGGTGAGCGGGTTCGGATTTCTGAAATCCGAACCCCCCCGAGCCCCCCCGATCCGAGTCCGATCCGAGTCAGGCTCGACTTTTCCCGCCTGACTCGGATCTGAAATCGAGGCAAAACGTCATCATCCCGCCTTCCGAGTCTCGCGGGTTTTGGATCCTATATAAGGTACCCGCGTCGGCGCCATTTTCTCACTCGGCTGTGGACAGTGAAGAGGGAGGGTGGGAGTTAGGGCTGTGTAGTGTAGTGTAGTGTAGTGTAGTGTAGTGCTGCTGTTGTCCACTACTTCAAAGTCCATAGGGGCTGGCTGTGTTGTGCTGTGCTGCTGTTGTTAATAGGGGCTGTGTCCACTACTTCAAAGTCCATAGGGGCTGGCTGGACTGTGTTGTGCAGTCAGTTCTCCATAGGGGCTGTGTCCACTCCAAAGTCCTGTGCAGTGTCCCAGTCCTAAAGGAGTGCTGTAGTGTTGTCCAGGGGGTGCTCTGTCCATCAGGGGTGCTCCCCCCAAGTGCTAAAAAAATAATATATTTTCTGTGTTTGTGAATTGTGTGCGCAGTAGCCGCACGTGCATCAACAAAGTAGTGCCAAGCGTGCGCCTGTGTCATAAGTAAAGGGCCGGCTGGCTTGACCGTTAAAGGGTGCTGTAACCCCCGAAAGTACACTCCAGTCCAAACCAAAAAAAAATTATTTTCTGTGTTTGTGAATTGTGTGCGCAGTAGCCGCACGTGCATCAACAAAGTAGTGCCAAGCGTGCGCCTGTGTCATAAGTAAAGGGCCGGCTGGCTTGACCGTTAAGGGTGCTGTAACCCCCGAAAGTACACTCCAGTCCAAACCAAAAAAAAAATTATTTTCTGTGTTTGTGAATTGTGTGCGCAGTAGCCGCACGTGCATCAACAAAGTAGTGCCAAGCGTGCGCCTGTGTCATAAGTAAAGGGCCGACTGGCTTGACCGTTAAGGGTGCTGTAACCCCCGAAAGTACACTCCAGTCCAAACCAAAAAAAAAATTATTTTCTGTGTTTGTGAATTGTGTGCGCAGTAGCCGCACGTGCATCAACAAAGTAGTGCCAAGCGTGCGCCTGTGTCATAAGTAAAGGGCCGGCTGGCTTGACCGTTAAGGGTGCTGTAACCCCCGAAAGTACACTCCAGTCCAAACCAAAAAAAAAATTATTTTCTGTGTTTGTGAATTGTGTGCGCAGTAGCCGCACGTGCATCAACAAAGTAGTGCCAAGCGTGCGCCTGTGTCATAAGTAAAGGGCCGGCTGGCTTGACCGTTAAAGGGTGCTGTAACCCCCGAAAGTACACTCCAGTCCAAACCAAAAAAAAATTATTTTCTGTGTTTGTGAATTGTGTGCGCAGTAGCCGCACGTGCATCAACAAAGTAGTGCCAAGCGTGCGCCTGTGTCATAAGTAAAGGGCCGGCTGGCTTGACCGTTAAGGGTGCTGTAACCCCCGAAAGTACACTCCAGTCCAAACCAAAAAAAAAAATATTTTCTGTGTTTGTGAATTGTGTGCGCAGTAGCCGCACGTGCATCAACAAAGTAGTGCCAAGCGTGCGCCTGTGTCATAAGTAAAGGGCCGGCTGGCTTGACCGTTAAAGGGTGCTGTAACCCCCAAAGTACACTCCAGTCCAAACCAAAAAAAAAATTATTTTCTGTGTTTGTGAATTGTGTGCGCAGTAGCCGCACGTGCATCAACAAAGTAGTGCCAAGCGTGCGCCTGTGTCATAAGTAAAGGGCCGGCTGGCTTGACCGTTAAAGGGTTCTGTAACCCCCGAAAGTACACTCCAGTCCAAACCAAAAAAAAATTATTTTCTGTGTTTGTGAATTGTGTGCGCAGTAGCCGCACGTGCATCAACAAAGTAGTGCCAAGCGTGCGCCTGTGTCATAAGTAAAGGGCCGGCTGGCTTGACCGTTAAGGGTGCTGTAACCCCCGAAAGTACACTCCAGTCCAAACCAAAAAAAAAATTATTTTCTGTGTTTCTGAATTGTGTGCGCAGTAGCCGCACGTGCATCAACAAAGTAGTGCCAAGCGTGCGCCTGTGTCATAAGTAAAGGGCCGGCTGGCTTGACCGTTAAAGGGTGCTGTAACCCACAAAGTACACTCCAGTCCAAACCAAAAAAAAAATTATTTTCTGTGTTTAGCCGCACGTATATATCAAATCGATATAACATAAATGGAGGACCAAACTTTCTCCGATAAAAATAAAATAGAGAAAGATCAAGAACCACTTCCTCCTAGTGCTGAAGCTGCTGCCACTAGTCATGACATAGACGATAACATGCCATCAACGTCGTCTGCCAAGGCCGATGCCCAATGTCATAGTAGAGGGCACATACAATCCCAAATGGCAAAGTTCAGGAAAATGACCTTGAAAAAGACATTTAAATCAGCTGAAGAGAAACGTAAACTTGCCAATATGCCATTTACGACACGGAGTGGCAAGGAACGGCTAAGGTCGATCCCTAGTATGTTCATGACTAGTGGTTCAGCTTCACATGACGATGGAAGCCCTCCTCCCACTAAAAAAATCAAAAGAGTTAAGCTGGCAAAAGCACAGCGAAGAACTGTGCTTTCTAAGTAGATATCACAAATCCCCAAGGAGAGTCCAAGTGTGGTGGTGGTTGCGATGCCTGACCTTCCCAGCACTGGACGGGAAGAGGTGGCTCTTTCCACCATTTGCACGCCCCCTGCAAGTGCTGAAAGGAGCACCCACAGTCCACTTGCTGATATGCAAATTGAAGATGTCACTGTTGAAGTACAACAGGATGAGGATACTGGTGTAGCTGGCGCTGAGGAGGAAGTTGGCGAGGAGGATTCTGATGGTGATGTGGTTTGTTTAAATCAGGCTCCGGGGGAGACAGTTGTTGTCCGTGGGATGAAAAAGCCCATCACGGTCATGCCTGGGCAGAAGACCAAACATTCCACCTCTTTGGTCTGGCAATATTTCTATCCAAATCCGGACAACAACTGTCTTGCCATATGTACCATATGTAAAGGTGAAATAAGTAGGGGTAGGGACGTCAACCACCTAGGAACATCCTCCCTTATACGGCACCTGCAGCGCGTTCATAAAAAGTTACTGTCAAGTTCAGAAACTTTGGCTCAGACCGTAAGCAGTCCAGGGACACCTAAATCCCGTTGTCCTGTTGTATCCAAGCGCCTGCAAACCACACCGTCAACTCCCTCCTCGTCAATTTCCTCCTTAGTTAGGATCGGAAGTAGTCCTGCAGGCCATGTCACTGGCATGACTGACTCTCCTATCCGGGATTCCTCCGGAGGATCCTGCATTGCTACGCCTACTGCTGCCGCTGCTGCTGTTGCTGCTGCTGGGAGTCGTTCATCATCCCAGAGAGGAAGTAGGAACACCACTACTTTTACTAAACAATTGACCCTCCAACAGTCCTTAGCGAGGAGGATGAAGTACGACAGCAGTCATCCTGAAGCAAAACGTATAACTGAGGCCTTGACTGCTATGTTGGTGTTAGACGTGCGTCCGGTATCCGCCATTAGTGCAGTGGGATTTAGACAATTGATGGAGGTAGTGTGTCCCCGGTTCCAAATCCCGTCTAGATTCCACTTCACTAGGCAGGCGATACCGAGACTGTACAGAAACGTCAGAAAAAGTGTCCTCAGTGTCCTGAAAAATGCCGTTGTACACAATGTCCACTTAACCACGGACATGTGGACAAGTGGAACAGGGCAGACTAAGGACTATATGACTGTGACAGCCCACTGGGTAGATGTATCACCTTACGCAGCAACAGCAGCAGCGTCACCAGTAGCAGCATCTCAGAAATGCCAGCTCGTTACAAGGCAGGCTACGCTGTGTATCACCGGTTTCAGTAAGAGGCACACCGCCGACAACCTCTTAGAGAAACTGAGGGAAATCATCGCCCAGTGGCTTACCCCACTTAGACTCTCCTGGGGATTTGTGATATCTGACAACGCCACCAATATTGTGCGGGCATTACATCTGGGCAAATTCCAGCACGTCCCATGTTTTGCTCACACAATAAACTTGGTGGTGCAGAATTTTCTGAAAAGCGACAGGGGCGTGCAGGAGACGCTTTGGGTGGCCCGAAAAATTTCTGGCCACTTTCGCCATTCAGCGACTGCGTGCCGAAGACTGGAGCGCCAGCAAACACTCTTGAACCTGCCCCGCCATCACCTGAAGCAAGAGTTTGTGACGCGGTGGAACTCAACCCTCTATATGCTTCAGAGGATGGAGGAGCAGCAAAAGGCCATACAAGCCTATACATCCACCTATGACATAGGCAAAGGAGGGGGTATGCACCTGACTCAAGCGCAGTGGAGAATGATTTCCGTGTTGTGCAAGGTTCTCCAGCCCTTCGAACTTGCCACACGTGAAGTCAGTTCAGACACTGCCAGCTTGAGTCAGGTCATTCCCCTCATCAGGCTTTTGCAGAAGCAGCTGGAGAAAGTGAAGGAGGAGCTAAGACGGAGCGATTCCGCTCGGCATGTGGGACTTGTGGATGAAGCCCTTCATTCGCTTTGCCAGGATTCCAGGGTGGTCAATCTGTTGAAATCAGACCACTACGTTTTGGCCACCGTGCTCGATCCTAGGTTTAAAGCCTATGTGGTGTCTCTCTTTCCGGCCGACACAAGCCTGCAGAGGTGCAAAGACCTGCTGGTGAACACACTGTCAGCTGAAGCGGAACGTGACACGTCAACGGCTCCTTCTTCATTTTCTCCTGCAACTGGGGCTGCCAGGAAAAAACTTAGGTATCCTAAGCAACCCGCTGGCGGTGATGCAGGGCAGGCAGGACCAAGTTTGGACATCTGGTCCGGACTGAAGGACCTGGCAACAATTTCTGACATGTCTACTGTCACTGCATATGATACTGTCACCATTGACAGAATGGTGGAGGATTACATCGGTGACAGCATCCAAGTAGGCATGGCAGACAGTCCATACCTGTACTGGCAGGAAAAAGAGGCAATTTGGAGGCCCCTGTACAAACTGGCTCTATTTTACCTGAGTTGCCCCCCCTCCAGTGTGTACTCCGAAAGTGTTTAGTGCAGCCGGGAACCTTGTCAGCGAAAGGCGTAGGAGGTTGCTTCCACAGAATGTGGAGAAGATGATGTTCATCAAAATGAATTATCAGCTCTTCCAGGGAGACCAGCCTCCAGAAGGTACAGAGGGACCTGTGGTGGTGGATTCAAGTGGGGACGAGTTAATACTTTGTGAGGATGAGGATGTACACACTGAAGAGGGTGAGGAATCGGTGGATGAGGAGGATGAGGATGACATCTTGCCTCCATAGAGCCAGTTTGTGCAGGGACACATTAATTGCCAGCTTGTTTTGTGGGGGCCCAAACGAACCAATCATTTCAGCCACAGTTGTGTGGCAGACCCTGGCGCTGAAATGATTGGTTTGTTAAAGTGTGCATGTCCTGTTTATACAACATAAGGGTGGGTGGGAGGGCCCAAGGACAATTCCATCTTGCACCTCTTTTTTTTCTTTGCATTATGTACAGTTTGGGGCCTAGTTTTTCAAACTGCCATCCTGTCTGCCACTGCAGTTTCACGCCTAGATGGGTCACGTGTTTGTGCCGCCCACTCGTGTCGCTTAGCATAGTCATCCAGCTACCTCGGTGCAACGTTTTGGACATAAAAACACTATTGTGAGGTGTGAGGTGTTCAGAATAGACTGGAAATGAGTGGAAATTAAGGTTATTGAGGTTAATAATAGCATAGGAGCAGAAAAACCTACAAATTCTGTGATTTTAGCTGTTTTTATGCTTTTTTAAAAAAAAATACAGATCCAAAACACAAAACCCAGAACCCAAAACACGGAAGGGTGGTTTTGGCAAAACCAATCCAGATCCAAAACACGAAGAAAGATCCAGATCCAAAACCAAAACACAAAACACGAAAAGTGGCCGGTGCACACCCCTAATTGTGACCTATAGCCACAGCTATGAGAATACATATGATCAATTCACTCAGAACCAGTGACATCGCTGCAGAATGACGCTGACATACCTGCTGCCTCGCGGATCAGAATCCGGGACAGGTGGGAGATACGACGCGTGACGAGGGGTGCAAAGCGATGTGCTTCCAAGGTGCTTAGGCCACATCCCCTTCTCGTGTGCACCCCAATCCAATTCACACAGAGGACCCTCATTCTGGGGCACATTTATAAATTGATCACATACTCAAGGCGATCTGGGCACGATATTAGCAGCCATGATTCCATTGCCTGATGCGATCATAGCACTGGGCCCCTCTGAGCCTGATACATCCATCGCTGCTTTTCTGTATGACCGTGGCAGTGTACTTACTACCTTATGCTAAGGGAAGTGCCCACTCCTCTATGCCGAGTGTCCGTCCATCTTCATGCGATCAGATGGCCCGTTTACAGATTTTCCATCTCCAGTGCAGCCGCCATTATTAATATCGTCACGTACACCCTCTCCATGCTGGGTGCAAAAGATCCGTCTGAAAGAGAGGTCATATCTATGGGCCTGATTCAGAGCCGGACGCAATTAGCGCTTGCTCATCCTGAAAATAGGGGTGGCTATTCAAATGAACCGTTCACTGTTTGCGGTCTGTTCACGCCTCTTGTTCTGAACGAGCGAACAAAACTTGCGGTCGTTTTTGGAGAAACTACGCCCCCTGGCCGCTCGCATCCTATGTCATGTCCGCTATTTATTAGATTAATCGAGTACATCGAACAGGGTATGAGCTGCTCACTATTCTTGTGGTTGCTTTTTGCTACCACAATTTTGCGAGCAGTTCTAGCTTAAAAAAAACCCAGTGACGTGGTCAATGACGCTGCTGTTTTAATTATGCACACCCATAAAACGCCCGTTTTGTCCTTTAAGCACGCCTGCGATCGGATTTCCACTCCCCTTTTTCAAGCACCTTCCCCTGTTACCACCCACATACGCCTCATTCTGTCACTCAAATTATCAGGCATTCGCTATTTTGCGAGCACATGAATTTCGACCGCACTGACTGGTTCGCACATGCGTATAACGATCCGTACGCATGCGCAGTTGGCCAAACATCGCTCGGAGCGAACGAGCTGCCGCTTACGAGTGGCTCTGAATCAGGCCCTATGTCCGCTCGCCAGGCCCACGACACTCCCGTAAGATGTATCAGTCTCATGGTCACTGACACACCCACAAGTCAAGGCGGTTCCGTGTACCCACATTGTAGCAGCGGTGAAACACCCAATTTCATGGAAAGATGGATCAAGCTTACTCTGAGTTGCACGGAGATACGCAAACATGCTTGACTTCACACGGGCGCATACGCTGTGTGCAAAAGTTCACAACTTGCGTCCGTGCACAGTGGGCCTGATTCAGACCCGGTCGCAAGCGATGAGCACTCGCAACCAGGTCGATGGTGGCCCACAGCGCATGCGCACGATGGAGCCGGCTCCATCGTGCACATGCGCGAGACCCTGCTAGCGATGGGCAATCCGTCGCTCCGGGTCTCGCACCAAAGGGGGCGAGCTGTCGATGTTGAGTGACAGCACGCCTCCTTTGGTGGGCGGGTCGGGGGGAGGTGGCTGCCCAAACGGAGGCGTTCCCATGAGAACACCTGCTGTTTGGGGGTGGCCCCACTGACATCACAAGTGATGTCAGTGGAGAGCTTTCGGCTCTGTTAGAGCCGAAAGCTCTCTGGGGCTTGCGATGAACGAAACCCTACCACAAGGGTCTCGTCGCAAGCCCGATGGTCGCGATGGTCGCGATGGTCTTGCTATAGCTGTGGGTGGTCACCCACAGCTATGCGAGTGGCCAAGAAGCTGTTCTAAAATAAAAAAAGCCAGGCCCTGATTCAGAGCGAGCGGCTCTGAATCAGGCCCATAGACCCATCCGAATCAGAATAAGCCCCTAAAAGACGGTTTCTAATAAATAGGCACTGATGTTGTACTAGGATACAAATGGCAAGAACTTGTTCCTAACCGCAAAGGGGACAGTAATATTCCACCTCTTACAGAATATCCCTGATGAATGACATTTAGGTGTGGGTTGTCCTTCGGAGGTGGAAGTTCAGACATAATACAGAAACTAATTAGGCGCTGTAGGTAAATATAACCATTAAAATATCACAATATCGTGTCGGAGTATAGAAAACCTAATCTGGTTTGACGGAATGACCTTCTGTACTGCGGCTCCCCGGTGAGACCAGTAAACACCACAAGATTTATGGTATGCTCCTGGCTTCTGCAGCAAACACTCCATAGTAATAAATAAGGCAGCACAGAATAATAATATACAGTAAACAATGTATACTATCCCTTCAATGCATGACTGCCTAATGTATTATC
This sequence comes from Taudactylus pleione, assembly GCA_031769625.1. NCBI lineage: Eukaryota > Metazoa > Chordata > Amphibia > Anura > Myobatrachidae > Taudactylus > Taudactylus pleione. Next base: position 1,050,360 of record JAUIMM010000556.1, read on the forward strand.
CATATCCTCCCTCAGCAAATTGACCTAATAAAATACAGTTTCAAATAAAGGGAAAAAAGAATCCCAGTATTACCAACCATAAGTCTTCTGTCAGCTCATGGCGCTAATACTGTGCCATAGGTTTCCTAACCAGTCATACAGATGTGTCCTCATACACCTAGCGTTTTTGCACTATATGGCGTGAGACACATTGCGCGACTTAGACGCCACATATAGCAAGCGTCTGTCACAAGCCGCCGCACTGAGAACGCAGGGCCAGGCAAACACCGGGCGATCGTTCGCTGAACTCCTCCCCATCAGCTGTCCATCACCCTTGGTCTGTCCTGGATTGGCTCCTGTGGCTATTTCCTGCTAGTGCGAAAGCTGCTCCGGTGCCGGTGATAGCGTTTCACGTGTTTCCGGTTTTGGTGTTGTCTCCGGTTATCCAGTCGAGTACCCAGTCCTCCTGTCAGCTTTTGTTACCTGCCATTTGTGTCATCTAGGCGGCGCGGTCCGGATATCCACGCTCTGTCGTTTGTGTCATCCAGCCGGCACAGACAGCACTTCAGCGTCCAGCTGCTTGTATCAACCCGGCGGCACAGGCCGCAATACAGCATCCAAAGTACACAATCCAGCATACCACCACCTGTGTCAACCCGGTGGCACAGGTTCTTCATCAGACCACCGCAACCAAGGCTGCGCCACGGCCCAAAGGCCGCGCCTTATCCTACGGCCCACAGGCCACAACAAGTCAAGGCTTACGAGTCCTCAAGGCTGTGGCACGGCCCAAAGGCCGCATCGTATCTCACTACCCTCTGGCCACGACTAGTCAAAGACTTACCAGCCCTCAAGGTTGCTCCACAGCCACAGCTAGCCAAGTGTTCCAGCCCTCAAACCTATTGTAGGACTATACCCTCAAAAGATAATACCTGTTCCTTAACAGTTTCATACTTTAACGTCTTTTGTGCACTGCATAGCGCCATTTTCACACCATGGCTGCCACATGCTGTCAGAGCTGTAGTGTGCTGGAGACATTGGTGTGTCTATAATGGGTACAGAATGTGTGGTGTACACGGGGCCCCCTTGGGTCACCACGCACCCTGCACCCATAAAATTATACTTACCTCCTCTCTTAAACCGCCCCTGACTGGAGACTTTGCACTTTTCGCACAATCGTGGTAGTGCAATTTTGCATGATGCTGCATGACTGGCTGCATGGTGGGATGCATGGCGAGATGCATGGCGGGATAGATGGCAGGCTGCATGGCGGGATGGATGGTGGGCTGCATGGCGGGTTGTATGGCGGGATGCATGGTGGGCTGTATGGCTGGAAGCATGGCAGGCTGAATGGCGGGATGGATGGTGTGCTGTATGGCGGGATGCATGGCGGGCTGTATGGCAGGATGGATGGCGGGCTGTATGGCGGGCGGTAGGGCGGAATGCATGGCTGGCTGCATGGCAGGATACACGATGGGCTGCATGACGGGATGCATGGCGGGCTGCATGTTGGGATACATGGCGGGCTGGATGGCAGATGCATCGCGGGATAGATGGCAGGCTGCATGGCGGGTTGTATGGCGGGAGGCATAGTGGGATGCATGGTGGGCTGCATGGCAGGATACATGGCGGGCTGAATTGCAATTTTGCATGATGCTGCATGACTGGCTGCATGGCGGGATGCATGGCGGGATAGATGGTGGGCTGTATGGCGGGCTGTATGGTGGGCTGCATGGCAGGATACATGGCGGGATGAATGGCGTGACTCAGTCTTAACTGCTCATCTAATTCCCCTTTTTTCTCAGATTAGCACAGCTTTAGCATGGAAATCCCCTAGTGCACAGGTTCTCAAACTTGGTCCTCAGGACCCCAATCAGTGCATGTTTTCCAAGTCTCCTCACAGAATCACAGGTGAAATAATTAGCTGCACCTGTGGATCTTTAAAAATGTGTCAGTGAGTAATGAGTACACCTGTGCACCTGCTGGGTGACCTGGAAAACATGACCTGTGTGGGGTCCTGAGGACCGAGTTTGAGAATCTCTGCACTAGTGTGTACAGGGTACATGTATCTTATGCTTTTATGGCATTAGCTGTGCGAAAAAGATGTAAATTGAGTAAAATACAGTATTGAGTGAAAAGATGCCATTGCTTAGTCACATTTTTCATGACACGGCAATTGGTGAAATTTGATGCTAAGGGCCTAATCAATTAGTTCCACCTGCCTGACTTTTTACCTCCTTCGCCGTATTCAATTGCCAAACGGACCCCGGCGAATGTGGAACAGGCGAAAAGTGCAGGATGAAATGGGGGAATCACTCTGTACCCCAGAAAAAGATGGGCTGACTTCGGAAATCATTATGGTAGTTTAGTATTAGCCCTAATTGAACTAGTTAGGGTACTTAAGTGGTGGTAATTGCTTGCTATTAGCGTCCAGGTAAAAGTGGTGAAGAATGGCATAAGGCAGTGTTTTTAGGAGCAAATAAGTAGTTCCATCAAATTTGGGGTGCTTGACAATGGGTACTATCATATTTTAATGTCTCTAAAGTGAATTTTTAGAAAAAGTGACATTCCTCTGTCATACAAGCACCTGCAATGCCCAAAACACTTGGGACCTCATGCAGAGCCGCTCGCAAAATTTGAGCGCTCGCTCTGATTGAGGGCGGCCGCTTCCTCTTTAAAATCCAGCTTCCTGGCCGCTCGCTAAGCTGTGGGTGACCACCCACAGCTTTAGCGAGTGACCAGGTGATGGTCGCGATGGTCGAGATCATCGCGACCATCGGGGCTTGTGACGAGACCCTTGGGGTCAGGTCTCGTCTCCTGCAAGCCCCAGACAGCTTCCGCCCCTTTTGTAGCGACCTCCGGAGCGAGTGAATTTGTCACTCGCTCTGGAGCTAGCGCACACGCACTGCGGCTGTTGCGCGTGCGCAGGGCCTCACCATCAACCCACTTGCGAGCACATTGGCGCTTGCAAGCGGGTCTGAATAAGGACCTTGGCCCCTTCTTAGAGCACCCTCAGAAGCTTATTTCGCTAGTTGTCAGCGTTCAGCTGCTTGTGTTGTCCCCCCACTTTTTTAATTTTTTCCCAGAATTTCTAATGCGTTTTTTGGGGTGTTCCTGGAAGTTTTCAATTATTTTTTCGGATGAATTGTCCTTTGGGGGGGGGGTGTACCAATGGTTCTGAGTGGTTTCCCAACATCTGTACCCCAAAATATAGATTTTGCACTTTTTTTCACCTGCTATTCTGTGGAGAAAAGGTTTCGCTTATTTCAGTGCATTGACTATTCACGTAAGCGAAAATGGACTGGAATTGAATACGGAGATACATTTTCAGGCCAATTATTTGCCAAAAACCACGCCATCAGAGATTTTAGGGTTTCTCCAGTTCCCTCCTGTCTCCCCGGCAAGCACCACTTCTGTCTCTCCAGCTAGCACCCCTTCTGCCTCCCCAACAAGCACCCCTTCTGTCTCTCCAGCTAGCACCCCTTCTGCCTCCCCAACAAGCACCCCTTCTGTCTCTCCAGCTAGCACCCCTTCTGCCTCCACAACAAGCACCCCGTCTCTCTCTCAAGACAACCCCTTCTGTCTCTCCAGCTAGCACCCCTTCTGCCTCCCCAACAAGCACCCTGTCTCTCTCTCAAGACAACCCCTTCTGTCTCTCCAGCCAGCACCCCTTCTACCTCCCCAACAAGCACCCCTTCTGTCTCTCCAGACAGAACCCCTTCTTTCTGCCTCTTCAGCTCTGCAGTATTTCCCTAACCCCAGCCAGCTCCTCTTCTTCTGTCTCCCCAGCAAGCACCCCTTCTGTTTCTCCAGACAGAACCCCTTCTGTCTCCCCAGCCAGTGCCCCAGCTGTCTCTCCAGCCCTGCGATGTCTCCCTAACCCCAGCCAGTCTCCTTCTTTCTCTCCAAACCTGCGTTGCCTCTCGTCTCCAGCTCTAGCCAGCCCCTGCATTGGCATGACTTGACACTTACCTTCTTCTGTTCTGGCTGCTCCTCACATGCCGTGGCTCCTCTCTCTTTTAGTGGAATGGCGTCATTTATGCTGGCTCGCAAAACCCCTCCTAATCTTTATTGCATAGCCGTGGCGGTAGGAGTAAGCCCCCCTTTCACTTTATTGCACAGTGATGGTAGCGGGTGGGTGGTAGGAGCAGGCCACCCCCTCTCACTCTATTGGATGGTGGACGGGCTTCCCCTCCTTTCCTGGCAATCCTCCCCATTACTACTGTATCTATTTTTTTTATTATTTTTTGTAGCTATTTTGGGAAATTGTGCTACTGTCCTTAATGCATCTAAAAATGTGATACTTCGACTCCTAATAACACCACTATATCCAGACTTATCTTCCTATTCTACAGAACAATGTAAGTGTTCAGAACTTAGTACATTATGCCACACAGTGGGCCTGATTCAGACCTGCTCACAAGCGCTGAGTGCTCGCAAGCGGGTCGATGTTGGCCCAGTGCGCATGCGCTCGACGGAGGCGGCTCCGTTGTGCGCATGCGCGAGACCCGGATAGCGATGGGCAAACCGTCACTCCGGGTCTCGCTACAAAGGGGGCATGCTGTCGATGTTGAGTGACAGCACACCCCCTTTGGTGGGCGTGCTGGGGGCATGGCTGGCCAGACGGAGGCGTTTCCATGGGAACACCTACCATCTGGGGCCGGCCCCACTGACACACGAGTGATGTCAGTGGGAGTGCTTTCGGCCCTGATAAAGCCAAAAGCACTCCCGGGCTTGCGGCAATGAGACCCTACCACAAGGGTCTCGTCGCAAGCCCGATGGTCGTAATGGTCTTGACCATCGCGACCATCTTCCTGGCCGCTCGCTATAGCTGTGGGTGGTCACCCACAGCTATACGAGCGGCCAAGAGGCCGCTCTAAAAATACAATAGGCGGGCAGTGATTCAGAGCGAGCGCTCTGCAACAGCGTCCGGCTCTGAATCAGGCCCAGTGTCCCCAGTTCAAATCATGCTACATTGTAGTGCAACAAGTCCACAATTTGCCACCCAGGAAGTTAGCAATTCCCAGAGCCGTTACTAGACTTTTTGGTGCCCTGTGCCAGAGAAAGCATTGGCAACCCCCCATTTTTAAATAGAGACATAAGATGGTGCACCTGATAAAGGGCCAGGGAAGAGATAGGGGAGTACAGGAAAAAGGAATTTGCCCCCCAGCACACTGCAGCTAAATCAAAAATACTTGAATTCTACATAATAGAAATTCAGAGGTATTAGTTACATACATTTGCAAATATATGAATAAGCGCCAGGCAAATGTCAAGGCTCCTCTATACCGGCATCCCTAACATTAAGGGGTTCACGTCCGAGAAGCAAGGCACCCCAAAAAATTCCAGCCAAGGACCATCCCCAGGGCATCACACGAAAAGGGGAAGAAAGGTGATAGTGAAGTGTAAAGAATAGATGTATAAAGATAAATCAATAAGTGTTTATGAAATGTAAAATAATTAAAATGACATAAATAATATACAAATGATTAGAGATGTATGTATGTAACCAATACCTATGAATTTCTATTATTATGTAGAATTCAAGTATTTTTCATTTAGCTGCAGTGTGCTGGGGGGCAAATTCCTTTTTTCTGTAGTTCAGTGCAAACCCCACCCTTTACAAGCACCTGTAGTATATCATTAAGCTGATTGAGCAACTACCATATTTTTTGCTAAGAGATAAGGGAGGCCAGGGAAGAGATAGGGGAGGCCAGGAGATGCTGGGGATAAATAGGGACATAATATAGTGCACCTGAGAGAGGGCCATGGCCTCATGGGGAAGGGCCAGGGAAGAGATAGGGGAGGCCAGGAGATGCTGGGGATAAATAGGGACATAATATAGTGCACCTGAGAGAGAACCATGACCTCATGGGGAAGGGCCAGGGAAGAGATAGGGGAGGCCAGGAGATGCTGAGGATAAATAGGGACATAATATAGTGCACCTGAGAGAGGGCCATGGCCTCATGAGGAAGGGCCAGGGAAGAGATAGGAGAGGCCAGGAGATGCTGGGGATAAATAGGGACATAATATAGTGTACATGAGAGAGGGCCATGGCCTCATGGGGAAGGGCCAGGGAAGAGATAGGGGAGGCCAGGAGATGCTGGGGATAAATAGGGACATAATATAGTGCACCTGAGAGAGGGCCATGGCCTCATGGGGAAGGGCCAGGGAAGAGATAGGGGAGGCCAGGAGATGCTGGGGATAAATAGGGACATAATATAGTGCACCTGAGAGAGGGCCATGGCCTCATGGGGAAGGGCCAGGGAAGAGATAGGGGAGGCCAGGAGATGCTGGGGATAAATAGGGACATAATATAGTGCACCTGAGAGAGGGCCATGGCCTCATGGGGAAGGGCCAGGGAAGAGATAGGGGAGGCCAGGAGATGCTGGGGATAAATAGGGACATAATATAGTGCACCTGAGAGAGGGCCATGGCCTCATGGGGAAGGGCCAGGGAAGAGATAGGAGAGGCCAGGAGATGCTGGGGATAAATAGGGACATAATATAGTGCACCTGAGAGAGGGTCATGGCCTCATGGTGAAGGGCCAGGGAAGAGATAGGGGAGGCCAGGAGATGCTGGGGATAAATAGGGACATAATATAGTGCACCTGAGAGAGGGCCATGGCCTCATGGGGAAGGGCCAGGGAAGAGATAGGGGAGGCCAGGAGATGCTGGGGATAAAAGAAGAGGAAGCTACAAGTGAGAATGATAATAAACAGGAAAAGTGACAGGCCTAAACAGCGCCCCCTACCCTGCGGTGCCCTGTGCCCTGTCACTGGTCACACTACCCTAGTTACGACCCTGAGGTCAGAGCTTGTGTAAGTGTGTGTGAGGCTGCGCTGGTACTCTATTGTTCCGATGGTTTGTCAGTCTTGCTAAACATTACGGATGTGTGTAAGATAAAGTTGGCGTCTTTATGTAGTGCTGTGGCGGCATAGCGATCGCAATGGATTAGCGTACTATCACTGTTGAACAGCGTGCGTAATCGCTATTGCATTCGCAGTTGTGATCCATAATGAATCAGGTCCCTATAATCCCTATGGCTACTGGCATTTTCTAAAAAGCATCAGTGTGTTTTCATCAACAAGTATATCTTTGTGGATGATTTACATGTGTATGTAAATTAATTTTATGAAACGCCTCTCAGACGTAGAAGTACACGCCCACTAAACCGACGCGCCCATAGGTGCTGCTTTTCACAATCTCCCTGACATGTTTTCTTAAAAGTAGGCAAGTATGGTTTAAACTGAGTGATGGCGGGGTGGGAAAATAATAGATTTTGTGTGGAGAACCTCTTCAAATATTTGCGAAAGAGACAAAGTAATATAAGAGAGATGCATTGAGCCTGTGACACACTGCCCTTGGCGCTGCTTCCCGGTGACATTTATATGAGTAGCTCGTGGCCTATTTAGTTGTCTTGCTTTATTTCGGCGGTGTAGAGTATCTATCAGTATGCGGGCAGGCAATACGCTGGCTGAGATGTATCTCACTCTTCTGTAAGTAGCAGGACGCAAATGAGCGACCACAACTTTATCTCAGTAGTTATATTTCACTTGCAAAATGTTCCAACACTTAAACTCCACAGGGGCTTCGCAAACCAGCTCCAGCAAATGAAACAGATAACTCAGATTTTAATACATTCTTCACTTTTAATGTATTTTGCCTCTTAAAAAAAGAGAATGAATAATAGTGTTATTACTGCGAGGAGGCTCAGGCTTTGAACTCCTATTTTCACCCTTGCCTTTGGCTCGTGATGAATAATGATGCACAGCCCATCTCATCAGTAGCATCTCACACAGCAGCCGAGTGGAACTAACGTGACATGGACGTCAGAACTGAGGAATATTCTGCAAAAGTATGTAAGGAAAGTTGTACAGTGTTAGTAAGTGTTGTAGCTGAATACAGAGGAATACATGAATACCCAGGCACCTAGCAGCATCCATAATAACCCGCACTTAGCCGGAGGCAGGGACAGTCTCACAGCTATGTAGCAGACCCCTTCCCGTGCCTGGCTCTTGGCAGGGTGTTGTACGCAACCTAGTTTATCATTTCGTATTCTTTTCATCTGTCTGTTTTGTTTCTGTGACAGAATTCAGCAGGAACTTGTGGCACCAACTTCGCTGCATCTAAAAAGTCCTCTGAATAATTTTCCCTTATTTTCCTTCTTCTGTGCGGCTTTGTGAGCGAATCGTCTGCTGGTTTAAAGAAATGTTCAAAGAACTGTGGAAAGTCTGACAATCACTAAAAGGGATCCGGTACAACAAAAAGAAAAGAAAAAAAGTTATGTAATACAAAAGTTCTGCAGAGTAAATATAATACAATTGAATGCTGCAGTAAAGCCGGCCATACACGGTGCGATGCAACGGGGGATCCAACTGCCAACATATCGGACGGTCCCCACACATGGTGCAATTGGGTGGCCGACCGCCCAATATGCCAGCACCCCGGATCTGGAGGTCTGGAGATCTGGAGGTGCGATGTATGACCCCATGGGTGCGACACTGGGCCTGATTCAGACCCGCTCGTGAGCGCTATGCGCTCGCAAGCAGGTTGATGGTGGCCCAGTGCGCAATCGCACGACGGAGCCAGCTCCGTCGTGCGCATGCGCGAGACCCGGATAGCGACGGGCAATCCGTCGCTAGGGGTCTCGTACCAAAGGGGGCGTGCTGTCGATGTTGAGTGACAGCACGCCCCCTTTGGTGGGCGGGCCGGGGACGTGGCTGCCCAGACGGAGGCGTTCCCATGGGAACGCATACCGTCTGGGGCCGGCCCCACTGACATCACAAGTGACACAAGTGATGTCAGTGGGAGTGCTTTCGGCTCTGTTAGAGCCGAAAGCACTCTAGGGCTTGCGGCAACGAGACCCTACCACAAGGGTCTCGTCGCAAGCCTGATGGTCGCGATGGTCTTGACCATCGCGATCATCTTCCTAGTCGCTCACAGGTCACCTGGTCACCCACAGCTATGCGAGCGGCCAGGAGGCCGCTCTAAAAAAACAGAAGGCCGGTCCTGATTCAGAGCGAGCGCACTGTCAGAGCGTCCGGCTCTGAATCAGGCCCACTATCCAATATCATGCCCATACACGGTACAATACATCAGCTATATCGTACCAATCCGTCGGATCGGCTGATTTATCGCACCGTATAAGGGCAACGCTAGTTAAATGGAAAATAATTCCGGTTTTGCAACCTTATCAATTTGCTAAAAAAAAAAAACCCAGTGGCATTCATGAGGCACGAGGCACTGTGCTGCCCCTTGACACGGGGGGAAATTTTCTGAAGGGTGCTTATGCTGGGGATTGAAAATGCAGCACATTGACAATGGTTTTAGGGCCTGATTCAGCACGGAACGCATGGCTGCGCTCGCTCGCACCCGCTAGCTGCGAAAATATGCTAATGAATGCAATTGCAGCAGTATACCAAGACGCTCCCACTACTGTATAAAGCCGCCCACTTCCCATGACATGCATCCACAACTCAACAAAAATATCGGCAACATCGGGTAACATCGGAACCATTCACACAGCTGTGGTTGACCTGACCCTACCTCATAAACTGCTAAATTTTCTTTAGCTAACTAGACCTCTGCCAGCATATACAATCACAGGGGCTTAATTATGCATGCCCCTGCCTGCGTTCCGCTGCCCCCCCCCCTCTCCACCCCTAAACGGTCACTTAAAGTCAATCACTATGCTGTTGGGCTGCGTGCTCGCTGCGATCGCTTCCTTATCTCAGTAGCTGGCTCGCACGTACGCACTGCGATGCATACGCATGCGCAGCGCACAAACATCGACCGGCTGTGTGCGGACGCAGCTTTCCAATCAAACCTCAATAAGGCCCTTAACCTTTAACTCCCCAGTTTTACTATTCAATGGTTCGAAAGGGCGATTCTGATACCACTGGACTGGTGGTGATGAGCGGTTTGGGAGGTGGCTATTCAGACGCATGGCGATGTCACGGTAATGTTGCAGAAGTAGTTACAAATGCAGACGCTTAATCGCTTACATTGGAGGCAATTTTCTGCACCTAGCATGGGGCAGGTGAAAGTTTCAATGGTGCCACCGATGGCTGCGTTGAGACACACTGAGAAGGATTGTTGCATCTAAAGATGGACAAAGTGGGGGTCTCAGGGCCTTATTCAGAGCCGCTCGTAAGCGGCCGCTCGTTCATTCCGAGCGATGTTTGCCCAACTGCGCATGCGTACGGATCGTAATACGCATGCGCGAACTAGTCAGTGCGGCCAAAAATAGTTTGTTCACTAAATAGCGAATGCCTGCTATTTTGAGTGACAGGAGGAGGCGTATGTGGGTGGTAACAGGGGAAGGTGCTTGAAAACGGGAAGTGGAGATCAGAACGCAGGCGTGCTTAAAGGTCAAAACGGGCGTTTTAAGGGTGTGCATAATTAATACAGCAGCGTCATTGACCACGTCACTGGGTTATTTTATAGTCAGAACTGCTCGCAAGATTGCGGTAGGAAAAACCAACCACAAGAATAGCGAGCAGTTCATAAGCTGGTCGATGTACTCGATTAATCTAATAAATAGCGGACATGACATAGGATGCGAGCGGCCAGGGGGCGTAGTTTTCCAAAAAACGACCGCATGTTTTGTTCGCTCGTTCAGACCTAGAGGCATGAACAGACCGCAAAGAGCGAACGGTTCATTTGAATAGCCACCCCTTTTTCCTGAACGAGCGAGCGCAAATAGCGTCCGGCTCTGAATCAGGCCCTCAGTCCATTCACAGTGAGATGCACACTTGTACACCAGGGAAGGGCTAATACTAGCAATAGCATAAAGTCGCGAATGGGACTACGGCAGAAGGCGCTAAAGCATTCGCAGCAGCATTTAAATCTAAATCAACCCCATAATGAGGGCAAACGTATTCATTAAGGAAGCAAAATAACATTTCTTAAAGTTTAATTATTTGAAGAGTGCAATAATATTTGTCATTTATAAAAAAGAGGTGAAATTAATTCATTGTTAATTGGGGATGCATTTTACTCACGCTGAAAGAATTACTGGCTCCGTTTAGCACTCACCGCCATAACCTGTACTGTGTGCTCTGCGATGTTACACATTGCATTGGAGACAATAAGGGGATAAAATATAGCAGTTCAATAATTAATTCTAGAGGGAACCGAAATTTCATTATATACAAGGAATGTTGCAAAACATGTTAAATGGAAATCAGATTGGCAAAGATTAAAGCCGAAAATTGGATTGCGACATACAGTCTAGTCCCAAAGCATTTCTCAAGAACAAAACGTATAAGAAACATACTGTAGAAGATAATGAGAAAGATGATCTCGTACATATTTATTCCTCTACCTGTAAAGAAGTAAAGGCACCAAGCTGAATGTGTAGCAATATCTCATGTACACCATTTGTTGTGTAACACGGGAGGAGGTTATTATTACACCTGGGGCTGGGTGCGATATGTGCTCCCACACTAATAATCTGCGCACTTCCCATGGTAACTTTACCGATAATATTGGGATAAGTCATGCAATTCAATTCCAAGGGGGACATTTACTAAAGGCCGTTGTTGGTTCTAAACAAAAACCATCGGTAACTGACGGAAATCGCCATTGCGTTGCAATGAAACCCAACGTTGATGTAAGTCGTTTTTTGGAGCTCTAGATGCCGTTGGTTTTGATCTTTTAGTTCAAACTGAAGGAAAATAGAAGTTAAAACACAATGGTGAATCCGTCCAAACAGAAGCACGGTGCAGATCAGAATGATCTGTGCAGGCTTCATCAGGTCGCAAAGATTAGAAAGAGTTAATTAGTTTTTATTAAAATGCGTGGGTTCCCCTACCATAAATCCATAATCAGTCCTGGACCTCTCTGCCTGGGATGGGGAAACGGAATTCTTCCTATTTTCCTATAACCAGCACCAGCCTGATAGAGGGGATAAAGCCATAGCAGGGAGACATACTGTACAGCGTGAGGTCTTGTTGCCATAGCATTGACCAGCCCCAAAGTGGAAAGTCCAGGGCTGGATTTCCTTGGAAAGTCAGGACATTCAAAAATGGAGTCCCCCCCCCCTCTCCTGAGGATCTACTAACCCTGGGCTGCAAGAGATTATAGTGTAAAGAATAGATATTTAATATTGTTCTTTACAGATGTACTGCAGGTGCCAGCAAGCCTGCCTGGCATGCTGGCACTTGTGGAAAAACAACATTGTATGCTAACCCGAAGGTTAGCACACATCTGATGTTTTGGGGTCTCCTCATGCGCAGAACGGGTTCGGTACTAGCGGGAGATTAGGGTTCGGCTTCGGGGAAAGGTTTGGATTAGGCACTAGAGGGAGGGTTAAGAGTAGGGATTAGGATTAGGGGGACTGTACTTAATTGAACACTGATGACTCAACCATAATTTATGGTCCCGCGACTGCTAGGATCTAGAAGCCGCCGCAGGAGACACCGCTGCCTCCGTACCGTGTAAGTGACCACTGGGTCAACAGAAACTACATGTCAACAATCTATTAACTGTCTATATAGTATTTAGAATCATATGAAAATACATACTCCCTTTATGTGACGGTGAAATGTAAATGCCTCTCAAGCAATTTGGCAAAATGTTGGGTTTTGGGGTTCTTTAACTTACCCACCATAATTGTGTTTTATAGCTTCTAAGCTTTGAAGGCTTGCAGAGAGAATACATTATAAAAATGTTGGCTTCTGTTGGAAATTATATGTGTGCAGGTGCTGATACTGCAGAGTTATGTAGTCACACACTAGCGGATGAATCAAACAATGAACAGCCCAGTTACTTACCCAGTGGTGATGGTTTACCCAAAGATAGTGGGTACATCCGTACTCAATGTTACATACACACTGGTAATGGAGCAGAGCTACTACGCATCAGGGTTGTATACAGCTCACCAGTCAGTAAGTGCATTCTGCAAACGGGTAGCGGATCTGGAACAGCATTGTATGTAGTTATTAAACTGGTCTCTCATAGAACCTAAGCAAGAGATTTCTGTCTCCCACCATGTCACTCTACACAATAAAAAGCAAGATGGCCCCTGCACATGCTCAATAGTGATCAAAGTGGCCATCTTGGGACAGGGCATGAAGTTGTTTTTAAGGATGTGAAGGTCAAGACTGTTATTATATGAGCACAGCGATACATTGTTTCCTACCCAGATTTGTACTGTAAATAACACCTGCTATTTTTTTGCTATTTTCCGCTACAATTACTAGTCTGTGTTATATTCCTTGGAAACTTTTCAACATTTTTTATAACATATAGGCAATGACGGTTTATTGCTGTTTACATATGCGCATATGTTTTTTTCATGTATTGTATTATAGTTTACCTAGGGTTGTTTTCATTTATTGTTTAATGTAATAATTTATCTGAAATTGTTTATTAATAAACCCCCCATTTTTAAACCCATCATTTTGCGCTCGTAAGCATTTTCCAAACACATTTTTTGTTATATTGAAGGTTCAGCCCCTCCTGTTCTTATAAAGCAGCAGCCAGTGGTTTAATTTTAATCTTTACACACACGTATACTGTCAGTAGTTGTAGTGGTTTAGAAGCGCCGGGTAATATTTTCTATTGTTTTGTTTCGGACTTTGTTCTAGCATGGAAAACTCAATGGTTAATACCGTACAATGTAGACATTAGAACTTGTGCAGGGTAAAAATAGATTGCTTGCAGTCTGTACATGACCACTTGTCTGAGAATTTGCTCATTATAGAGTGTTAGACCCAGTTTGGGAACCACTTTGAAGCCTTTTTGGTGATCTCCAGTTATAAGCATTCCAATAGGAACCAAAATTGCTACTTAATGTTGAATATACTGCTGTGGGATTGTGTGCCCTTTGAGGACATAGAATGAAGAGATAATTCTGAGCAGTGCGAGAATCTTATTGCTTTCATTACAGTGACCCTCGCATGGAGACAATCGCAGGCTGTGCTATAAAGCAATTACAGATTTGGCAGCACAATTAACCGTCAGAAGTTACATATTGTGTCTGCAGCCTAACAGTGACTAAAAACTGACTGGGACTCAGGGTCTGATTCAGACCCGCTCGCTAGGCTGTGTGCGCTCATAGCCTGACGATTTTTGCAATGTGCGCATGCGTATAAGACGCAGTGCGCATGTGCGAACTAGTCCACGCGATTGGGAAGCATCGGCACCCTGTGCACAGACGCCTTGCTAGATTAAGTGACAGGAGGAGTCGTTTGTGGGTGGTGACAGGGGGTGGTCGATGGACACGGGGGTGTAGTTGTGCAAACGCAGGCGTGTCTGTGCGTCTCAACGCCGTTTCAGAGGCGTGCATAATTAAGATGCAGCGTCAGCATACACGTCACATGGCTGAATTACACACTGAAGCACTCGCAGTGCTTGCGGTAGGGTATGGTCAGCCACAAGTGCTGCGTATGGGTCCGATGTTACTCGATGTTACCGATTGTTTCATACACTTCCTGGAGATGACGTGTATTACTAAGGGAAAATGGGCATCTTATGACAGGCTGGTGGGCATCTAAAGACACACCGCGATCGCACGCCAAGACATAGTGGGCGTGCTAATGCTTTGCCTTGTGATCGCGGGATTTGCATACTTTGGCAGCTGACGGCTGCGTGCGAATGCATCTAGCGAGCGGGTCAACCCCCGGATAGTTCTCATAATTTCCATACAGGTTTTGGCTTCATGAATCAGGTTCTTTCCTGCAAGCATTTTACATACATACATACGTACATACTGTACATATGTACATAGGGCCTGCATTATACATACATACTGTACATACATACATATATACATACTGTACATACTGTACATAAATACATACATACAGACATACTGTACATACATACTGTACATACATACATACATACATACATAAGGCCTGTATTATACATACATACATACTGTACATAAATACATACATACAAACATGCTGTACATACATACTGTACATACATACATACATACTGTACATACATAAGGCCTGCATTATACATACATACATACATACATACTGTACATACATACATTCATACTGTACACACATACATACATATCTCATATCTATCTATCTATCTATCTCATACATATCTCATATCTATCTATCTATCTATCTATCTATCTATCTATCTATCTATCTATCTATCTCATATCTATCTCATATCTATCTATCTATCTATCTATCTATCTATCTATCTATCTATCTATCTATCTATCTATCTATCTATCTATCTCATATCTATCTCATATCTATCTATCTATCTCCTATCTATCTATCTATCTATCTATCTATATATCTATCTCATACCTATCTATCTATCTATCTATCTATCTGATATCTATCTATCTATCTATCTATCTATCTATCTATCTATCTATCTGTCTGATATATATCTATCTATCTATCTCATATCTATCTATCACATATCTATATATCTATCTCATATCTATCTATCTATCTATCTATCTGATATCTATCTATCTATCTATCTATCTATCTATCTATCTATCTATCTATCTATCTGATATATATCTATCTATCTGATATCTATCTATCTCCTATCTATCTATCTATCTATCTATCTCATATCTATATATCTCATATCTATCTATCTATCTATCTATCTATCTATCTATCTATCTCATATCTATCTAAATATCTCATATCTATCTATCTATCTATCTATCTATCTGATATCTATCTATCTATCTATCTATCTATCTATCTATCTGATATATATCTATCTATCTGATATCTATCTATCTCCTATCTATCTATCTATCTATCTCATATCTATCTATCTCATATCTATCTATCTATCTATCTATCTCATATCTATCTAAATATCTCATATCTATCTATCTATCTATCTATCTATCTATCTATCTATCTATCTATCTATCTATCTATCTCATATCTATCTATGTATCTCATATCTATCTATCTATCTCCTATCTATCTATCTATCTATCTATCTATCTATCTATCTATCTATCTATCTATCTATCTCATATCTATGTATCTCATATCTATCTATCTATCTATCTATCTATCTCCTATCTATCTATCTATCTCCTATCTATCTATCTATCTATCTATCTATCTATCTATCTATCTATCTATCTATCTATCTATCTATCTATCTCATATCTATCTATCTCATATCTATCTATCTATGTATCTCATATCTATCTATCTATCTATCTATCTGATATCTATCTATCTATCTATCTATCTATCTATCTGATATCTATCTATCTATCTATCTATCTGATATCTATCTATCTATCTATCTATCTAACTTTCTATCTATCTGATATCTATCTATCTCATATCTATCTATCTATCTATCTATCTATCTATCTATCTATCTATCTATCTATCTATCTATCTCATATCTATCTAAATATCTCATATATATCTATCTATCTATCTATCTCATATCTGTCTATCTATCTATCTCATATCTATCTATCTATCTATCTATCTATCTATCTATCTATCTATCTATCTATCTATCTATCTCATATCCATCTATCTCATATTTATCTATCTATCTATGTATCTATCTATGTATCTATCTATCTATCTATCTATCTATCTATCTATATATTAATATACACATTATTGGGTTAGATGAGCGATGTGACAGTGTTGACCCTTTATCTGGCACTTTTGCTTCTGCTAACGTTCGGCTGACACTGCTGGCCCAGCAGCATTCTCATACCTGGAAGATGTGACCTTGTAACAACTCTCTTGAAATGTGATACATTATCACTATGGTGATACAGAAATCTCTTACAGATACTTAAGGATAACATGTTCCAGCTGCACATTCAGAGTCCAATATATATTAATAAGTAACAGAATTCTACAGAAAATAATGTTCTCTAAAGAAGATAATAGGATTTTCTTTATGTTACATACTATGGAAATGGTTTCCTTTCCCCTATTTGTATTAAACCGTATGTCACCTTGCAGAGGTGCTTTAAGAGAGGAAGGGGTCCTTGTGCAAGCTCCGAACGGGCACCCTCCTCTCCGGCGGCGCAGTAGACTCTGGCATCATGCCTGAGGCTATTGCACAAGTGCAGGTCTCCCAGGAACATGTCATCCGCGCTGCGTTCCTAGGACATCTCTACTGCGCATGCGCGAATCACCGGGAAATGGCCGCGGGAGACATTTTCCCAGTGACTTCTGCAGCGAGGCAGCCAGCGCCGGGGCCGAGGGACAGGTGAGTATATTTAATTGGCTGCAGGGTGTGCGGTGTGTTGGGCTCCCTGGACTCAGGTGCCCATGTGCCCTGCACACCTTGCACCCATTATAAATACACCCCTATCACCTTGTCTAATAATCCCAAATAAAGAGCACTGAAAACATCCATTATAACCAACCATATTAAATAATTATACTAATAATACTAATAATAAATATTTATTATTTGCATTCTTCATTAAGTGGTTTATTTATGAATTACAAAAAGTCCTATCTTGGCAAACCTGGTGTTTTCAACAGCGATTGAACGTATATAAAGAGTGTTCGGGTTTGTCCATTTAATAAACATTGCGATGATACATATAACATTACAATACTCCAGTTACTTGTTATTAGCATCTCAGAAAGGCTATAGCAGAGGAAAAATCTGTGGAAATGTTTTTATTTTTTTAATAAAGCAGTTTTCACTGGTCAATATTTTTTTTACAATTTTTACAATTTACATTTTTTCTTCAATTCTTTTATTTTTTTTAACTAACTAGAAGCAACTTAGGCCCGTATTCAATTTGAGGCGAAAAGTCCAGTATCGCGCACATGCCCGATTATCCCCGTATTCAATTCCTATGGAAGCGAAAACGGGACCCGGCGAAACTTGAAGCGGCGAAAAATCCTGTCAATTTTCAGGAAATCATCCTTGGCTCCCACTAAAGATGTCCAGACATGAGGGGTCACTATGGGTACCCCCGTTTTTACCTGCTGAAGGGAAGTCGGGTTTTAAATAGCTGCGGCAGGTGCATAAATGCACCTGTGAAAAAGTGATGAAGAATAACATTTAGGATTTTTTTTGGGGGGAAAATAACTATGCCCATCAACTTTGGAAAATGGGTGCAAGCATATTTTTAAGTCCCTAAAATGATTTTAAAAAATACTTCAAAAATACACCTGTCGCTACCACCAGCAATGAAGAAAACACCTGCTGCATACTTGGGAACCCCTCTGGAATCTATTTCCTTAGGATTTGGTCCCCCATTTTTTTTTTAACCCCAAAATTCAATGTTAATTTTTTGGGGTGTACCGATTTTCTTAAAACTTTTTTTGACACACATTGTTTTTAGGGGGCATTCCCAGGGGTGCAGCCTATTTTATTTAAGCCTGCACCCCTAAACCCCAATTCTGCACTTTTTTTTCACCAGCTAAACACTGGAGAAAACTTATCCCCGTTTTTCTACAAAGACTTTTCGCACCGGCGAAAAGTCTTTGTAATTGAATACGGGGATAACAGGTTTTCGCCTGTAATTGAATACGGGCCTCAATCTCAAGTGTGTTACACTGCACATGTCTATCCCCTTAAACTGACATCACCCAGCTGCTTTGCTGAAATTTTAATAATATATTACAGTCTTCTCATCACATGTTAATAAATGACCCCTGAGCCTTTCCATTTTCCCCCATCAATTCTTTCCAAATCTCTTGTCCTGCACCTCATTTCCAGGACAACAATAGATCCTGGAAAGTAATACAAGCTTTTGCAACCTACAACTTTTTTTTTTTTAAACAATATATTGTCAGTAATATGAAATAAGTCTCAAATGAATAAAACAAATATGTGTAAAAAATTAGCTTCATTTAAATTTGTTTAAATATTTTTTTTCACATTTGTAACAATATGAAAATGAGAGGATATCCTGTTCCAAGGTGCCCCTTAGAAATTTGGGGATCCAGTAAAACAACCTATCAGCCTTGCTATAGAATCCACCCCAATCCCCCTCCATCTGCAGTAGATTTTCTAACATGAATAAAAAGTATCGTCTTATAGATGGAGAGTGTTGTTGGAGAAAAGGGTGCAGAACAATACACAGTAGTGTGTTAGAATTCTCCACACAAGGGCGGCTCGCCGAGGTGCAAGTCGGACGGTTGGTGTGCACTGCGACAAGTGTTGGTGCACTTGTTGGCAGCAATATGGCCGCATAAACCTATACCACTGACTACCTCCTCTTTCCTTTTTTAATTACCCAATTTACAGGAGCTTTAGGGACAGTAAATAATAAAATAAAATACCTTTACATTGTTAATATTTCATTTTTCCTATTATGTTCTATCATTTGATCTGTTCGCCGCTGGCACTTACTGTCAGCCTCTGTGTGTGCCGGTATTGCTTCTGTAACTTTATGCAAAAACCGCTACAAGCCCTTTCCTGGTGCACATCGGCGCATCTGCATGTGCAAGGACAGAGACGTCCACTTTCAGTGTCTTCAGATGCTCAAATAGCGCTTGGTGCAACTTTATACGCATCATCGGTTCCACCCAGGGGCGTTTTAAGAGAGGAGGGGACCCATGTGCACTCCTCGTGCGGGGCCTCCCCCCTCTCTCCCTGGTGGCTGGCAGCCGACTGAGACGGCTGGCCAGCCACCGGAGCATTAGTAGACTCCAGGCACTAGAGTGTGCCCGGCGTCTACTGCACATGCGCAGAACGCCGGAAAAATGGCAGCGGCGGCCATTTTTCCAGTGTTCTGAGCAGCAGTGACACCCGATGCGGGACCTCGGACAGGTAAGTTTAAAAAAAGTATTGGTGCAGTGTGTGCGGTGCGGGGCCCCACTGGACCTGGGGTCCTTGTGCCCCGCACACACTGCACCCATTATAGATACGCCACTGGTTCCACCATCAAAAACTTGCACCAGCCCTATTGCATTTGCAGAGTATCTGTCTGACTATGGCCCTGCTATGTAAACCATTCTGCGTCTCTGAATGCAGCGACGGGCATGCGACAGGCATGCGACACTCCCACTACATATACATAAGATGGGCGATCTCTTTGCATAACCACCTCCCTGTCACTGCCCAGGAAACATTTCTAAGACCGTGCCGCTGCTGTGCGCCTCAATCACAACTGCGACTCGGAATCTGGACGTACGCACGATGAGAGAGATGTATGCGCAGAAAAAAAATATATTGCTCCACTGTATGTGACATCGCTGCTGCGTCCGATTCAGAAACAGGCCCTCGGGACCTTATGTATTAGCCTGCGAGATGCGCACACAGGTGCGATTCTGACCCCTTTTATTAAATTGATGCTTTAATATTACGGGCTAGCTTGCTGAAATCACGCTGTTCCTGCCTCTCTCTGGCTATTATATAAGGTCCACAGCTGCTGACATCACCAGTCGCGCTTCACGGAGGATGGAAGCTGAGCAGTAAATAAGGAACCAAACAAATCTGTAGATATTGCAGTAGGAAATAGAGAATGTAGCACAGTATTAAGCTGGGTACACACCTGAACAACTGTAGGAAGCAGCGATGCGATGTAACGATATATATCAGATCGCCGTACACACTACGCGATGTGCCATACGATGACGTAATATATAATTTCATGCTTCCTGTAACAGCACCATGTCGTCTGTGAAATCCTCCCATTGGACGTACAGAACATCCAATGGCATAATGCAATGAAGGATGGGAGAAAACTATGTATTAGGGGTACACACTATACCATGGTCATGCAGATTTGTTGAATCATATATTGGTCCTGATTCATTATGGATCGCAATTGCAACAGTGTACGCAGATGGGCCGATGGTGCGTACTGCGCATGCGATATGCAACGCAGTGCACGTGCGTGAGTTGGCACTGCAATCACCTACGTAGATACAAAGCCATCGCAGACTGAGGGACGGGACGTCAGCATTTGGGGGTGGTGACGGGGAGTGGTTGGAGAAACGCAGCCGTGCCTGTCCGTTTGAACGCCGTTGCATGGGCATGCATAAATTAGCCACTGCGACGGCATACGCAGCTTGAGTACTGACTAAATGCGACGCGGCTAGCAATTTCTGAGTAAGGTCTGACCTGTTGTAAATGTGCGTGAGAGGCCGATGTTACTCGATGTTCCCGATGTATACGCAGGACTGCAAGGTACGTATTATGGATGTGAGATAGCGGTAATGTAATGGACACCTCTATGCTGGCTGTGCGACGGCTTTGCGATTGATTCAGACCTGCGTGCTTAATTGCAGCCACGATTGCAACAGCGATCCGTAGTGAATCAGGCCCACCGTGCGTATACAGCTTTATCCTGACCTCAGCAGCGTTACTCCCAATAGCGAGAAGAACAGGATTTTACAAATGTGACAGCAAACTGCAGCGATTACAAAGGATTAACGTCTAATGTATAACGCATCCACCTGTAGCCACACAAACTTCACTGAACAGGCTCTAAAACATTTATGCTTTTCATTTGCTTGCTGCAAAACTTTGCAACGATCCCAAGACACTGGAGGCATACAAATAAATAATCCACTGCCCGAATCACGGGGAAGGTAATGGGGCTGTTTATTTGAAAAATCAGTCGGGATTCCTAGCAGTAGATTTGCATTTAAGAAACACAGGTGCCATTCATCACACGGAGCTATGAATTAATGGTGCTGTTTGGCCTGTGAGTTCCAGCCAGCGGGATATGGCTTTCCTACAGCTGAGGCCCATCAGACTGTTGCTGTGTTGCTGAGGCCCATCAGACTGTTGTAGGAGCAGATAAAACAAGCAGCGCAGCAGGGACTAGTCTTACACCAGTACATTTACTGCATCAGATAAGAGGACTAGTCTTACACCAGTACATTTACTGCATCAGATAAGAGGACTAGTCTTACACCAGTACATTTACTGCATCAGATAAGAGGACTAGTCTTACACCAGTACATTTACTGCATCAGATAAGAGGACTAGCCTTACACCAGTACATTTACTGCATCAGATAAGAGGACTAGCCTTACACCAGTACATTTACTGCATCAGATAAGAGGACTAGCCTTACACCAGTACATTTACTGCATCAGATAAGAACATATTTAATATCAGAAGAATGAAAATTGTAAGCCAGAGTGACAAAAAGAAATGTGTCCAAGTTCTGTAAAAGTATGGCGGGCATTAAATCACCACTAATTAATACACAAAGATATGACTGTTCTAGTCCTATGGCGTATTGGGAATTCATAAAAATATTAATAGCAGATCAGCGTTATATCATATGTAATTAATTTGGAAGTTTCATTCAGGCATCGGTGACATCTGGGCCACCGAGACTTTGTGCGGGCCTCGAAACAGGTGTTGGGAGCGGCAGCTGGAGGGGGCGGGGCTACATCTGTCCTGGACTCTGTTAGCATTGGGCCCGATTCAGTGATTTTCTCAAAGCTGTTATTACACAGATGGAGCGATTGTTTGCCATTGTGTATGCGCGATATCTGCACTGTGCATGCGCAGCGATTGCATTGCGAATACGCTCGTACAGAGGAACCACTTGCAATGTGAGTGACAGGTTGTCAGCATTTAGGGGTGGTCAGGGTGGGGTGGTTAGAAAATCGCAGGTATGATCGATCGTTTAAACAGCGTTTCATGGGCGTGCATAAATTAGACATTGTGATCTCCTGCGCAGCATGCGAGCTGCAGCGTGTGCGGCTGGTCAGACGTGACTGACATGCTGAGTGACTGGCCGATGTGCGTCGATGTTACCGATGTTGCATGGTACTCTGTATCTGTATCCACCCCACTCCTTTCCTGGTGCCCATGGCTGGAGGGCCAGAAGTGCGCTGGGCACTAATTATAAAATCACTGTAGTTCTGCGCCGTCATCTTTCTCCATGTCCTGCGGGAAGGGGGGGTTAGGGTTAGGCACCACCTGGGATGGGTTAGGGTGCAGGAGGGGGATTGTTAGGGTTAGGCACTACTGGGGGGAGGTTAGGGTTTGGCACCCCACAGTAGGGTTAGGTTTAGGGTGTGGAAAGGGGGGGTTAGGGTTAGGCACCACTTGGCGGAGGTTAGGGTTAGGCACCACAAAGGGAGGGGTGGGGGGGGAGAGGGGGAGGGTTAGGATACTTTGGGATCCATCAGGATCCCAGCGTCTGTATTTTATACACCGAGAATCCATCCGCCGGCAAATCATACCCAACTCGTCACAGGTCACCTTTAAATATTTAATCAAGAATGAACAATTTTATTATATGTATATGCAATGCACAATTATTTTTCTAGTCTACTTATTCAAAAGCCAGGTATGCGCTATAAGATTATCTGTTCAATCTGGCAGGTTGTAATGTAAATCTGATTTATGTATGGGAGCAAATGACAATCCACCATTTAATCCCAAACACCAAAAAAAGAGACAAAACTGGTAGTTTGGACAAATTGGTTAAATTAACTCATTTTCATCCATTTTCTGGCATTTGGAATCAAATGGTGGATTGTCATTTCCTCCCATACATTATCAGATTTTCATTTCAGCCAGACAGATTGTACAGATAATCGTACAGTGTGTCCCTACTGTAGCTTAGACTGTCCTACCTGCAGTCAGTATGAACAAAGACAGACAGAGGAAAAGGGCCGATGTCAGACATCGAATTAAAAACAACAACCAAATGAATAAAAATAGTCGTCTCTTAAGTCACTAACCGAGACTATGTGTAAATACATCGATCATTAGTAAAAAGGGAAATAGGGTCTTTGGGGCGTGCCTGGACCGTGGAGACTGGAATATTGCTGTCAGATTAAATAATTTTTCAGTTTCTACCCGGAGCTTGTTTCTGAAAAGAGATCATTACTGTGATTGATAAAAAGATGGCTGCTGGCCAACGCAGACGGCTGGTGAATTATCAGACATATATACTCCACGCACCGTGGGGGCAGAGGGGCTGTTTCTGGATATTTGCTAGAGGGAAAGAATTCAGAGAAACAAAAGTGAACAATTCAGTATCATGATTTATATTCTTAGCATTAATGTTGTGTAGGCTGGATGTGGATTTACATTTTAACCCCTTGACCACGTCTGCCGCACCACCTCATACTGTACATTGCTTTCTTTTGAGCTACTGTAGGCTCCTGTCTGAGCAGCAATTGCTCTATACATTCAGAATATGGCTGGGACATCATTTCATGCCACACACATATTTCATTCTTTTCCCCCTTGGTTTCACTGATCGCTGTATTCCACAGTTTGTGACTCTTATAGGTTTGGCTCCTCAGTCCCTAAAGCTCCCATTTCTCTCTTAGATTTCTGGGAAAAAGGACTCTAGACCCTAGACATACGGCAAAAGGGGGCTGAAGACTTTGGTTCCCACTGGAACCTTTTAGCTCAAGTGTCAGGGATGAAGGGACCCTTAGGCTGCATAGACACGTAAAGATTTTCTGTCCAACCGTCCAACTAGTTGATTGGTTGGAATGAAAATCTGGTAACGTATGGGAGTAACTGATGATCAGCAGTTTGCTCCTAAATGCCAGAAAACAGATGAAAATGGCGTCAGACAAGTTTGTTAAATGTTTGATCTAAACAATTTGTTCAAACAACGTCAATTTTCCGGCGTTTGGGAGCAAATTGCTGATTGTCATTTACTATCATACTTTACCAGATTTTCATTCCAACCAATCAACTAGTTGGCTGGTTGGACAGAAAATCGTTACGTGTGTATGCAGCTATACTCTCTGACAAAGCCCAGGAAGACCACACCCAAGCTAACTAGGGTGATGGATAGTAGGTAACACAAGCTTTCTAGAAAGGCTGCTAAAACTGACATATTGTAAGGACCCCAAGACCTGTCCTCCCCTCCATCATATTTCTGCCCAATACCATGAACTCTAGTGACTAACGACAGCTTCTGGAACCTTTTATTTAAATTGTATCTTTAGATGGGGAAACGCTCTTCTTCTGACACCTAGGAGAGTTTGTTTCGAGCTCTGTATCTGTGTTTTATGCTGAAGAGAGGCAACAACACACTGCACATGGTGAGGTCAGGCCTCCTTCACTGCCGCACAACTATGGGATGAGACCGAAATTTCCAACATGGTATGTCCGCGATGTGGTCATGCCCATCACGGGGGGCCACAAACTGGTGGCAATGGAAATGCAGGAAAGTCAGTCATCTATAGTCACATTATAACAATCAGATGCTATCATTGTAAAGGGCCTGTTGTGAACATGGTAAAACTGTTTAGCAGCCCCTGGGATAACATCATACTTCAACCTGAATTACGTCATACACATTTTTTTTGCCCAGCCCCTAATCAATTTAATATCCACTGAAACTGAATTATGCGAGGATCAATGGCCCTGATTCAGAGCCGGACGCTCTGACCAGAGCGCTCGCTCTGAATCAGGGCCCACCTCCATAAATATGGAGCGTCCTCCTGGACGCTCGTATAGCTGTGGGTCACCACCCACAGCATATATGAGCGTGCAGGGTGATGGTCGCCATGGTCTTGACCATCGCGACCATCGCCACTGCGAGCAGAAGCCTGCAGTTGAGTTTCTCAACCGCAAGGCCAGGAGTGATTTTGGCTCTATCAAAGCCAAAATCACTCCCACTGACATCACTAGTGATGTCAGTGGGGCCGGCTTCTGACGGTAGGCGTTCCCTTGGGAACGCCTCCGTCTGGGAGGCATGCCCCCGGCACGCCCACCAAAGGGGGCGTGCTGTCAATCAACATCGACAGCACGCCCCCTTTGATCAGACACTCCGAGCGAAGGAAAGTCCTTCGCTCGGCGCGTCTCGCGCATGCGCACGACGGAGCTCCCTCCGTCGTGCGCATGTGCAGTGCAGACCATCGACCCACTTGCGAGCGGACAGCCGCTCGCGAGTGGGTCTGATTCAGGCCCAATGTCCGTTATGTAGCGCTGATGTACAGGGTCCTAGCATACAGGCGGCCATTCCAGCTGATTAATAGAATAGACGGAGTCTTGTGTCCTCATCTGACAATAACCTGACCATGACATTGCTTCTTTTATTTCTATAAGCAGATATTGCTTATAGTATTATTTGTTGACAAATGTTACTCGGTGATTCAGTCCAGATGGTAATTTAATGAATTCGCAATGATCCGGGTGCACTGCGCCGTGTGTACAAACTGGTTTACGGCTTTATTCCTACTTCACAGCTTACCCTGACATTCAATGACTTGAAAGAACATTTATTTATCTCATTGAAACATAAGAAATAACAAGAACGGTGGGTACACACCTAGCAGATATATCTACAGATCGACCATCGTCTTCCAGGCAGCCACGGGTCCCACTGACCGGGGGGCGAGTCCGCCCCCCCCTCCCTGCAGCTGCCACTGCATGGGTACGGGCAATCGGCCGATCGTCCGTACACACTTGCCGATAGGCAGCTGTGTCTGTGACTGACGCCGTTCACAGACATTTCACCCGGAACACAATTTCACTGGAACCAGATATATTGGCCGATCAATTGATCGGCCAATATATCTGTCAGTGTGTACCCAGCTTATGCCAAAGTGTTCTATTCAATGGAAGACATTAGATGCTGAAATTGTCTTTATACAACAGGCCAGCATTAAGTTATCAGGGGTTGGATATGAAATCCAGGCTGTCAGGATGCCGCTGGTCAGAATACTGACACCCATAGGAACGTACTTAAGTAATTTCCCATCCCCTATCTAACCCCTACCCTAACCTCCCTCCCCGGTGCCTAACTCTAACCTCCCTCCCCGGTGCCTAACCATAACCCTCCCTCCCCGGTGCCTAACCCTAACCTCCCTCCCCGGTGCCTAACCCTAAACTCCCTCCCCGGTGCCTAACCCTAACCTCCCTCTCCGGTGCCTAACCGTAACCTCCCTCCCCAGTGCCTAACCCTAACCCTCCCTCCCCGGTGCCTAACCCTAACCCTCCCTCCCTGGTGCCTAACCCTAAACCTCCCTCCCCGGTGCCTAACCCTAACCTCCCTCCCCGGTGCCTAACTCTAACCTCCCTCCCCGGTGCCTAACCCTAACCCTCCCTCCCTGGTGCCTAACCCTAAACTCCCCCCCCCTGTGCCTAACCCTAACCTCCCTCCCCGGTGCCTAACCCTAACCTCCCTCCCCGGTGCCTAACCCTAACCCTCCCTCCCTGGTGCCTAACCCTAACCCTCCCTCCCTGGTGCCTAACCCTAACCTCCCTCCTCTAGTTCCTAAGCCTAACCTTCCTCTCCCGTACCTTCCCCGGTGCCTAAAGCTAGCCTCCCCCTAGTGCCTAAGCAATGCGAAGTCCGCCATACTGTATGACACCATGCACCAATGTGGCACATGCTCAAAAGAGGTCTCCGCTTTGTCCTTTTTAGAACAGAGCAGGGGCCTCAACACTGACTAAGGTAGTGAATGATCTGATCATTGCTAATTGTACATCCATTAGCCACTACTAATTCTCCTGGGTTTCCCTGCTGCATGTGACACTGTGACCGCTCACTCCTGATACAGGGCTCTATTTACTACAATCTGCATTTAAGGGGAGATGTACTAAGCCAGGGGTTTTCAACCCATGGCCCGCGGACAGCCCGGCGTGTCATTCCCCATGGCCCGCCAATGGTTACTGTAGTGCAGTCCGCAGTAACTGCAGTCTGCACTAGAGACAAAAACAAACAAGCTGTGTGTTTGTTTTGACAATGAGAGTCAGACAGGATCTCATTGGCTGCTGTGCCCACTTCAAGGGCTGGGCTACAGCTCACTCATGAGATCCATCTTCCGGCTCCCGCAGTGGGTAATGGGAGAGACGTCATGGTATTCAGGTAAGTGTTTTTTTTTCTTTACGTGTGTATTTGTCTGCATTGCTGGGGGGGGGCAGATTACTGCTGGGGGCAATGCTTCAGGGGATCAGGGGACCACTACTGGGGGCACTACTGGGGGCATACTGGGGGCACTGCATCGGGGACCAATACTGGGGGCACTACTGGGGGCATACTAGGGGCACTGCATCGGGGGACCACTACTGGGGGCACTGTATAGGGGGGGTGGACTACTACTGAGGGCACTATATAAAGGGCACTACTGGGGGCACTGCATAGGGGGACCACTACTGAGGGCACTGAATAGGGAGGACCACTACAGGGGGCACTGTATAAGGGGCACTGCATAGGGGGCATCACTACAGGGGGCCTGCATAAGGTTGAACACTACTGGGGGCACTGTATAAGGGGCACTGCATAGAGGGCATCACTACTGGGGGGTCTGCATAAGGGGGACCACTACTGGGGGTACTGCATAGGGGGGACTATTACTGGCCGCATTATATAAGGGGCACTACTGGGGGCACTGCATAGGGGGAACTACTACTGGGGGCATTAAATAAGGGGGACTACTACTGGGGGCATTATATAAGGGACGCTACTGGGGGCACTGCATAAGGGGGACTACTACTGGGAGCATTATATAAGGGGCACTACAGGGGGCACTGCATAGGGGGGACTCATACTGGGGGCACTGCATATGGGGGACCACTACTGGCGGAACTGTGTAAGGGGCACCACTGAGGGCACTGCAGAGGGGGGCAGTTATGGGACATAATTAAAATTGTAGGAGGGGGCAGTTATGGGTCATAATTGTGTGAGGAGGGGGCAGAGTTTAAAACCATGGTATAGCTTAGTGGCCCTCGGCTTCGTTGAATTTTTTTATATGACCCACACTGTCTTAAAGGTTGAAGACCCCTGTACTAAGCTCTGAAAAGTGACAAACCACCAGCCACTCAGCTTCCAACTGTCATGTTACAGGCTGTTGAAAAATGACAGTTGGGAGCTGATTGGCTGGTGGTTTGTCACTCTCCAGTTTATCACTTTTCAGAGCTAAGTACATCTGGAATGCAAATTGTAGTGTGATATTACCAATGCGAATTCAGCCAATATCACAGGGATTTACTAAAAATCCCTTGCAGAGACAGAACTTGTGATAAAGCCCCTCCGCACAATTATCATGTATTTTTCACAAACAATACCATGGCAAGTGCCCGCGAATGCGCCGACCGGCTGCCGCTAAGCCCCGCCCCCCGCAATCGCGACCCCTTGTGGCCCCCCCACTGCAGCCCCCTCGCGACACCCCCTCCTTAATTGCACTTGCCTCCAGTGATCGGGCTCCTGTGAAGTCCTCCATTGCTCTGGGTCCCATTGCCGGATGGAAGACCAGCTGACTGGAGGGAGGACATCACCGGAGCCCCGATCTCCGCTCCCTGGACTCCCTGGACTAAGTGGCTGATAAGTCACTTAGGTATGATGAATTCCCTTGTGCCTAATTCCTAGTAACATCTTTTATGCACCCTTATATGGTCATCTCTGACCCCACTCACATTGAATAAAAACGCAACACACTATAGCTGGCGGAAGAAGATCCAATTTTTTTTAACACTTCCATAAAGTTGGTGGCCCAGGAAAAGCAATTGCAAACATACTATTCAATTTGGTAATAGGGGTGGATACTCCTACCCACTCCTACCCACCCCCTTCACAGGTGGGCCCATCCGAGCGCACCAGTTCCAACGGACTGGGTTCTCCAATCCTATTGCCCGTGAAACCAAGACTTCCTTAGTCACCACTCCACCCTCACTGGCGGGGTGACGATCCGAGTTTGGGCCTAGTGCCCCGCTATGGTCAGCTTGGGAGGAGCCTTCACGTTCCACCATCCAACAAAGGGGGCTGAGTCACTACCAGCAGCACTGCTGCCCACATCGGCACGGTGTCATACCCTGACACAGGTGTCTTCTGCCCGTCATGAGGCAATCCATTCCCGGAAACGTGCCTAATCACTACACAGCCCTGGAGGACATATCATCCTCCCATCACATCATTGACAATGTACCTTGATTATTAAGTTTGCAATTGCGTTTCCCTGGACGCCCAACTGCCAAAAATTAACATTTAGGTGTTAGTGAGAAGGGAGGGTGGGAAAATTTTCCTGAGAAAGAGAAAGTATCCTCCTTTGTCGTTCTTTTGTTGATCTTGATTCCTCCCATTTCTCCTCCCAGACTGGACCTACTCTTTCTTGTGAGTCACTTTAACCCTGTATGGTCTGGGCTATGACCCAGCCCCTCTGCTACAGCAGCTGCCACATTTGACTGTGACAAAGGCTATTCATTCACCTAGCCCCAATTTATATCCCCAATACCACATCGCTTATCTACATCGGGATGTAGACAGGAACCCGACGGCTCCTCCAAGTGTCGTTATTATCACAGGGCTTCCCCCTGTATTTTTTTACAATTTATTTTTAGTAATTTGTAGACAGATTGCATTTCCCATTACAATTATGGGAAATTCGATAAGAGAACTAAAAATATGTGATAATTAGGGCTTGGAGTAGAATTTTACGAATTCCACTCCAATTTCCCTTTAGTAAATTTAGGAGACAATAAAATAATGTGAAAAGGGTGTGAAAACACCCTTATTCACTCTATTTTAGTAAAAATAATTATAATAAATAGAGCCCACAGACACTACATTCCCAGGTGCTCAGGTCACTGTCCGATCCTGTGTCTCATCCTACTTATCTAATCACTCTCTCAGTGTTCCCCTCTCTGGGTCTCTGCTGTATGTAACACTGTGACTGCTCTCTCCTCATACAGAGACTACATCCCCAGGTCCTCAGGTCACTGTCCTATCCTGTGTCTCATCCTACTTATCTAATCACTCTCAGTGTTCCCCTCTCTGGGTCTCTGCTGTATGTAACACTGTGACTGCTCTCTCCTCATACAGACACTACATTCCCAGGTCCTCAGGTCACTGTCCTATCCTGTGTATCATCCTACTTATCTAATCACTCTCTCAGTGTTCCCCTCTCTGGGTCTCTGCTGTATGTAACACTGTGACTGCTCTCTCTTCAAACAGACACTACATCCCCAGGTCCTCAGGTCACCGTCCTATCCTGTGTCTCATCCTACTTATCTAATCACTCTCTCACTGTTCCCCTCTCTTGGTCTCTGCTATATGTGACACTGTGACCGCTCTCTCCTCATACAGACACTACATCCCCAGGTCCTCAGGTCACTGTCCGATCCTGTGTCTCATCCTACTTATCTAATCACTCTCAGTGTTCCCCTCTCTGGGTCTCTGCTGTATGTAACACTGTGACTGCTCTCTCCTCATACAGACACTACATTCCCAGGTCCTCAGGTCACTGTCCTATCCTGTGTCTCATCCTACTTATCTAATCACCCTCTCAGTGTTCCCCTCTCTGGGTCTCTGCTGTATGTAACACTGTGACTGCTCTCTCCTCATACAGAGACTACATCCCCAGGTCCTCAGGTCACTGTCCTATCCTGTGTCTCATCCTACTTATCTAATCACTCTCTCACTGTTCCCCTCTCTGGGTCTCTGCTATATGTGACACTGTGACCGCTCTCTCCTCATACAGACACTACATCCCCAGGTCCTCAGGTCACTGTCCTATCCTGTGTCTCATCCTACTTATCTAATCACTCTCTCTGTGTTCCCCTCTCTGGGTCTCTGCTGTATGTGACACTGTGACCGCTCTCTCCTCATACAGACACTACATCCCCAGGTCCTCAGATCACTGTCCTATCCTGGGTCTCATCCTACTTATCTAATCACTCTCTCAGTGTTCCCCTCTCTGGGTCTCTCTGCTGCATGTGACACTGTGACCGCTCTCTCCTCATACAGACACTACATCCCGGGGTCCTCAGGTCACTGTCCTATCCTGTGTCTCATCCTACTTATCTAATCACTCTCTCAGTGTTCCCCTCTCTGGATCTCTGCTGTATGTGACACTGTGACTGTTCTCTCATAATACAGACACTACACCCCAGGCTCTCAGGTCACTGTCCTATCCTGTGTAGCATCCTACTTATCTAATCACTCTCTCTGTGTTCCCATCTCTGGGTCTCCCTGCTGTATGTGACACTGTGACTGCTCTCTCCCCATACAGACACTACACCCCAGGCTCTCAGGTCACTGTCCTATCCTGTGTCTCATCCTTCTTATCTAATCACTCTCTCAGTGTTCCCCTCTCTGGGTCTCTCTGCTACATGTGACACTGTGACCGCTCTCTCCTCATACAGACACTATATCCCCAGGTGCTCAGGTCACTGTCCTATCCTGTGTCTCATTCTGCTTATCTAATCACTCTCAGTGTTCCCCTCTCTGGGTCTCTGCTGTATGTGACACTGTGACTGCTCTCTCCTCATACAGACACTATATCCCCAGGTCCTCAGGGCACTGTCCTATCCTGTGTCTCATCCTACTTATCTAATCACTCTCTCAGTGTTCCCCTCTCTGGGTCTCTGCTTTATGTGACACTGTGACTGCTCTCTCCTCATACAGACACTACATCCCCATGTCCTCAGGGCACTGTCCTATCCTGCGTCTCATCCAACTTATCTAATCACTTGCTCAGTGTTACCCTCTCTGGGGCTCTGCTGTATGTGACACTGTGACCGCTCTCTCCTCATACAGACACCACATCCCCAGGTCCTCAGGTCACTGTCCAATCCTGTGTCTCATCCTACAGATCTAATCACTCTCTCAGTGTTCCCCTCTCTGGGTCTCTTCTGTATGTGACAATGTGACTGCTCTCTCCTCATACAGACACTACATCCCCAGGTCCTCAGGTCACTGTCCTATCCTGTGTCTCATCCTACTTATCTAATCACTCTCTCAGTGTTCCCCTCTCTGGGTCTCTCTGCTGTATGTGACACTGTGACCGCTCTCTCCTCATACAGACACTTTATCCTCAGGTCCTCAGTTCACTGTCCTATCCTGTGTCTCATCCTACTTATCTAATCACTCTCTCAGTGTTCCCCTCTCTGGGTCTCTGCTGTATGTGACACTGACCGCTCTCTCCTCATACAGACACTATATCCCCAGGTCCTCAGGTCACTGTCCTATCCTGTGTCTCATCCTACTTATCTAATCACTCTCTCAGTGTTCCCCTCTCTGGGTCTCTGCTGTATGTGACACTGTGACTGCTCTCTCCTCATACAGACACTACATCCCCAGGTCCTCAGGTCACTGTCCTATCCTGTGTCTCATCCTACTTATCTAATCACTCTCTCAGTATTCCCCTCTCTGGGTCTCTGCTGTATGTGACACTGTGACTGCTCTCTCCTCATACAGACACTACATCCCCAGGTCCTCAGGTCACTGTCCTATCCTGTGTCTCATCCTACTTATCTAATCACTCTCTCAGTGTTCCCCTCTCTGGGTCTCTGCTGTATGTGACACTGTGACTGCTCTCTCCTCATACAGACACTACATCCCCATGTCCTCAGGGCACTGTCCTATCCTGCGTCTCATCCAACTTATCTAATCACTTGCTCAGTGTTACCCTCTCTGGGGCTCTGCTGTATGTGACACTGTGACCGCTCTCTCCTCATACAGACACCACATCCCCAGGTCCTCAGGTCACTGTCCAATCCTGTGTCTCATCCTACAGATCTAATCACTCTCTCAGTGTTCCCCTCTCTGGGTCTCTTCTGTATGTGACAATGTGACTGCTCTCTCCTCATACAGACACTACATCCCCAGGTCCTCAGGTCACTGTCCTATCCTGTGTCTCATCCTACTTATCTAATCACTCTCTCAGTGTTCCCCTCTCTGGGTCTCTCTGCTGTATGTGACACTGTGACCGCTCTCTCCTCATACAGACACTTTATCCTCAGGTCCTCAGTTCACTGTCCTATCCTGTGTCTCATCCTACTTATCTAATCACTCTCTCAGTGTTCCCCTCTCTGGGTCTCTGCTGTATGTGACACTGACTGCTCTCTCCTCATACAGACACTATATCCCCAGGTCCTCAGGTCACTGTCCTATCCTGTGTCTCATCCTACTTATCTAATCACTCTCTCAGTGTTCCCCTCTCTGGGTCTCTGCTGTATGTGACACTGTGACTGCTCTCTCCTCATACAGACACTACATCCCCAGGTCCTCAGGTCACTGTCCTATCCTGTGTCTCATCCTACTTATCTAATCACTCTCTCAGTGTTCCCCTCTCTGGGTCTCTGCTGTATGTGACACTGTGACTGCTCTCTCCTCATACAGACACTACATCCCCAGGTCCTCAGGTCACTGTCCTATCCTGTGTCTCATCCTACTTATCTAATCACTCTCTCAGTGTTCCCCTCTCTGGGTCTCTGCTGTATGTGACACTGTGACTGCTCTCTCCTCATACAGACACTATATCCCCCGGTCCTCAGGGCACTGTCCTATCCTGTGTCTCATCCTACTTATCTAATCACTCTCTCAGTGTTCCCCTCTCTGGGTCTCTGCTTTATGTGACACTGTGACTGCTCTCTCCTCATACAGACACTACATCCCCATGTCCTCAGGGCACTGTCCTATCCTGCGTCTCATCCAACTTATCTAATCACTTGCTCAGTGTTACCCTCTCTGGGTCTCTGCTGTATGTGACACTGTGACCGCTCTCTCCTCATACAGACACCACATCCCCAGGTCCTCAGGTCACTGTCCTATCCTGTGTCTCATCCTACAGATCTAATCACTCTCTCAGTGTTCCCCTCTCTGGGTCTCTTCTGTATGTGATAATGTGACTGCTCTCTCCTCATACAGACACTGCATCCCCAGGTCCTCAGGTCACTGTCCTATCCTGTGTCTCATCCTATTTATCTAATCACTCTCTCAGTGTTCCCCTCTCTGGGTCTCTCTGCTGTATGTGACACTGTGACCGCTCTCTCCTCATACAGACACTTTATCCTCAGGTCCTCAGTTCACTGTCCTATCCTGTGTCTCATCCTACTTATCTAATCACTCTCTCAGTGTTCCCCTCTCTGGGTCTCTGCTGTATGTGACACTGACCGCTCTCTCCTCATACAGACACTATATCCCCAGGTCCTCAGGTCACTGTCCTATCCAGTGTATCATCCTACTTATCTAATCACTCTCTCAGTGTTCCCCTCTCTGGGTCTCTGCTGTATGTGACACTGTGACTGCTCTCTCCTCATACAGACACTACATCCCCAGGTCCTCAGGTCACTGTCCTATCCTGTGTCTCATCCAACTTATCTAATCACTTGCTCAGTATTACCCTCTCTGGGTCTCTGCTGTATGTGACACTGTGACCGCTCTCTCCACAGACACCACATCCCCAGGTCCTCAAGTCACTGTCCTATCCTGTGTCTCATCCTACTTATCTAATCACTCTCTCAGTGTTCCCCTCTCTGGGTCTCTGCTGTATGTGACACTGTGACCGCTCTCTTCTCATACAGACACTACATCCCCCGGTCCTCAGGTCACTGTCCTATGCTGTGTCTCATCCTACTTATCTAATCACTCTCTGAGTGTTCCCCTCTCTGGGTCTCTCTGCTGCATGTGACACTGTGACTGCTCTCTCCTCATACAGACATTACATCCCCAGGTCCTCAGGTCACTGTCCTAGCCTGTGTCTCATTCTACTTATCTAATCACTCTCAGTGTTCCCCTCTCTGGGTCTATGCTGTATGTGACACTGTGACTGCTCTCTCCTCATACAGACACTATATCCCCAGGTTCTCAGGGCACTGTCCTATCCTGTGTCTCATCCTACTTATCTAATCACTCTCTCAGTGTTCCCCTCTCTGGGTCTCTGCTTTATGTGACACTGTGACTGCTCTCTCCTCATACAGACACTACATCCCGAGGTCCTCAGGGCACTGTCCTATCCTGCGTCTCATCCAACTTATCTAATCACTTGCT
The DNA here is from genome assembly GCA_031769625.1 of Taudactylus pleione. Lineage (NCBI taxonomy): Eukaryota > Metazoa > Chordata > Amphibia > Anura > Myobatrachidae > Taudactylus > Taudactylus pleione. Next base: position 1,085,967 of record JAUIMM010000556.1, read on the forward strand.
CAGTGTTACCCTCTCTGTGTCTCTGCTGCATGTGACACTGTGACTGCTCTCTCCTCATACAGACACTTTATCCTCAGGTCCTCAGGTCACTGTCCTATCCTGTGTCTCATTGAAACTTATCTAATCACTCTCTGTGTTCCCCTCTCTGGGTCTCTGCTGTATGTGACACTGTGACCGCTCTCTCCTCATACAGACACTACATCCCCAGGTCCTCAGATCACTGTCCTATCCTGTGTCTCATCCTACTTATCTAATCACTCTCTCAGTGTTCCCCTCTGTGGGTCTCTGCTGTATGTGACACTGTGACCGCTCTCTCCTCATACAGACACTATATCCCCTGGTCCTCAGGTCACTGTCCTATCCTGTGTATCATCCTACTTTTCTAGTCACTCTCTGTGTTCTCCTCTCTGGGTCTCTGCTGTATGTGACACTGTGACTGCTCTCTCCTCATACAGACATTACATCCCCAGGTCCTCAGGTCACTGTCCTATCCTGTGTCTCATCCTACTTATCTAATCACTCTCTGTGTTCCCCTCTCTGGGTCTCTGCTGTAGGTGACACTGTGACCGCTCTCTCCTCATACAGACACTACATCCCCAGGTCCTCAGGTCACTGTCCTATCCTGTGTCTCATCCTACTTATCTAATCACTCTCTCAATGTTCCCCTCTCTGGGTCTCTGCTGTATGTGACACTGTGACTGCTCTCTTCTCATACAGACACTACATCCCCAGGTCCTCAGGTCATTGTCCTATGCTGTGTCTCATCCTACTTATCTAATCACTCTCTCAGTGATCCCCTCTCTGGGTCTCTGCTGTATGTGACACTGTGACTGCTCTCTCCTCATACAGACTCTATATCCCCAGGTTCTCAGGACACTGTCCTATCCTGTGTCTCATCCTACTTATCTAATCACTCTCTCAGTGTTCCCCTCTCTGGGTCTCTGCTGTATGTGACACTGTGACCGCTCTCTCCTCATACAGACACTTTATCCTCAGGTCCTCAGGTCACTGTCCTATCCTGTGTCTCATCCTACTTATCTAATCACTCTCTCAGTGTTCCCCTCTCTGGGTCTCTGCTGTATGTGACACTGTGACCGCTCTCTCCTCATACAGACACTATATCCCCAGGTCCTCAGGTCACTGTCCTATCCTGTGTATCATCCTACTTATCTAATCACTCTCTCAGTGTTACCCTCTCTGGGTCTCTCTGCTGTATGTGACACTGTGACTGCTCTCTCCTCATACAGACACTACATCACCCGGTCCTCAGGTCACTGTCCTATCCAGTGTCTCATTCTACTGATCTAATCACTCTCTGTATTCCCCTCTCTGGGTCTCTGCTGTATGTGACACTGTGACTGCTCTCTCCTCATACAGACATTATATCCCCAGGTTCTCAGGTCACTGTCCTATCCTGTGTCTCATCCTACTTATCTAATCACTCTCTCAGTGTTCCCCTCTCTGGGTCTCTGCTGTATGTGACACTGTGACTGCTCTCTCCTCATACAGACACTATATCCCCAGGTCCTCAGGTCACTGTCCTATCCTGTGTCTCATCCTACTTTTCTAGTCACTCTCTGTGTTCTCCTCTCTGGGTCTCTGCTGTATGTGACACTGTGACTGCTCTCTCCTCATACAGACACTACATCCCCAGGTCCTCAGGTCACTGTCCTATCCTGTGTCTCATCCTACTTATCTATTCACTCTCTCAGTGTTCCCCTCTCTGGGTCTCTGCTGTATGTGACACTGTGACTGCTCTCTTCTCATACAGACACTACATCCCCAGGTCCTCAGGTCACTGTCCTATGCTGTGTGTCATCCTACTTATCTAATCACTCTCTGAGTGTTCCCCTCTCTGGGTCTCTCTGCTGTATGTGACACTGTGACTGCTCTATCCTCATACAGACATTACATCCCCAGGTCCTCAGGTCACTGTCCTATCCTGTGTCTCATCCTACTTATCTAATCACTCTCTCAGTGTTCCCCTCTCTGGATCTCTCTGCTGCATGTGACACTGTGACTGGTCTCTCCTCATACAGACACTACATCCCCAGGTCCTCAGGTCACTGTCCTATCCTGTGTCTCATCCTACTTATCTAATCACTCTCTCAGTGTTCCCCTCTCTTGGTCTCTGCTGTATGTGACACTGTGAGTGCTCTCTCCTCATACAGACACTACATCCCCAGGTCCTCAGGTCACTGTCCTATCCTGTGTCTCATCCTACTTATCTAATCACTCTCTCAGTGTTCCCCTCTCTGGGTCTCTGCTTTATGTGACACTGTGACTGCTCTCTCCTCATACAGACACTACATCACCAGGTCCTCAGGGCACTGTCATATCCTGCGTCTCATCCTACTTATCTAATCACTCTCTCAGTGTTCCCCTCTCTGGGTCTCTTCTTTATGTGACACTGTGACTGCTCTCTCCTCATACAGACACTTTATCCTCAGGTCCTCAGGTCACTGTCCTATCCTGTGTCTCATCCTACTTATCTAGTCACTCTCTCAGTGTTCCCCTCTCGGGGTCTCTGCTGTATGTGACACTGTGACCGCTCTCTTCTCATACAGACACTATATCCCCTGGTCCTCAGGTCACTGTCCTATCCTGTGTATCATCCTACTTTTCTAGTCACTCTCTGTGTTCTCCTCTCTGGGTCTCTGCTGTATGTGACACTGTGACTGCTCTCTCCTCATACAGACATTACATCCCCAGGTCCTCAGGTCACTGTCCTATCCTGTGTCTCATCCTACTTATCTAATCACTCTCTCAGTGTTCCCCTCTCTGGGTCTCTGCTGTATGTGACACTGTGACCACTCTCTCCTCATACAGACACTATATCCCCTGGTCCTCAGGTCACTGTCCTATCCTGTGTATCATCCTACTTATCTAATCACTCTCTCAGTGTTACCCTCTCTGGGTCTCTCTGCTGTATGTGACACTGTGACTGCTCTCTCCTCATACAGACACTACATCTCCCGGTCCTCAGGTCACTGTCCTATCCAGTGTCTCATCCTACTGATCTAATCACTCTCTGTGTTTCCCTCTCTGAGTCTCTGCTGTATGTGACACTGTGACTGCTCTCTCCTCATACAGACATTACATCCCCAGGTCCTCAGGTCACTGTCCTATCCTGTGTCTCATCCTACTTATCTAATCACTCTCTCAGTGTTCCCCTCTCTGGGTCTCTGCTTTATGTGACACTGTGACTGCTCTCTCCTCATACATACACTACATCCCCAGGTCCTCAGGTCACTGTCCTATCCTGTGTCTCATCCTACTTATCTAATCACTCTCTCAGTGTTCCCCTCTCTGGGTCTCTGCTGTATGTGACACTGTGACTGCTCTCTCCTCATACAGACACTATATCCCCATGTTCTCAGGACACTGTCCTATCCTGTGTCTCATCCTACTTATCTAATCACTCTCTCAGTGTTCCCCTCTCTGGGTCTGCTGTATGTGACACTGTGACTGCTCTCTCCTCATACAGACACTATATCCCCAGGTCCTCGGGTCACTGTCCTATCCTGTGTCTCATCCTACTTTTCTAGTCACTCTCTGTGTTCTCCTCTCTGGGTCTCTGCTGTATGTGACACTGTGACTGCTCTCTCCTCATACAGACACTACATCCCCAGGTCCTCAGGTCACTGTCCTATCCTGTGTCTCATCCTACTTATCTATTCACTCTCTCAGTGTTCCCCTCTCTGGGTCTCTGCTGTATGTGACACTGTGACTGCTCTCTTCTCATACAGACACTACATCCCCAGGTCCTCAGGTCACTGTCCTATGCTGTGTGTCATCCTACTTATCTAATCACTCTCTGAGTGTTCCCCTCTCTGGGTCTCTCTGCTGTATGTGACACTGTGACTGCTCTATCCTCATACAGACATTACATCCCCAGGTCCTCAGGTCACTGTCCTATCCTGTGTCTCATCCTACTTATCTAATCACTCTCTCAGTGTTCCCCTCTCTGGGTCTCTCTGCTGCATGTGACACTGTGACTGGTCTCTCCACATACAGACACTACATCCCCAGGTCCTCAGGTCACTGTCCTATCCTGTGTCTCATCCTACTTATCTAATCACTCTCTCAGTGTTCCCCTCTCTTGGTCTCTGCTGTATGTGACACTGTGAGTGCTCTCTCCTCATACAGACACTACATCCCCAGGTCCTCAGGTTACTGTCCTATCCTGTGTCTCATCCTACTTATCTAATCACTCTCTCAGTGTTCCCCTCTCTGGGTCTCTCTGCTGCATGTGACACTGTGCCTGGTCTCTCCTCATACAGACATTACATACCCAGGTCCTCAGGTCACCGTCCTATCCTGTGTCTCATCCTACTTATCTAATCACTCTCTCAGTGTTCCCCTCTCTGGGTCTCTCTGCTGTATGTGACACTGTGACTGCTCTCTCCTCATACAGACACTACATCCCCAGGTCCTCAGGTCACTGTCCTATCCTGGGTCTCATCCTATATATCTAATTACTCTCTCAGTGTTTCCCTCTCTAGGTCTCTCTGCTGCATGTGACACTGTGACCGCTCTCTCCTCATACAGACACTTTATCCCCAGGTCCTCAGGTCACTGTCCTATCCTGGGTCTCATCCTATTTATCTAATTACTCTCTCAGTGTTTCCCTCTCTAGGTCTCTCTGCTGCATGTGACACTGTGACCGCTCTCTCCTCATACAGACACTACATCTCCAGGTCCTCAGGTCACTGTCCTATCCTGGGTCTCATCCTATTTATCTAATTACTCTCTCAGTGTTTCCCTCATTAGGTCTGTCTGCTGCATGTGACACTGTGACCGCTCTCTCCTCATACAGACACCACATCCCCGTTCTGAGCTCTGTGGGCCTCTTATATGAACTCTGATTTTTGGTTCTTTCCATAGATTTTCAATTGGATTCAAGTCAGGTGATTGGCTGGGACACTCTAGCAGCTTTATTTTCTTTCTCTGAAGCCAATTAAGAGTGTCCTTGGCTATGTGTTTGGGATCATTATCTTGCTGAAATGTCCACCCTCGTGTCATCTTCAGCATTCTGGTAGATGGCAGAAGATTTTTATCAAGAATGTCTCGGTACATTTTTCCATTCATCCTTCCTTCAATCAAATGAAGTATGCCAGTACCGTATGCTGAAAACAGCCTGACACCATGATGTTTCCACCTCCAAACTTTACTGTTGGTGTTTTTGGGGTGATGTGCAGTGCCATTTTTCTTCCAAATATGGTGTGTATTATAGCATCCAAAGAGTTAAATTTTGGTCTCATCTGACCAGACTATATTCTCCCAGTATTTCACAGGCTTGTCCAAATGTTGTGCAGCAAACTTTAAACGAGCTTCAACGTGCTTTATCTTCAGCAATGGAGTCTTGAGTGGTGAGCGTGCATACAGACCATGGCGGTTGAGTGCATTACTTATTGTTTTCTTTGAAACAATTTTTCCTGCTAATTCCAGGTCTTTCTGAAGCTCTCCACAAGTGGTCCTTGGCTCTTGGACAACTCTTCTGATAATTCTTTTCACTCCTCTGTCAGAAATCTTGCAAGGAGCACCTGGTCGTGGCCAGTTTATGGTGAAATTATGTTCTTTCCACTTCCATATTGTGACCTCAACAGTGCTCACTGGAACATTCAGAAGTTTAGAAATCCTTCTGTAACCAATGCCATCAGTATGTTTTGCAACAATAAAGTTGTGAAGGTCTTGAGAGCGCTCTTTGCTTCTACCCATCATGAGATGTTTCTTGTGTGACACCTTGGTAATGAGACACATTTTTATAGGCCATCAGTTGGGACTGAACCAGCTTATATTAATTTGCACTGACAAGGGGCAGGATTGCTTTCTAATTGCTGATAGGTTTCAGCTGGTGTCTTGTTTATCCATGCCTTTTTCCACCTCCCTTTCTTCATGTGTTCAATACTTTTTCCCTGTGTCATTTCACATTATTACACATAACTTCATTTATGGACATCTATGGTTTGATTTCTTTGCATGTGTGGATTGCATGGGTTGTTGCTTACATTTGGTGAAAATTTCATTACAATTACAAATATATTTATTGAGAAAAATGTTGATGTGTTCAATACTTATTTTACCTTCTGTATATATATATATATATATATATATATATATATATATATATATATATGCTTGTTGCCCCAACATAATTGTTGCCCAGGGGCCCTGGCAAATCTAAATCTAAAACAGTGATATTCTGCTCATGTAAACATCCAAAGCTCCTTCTGGCTTTAAGAGAACCAGCTGTAAACCTCTAAATATGACATATTTCATTTATGGGTGAATGAACACACAGGGAGCTGTTCAAAGTTTATAGACAAGGAGTGAGGTGATCAACTGAGCACTAGAGCCTGACACCGCTGAGCAGAGAGCGCCATTAAAAGTTTTATTCCCTCTATGAGTCTGATGCATGAATGTCATTTTGGAGCACAATATAATAATCTTCTAGAAAATGGAGAGAAGCAAAATCCTACTCTCCAAGAATGTTCCGTATACCATAAAATGGATGCGGCTGATGGCAGCGTTGCAGGGTTAGGGTCCGGCTGTGACTCTTCGAGGGGTGCTGCTCATGTTCTGTTGTTGTGACAGCTCTGTTAGGAACTATGAGGATAAAGGGGCATATTTATAAAACAATATTTATGGAATACTGGGGCTGATTCAGACCCGCTCGCAAGTGATATGCGCTTGCAAGCGGGTCGATATTTGCCCCCTGGGCATGCGCCGCCTCCGGCGTGCGCATGCGTGAGACCCAGCCAGCGATGGGCGCTCCGTCTCTACGGGTCTCGCACCAAAACGGGGCAGTTGTTGATTGTGATTGACAGCTCGCCCCGTTTTGGAGGCAGGCAGGGGGGGGTGGCTGGAAAAACGGAGGCATTCCCGAAGGAACGCCTTCCGTTTGTGGGTGACCCTACTGACATCACTAGTGATGTCAGTAGGTGAACTTCCTGCTCTATTAGAGCAGGGAGTCCACTGGGGCTTGCGATGGACGAGACCCTACCACAAGGGTCTTGTCGCAAGCCCGATGGTCGCGACCATCGCGACCATCAACTGGCTGCTCGCAAAAGCTGTGGGTGGTCACCCACAGTTTAGCAAGTGGCCAGGGGCTGAAACAAACAAAAACCGCCCTGAATCAGAGCGAGCGCTCTGACTCAGGGCCACTGTCCCTTGGATATATGTACCATCCCCCATTTACAATATCAAAAGCAGCACCCATAGGTTCTATAGCGGATGCTTAAATGTCGAATTTACCAAGGAGTTTGGCCTCGGAAGCTAACGCTATTTTTGGATGGCATTAGCCACTGGAACCTATGTACTTCAATCCTCAAAAGTTACCAAGAGCGTACGATCCCTCTCTGGCACTCTCTGCTTGCGTATGCGCAGTCAGCAGACCACGTATGGGCAGTAGCGCATCCAGAATTAAGGTGATTGCATTAGCGATCACTTTCGTTTTATATATAGCATGGATGGGCACCCGTGAGAGTCCCTGAGGGAGTTGTATCAAGCCTTGGAGAGAGATAAAGGGGAGAGAGATAAAGCACCATTGAATCAGCTCCTAACTGCCATGTTACAGGCTGTTTAAAAAAATTACAGTTGGGAGCTGATTGGTTGGTACTTTATCTCTCTTCACTTTATCTCTCTCTAAGGATTGATACTGTACATACCCCACACCCCCTTCCCTGGATGTAAATTATAGTAAATACCAGCAACCTTTCATTTCTTATTGCCACGATTATTAATAATTATGCCCCCTAAAAGCATTTGTGAACTGCGGCACATTGAAATTGAAATAGTGTAAAATTACAAATCTGTCCCTCTAACCTTAATCTTTACTAAAAGTATCTTACTTACATTTTCTAGCTCAAATTTTATTTTTTTATTTCTTTGAAATGACTACAGTAAAAGCCATCTAATAATAGGGATTTACATACATATAGCTGCCAGCATTAGTCCACAGTATCACAATGTGACCGATTAGGCTTCACATTAGGGATTCTGGTAAATCGCTCATTACTTATACTCGTGACCAAGAAAAAATCCCAAACCGCTGCCCTTATATTACAAATCCAGCAGGACCATCAATCCATCTTTTATACAGATGTTTTTATACTATGGGGAGGGGGGGGGGATTTGAAGGGTTTTGTTTACTTCACTTTGGTGTTTTCTAAAAATCCATGTTCAAAATCCTCATGAGTGCTCCCCCAAAGATGGAGCTTCCACCATTTTCAGAGAGGCAGGAATCAAAAAGCCACAGCCCAACACTTAGACAGAGGGCCCATACTAGTCCAGTTTCTTAACCATTTCCAAGCTACACAATCAAAAACTTCCACACCCTAGAAAAGCAAGTCATGAGACACAAAAGTAGGAAGAGGATAAGCCAAATAAATAAATGCCCGTCCATCATTTTGGCTAGAATTGTAATCATGTGTAAGGGGATTGCTTAGGGACAGGTCTAATAGAGCATGTGCATTAGATGACCAGGCATTCCCCTCTCCAGGCTTCCAGGTAAAGTGTTTCATACCTGAATATCACATTTATTGCTACAAAAAAGCAAATAAGCAATTAAGGCCCTCATTCAGAGCCGCTCGTTAGCGGCAGTACGCTCGTTCCGAGCGATGTTCGCACATCTGAGCATGCGTACGGTTTTTAGTACGCATGCGCGAACCAGTCAGTGCGGCCGAAAATCGTTTGTACGCTATATAGCGAGTGCCTGCTATTTTGAGTGACAGAATGAGGCGTATGTGGGTGGTAACAGGGGAAGGTGCTTGAAAACGGGGGAGTGGAATTCGAACGCAGGCGTGCTTAAAGGTCAAAACGGGCGTTTTAAGGGTGTGCATAATTAATCCAGCAGCGTCATTGACCACGTCACGTGGTTTTTTTAAACTCAGAACTGCTCACAAAATAGCGGTTGAAAAAACCAACCACAAGAATAGCGAGCAGTTCATACGCTGTACGATGTACTCGATTAATCAAATAAATAGCAGACATGACGTATGGTGCGAGCGGCCAGGGGGCGTTTTTATCAAATAAACGAGCGTATGTTTTGCTCGCTCGTTCAGACTTAGAGGTGTGAACAGACTGCAATTTGCGAACGGATCATTTGAATAGCCACCCCTTGTTTTTGAACGAACGACTGCAAATAGCGAACGGCTCTGAATGAGGGCCTAAGTTCTGAAGGTCATCAGCTTTTTGCTGAGTTTGAACCATCACCGATCTGGAAGTACCGTTGATCTACATCATTGTTTAATGCATGTTACTCACTGGAGACACCCCAAACACTCAGAGATGTCAGTCATAGGGAGGTTTAAAGGGATGAAATTCTTTGATGTGACAACTCTTCATTTCTTGGATATATATAGATTGAAAAGAGCCGTATGAAGGGAAATTCTCCCTGGATTAGACGCCTTCTGATTTTCTTGAATCAAAGATTATGAAAGCAACTGTCTGATTGGCTGTGATGTTCTGCAACAATGTTACAACATGGCTTGTTGCTGTTTACAAATACAACTTCATGCTATTTAACTGTTATTTATTTCAATATCAGACTGTACGATCACTTTACAGTACAACAAAACAAATCTTACACAACCCCATGCTCAAAACACCATAATAGAATTAATGGCAAGGCTTCTTTCTAGCATATTATTGCTGAATTGTTAAAAAACTTGTTTTTTATACAGTTGAAAAAAAGTTTTGTTGTAGTAATCAGTAAATTATTTTTACGTACATGAATTGTTTGCAAAAAACAGAGTTGCTGATAAATATTCACATTAGTTTACAAGTTTCTGGTATACCAGGTTGCAAAGACTGGTTTTTGCTTTTTACATTTACATATTGATTTATTGATTGATTTAAATAAAGGGTTGGCATTAGAGATAAGACATAATTGCTGTGGCAACCTAAGGAGTAGTGTGTGGGCTTTTGATGGGCAGAACAGGAGCCATGATCAGGTACAGTGTGATTTTAATAGAGAGCTGAGCAGCTGAAGAATGAGGCCAATGATGAAATTGGTGAAGTTTGGTTGGTCTGAACATGTGCACAGATTTTGGGGGGTTATTTTGAGTTGTTTTTGACAGATTAGCATTTTTTTAAAGTTCTCAGGGCTCTGAAGCTTGTGTAGTGCCAATAAAAACTTTAAAAAATTCCATAAACTTTCCAAAGTCCCTTCCCAGTGGATCAGAATAAGAAATAAGAAACACCAGTGATGTGCGTTCAGGTGAGGCCGAGCCTTTCCTGCCATACTTATGTATAATCCAAAGTTTTGACTATAAAAATTATGAGAAAAATGTAAAGAAAATATTATAAATATCATCTTTATATTATTCTAATCATTTTCATAGTCAAAACTTTGGAGTAAAAAGTGTATGGCAGGTGAGGTGCTGCTTCCCCTGTCTACCTTTTCCATACATACCTGATCAAACCACACCAAATTTCTAGCACTATATACTGCTGCACCTTTGTATAATGCCCACATGAACCAACAGGTTCATATATGTATTTGAAAAACTAGCTCTGATACTAGCCAGTGCTTTCCCAGCCATTTACCTCACCGCTCATCACTGAGAAATACTAATAGCTTGGATTTTTGTGACATATTTGGTGGCAGCAGTGGGATTGGCATAAGAAAATAGCAGCAGGAAGAGTAGATCAAAATAGCTTGGACTGCATTATAAACATTGTTCCATGGATTAAATCCAGAGCACAAGATAGAGCTGGAGCTGTTTTACTTATTTACTTTAGCGTCTATATTCATAAACAATGCAGGGGATTCTGAGTTGGAAACAGATCCCTGCAAACTGCTCTTGAGCCACAGACACCAATCACAGTATACGGCTCACCCAGCAACTTCCTGGAGACCAATATTTTCAAACCACTGAAGCATTCAGTGTACTGTACACATGTACAAGGTCCACGCATGGACAAACCTTTGCATTGAAGCAGAGAGAGCGACGCCAATATTGTGGTGACACTGCTGCCTGAGGAAACACCAGCAGATCTGCTCCCACTGTGGGCCTGATTCAGAGGTGAGCACCGATATTGTACGGCTGTGGCTGCTGATGCTGCAACCGTTGATCTTTCTACTGAGACGAGTTCTAGGTGCATCCTTCTGTTCCTTGGCGAGGCCTCCCTGCAGCACTGAAGATGCAAAGAACATGGCAGAGCTGACAGACTTCTCTGATACCCAGTTATGGGATGTGCCATGACTCTAAACTTGGGAGGAAATAGTATGATGACCTGTAAAGCAGTACTGCTCTTGCTGTTGTCTCCCAGGTTTGTTGTCTGGCTCCAGCTGGATGAAAGGGGATAGGAAGCATTGTTGGCGCAGTGGTTAGCAGTGAGGTCATGAATTAGATTCCTGATCTTGGCCAATCAGTGTGGAGTTTATATGTTCTCCCCATGTCTACGTGAGTTTCTTCTCGGTGCGCTGATTTTCTCAAACATTCCAAAAACATGCTGGTAGGTTAATGGGCTGCTGACAAAAATAAAAATAACTGTAGCGCATATGTGCGTCCATGTCAGAAGTAATATAGATTGTAAGCCCCACTGCGGCAGGGATATTCTCTGTAAAGCGCTGCGTAATATATCAGCACTTTATACATAACTGTTAATAAGTACATGCCGTGGTCACGTTCCGCTGCCATGTCCATACAGAGCCTGGCAGCCGAAGGATACACAGGAGGGTGAGGGTCAGACTGAGCATCGGTAGGGGATGCGGATTTCATGTTGTTTTTCAGGCCATCAGGAGTATTGTTGGGAGCTGTCAGGATAAATGGGTTCTAGCGGTCCCTGAGACTGTATTTAGTTACATTTGTAGGATGCCACATACAGGTCAACATGAAAGTGAAGACATTTTATAAACTGGGATTAAATGACCACGAGGGGAGGACCTTTACAGTCATTATACCCTAAGGGGTATGGTTACTAAAGTGCAGGCTTTTAGAAGTGGAGCTGTTGCCCATAGCGACCAATTAGATTCTAGCTTTTATCTTCTAGAAGGTGCTAGATACATGTCAAGTACTGTAGAATCTGATTGGTTGCTATGGGCAACATCTTCACTTCTAAAAACCTGCACTTTAGTAACTATACCCCTTAGTGTGGCTTCTTCCCCAAAATTACTTTTTGTGTACATCATGAGAGGGGAAAAATGGGAACATAGGAGCTCATTCAGACCCGCTCGCTAGATGCATACGCTCGCTCCCAGCCTATGCAAATCCAGCACACGTCCAGCAAGGCAGGCGATCGCACTGAAGGCATTAGCATGCCCACTATGTCTTGGCGTGCGTTCACTTTGTGTATGCAGACCCCCACCAGCCATTCTTAAGACACCCACTTGCGCACGTCATCTCCTGGAAGTGCATGAAAACATTGGTACATCGAGCACCATCGAATGTGCTCGCAGTGCTTGAGGTAGACTATACCCTACCGCAAGCACTGCGATCACTTCAGTGTGAAATACAACCAGGTGACGTGTACTAAGACGCTGCCTGTTAATTATGCATGCCTCTGCAACGGCGTTGAAACACTCAGGCACGCCTGCGTCCGCATCTCCACTCCCCCGTTACTACTGCCCAGCCCCTGTTACCACCCACAAACGGCCTCTCCTGTGACTCATTTATCTGGGTTGTCTATGCTGGGTGAGCGCTTCCCGATCTTTTGCAGTGGTTCACGCACGCGCATTGCGATGCTTACGCATGCGCATGATTGTAAATATCGGCCAGCTACGAGCGATCGCATCCTAGCGAGTGGGTCTGAATCAGCTCCATAATGCTCTGTGTCTGCATTGCACAGAGAGAATGTTAATGTGGCAGTAAAAGGATCTTCTGTTATGTTACTGGGAGGGCTGAGATAACAACACATAGTTTGAGTAGCCTAATATATCTATTTCTCTATGGAAGTGACAGCGCACTGTAAATCACTGGAACGGCTCCTGGTGTTGGGATAATTTGTCAATATGACAAAAGTGTATTCTTCCATTCAACCTTGTGCAGTCCTACGGCATTGTCAATGTCTCTCTTGGCGTGGCTCCAGATAGCGCCAGCCTTCTCCCCGGTGTCACTTTGCAAAGGTCAGTGACCTTTACAGGTGCTCAGCATCGCGTGTCCTTCAGGAATAGTCAGATTACAGAATATATGAATTAACTTTTTCAAAAGAGAAATAATCATTTGCTTAGGCACATGAAGAAGAAAGTTAGGTTTTAATGCAATTGACACATTATTGGACACCTTTATATCAGTGATGCAGATTATTGCCCGTTTAGAACTAATTTGAGGTTGTATTTAAAGAATAAACTCATGGTTATAGACTTAAGAAATTCATTATATTGCCATACATATTTTAAAAGTTTAGATGAAGGGATCAATTACGGGAGGAAAAGGGGCCTCATTTAGAACATGTGACTTTTGCATTTCATTATAAGTTTGTGCAGAACCGTAACTAGACTTTTTGGAGCCCTGTGCCAGAAAGAGCATTGGCGCCCCCCTCATTTTTCAAAGGGACATAATGCACCCAAAAAAGGGCCATGGCCTCATGGGGAAGGGCCAGGGAAGAGATAGGAGAGGCCAGGAGATGCTGGGGATAAATAGGGACATAATATAGTGCACCTGAGAGAGGGCCATGGCCTCATGGGGAAGGGCCAGGGAAGAGATAGGAGAGGCCAGGAGATGCTGGGGATAAATAGGGACATAATATGGTGCACCTGAGAGAGGGCCATGGCCTCATGGGGAAGGGCCAGGGAAGAGATAGGGGAGGCCAGGAGATGCTGGGGATAAATAGGGACATAATATAGTGCACCTGGGAGTGGGCCATGGCCTCATGGGGAAGGGCCAGGGAAGAGATAGGGGAGGCCAGGAGATGCTGGGGATAAATAGGGACATAATACAGTGCACCTGAGAGAGGGCCATGGCCTCATGGGGAAGGGTCAGGGAAGAGATAGGGGAGGCCAGGAGATGCTGGGGATACATAGGGACATAATATAGTGCACCTGAGAGAGGGCCATGGCCTCATGGGGAAGGGCCAGGGAAGAGATAGGGGAGGCCAGGAGATGCTGGGGATAAATAGGGACATAATATAGTGCACCCGAGAGAGGGCCATGGCCTCATGGGGAAGGGCCAGGGAAGAGATAGGGGAGGCCAGGAGATGCTGGGGATAAATAGGGGCATAATATAGTGCACCTTAGAGAGGACCATGGCGTCATGGGGAAGGGCCAGGGAAGAGATAGGGGAGGCCAGGAGATGCTGGGGATAAATAGGGACATAATATAGTGCACCTGAGAGAGGGCCATGGCCTCATGGGGAAGGGCCAGGGAAGAGATAGGAGAGGCCAGGAGATGCTGGAGATAAATAGGGACATAATATAGTGCACCTGAGAGAGGGCCATGGCCTCATGGGGAAGGGCCAGGGAAGAGATAGGGGAGGTCAGGAGATGCTGGGGATAAATAGGGACATAATATAGTGCACCTGAGAGAGGGCCATGGCCTCATGGGGAAGGGCCAGGGAAGAGATAGGGGAGGCCAGGAGATGCTGGGGATAAATAGGGACATAATATAGTGCACCTGAGAGAGGGCCATGGCCTCATGGGGAAGGGCCAGGGAAGAGATAGGGGAGGCCAGGAGATGCTGGGGATAAATAGGGACATAATATAGTGCACCTGAGAGAGGGCCATGGCCTCATGGGGAAGGGCCAGGGAAGAGATAGGAGAAGCCAGGAGATGCTGGGGATGAAATAAGAGGAAGCTACAAGCAAGAATGATAATAAACAGAAATTTGACAGGCCCAAACAGCGCCCCCTGACCTGTGGTGCCCTGTGCGATGGCACCAGCCGCACTACCATAGCTATGGCCCTGATTTTGTGAAGCCCTATACTCTCTTGTGTATATGATGTATCAATCTTTTAATATATTATGTACAATTAGGGTATTGTAACTGTAAGAAACAAATATTGGGATATAGAAAATGATGTTTCCTTGTTGTACTGTTAGATGATCTGCCTCACACAGGGAGCAGGTAATAGTTATTATGTGATACTAATTGTGAGGGCAGGAGATCTGACAGCCCTAATTAGGTTGTGTATCCTGGGGTATATTACAGGTTATGAAATGTAGAGCAGGAAGTTTCTAAAGGTGGGTACACACTGCAAAGATATATCTACAATCAAGTGATTTGCAGATATATCTGTAGATGATGGACATTTATATACACTGAACGACCATCATCTACCAGACAGCTGGGGGTCGCTCTGCGACCCCTTCCACCACGGCTGCTGCTGCTTGTGTACGGGCCGGGATATCAACACAGGATGGGATGACGATATAGGCTTGGGTAATGGTATAATCTGGGGTGATGTATACATCATCCTCTTCACACAATATTAATTTGACACCATTACAGGTGCCTCTGTAATGTTTGCGCATAATTGATGGTAAAGGTCTTTCTCGTAGAATTTGTAGTTCATTTTGATGGACATCATCTTTTCCACATTTTGCAGAAGTAGTCTCAGGCCGATCACTAACAAGGTTCCTGGCTGTGCTGAAAACCCTTTCTGAGTACACACTGGAAGATGGGCAACTCAATTAAAGCAAAGGTAGTTTTGCGTAAGGGTCTCCAAGTTGCCTATTTCTCCTGCCAGTAGTTATTACATGTATCTCTTTCTTTTCAGATCTGTGTCCGTAGGGAAGAAAAAACAATGTATTCATCCCTTCTGGGATGAAAATCCACTCGCAGGAGCAGGCATGGCGCTCAAGAATTCAGAAGAAAGATACCACATAAAGCCTTAAATCAGAGGTAGCTAACCTCAGTCCTTGAGAGCTACTAACAGTTCACGTTTTCCAGACCACCTAGCTGATGCACATGTGTATTCATTACTCAGAAACACATTTGAAAAGATCCACAAGTGGAGTTAATTATTACACTTGTGATTCTGTTAGGAGACCTGGAAAACATGCACTGTTGGTAGCTCTTGAGGACCAGGGTTGGCTACCCCGCCTTAAATCATAGATCTTACGCTTGTCCACATATCCCTGCTGGTTAAGTGGCACTTTGAAGCCACTAACTATGTTTTTTTTAATGTCCCTGTACAGGTTGGGAAATGTTCAATGTGGAAGCTTTGCAAATGATTATTTTGCAGTCAATTTATTTTGGAAAGCAGTTTTTCTGGTCCCCTTCTGGGATGAAAATCCATTCCTAGCAGCAGAAGTTGGTGCAGGATTCGCAAGAAAGACACAACGTAAGACCTTAAGTGGTAAATTTAATATACTTAAGTGAGAGTTTTTAGAAGTGAGTTTTAGAAGTGATGTTGCTTGCCCATAGAAAATAATCAGATTCTAGTTATTATCTTCTAGAAAGTGCTAGGTAAATGATTTGATTTTAAGTAGAATCTGATTGGTTGCTATGGGCAACATCACTTCTAAAATGCACTTGTAAAAACTCTCACTTTAGTAAATTAAATTTACCCCTTAATATCTTTGTGCTGGTTAAGTGACAGTTTGGAGGCCACTAACTATGTTTTTTTAATGTCCCTGTACAGGTTGGGAAATGCTTTTTCACATGGAATGCACTACTATGAGTCTTCCTGGTCTCCTTCTGGGATGAGAAAATCCACTCTCAGTAGCAGGCATGGCACTCAAGGATTCTTCTGGGGCAAGGACTGATGTGAATGAGTAAAATATTTCATTGTAAATGCCTCCTCCCCTTCTCCCTCATAAATTTACTTCGGAATAAAAAAATTAAATAAAATTTACTACCCTTCCTGCCATGTTGGGAGTTGAACTGCCATGTTTTTTGTGCCACCCACTGCTGCAGCTTAGCTTAGTCAGCCAGCTAACTTGGTGCAAAGTTTGGGCCTAAACTGGATAAAAACAATATAGTGAGCTGTGAGATAGTCAAAATGGACTGGAAATGAGTGGAAATAAATGTTATTGAGGTTAATAATACTGTAGGAACTAAAACAGGCCCATTTTATGTGATTTTAGCTGTTTTTATGATTTTTTAAAGAAAGAATCCAGATCCAAAACCAAAACCGAAAACAAAACACGGACGTGAGGTTTTGGCAAAACCAATCCGGAGGTTTGGCAAAACCAGGGGAGATCCAGATCCAAAACCAAAACACGGGGGTCGGCGCACATCTCTACCCAGAACCCCTGGAATTACTGCATTATACAGTGTTACAGGGATCTGTGGCATGTTCTGTCTCAGGGGTCTATTCAGCAACAGTGACGATGTTGCCCAGAATATTATCGGACAACATCATCACGAGTTTTTATCAATTATGATAATATAATTATGGAAGCTATTCAGCAATATTTTGAGCAGGGACAGCGGTTGCGGTAACACGCTGTCCCTGCGATGTCACAGAAGGGATTGTTGTCGGGATTCCGAAAACAATCCCTTCTGTTTGTTCCTCTGTGCATGCTCAATCATGCGCTTGTGAACAGTCTCCGTCCCTGCTCGCGGTGACCGCCGACCGTGTAAGTGCAGCTACAGCCTGTCCGAACTGATTGACATGTGTATGCAGGCTTTATACTAGCCTGTATACATGTATATTTATGTGCTTTTATATTTAACATTTATATATAAATGTTAAATATAATCGCACATAAATATACATGCATACAGACTAGTATAAAGCCTGTATACACATATCAATCACTTTCGGCAGTTTTAACAGGCTCTAATTGGACTTATTGGACTTACTGTACCTGTCGGCGATCACCGGGTAGCAGGGACGGAGTTACAAAATGCTGCAGGGACTTATGGGAAAATTTCCCTCTGTCCCTGCAGTTTTCGGGATATGTAAGTATTTTCTGCATATAACGCCATTCTGAAATGGCTTTACATCAAGTAAATATTTATCGAGTGATTTAACACTTTTTGCTTTGCTGAATTGCAAAAAGCGTTAAAGCACTGTAGGGATCAATTGCCTGATCCCTACCGTGCGGTACTCAGCGAGATGGGAATTAGTGGAGAAGATAATTGCGTTATCTTCTCCATTATCCCATTGCTGAATAGGGGATTTATATAAAAATACGGAAATCATAGTTTCCGTATTTTTTATGTAAAAAAATCAATGCTGAATAGACCCTTCAGTGAGATGAGATGTCAGCCCGTTTTTATAGAGGGCACCTGCTGACGTGGGAATGTTGGTGGACGTTTCTGTGAACCAAGTTTGCGCAGAAGTTACGAAGAGAAATAACAACCAAAATTATTTTGGGTACAGAGAAAAAAAGTGCCTCTAGGCCTTCGATTACATTAGATAAATGCATGTAAATGGTAGCATTCCTTTAATAGACTGCTTCATATTAAGCTTCTTTATGCCATCAACTCATAAAGGGCTTAGCAACAATTAGTAACATTTGCATATACATAGAAGCCGCCGTGATATCATCATCCACTTACAAAATGAAACAACCCGCAGTGTAATTTGTTTCCTCTCAAGCGCAGGTTTTGTCCCAGACTGATGCCCGATTGAAGGCAGCAATTAGGAGGCAACAATACCTTTATGAATGAATCAGTGAGATATATCAGCAGAGAATAGAATATGCGTGCGCGCACATACTCGTATGTCAAAGGAAATTCACCTGCAATTGTAAATCACTGTCATGCTGAATTATCACACAGCAGCTGCAAATAGGTTTTGTACATACGTACTACGTAAATTAATTAAGAAATAAGAGATGTCGGAATGATTTATGGTTTAGGAGAGATTGCAGAGAGTCCCTCTCGGGACTGACGCGCTCAGAGTGCGGCAGAAGCAGGCGCTGCGGATCACCCGCCACTGAGCAGGCTGCCATTCTCTTACTAAGCAGAAAACTCAGGCAGGGGTCTGGGAAATTCTCACTGCGAAGAGAAATTAATTAATCCAAACCGATTCCAACATCATCATTTCGCTCTCTCGTATGGCGAGCTTCCTGATGGGAAATGCAGGCGGAATTCAAAGCTTTCCAGACCGCACCAGCGGCTTCACTGTAATTAATTTAGATTTGAAATAAATCTAGTAAGGTATCATTTTTATTCTGTACAAGTACATTCCAGTATACATGGATGCAGTCTGTGTATGTAAATAAGCTCAGAGAGCACTATTTCACATTGACATACAGATGTGCCCTCTTCCATCTTTGCCGCTTTGACGGCAAACGTATGCACTCATCGTGCCATGCGACGTTCTGCGCATGGGTGCGCCATGGTATGCCTGGCCGCGGCTGCATTCGCACCATGCAATCCTATGATCTGCAAACGCAGCGTGTGTACCCGGTGGCAGACCTGCGACTTGCGCCATACGTGCCATGATTTGCCGCGCCAGAAGTAAGGATACAAGAGGACACATCTGTATATCACGGGTATGTATTACTGAAATGATTGCTTATATATAGTATTCCTTTTGTATTCCTCAGCATCATAAGAAGAGGTCGGCAAAGAGGCAGCACAATTTCCAAATAATTGAATTTCGCAGAGGAACAGTCAGATTTCCCAATAATCTGACCTCAGAGATCAACATTAGCGTCACCGTTACCAAAATGGTTACTCTGCACCGTTTTTTACTCAGAATGATCCCTCTATAAACAGAGCTAGGATTATGTGCGACAGCTCGTTCCGATCTGCGGATCAAAGTCATACAAGTAATCCTGATTTGGGGTACTGTAAGGAATACTAGTCCTGGTTATTCATTGTTGCCCGCTGTCTAGTGGCTAAGGGGCCCATTTCTCAATAATCACATTTGCAATGCGTTCCGAGCACGATATTAGCGTCCATTATCGCATTGCAGTATGCTCTCATAGCGCTGGGATGTATGACAGAGCACCTGCTGGGATGGGGGGTCTGAAAAAAACACGACCCTACGATGTGCTCAGAGTGCAGAGACCGTCTCACCACTCCTGTGCCAGGTTCCTGTGCATGTGCTCTATACAGATCATACATGCACGGTGGCCATTTTCGGGAGTGTGGGTGGGGTTCCTCCCTCTCCCGGTAAGTTTTATGAAGTGTAGCCCATCGGCTACAGCAGCACAACGCCATCCTCAGATCATACTTCGCATTACCACATAACCAGGTTACCAAATCTCTGGACCTCATTCAGAGTCGGTCGTAAGCGGCCGCTCGGTCGTACCTAGCGATGTTCGCTAAACTGCGCATGCGTAAGATTTGCAATGCGCGTGTCCAAACTAGCTGTTGCGATTGGAAATTTCTCTCTCCTTGAACACAGCCAGGTCGTTAGTTTGAGTGACAGGATGAGGCGTTTGTGGGTGGTAACAGGGGAAGGTGCTTGTGAACGGGGGAGTGGAGATCCGAACGCAGGCGTGCCTGACTATGCTAATGGAGTTTAATGGGAGTGCATAATTAACTAAGTAGTGTCATGGCACATGTGACATGGGCGGTTTTTACACTGACCTGATCGTAGTGCTTAAGAGAGGGTATGGTCAGCCTTAAGCTCTGCGATTAGCTCCGATGGGTCCCGATGGTCTCGATTAAACCTTATAACCCCGGAGATGACATGTGTTGCAATCTAGAAGGGGGCGTGTTTTTAGTCTTACGGCCGCTTCCTACCCTCGCTCGTTCAGCTAACGATCCCATCTTAGGGCCGCAACTTGCGATCGCTTCATTTGCATATCTGGCCCCTTTTACCTACGACCGAGCGGCCGCTTAAGACCGACTCTGAATGAGGTCCTCTGTCCCTCCCGCCTCAGCCATCTCTACCTTGCCTACTTCCTGCACTCAGCTCCCCCTCTACACACTCATGCCTCATGTCATCTGTCTGTCTCCCCTCTGCCCTAGATTGTAAGCTCCTAGGAGCAGGGTCCTCCTCCCCACTGTCTCACAGCCTTCTTCTCTAGCACTTCTATGACAGCCTTCACCTCCCAGCTGTACTGTGTATGGAGAATTGTGTTGCTAATTGTTACTTGTGTTCTGTTTATATTTTGGTTACTCTATTGTAATGTAATGTTCTGTGTACCCTTTACTGTATGTACGGCGCTGCGGACCACTTGTGGCGCCCTATAAATAAAATGTAATAAAAATAATTACCAGCGGCGGATTGGGATTGAAAACCAGCCCGGGAAAGTTTTTGGAAGCAGCCCTAAAATGGGGGGCGTGGTCTATTTAGAAGGTGGGGTCTTTCTTCTTGAAAGATGAAGACTTTTGGACTTTCTCTCCTGACTAGCCCCAACATTATTTAGTTGCAACTTGATTTAAAAATTGGCCCAATACCCCCAACTAGTTCTGTCATTATTTGTCTCCCGTCACCTACACATCCTTTGCATCACTTGACAGGTAGCAGTGCAGTACTTCCGTTACAGACTGCTGGATAGAAACAGGGGAGATAGTGCATGCAGTGCAGTCATTTATAAAGGAGCCATAGCTCATTTCAATAGTATCCAGTGT
The DNA here is from genome assembly GCA_031769625.1 of Taudactylus pleione. Lineage (NCBI taxonomy): Eukaryota > Metazoa > Chordata > Amphibia > Anura > Myobatrachidae > Taudactylus > Taudactylus pleione. The sequence continues at coordinate 1,107,337 of JAUIMM010000556.1, forward strand.
AGTCTACTAAATAGTTTAGTGTTTCAGTGACCTGGGAAACGTTAGATTAATTTTTTTTTACTGTTTTTCTTGCCACAGGCTTTTGTTTATTTTGGCGTTATTAGGTTAATTTGCAGCCCTCCGATTGTGGCTTCTTCAAGCCTATTCTCCATATCTGTGTGGTTTATTTCAACTCTCCTCATACACTGCAGTGTACAGAATATTAGACAATCCTGCACAGATCACCTTAGTGAAGGCTGGGGATTTGGAGGTGGTTATGATGCAGAAGTTCCGAAGCGGTTTGAGGGTTGAAACCTTTCTGACTGTGGTATAAGCCAGAATGGACAAGTATGCAAAGGATGGCCAGTATGAGGGGAGAAAGATTCAGTGTGGGAGGGAAGGGTCGGTATTATTATTACTACCAGTTAATTATACAGAGCAAACATATACTGCAGCACTTTCACATCAGTCTCTGTCCCAGTGTAGCTTACACGCTATATTCCCTACCACGTGCATATAAATAGTGGGAGTGCCCAAAGGAAACCAACGCACATATAGGGAGAATATACAAACTCTACACAGTTAGTGCCGTGGCAGGAATTGAACCCGTTTCCTCAGTAATGTGAGTCAGTAATGCCTAAACATTAGATGAACTGTAATGCCCAGTTTGAGTAGCTCCTCATTTGTCAGGGTATGTGGGGGGATTGGATTTCACTTTCAGTCCAGAGTGCAGCTGTGGACCCCTCACCTCTCTTTTCCCCATCACCCCTAGAAGGCCATGCCCCGCAGAGCATCAGAGGAGTCCTGGGAGAGAAACATGACTGGCACACAATTGTGAAGCTAACTAGTTATCTTCTGTCTCATCAGCTCAGGGGTATGCAGGGAGGTACACAGCCAATATGGATAATACAGAGCAGAAATGGATTTAGAACTCATGGGCAAGATATCAGTTTGGGGCTCCACTCCCTCAACTGCATACAATTTTACACATACACACTGCCCCATAGCCGCACACACACACTGCCCCATAGATGCACACAGACACTGCCCCCATAGCCACACACACACTGCCCCATAGCCGCACACACACACACACGGCCCCCATAGCCACACACATACACACACAAATGCCCCCCATAGCCGCGCACACACACACACACTGTCCCCCACTGTCCCCACACTACCCCATAGTCGCACACACACATACACACACATGCCCCCCATAGCCACACACATCAAACACTGCCCCATGGTCGCACAGACACACACACATGGCCCCCATAGCTACACACACTGCCCCACAGCCTTCAAGTGCTTACAACAATACAACCAACAAGGCACAGTGACAGGACAGTTACAAAGACCTAATTTTACCCTTCCTCTGAAGCTCTGCTATTAGCCACACACTGACCAGTATACAGCACTGCTTAATGATTTCAATGCTCTAGCCCTGCCAGTGCCGGCCCCGGGGATGTTATCACCCTGTGAAGGTCCGGTCTGCAGGAGGACGGCAGTGCGCTGCGCCCTGTGCAGCACTGCTGCCCCTTCCCTCCCCCTCCAGATTCCAACTTAAATCTTTACTACCAGCGGCTGGCTGGAGGACGGGGATCTCCTCCTAAGCCCTGGTAAGTCTGGCTGCAGCCGGTTCCCTGAGCTCCTTACCTCCTACTACTGTAGTTGGTTGGAGCCTCTTCCTTCCGTGCAGCCCGCGCTGTCCTCATCCAGGCGTCCCGGCCGGCACGACTCATTCTCTCTCTCTCCCTGTACTAAAGTCAGTGCTCCAGCCGCGGCGCTGCCGTAGTAAGCACCAGCCCCTAGACTGACAGGATAATTAATTTCTGCGCATGCGCAGAAGCTCCCAAAGCTGCCTGAGCGGAGCTGAGCTCCGTTCACAGCAGATATAATATTAAATGGCCCGGCCCTGTGTAAACTACTGAGAGGTGGCGGCCCAGCGGGAACTGTCCCGGTTTCCCGGCGGCCCAATCCGCCCCTGATAATTACGGAGCTTGGTAAATCTGACAGCTTCGCATCCTCCATAGAAACCTGGGGAATGGAAGGAACCACAGCAGATATCTCCCTCCACAATACATCTGGGGGATACTAAATATCTGCGGGTATTTGCGCTAAACTGGTGTTTTCGGGGAATATGCCACAAATATTTCATGATAAATCTGCCCCTTACACACATATAGAACTCAATTGCTCTGTCATGTTGCATTTAGTAATTGTCTATGACAAACGTGTAGAGACCTGTCTGTGGTCAGATGTATTTCCGGGAGTCATCACTCTGTGTTTTCAGTGTACGCCAAGTACTAGTGCATCATGACAATACAAGCTCAGATTCATACAATTGATTGTTCTCTTTGGTTTACCAGAACATTTCCTGTTTGTTAGCAATTTTTCCCACTCTTAAGTGGCTGACGCATGTATTGATCCCAGAGAGAATTGCTTTGTCCTTCTGTGACATTTCATAAGTATCCCTGCGTGGTTAATATTAATTATACATTACTGGACATTTGTTTGCGGTCAGCATTTCTCTACAATATTTTCTTTCCATTGCTCTATTAATAATAATTATAATAAGATTAATAAAACATGCTGAAATGGATAAACTGATTGGTAAATTTGCAGACCCAAAACAGAAAAGTCATTGATTATTTAAACAACTAAATTGATGCAAGTACGGCACTGCTACTTACAGCAGTTATATCAAAAGCCCATCCAGCTATGATGCAGTATACTAGGAATAACACAGTCATCCACAACGGTTTCCTGGCACAAGCAGAGCAATCTCCTCACATAGGGGCCTATTCATCAACACTAACATAAAGTTTTTAAGTACATTTTCCTTAAATAATGTTATTTTGGTATTCATGTAGCCACTTAGCACAGGAGATATCACAGATGTCTCCTTGCTAAATTCCCCTGCGTTAATTTCCACACTCCCCATACATTAGTACATTAGTACATTAGTACATTAGTATGGGTACATTAGTACATTAGTATGGGGATGTGGAAATTGTGGTATTCATCAAATTCCAAAAATTATGAATTTTCGGAATTTGATGCAGTTACTATTCGCCACTGTGAGGTGGCGAATAGCAGGTGAAACTTACCTGTATCCGCGTGTGCAGGTCCCCCGACGAGTCCCTCCGGCGCTCTGCTCCGTCCTCAGGCTCCGGAGGCTGGTCTGTCATGTGTGCTCCCCAGCAGAGCACAAGAAAGTTTAGAAAAAGAAAAAAACTTTTTTTTTTTTTCTAATCTGTCATGTGGTCTGCTGGGAAACCACATGACAGACCAGCAGGACGGAGCCGGAGGCTGCTGCGCGGACAGGTAAGTCGGGGGGGGGGGAAGGTGAGCGGAGGGGGGTGGGGGAGGGTCGGGGGGGCACACTACCTTAACGCATCTGTAGGCAGTGCTGCGCATGCGCTGGTTTTACAGATGTAACAGCGCATGCGCAGCACTGTTTCCAGATGCGATAAGGTAGTGTAGAGAGGGAAAAGTATCTATTTCCCGAAAAGCTGTCATTGCAAAATGACAGCTTTTCGGAATAGATACTTATGGAGAGGAGGAATGATGAATTCCACCTATAATTAGGTAGAACTCCATGAGAGCTCTAAACCTAATTCTCTCCATCAAATTTTTAGGTTTAATGAATAGGCCCCTCAGTACCTTAACCATTAAAATATAGAATGTCCTTATATAGGGCTCCTGTGACACACAATCAGAATCACTAACTGCAGCAGCATTCGGTAGAAAACAAGACATATTTGCTGGAGAACCTAGTGTAGGCAAATCACTCTTGTCTAAAGCTGCCCGCACACATGGCGATATTTTACCCGATTTGGCCGATTTTGACGAATAGTGATGACAAATTGTGTAAAATATGCCCAAATCATTAGTGTCCACTCACGACCACGGTGCCAATGTGCGTCCCCGCTGGTTGTACATCGCATCTTCAGATCTGCCGTGCTGTAGGGCAGATTTGCCAATCTGGGACACGATGCACTGGATGCATGATAGATCTTAGGTCAGATTGGACATTTTATTGCTCCAAATCGTGACCACGACTGCCGGGGAGCTGCCTGGGGAGAGTTCAGGGGAAATCGTGCCTCAGGTCGGATCGTGAGCAGATCGTTAAGTGTGTGGGCACCTTAAGATTAATTTACAGGTAATCTAGAAGAATTGGCCACTGGCAATGTACAATTAAACAAGAAGGGTTGATTAGAGCTAAGCTTTTGTTTAATAATGATAGAAATGCAGCCGCTAAAAGTGTTAGTGGTGATGATGATAATGGATGATGAAGTTTGCATTTCTCTCCCCCATTTCTTATCCCCTTGGCACACATTCTCCCCCATTCCCCAACATATAGTACTTCTGGTGAGTAAAGCATTTTGCTGCTGCTACATAAAATCTGTTCTCACTTAAGCCATGAATGACTAACTACATTATTGCTCATTTCAGTCTGCTGAGGGTAAGTTAAAAATTTTCCGCACTCTGGCTGTAGAATTTATTTTAATCGACTTTCAGAAAAGACAAATACGTTACTTTTTGACATGATTGCCCTGCTTTTCAATACACTTTGTCGATCTGTCAACAAGCCTTCATATTCCCTCATTAGAAAATGTTTAAGGCTGAGCTGCCAGCCACCAATGCACCGCTGTCTTCACCTCTTCATCAGACGTGAATCTTCATCCTTTTAAGGATAATGATTTGCAACATAATCCACTATCACTCTTCTATCCAACAGAATCAGTTCACGTGCACGCTCAATGTTCTCATCAGTCATGGTCGTGTGCGTCCAGCTCCTTCTTCATGGCTGACACTTGTGCGACATTCTTTGAACTTCTCTATCCATTCATACACACTTCTTCACGAAAACACACTTTCTCCATACTGTGCACAAAGTCTGCGATAAATATCGGTACCAGACGCACCCTCAGACCACAAAAACCAAATCACTGCACGCTGCTCTTCTTTCATGCAAATCACAAGTGGGGCAGCCATTTTTTCTTGCTCTGCAGTTACAAATGAACTGACGTAACACGTTCCAACCTGCTCAGCAGTGACTGGGGAGACAGCGACCTAGTACGGAAAGCGTTGATAAGACAGCGCGGTCAACAGAAGTTTTAATATAACTGGAGTGCGGATAATTTTTGACTCACCCTCATATATGAAAAGAGGGAATCACTTATGAGAATCAGGTGTATTGTTGCAGTGTTAAAAAGAGGACTTTGCCAGTCTCACCAAATACATCCAAATATTAAATAAATTTCACTGCGTTGATGCACCTTAGTTGGGATATCAGATCACACATAAAAAAAGTTTAAAATATATATGTTTTAATCGATCCTAAATTAATCTAAAAATTGCATAGAAACAATGATAAAAATAAGACATAATAAATTGAGATAAAGAAATATGAAATAAAAAATTAAATAGTAAATAGCAGCAGATTCCAATTAACATGTATATCCATACATTCTAATCATAAACTTTCCAACAAATATATTAATGTATTACATCGGAGCATGTGAGGCTCCGAATCAAATAAACAATTTGTCCTATGGAATGCCCTCGTATATCTTAGGCAATGGCAAATCATGGGGCACTTATGCTTCCCTTTGATAAGATGCTGATGTCCATCTTATGTTGAGGGCAATTAATGAAGAACGTGCTGTAGATGTCACTGCCATGACCGCAGGAATCCTACCAAGTAATCTGCTCTGGTCAAATAATCCACAGATCTTAAATTTGGTGATCTTGACAAACATATGGCGTTCACAGAAGACACATCTCTTATTACTTGCTGGTAAATACTGCTGGACACTAAGGGCCTGATTCAGAGGCGCACGCTATTTGCGTGCGCTCGCTCTGAATCAGGGCGTCCCTTTTTTTAAAAAATTCTGGCCTCCAGTTTGCTTGCACAACTGTGGGGGACCACCCACAACTTGTGCGAGCAGCCTGGCGATGGTCGTGATTATCGCGACCATCGGCATTGCGAGGAGACCCTTGTGGTATGGTCTCAGCACTCACAATGCCAAGTGGACTTCCTGCTCTAATAGAGCCAGAAGCTCACTACTGACATAACGAGTGATGTCAGTAGGGCTGCCCACAAACGGCAGGCGTTCCTTCGGGAACGCCTCCATTTGTACAGCCATCTCCCCTCCCTGCCTACAAAACAGGACGAGCTGTCGATCAACATCGACAGCCGCCCCATTTTGTTGCGAGCTCCGGAGCCCGTGCGCATTGGCCCACCATCGACCCGCTTGCGAGCGCAATGCACTCGCGAGTGGGTCTGAATCAGGCCCTAAATTTGGTTATGCAGGATAAACAGTAGTCTTCCAAACCACTGCAGTTATTATGCAGGTTACATTCTTATACTGTAGGTTCATCTCAAAGAAACATCTTTTGTGTAAGGTACTGTAGTATTCCTATGTCTATGGCCCATTGTCTTAGTAAATAAAAAAGGACAAAAACATGACACAAATATGGGGGTTTAGATTGAGATAGGACTTTGATTAATGCTGGGTGCACACTAGACCAGGGGTGGCCAACCAGTCAGAGTCAAAGAGCCCAAAAATATCTGTAGGTATGTCAAAGAGCCAAGATCATGCGTGAGCCGAAGGTGCACATGCAACAAGGGGTGTGGCTTTGAGCCAGCTAGGCCATGCCCCTGGTATGAGTTTTGTAGGGGTATGTAAAAGCGCATGCACACAATCACCGTGGAGGTAACTATTAAAGAGAAAGAAAAAGCCAGAACAATATAAAAAAAACTCTGAAACAAAAACAGATCCACATAAAATACACTGAAAAAAGCCACATCCACATATAATACACTGAAAAAGCCACATCCACAAATAATACACTGAAAAAGCCACATCCACAAATAATACACTGAAAAAGCCTCATCCACAAATAATACACTGAAAAAGCCACATCCACATAAAATACACTGAAAAAGCCACTTCCACAAAAAATACATTTGAATAAAAAAAACAGGTTCACATAATGCAATCCAGCCCCTCCATGTGTAACTCCAGCGGCCCCTGATGTGTCACAACAGCAGCCTCTCCATGTGTCACTCCAGCGGCCCCTGATGTGTCACAACAGCAGCCTCTCCATGTGTCACTCCAGCAGTCAGTGTCAGTCAGGGGAGCTGGCAGGAGAGCCACATCAGTCCAATGGAAGAGCCACATGTGGCTTAAAAGCAACAGGTTGGCCACCAGGGCACTAGACGATATGTTGCCCAATCCGGCGAATCGGATTGACATACAGTATTGGGCATATCGTCTAGTCCCCAGCCTAAATGATAAATAGTATTACAGAGGCAGTAGAGAAGCACAAATGTAACAGGATGTTGTTGTAACTACTTAGGCTAAAAGATTATGGGAAGTAAAAGACACTGACACAATGAAGAAATTGACAAAATTCAAGGAAGGGATTGCATAACATAAAACGCAACATTATAATACAACGGTGCACATCACACCGTAAACATAAATGACTCAAATGCCTATAACAGAAACAAGTCCAGGCTTTATTGCCTCTGTGTACAGGAGGATGTTCCCTCTGGCTCTCATTGGTCAGATGCTAAAAAGACTCAGCTCTAAAATGAATAATAAAAGCAAAGAACTTACTATAGTAAAGGTTTACAAACATACTGTATATATAAAACTTTTGTATCTGCTCATCACTACAATTACAGTAGCGGTAAATACAGCTATATAAGAAAGGTTCTCTACGGATAGATCTCCTGCTGCTTTACAATTATTATTCAGGACTCCTCCCCTTGCGATTCCCCAGATTCCAAACACTCTCAGAGAGCAGCACCCGAACGCTGGAGTTCTGCTTCAAAGGCCAGCTTCACATTCTCTTTATAAGACCTTATCAAACAAGACATCAAACACCAGGAGATGCCTTATATTCTTCATCATAAAGCACATTCCGTCTCCATTGTACGGTTCATTCAGCTTTATAGTTTCTAATGTCTAGAAATATAACTCCCATCTGTCCTAAGTTAGGCAGCGTAGATTGTCCTGCCATCCTGCCAGTTGGCACTTCTGTCCTGATTGCTCAGATGTTGGCAAGTCCAAGGTTTAAATGAGTGGGTGATACTGTATGTGCACTAGAATGTTTTGTGTTGGGGGAAAGGGTGTAGTGTAGAGTTTTAAAATTAGAGATGAAGGATCAAAGAGTCCGAATCGATCTTTTGGATTGATCTGGGACTGGTACCCGTATATCGATAGGGTGTCATTAAAGCCAGAAAAGAAACCGATATTTTTGCTATAACAATAATTTGCATAAGCGTGCTATAGATCCTCTTTGCTCACAGTGCATCCTTACGTGCCCCCAGCCTATTTCCCCAACTGGACGTCGCATTGAAGATACTGAGGATAAATCGGAGCATCATGATGACGCTGGCCACTAGCTTAGGATCACTTGTCCTGGTCAACTTTATTTCAGTATAAAAGCCGCATTCTACAGCCCACCTCTTGCTGACGTTTTGGGTGGTGACAGTGACACCCAGGATTCTGATTAACTTTTTGCATTTTCGTGCTTCTGGCTAATGTGTCTTCATTAGCGATTGGTGAAGAGGTTGTTATGTGGCCATTGTGCCAGGGATATGGCATCCAGGAAAGGAGATACTTGACGCCATTTTGATGCTGAATGAAGTGAAAGTTGGGATCATATAAAAGATACCAGCAATGTATGACTGACAAAACACCAAATTGGCAGGAAATTGGGGTGAGGTCAGAAAACAGAGCCCTCTATTTGTGTTTGAAGGATCAGAGAAGACACCACCTAATATAGTAAAAATACCATAGCACAGACCATAGGACATTTATTTTTTCCCCTGTTCTTATTCAACTTGCATAGATACTGTAGGTTTCCAGCTTGACAAGCAATTTCGTGATCCAACCGCTCAGCAGACACTCTGTAAGATCATTGTGAATGTTGCTCTAGTATAACTGAAACGCGTATTGTATATAAAGTGCAGAGGTCAGCTCCAAGCACTGTATTACACTATGTGATGAGAAGATGCTGTTTGTCCACCATACAGATAACACAGTATTGAGACTTTATATAGGCAATCAAGATACAAAAGGCAGCTTATGGGTTCACTAATGCCACCGAGCCCTTCTGCCATCACATTGGAACCTCTATTGAATAATGGAACTTTTTCCCGCTTTCTCCTAGTGTACAGGTCATTTAAACTCATTTAGCTTCTATATAAGGAAGTGAGCAGTAGACACCCTTTAATTGCCCTTCAGACATTGGAGAAGCAGTATTACAGTAGCACAGAGAAGTCCACCTTCATGGCCATCTGTAGGAGACATCATAGGGTTTACAGAGAACAAACCTATTTAGACTCAGTTGCATTTCTATCTCCCTATTACTGCAGCAAAGAAAATTATCAGGAAACATTTACATTGCAGGATATAAAGCACGAGCTCCTGCTGCTTAGACATATTTTTAAAGTTACTGCATTTTAATTACATCTTCAGCAATAAACTTGAGTAATTACTTTTCAGCTACAGTGGGAGCACGCAATGTACAAACTAAAGCATAAACATTTGCTTAAATAAGACCAAGTATAAAATCTTCCAGCACAATCAATAAATTCACATATGAGATGAAGGAAAATATAAAGCGTTCATGCATTTACTATATACTAATATGCCTGGTGTGATAAGACTCTCTAGAGCTTGCATAATGTTTGAGTGTGAAAGAGTTTATGAAACAAAACAATCTGGTTTGTTTGAAATGTTTAAAATCCTCCAAATGCATGAACACACACACACACACACACACACACACACACACACACTTTTGATACTGAAACTTTAAGGAAGTCTTTGGTTACTCTCTGAATTATCTTACAGTACAATTATAATATCACTTAATCACATTCAATATAAGCCATACAATGCTCTGTATTTAGTTAGGCAATATTTATAACAGGCAATTTTTATCTGGCGTGTGGATCCTTTAAGAACATAAAGACAGATAGCTTAATAACACAAAGAAAGGCACAATGCTTGATTTTTTTTAACTAATAAAATTGCATCCAATATTACAAATTTCAAAACAATTTCATAAAATAAACAAGGATGAAAACAAAAACTGAAAACTCACATATTGTTCATGTAACTATTGCCTGATAAGGCACAGAAATGGACAGCAACTCAATCGCTGATTTATCCCCTAATTTTATGAATCGTCTCATAAATGCAATACCTTTCTTCCCATACAAGTAAAGTTTTAATATAATCCCAATAAGATGAATATGAATTTACACACATGTATATGAAACATGATTATAGTGTGCTAGATAAATTATTTGTGGAGATACTTGATCTCTTCCTTATGCAGTAAGTAATTATCAATGACATATAACCTGGGCCTAATTTATTGATTATACATTGTTATAGAGATTCAAATATGTATATAAAAACAGTTGTGCCTTGATGTATTAGGTTCCCTATATGAATATATAATGCAATATGCATGACCCCAAAAGTCTGTCTTGTAAAAATAATTCCTATAATTATGTAAGGGTGGAGCAATAAATCCTGATATGGTGCATTTAGGCAACTCTGCAAAAGACTCACACAGTCCAGACCTACAAGAATCTCAGATATATATTTTTAAAAGGAATCGATGTTCCCTTACTACTGAACCAAATTTACATTGCAGTCTTGGTTACTTCTACATTTAATTATACAAATAACTATTTACATCATAAAAAAAAAAATAAGATTAAGTTTAATTTCACTTGCAAATGTGGTTTATATACTCAGTTGAAGTTGCACAGTTAAGTAAAAAATGTATAAGATTTATATATGTATGGCTCAGAATTGCATGAGGTAATAACCCGGAACATATTAAATGGTGGGGAGTGGAAGCAGTTACTCTAGGAGTGATTGTAAATACCAGCTCCGCATCTGGCAATTCTCTTGCTGGTGGCTGAACCTTTAGCATCATGGCTGAACCTGTAGCATGACGTCTGAACCTTGAGAATGACGGCTGAACCTGTAGCATGACGGCTGAACCCGTAGCATGATGCTGTGGGTGTCACAAAGCTCCATTTCAGGTTAGCAGACATACCTGTAAAGGACTGATATTATCATATACACCACCACAGTACAGAGGATGATCACCTGGGGTGGGGTTGGTGCACCCCATATTTATGCATTGGGCTGAAAGAGTCCATTTAAGGAAGAGTGTATATAGTTTTCTCATAGTTGGGGATTGAATCAATGATTATTATCTAATATACACTAATAAGATTTTAATGAAATGCAATAAATGCTACAAAACATGTGCTATTGTAGTTTAAACAGCTCTACGGAGCCAATGGGGCCGGCCCCAGACGGTAGGCGTTCCCATGGGAACGGCTCCATCTGGGCCGCCACGCCCCTGGCCTGCCCACCAAAGGGGGCATGCTGTCACTCAACATCGACAGCACGCCCCCTTTGGTACTAGACCCGGAGCGACGGATTGCCCATAGCTATCCGGGTCTCACGCATGCGCACGACGGATCCGGCTCCGTCGTTCGCATGCGCACAGGGCCACCATCGACCCGCTTGTGAGCGCATAGCGCTCGCGAGCAGGTCTGAATCAGGCCCTAAGCTTGTTCAGACAGGACAGTACTGCCATCCTGTCTGTCCGTCTGATGTGCAGCATGCTGACGTGACACGAGGACATGGGGACTGCACTGAGATACTGATAACTTAGTTCTCGGGAGATATTGGCGATAAATCCTTCTTTACCTCCTGATTACATCTTCCCCATACGAAAAACATCTACATTTTCCAAATGTTTTGTTTTGGAAATAATGATTGATACACATGCCCCCATGGGACATATAATGCGGGTCTTCAGCTGCCCTATCATTTATCATTTTCAAAAATAAAAGTAAAAAAAAAAATCCAGGGTAGAAATATGAGATTCAGGTATTATCTATACTAATATAATAAGAACGTTGGGTCTGTCTGTTTGTTCCAAGTTGGAGCAAATACCACTGAACTGATTTTCAGGAAAACTGAGTCATTGTGTAGTGGAAACTCCTAGAAATAATCTGCACTTTGTTTCATCTACATCCATCAAGATAGTTGAGCAATAACAAAACCAAAATGTATTAACATCATCAATGCAAGAGATAGGTGTGGCTCACGACCGGTAAGGGGTGAGGGAGAGGTACTTTGGGCCCCGGGCCACATGAATAGGGTAGGCTACATAGCAGTTGGTGCACAGGGCACACAGTGACATTGGTGTGAGTGGTGGGTGAATAGGAGAGGTTACATAGCAGTCAGTGCACAGGGCACACAGTGACATTGGTGTGAGAGGTGGGTGAATAGGAAAGGTTACATAGCAGTCTGTGCACAGGGCACACAGTGACATTGGTGTGAGAGGTGGGTGAATAGGAGAGGTTACATAGCAGTCTGTGCACAGGGCACACAGTGACATAGGTGTGAGAGGTGGATGAATAGGAGAGATTACAAAGCAGTCTGTGCACAGGGCACACAGTGACATTGGTGTGAGTGGTGGGTGAATAGGAGAGGTTACATAGCAGCCTGTGCACATGGCACACAGTGACATTGGTGTGAGAGGTGGGTGAATAGGAGAGGTTACATAGCAGTCTGTGCACAGGGCACACAGTGACATTGGTGTGAGAGGTGGGTGAATAGGAGAAGTTACATAGCAGTCTGTGGACAGGGCACACAGTGACATTAGTGTGAGTGGTGGGTGAATAGGATAGGTTACATAGCAGTCTGTGCACAGGGCACAGAGTGACATTGGTGTGAGTGGTGGGTGAATAGGATAGGTTACATAGCAGTCTGTGCACAGGGCACACAGTGACTTTGGTGTGAGTGGTGGGTGAATAGGATAGGTTACATAGCAGTCTGTGCACAGGGCACACAGTGACATAGGTGTGAGAGGTGGGTGAATAGGAGAGGTTACAAAGCAGTCTGTGCACAGGGCACACAGTGACATTGGTGTGAGTGGTGGGTGAATAGGAGAGGTTACATAGCAGCCTGTGCACAGGGCACACAGTGACATTGGTGTGAGAGGTGGATGAATAGGAGAGGTTACATAGCAGTCTGTGCACAGGGCACACAGTGACATAGGTGTGAGAGGTGGATGAATAGGAGAGGTTAAAAAAGCAGTCTGTGCACAGGGCACACAGTGACATTGGTGTGAGTGGTGGGTGAATAGGATAGGCTACATAGCAGTCTGTGCACAGGGCACACAGTGACATAGGTGTGAGTGGTGGGTGAATAGGAGAGGTTACATAGCAGTCAGTGCACTGGGCACACAGTGACATAGGTGTGAGTGGTGGGTGAATAGGAGAGTTTACATAGCAGTCAGTGCACAGGGCACACAGTGACATTGGTGTTAGTGGTGGGTGAATAGGAGAGGCTACATAGCAGTCTGTGCACAGGGCACACAGTGACATAGGTGAGAGTGGTGGGTGAATAGGAGAGGTTACATAGCAGTCTGTGCACAGGGCACACAGTTACATTGGTGTGAGTGGTGGGTGAATAGGAGAGGTTACATAGCAGTCTGTGCACATGGCACACAGTGACATAGGTGTGAGAGGTGGGTGAATAGGAGAGTTTTCATAGCAGTCTGTGCACAGGGCACACAGTGACATTGGTGTGAGTGGTGGGTGAATAGGAGAGGTTACATAGCAGTCTGTGCACAGGGCACACAGTGACATTGGTGTGAGTGCTGGGTGAATAGGAGAGGTTACATAGCACTCTGTGCACAGGGCACACAGTGACATTGGTGTGAGTGGTGGGTGAATAGGAGAGGTTACATAGCAGTCTGTGCACAGGGCACACAGTGACATAGGTGTTAGAGGTGGGTGAATAGGAGAGTTTACATAGCAGTCTGTGCACAGGGCACACAGTGACATTGGTGTGAGTGGTGGGTGAATAGGAGAGGTTACATAGCAGTCTGTGCACAGGGCACAGAGTGACATTGGTGTGAGAGCTGGGTGAATAGGAGAGGTTACATAGCAGTCTGTGCACAGGGCACACAGTGACATTGGTGTGAGTGGTGGGTGAATAGGGGAGGTTACATAGCAGTCAGTGCACAGGGCACACAGTGACATTGGTGTGAGTGGTGGGTGAATAGGATTTGTTACATAGCAGTCAGTGCACAGGGCACACAGTGACATTGGTGTGAGTGGTGGGTGAATAGGAGAGGTTACATAGCAGCCTGTGCACAGGGCACACAGTGACATTGGTGTGAGAGGTGTGTGAATATGAGAGGTTACATAGCAGCCTGTGCACAGGGCACACAGTGACATTGGTGTGAGAGGTGGGTGAATAGGAGAGGTTACATAGCAGTCTGTGCACAGGGCAAACAGTGACATAGGTGTGAGAGGTGGATGAATAGGAGAGGTTACAAAGCAGTCTGTGCACAGGGCACACAGTGACATTGGTGTGAGTGGTGGGTGAATAGGATAGGCTACATAGCAGTCTGTGCACAGGGCACACAGTGACATAGGTGTGAGTGGTGGGTGAATAGGAGAGGTTACATAGCAGTCAGTGCACAGGGCACACAGTGACATTGGTGTTAGTGGTGGGTGAATAGGAGAGGTTACATAGCAGTCAGTGCACAGGGCACACAGTGACATTGGTGTGTGTGGTGGGTGAATAGGAGAGGATACATAGCAGTCTGTGCACAGGGCACACAGTGACATAGGTGTGAGTGGTGGGTGAATAGGAGAGGTTACATAGCAGTCTGTGCACAGGGCACACAGTGACATTGGTGTGAGTGGTGGGTGAATAGGAGAGTTTACATAGCAGTCTGTGCACAGGCACACAGTGACATTGGTGTGAGTGGTGGGTGAATAGGAGAGGTTACATAGCAGTTTGTGCACAGGGCACACAGTGACATTGGTGTGACTGGTGGGTGAATAGGAGAGGTTACATAGCAATCTGTGCACAGGGCACACAGTGACATTGGTGTGAGTGGTGGGTGAATAGGAGAGGTTACATAGCAGTCTGTGCACAGGGCACACAGTGACATAGGTGTGAGAGGTGGGTGAATAGGAGAGTTTACATAGCAGTCTGTGCACAGTGCACACAGTGACATTGGTGTGAGTGGTGGGTGAATAGGAGAGGTTACATAGCAGTCTGTGCACAGGGCACACAGTGACATTGGTGTGAGAGCTGGGTGAATAGGAGAGGTTACATAGCAGTCTGTGCACAGGGCACACAGTGACATTGGTGTGAGTGGTGGGTGAATAGGGGAGGTTGCATAGCAGTCAGTGCACAGGGCACACAGTGACATAGGTGTGAGAGGTGGGTGAATAGGACAGGTTTCATAGCAGCCTGTGCACAGGGCACACAGTGACATTGGTGTGAGTGGTGGGTGAATAGGCAAGGTTACATAGCAGTCAGTGCACAGGGCACACAGTGAGATTGGTGTGAGTGGTGGGTGAATAGGAGAGGTTACATAGCAGTCTGTGCACAGGGCACACAGTGACATTGGTGTGAGAGGTGGGTGAATAGGAGAGGCTACATAGTAGTCTGTGCACAGGGCACACAGTGACATTGGTGTGAGAGGTGGGTGAATAGGAGAGGTTACATAGCAGTCTGTGCACAGGGCACACAGTGACATTGGTGTGAGAGGTGGGTGAATAGGAGAGGTTACATAGCAGCCAGTGCACAGGGCACACAGTGACATTGGTGTGAGAGGTGGGTGAATAGGAGAGGTTACATAGCAGTCTGTGCACAGGGCACACAGTGACATAGGTGTGAGAGGTGGATGAATAGGAGAGATTACAAAGCAGTCTGTGCACAGGGCACACAGTGACATTGGTGTGAGTGGTGGGTGAATAGGATAGGCTACATAGCAGCCTGTGCACAGGGCATACAGTGACATAGGTGTGAGTGGTGGGTGAATAGGAGAGGTTACATAGCAGTCAGTGCACAGGGCACACAGTGACATTGGTGTTAGTGGTGGGTGAATAGGAGAGGTTACATAGCAGTCAGTGCACAGGGCACACAGTGACATTGGTGTTAGTGGTGGGTGAATAGGAGAGGTTACATAGCAGTCTGTGCACAGGGCACACAGTGACATAGGTGTGAGTGATGGGTGAATAGGAGAGGTTACATAGCAGTCTGTGCACAGGGCACACAGTGACATTGGTGTTAGTGGTGGGTGAATAGGAGAGGTTACATAGCAGTCAGTGCACAGGGCACACAGTGACATTGGTGTTAGTGGTGGGTGAATAGGAGAGGTTACATAGCAGTCAGTGCACAGGGCACACAGTGACATAGGTATGAGAGGTGGGTGAATAGGAGAGTTTACATTGCAGTCTGTGCACAGGCCACACAGTGACATTGGTGTGAGTGGTGGGTGAATAGGAGAGGTTACATAGTAGTCTGTGCACAGGGCACACAGTGACATTGGTGTGAGAGCTGGGTGAATAGGACAGGTTACATAGCAGTCTGTGCACAGGGCACACAGTGACATTGGTGTGAGTGGTGGGTGAATCGGAGAGGTTACATAGCAGTCAGTGCACAGGGCACACAGTGACATTGGTGTGAGTGGTGGGTGAATAGGAGAGGTTACATAGCAGTCTGTGCACAGGGCACACAGTGACATTGGTGTGAGAGGTGGGTGAATAGGATAGGCTACATAGCAGTCTGTGCACAGGGCACACAGTGACGTTGGTGTGAGAGGTGGGTGAATAGGAGAGGTTACATAGCAGTCTGTGCACAGGGCACACAGTGACATTGGTGTGAGTGGTGGGTGAATAGGATAGGCTACATAGCAGTCTGTGCACAGGGCACACAGTGACATTGGTGTGAGTGGTGGGTGAATAGGAGAGGTTACATAGCAGTCTGTGCACAGGGCACACAGTGACATTGGTGCGAGTTGTGGGTGAGTAGGAGAGGTTACATAGCAGTCAGTGCACAGGGCACACAGTGACATTGGTGTTAGTGGTGGGTGAATAGGAGAGGTTACATAGCAGTCTGTGCACAGGGCACACAGTGACATAGGTGTGAGTGATGGGTGAATAGGAGAGGTTACATAGCAGTCTGTGCACAGGGCACACAGTGACATTGGTGTGAGTGATGGATGAATAGGAGAGGTTACATAGCAGTTTGTGCACAGGGCACACAGTGACATTGGTGTGAGTGGTGGGTGAAGGCGCTGCTGCCACCAGTCTGTATAGCACTGCTGGTCAATGGGCCACTCCCGCGACAGGGCACCTATGCAAAGCAATACAACTATAACACCTCACATAAAAAAAAAATGTTGGAAGAAGCGTCTGTCACGCCTGCCACTGAGGGGTTGAAAGCAAAGGTCCGAGGTTGGGGAAGAAATCGGAGTCTAACCTGCTGGGAAGTAATCACCAGGGACCCCTACCACTTGGGAAATGGGTTTTAGCTGCACCCAGCAAGCAGGTCGCGGTCCTTTGATCAGGTATCCACACCCTGTGGGAATAGAAATTCACACAAATGGTGGCCCTAGGAATATGCCCCCCAAGACGCACAGCTACACCAGGAATTGGTACTTGAGGTACCCACAGGTAGACGTTTGTAGACGCACTTTAGCGCAGAAGGATGGCTCCTTGATGTAGGACATAGGCAGTGGTGGTATGACACACTGTTGCTCCAGAAGGTGACGCTAAGCTGTACACAGGCTGAGGTGTTATGATGCACTGTTGCGCTAAAGGGCAGCGCAGAGTTTGCACACAGGCTGAGATGTTGTAACACACTGTTGCACTGAAGGTAGCACTGAGTTGGCTACTGGCAGAGATGGTAGTACTGAGTTGGCTACTGGCAGAGATGGTAGTACTGAGCATGGGCGCCGAGAGGGGGGGGAGCGGGTACAGATTACCCGGGCTTCCTGAGGGGCCCGGCGGGGGCCCGGGTCTGGCGCCGCTCCCCCTCCCTCACAGCAGCCCAGCAGTCTCCTAAGCCTGTGGGGGGAGCGATCACACTGATTGCGCCCTCCCTGGCTTTGCGTTGGGCTGAGGGGGCTCAGAGCGCCCCAACTCCCCAGCGCACAGCGCCGCTTAGCGGCGCTGCATATCTTTTTTTTTTCGGGAAGGGGGCGTGGCCACGCCTCCCGCAATTGGGCCACGCCCCCTATTACCCGGGCCCGCCGCAGCTCTCAGCGGGCCAGGTACTGAGTAGCACACAGGCTGAGGTGAAATGACGCACTGTTGCACTGAAGATAGCACAGGGTCTGCACTCCGGCAGAGATGGTCAAACGCACTAGAGAAGACAGAGGAGATCTCAGAGGAACCTGGAACGAGGACACAGCTAGCATACACTAGGTATGACAACGGCAACTTCCTGGAGTTCTGGAGCCGAATATATACCCATAGGTAGCAGCTAATAGGAGGACAGCATCAGCTGACCGAAACCATGCTACCATTGGTAGAGATACTGTCACATGAGAAAGCACGGTCATGGCGGCGCCCATGACGGAAACTCCGATCTCCGAACCGCAGGGCCTCAAATGGGATCCTATAGCACCTAAGGCAGAATTCTCAGCGCGTCCCCGCCGCGGCACCAGACGTCTGACCGCATGAGAAGTCAGGGGAAGCCGGCGCGGAGGTAAGAGACGGCCAATCCTAGGCTGAAACCCTCACAGCAATTTGTTATTGGGTGAATCTGCGGGCAACAGCTAGTTCCATTTAAATATGTAGGGTGCCCAGTGAGACTGTAACCCATAATTAACTTTAACAAAGGGTGTCTGAGAACAGAATTGACTGTAATAACTTCTGATAGCTTAAATAAATTTTCTGCCTGAAATTGTCAGCTTTAAACTCAGAAACACATTATTGCTATTTGCTACCACTGGACAGGTAAGTTAGGAATAACAGAGCTTTCCTTAGCAACATTGATAATGATGGAGCAAACTCTGGATGACACGGATTGATTCCATGATTACAGAAGTCCCTTAGGAAGGTCAGTATTAAATGTCTATTGTTAAATGTCATCAGATGAACATGTGTGTGTGTACTGTATGTGTGCGTGTACATGTGTGTGTGTGTATGTGTGCGTGCATGTGTGCGTGTGCATGTGTGTGTTGTTTGCGTGCCACTGTCTAAAGTCCTGCGGCCAAGCTTAAAGTGAACCCCACACATTACATAACGTCTTACAGCTAAAACATTTTCTCCCATTTCTATCTCAACACATAAAAAGAAACTGTTTATTCACTGAAAGAAATAAAAAAAGAATCCTCCGCATCTCGTGTAAAGTTCATGGTGATCGTACTATCTTCTGTTTGCCCACAACTTAGAGCATTATTATATCACTAATACATGTGAGGCCCATGGCCCTGCCTGCAGGACCCCTTTCTGTGGAACCAGATGAGGGCTAGTTAGGGGGCACTAACACTGGTTACAGACAACATTACTGCTCACTAGAAGCCCTCCCCCTGCCGCATGCCTCACTGTTACTATAATGAATTGCTCAATATGCTGTACACAAAGTCTCAGGGATCTATTTACTAAGCAGTGTTAGGAGACAGTGTGAAAAGTGTACCAGCCAATCAGGAGGTGCCAGCCAATCAGCTCCCAACTGTCATTTTTCAAACACAGCCTGTGAGATGGCAGTTAGGAGCTGATTGGCTGGCACCTTATCACTTTTCACTCTGTCTCCTAACACTGCTTAGTACATAGACCCCTCAGACTGAGGCAGTATAGAGGAGAGTGTGTCCAGCAATCGGCATATGTGACTGATTGCAGGGGTGTGGTATAGTTTGTCAACATTCATCGTGTCAACAGTCATATTGTTGACATGATCGTAATGTTGACATTAATCACATCAACACATCATGTTGGCCCTGATGAAATGGTGGTAACAATAGAATTAAATTTTTTTTACAAATCGTCCCTGGTGGACAAGTGGTGAATTACCTGGTAAGGCAGGTCCAGGGGCTCCAGTGATGTCTTCCATGTCCGGCAGTGATCTGATCCTATGGTGCATCCAGCATAGAGTATCATTAGGGGGGTATGGACCGCACTGGGCGTCACCCTCAGAGAGGGTGACACCATAAATGATGGATCCTTCTCAACAGGTCCGGCTCCAGAGGTTAGAGCACCTTGCGCCCGATCAGTTAATACTTAATAGTGCCCAAAAGCTGCGTGGAACCAAAAATGGGGGTGTGGCCTAATTACCATAGGCCACACCCCTAAGTGACATTATTTGGAGGCGTGCCATGCAAATAATGTCAGTCTGGGGGTATGCCCAGCACTCCGTCACTAGCTGGGCTTCCCCCAGCCCTCTCCAGGCACTGAATGGATGCCGCGCGTGGCATCCATTCAGCTACTCCAGCTACAGCTGCGGCAGTGGGGGTCCCCAACCTCCCCATTTGACCACCCGCCGGCCATGGGAAATATCTTGGAAATGGGACCCCGATATACACACAGAATGCATCTATGTATTATATACACCTTATACACACAGCCTGCAGGTCATTTTATACAATATTTTTAATCATTTTGTGCTTTAAACAAAGTTTGTGTACATACATGAAATTCAGTTATGTTTCATATACACCTTATACACAGCCTATAGGTAATTTGATACAATAATTGTAATAATTTGTGCCTTAGACAAAGTTTGTGTACATTGAACCATCAAAAATCAAAGGTTTAATTTTCTCAGTCATGCCAAAAATATTCCGTATTTTGGAATATTCCGTATTTCGGAATATTTGGATATGGGAGACTCAAGCTGTAGTATAAATGAAGCTAAATGTGAATGTATAAATGCAGGTGGAATGGTGGGGCAGAAATGCAGACTGTATCACTGGAGCCTGCACCTTCTTCTGCAAAGCACATCATAACTTCACTAGGGGAACATTTACATTGTTTTCTTATCTACTAAACGCCTCTTTCTTAAACCTATATTATTTGTCTTTAACTATTCAGAATCTTCACCAAATACATAATGCAGTAAATAGCTGATGTATTATGAAATCTTATACCATATACACTGCAGTTTATTCCTTTATCACATTCTTATATGTCCTCCATTTTAACCTCATATTACTGATTTTCTTATCTCTGCTTTCATCTTGTTGCTGAATCCCAGATATTTAGCATCTATGTTATGAGGAAAATCATGTACTCACACCGCTATGGGAACCCTGGTAGACATCGGAAACAGCAAGTTCAAATTGTTATAATCTCTGTATATTGTTCTTATAATGTCGTTTGCTCTCATAAGTGGGCTGAATGGCTCCCTTGGTATAAATCAATAAGGTTTAGCAGTAATAGAATGAACGGTTGAAGCTCTTTCAGCTGAAATAACTATTTTTAGAGATGGACGCTAAATGTCGGGAATGTCAGATGTAATTGGTGTAATCTCTTCTTGGCAATGCAGAAACAATAACATTACAAACAATATTAATAAACATGACAAGCGGGACCATAACATGGAGTGTGCAACCGGAGCAGCCAGTCAGAGCACAGGGTCAGGGTGATTGCATGGTTGCTGGCCCACCAGAACGGGTACCTCTACTGTGATGTCATTTCGCCATATGTGCTAAGGTGAGTGGTGGGACTTATGAGACAGCGACGGCCTCCATTTCCCAAAATGGAGACATGTCGTCGCCGTTGGGGGGGAAGAAAAAGGTCAGGGTCTCTGCTGGCTGAGATTTCCCGGCCTCTTTCCCTCATCTGCGATGATCGGGCTGTGTGACCCCATGGTCACTCAGCCGGCAGGGGCATGCAGCTCCAAACATTCATGCATGCAGATGGAGTGACGCTTCCTGCTGCATTACCATAATTACACGGACCTGATTCAGCAGGGGACGGAATTGCAAAGCTACACGCAAGCAGCTTTGCAATTCAATCTACTGTTGAATCAGTTGGTCGCAGTGCTGGGATTGCAAATACAGCAGGGGTTGTCGTACAGGTGGTGTCACACAGGGGGTGTCGTACAGGTGGTGTCACACAGGGGGTGTCGTACAGGTGGTGTCACACAGGGGGTGTCGTACAGATGGTGTCACACAGGGGGTGTCGTACAGGTGGTGTCACACAGGGGGTGTCGTACAGGTGGTGTCACACAGGGGGTGTCGTACAGGTGGTGTCACACAGGGGGTGTCGTACAGGGGGTGTTATACATGGGGTGTCGTACCCCTCCTGCTGCATTTGCATATTAGCAAGGACGGATTTGCAAAGCTGCTTGCGTGCAGAACATTAACCCGTTATGAATCTCACACAATCATAACAAGCGCAAACTGAAAGTTTATTGATATATATTTTTAAGCAGTGTGCATCTTTATCTGAGTTACAACCAGTGGCCGCTTCAGAGCTGGGGCTACAGCATAGTCCAAAATTCAAATAGGGGAGACACACCAACTGCCACCCCAAACACTTCCAATCATCGCCAGCTGGGACTCACTGGCAGTTGGTAAATCTCCCCTATTTGAATTTTGGATTGCGCTGTAGTGCCACCTCTGGAGCCACCTCTGGTTACAACTATACAAGTACAATATTCTCTGCTACATTGTGTGAGTTTATTTTCAACACATACTGTATATAAATAAGCTTCTTCAGGAGTTAATTATAAATAAAGGTGTGTACATGTAGAAAGGTGCTTGACATGACCTATAGTCACGATGCTGATCCCTATTGTAGTTACAAAAATGACTAATTGTAGTATAAAGTCATTTAATGCTCATAAAGTTTAACTAAGAGGATTGGAAAGGTTTCATAAGAGCAGACGTGACGCTGTGAGGTTCTAATATCTATTTATAGAGTCAGCAGGATGATTTTCGCTGCTTTTTCTTCGCCCGACATATGGTTTCTTGACTGTGCACAATTCCAGCTTTAATGTATTTACCCTTTACAGTATATTAAACTCAAAAAAGCAGACTCCCAGTGTTCCAATTACAATGCTTCATAGACTATATAAAAAAATGTGTTGAGGAAATATTGGCATCATTTTTCAAATAAAAGGACCCTAAAGGGATCAGGTTTATTAAATGTACTCTAACTCTCTATTTTTTCTTATTTTCCTTTCTACTCATCAAATATAACATTAATGGACCAATGTATTAAAACAGTCCAGATATAGGATTTTTTGCTGATAACATTTTCAGAGCTCACATTTAGGAAACGCGCCATTAATTTTCTTCTCTTTATTTTCCCCATGGGTATGCATTCACCACGTTTCTGTTCAAGATGTCCACATTCACAACGTCGACAGCAAAAGATAAACATTGATGGCGTTGACATGGTTCAAATGTCAACATCATCAATTGTTGACACCTGCACAATGTCAACATTGAAAGAATGTCGACATTTTCATACTGTCGACTTTTCCATTAGGCTTAGGGTTAGCGTTAAGTTTACCTTTACTGTTAGGGTTAGCACTAATAGCATTAGGGTTAGAGATAGAATCACATTAAAGAGACTATGGGGTACATTTATAAAAGTTCGATTTTGTATTACATTTTATCTTTGATTTAACTAACCTGAAATCGAATCAAATCAAATGTAGATATTGCTGTCAAAATCCCACATTTACAAAAATTAGATTTTGAGCTCTGTTTCAAAACCAAATTTGATGAGGTTTGATATTGATTATTGACTAGTGATTTCTTGTTCGGCTTTGGATGTGCACATCAAAATCGAACATAAAATCTCCTATAAAATTGAGCGCAAAATCAAGCACAAAATCCCACAAATAATAGCCCTGCTTTATGCTGGTGATGTTAGCATGCTTCTTGTGTGTTATGTCTATGAACGAGTTAAAAAAAATAATGATGTGGACTCCCCCCACCCAAAAGCACAACCAGCACCGGGCTCTGTGAGCTGGTCCTGATTGTGAAAATACAGGGAAAAAAATAAGTAGGGCTAATCTGTATTATGCACAACCAGCACTGGGCTCCTGATTCGGTCCTGGTTGTGAAAATATGGGGGACATAATGAGTAGGATCCCCGTTTTATGCACAACCTGGACCAGGCTCCTGAGCCAGTCCAGGATGTGAAAATACGAGGTACAATATGAATAGGGGTCCCCAGTATTTAGCAAAACCAGCACCGGGCTCTTACTATCGAGCGTGTAATGCCACAGCCAGGGGACACACTTCATGGGGTCCCCGAGCCAAGGCATTAAAGGGTCCCCCCTCTCTAGGTAACCTCGGGCCGGCGTTGAAGCCCAGGGCTATCCCCCGCACCCCTTGGCGGTGAGTGTGGAGTTGATAGTGGTAAATATTATATATAAAGTAATATTGTCTTTTACAGGGGGGCTATAAGTCCCAACAAGCCTCTCCTGCAATTCAATTCTTGCACAGAAGAGCTGGATGTGTAGACACATGCAGCTCTTCTCCGCAAGTGACTGGAACCACGAGGGTTCCTGCACTTGTAGAGCCACCAGTCAATCAGCGGCCATGACTATAGCAAATTACCACTGATTGGCTGTGAGCATTGGCGGCTCCAAAGGTGGGGCTGCAGCACAGTCCAAAATTCAAATAGGGGAGCCACACCAACTGTCACTCCAAACGTTGCCAAACATAGATGGCTGGGACTCACTGGCAGTTGGTGTGGCTTCCCTATTTGAATTTTGGACTGTGCTGCATCCCCACCCCTGGAGCCACCACTGGCTGTGAGTGTCCGGGCTGTCAATCAACAGCCAAGCCGGTGATTGCCTGGTGCTGGTTGGGCAAGATACGGGGGACCCCTACTCATTTTCACAACCAGGACCAGTTCACAGAGCCCGGTGCTGGTTGTGCTTTTTAGGAAAGACCCCACATTATTTGTTTTCTTTATTTTAACACTTACATAGACATAACACACAAGGACCATGCTAAAATCGCCAGTATGAAGCAGGTCTATTAGTTTAGGGATGTTCTGTTCAATTTCAAATGAGTAAATCAGAGGATCCTATGTTGGTCTATGTAATAGTACAGATATTTAGACGATATTCGATTTTGAAGGGGATTCGGTTTTATATTTGATTTCACATTTGATTATGACTAGTAAATCTCTGATGAACCAAATCGAATGCAAAATCCCCAGAAATGCAAAATCGAACTTTGATAAATATACCCCTACGTCGACATGACAACAATGTCAACATACCTTCATTATTGACATGCTGAATGCTGATATGGTCAGTGTCGATGTTATGGACATGTCAACATAATATATGCTGACATTGTAAATGCCAATACAATATGCCACATCCTCTCCAAGTGCAGTGGTCCTCTCACTATATAGATGAGGGTGTTATTTAATGGGAAGGGATAAATGCAGGGGCGTCGGAACGTTTATGTAACGTGTTTTTGAAGTAGATGGTCAAAACTCATTTTTGTGGTTCTTCCATTGGCTACCCTCACAAAACTAATTCATCATACAAAATCACATTGACACGACTTTCTATGAAAATAATTTTTAGATCATTTACAACAAATGTTTAAAACACAGTGGCATAAAAAAAATTATGAGAGTTTAAAAATTGAGGCAATTTGTTTATTTCTTTTTTTGCTGTTTTCTACTAATTTTGCTAACAATATTAATTGTATTTATGCCAAGTGCCATAAAATGCCATGTATAAACCGCCATACAGAACCGCCATACAGATTAAATAAAAAAAAGCACACAGTAATTAATACATTTTTAAAAACACCATCATTTATGTATCGTGCACAACTGAAAGTGATCATAAAAATTTTGTTTAGTTTGAAACAGAAAAAAAAATGTGACGAATCGCATTATATATATTTTTTCTCCTATTAATTCATCTGTATGAGATACATTCCTTTCATGTTACAGGCTTGATACTATGGGGTTTTACGAAGAAACGGGTTGTATAACCCAACACTTCTATTTGCGTTTATGGCCAATATTTAAAAGGGCAATGCTTTAACTAGCAAGACAAGGCTAGTAAAAGCACTGCCCTTTTAAATAACGTATACTATAAACATGATCAGGAGAACTGGGTTTTACAACCTGACATTTTGTAAATAAACCCCCTATATTCCCGATAATATATTACTACAGGTTGAATCTCCCATATCTAAATATTCAGAAATACAGAATATTCCGAAATACGGAATATTTTTAGCATGACTGAGAAAGTGAAACCTTTGCTTTCTGATGGTTCATTGTACACAAACTTTGTTTAAAGCACAAAATTATTAAAATACAGTATAAAATAGCCTTCAGGCTGTGTGGATAGGGTGTATATGAAACATAAATGAATTTCATGTATGTACACACACTTTTTTTGCTGCACAAAATTATTACAAATATTGTATAAAATGACCTGCAGGCTGTGTGTATAAGGTGTATATAATGAGCTGCAGGCTGTGTGTGTATAAGGTGTATATAATGAGCTGGAGGCTGTGTGTATAAGGTGTATAGAATGACCTGCAGGCTGTGTGTGTATAAGGTGTATATAATGACCTGCAGGCGGTGTGTATAAGGTGTATATAATGAGCTTCAGGCTGTGTGTGTATAAGGTGTATATAATGACCTGCAGGCTGTGTGTGTATAAGGTGTATATAATGAGATGCAGGCTGTATGTATAAGGTGTATAGAATGAGCTGCAGGCTGTGTGTGTATAAGGTGTATATAATGAGAGGCAGGCTGTATGTATAAGGTGTATAGAATGAGCTGCAGGCTGTGTGTGTATAAGGTGTATATAATGACCTGCAGGCTGTGTGTGTATAAGGTGTATATAATGACCTGCAGGCTGTGTGTGTATAAGGTGTATATAATGACCTGCAGGCTGTGTGTATAAGGTGTATATAATGAGCTGCAGGCTGTGTGTATAAGGTGTATAGATTGATCTGCAGGCTGTGTGTATAAGGTGTATAGAATGACCTGCAGGCTGTGTGTATAAGGTGTATATAATGACCTGCAGGCTGTGTGTGTATAAGGTGTATATAATGACCTGCAGGCTGTGTGTGTATAAGGTGTATATAATGACCTGCAGGCTGTGTGTATAAGGTGTATATAATGAGCTGCAGGCTGCGTGTATAAGGTGTATATAATGACCTGCAGGCTGTGTGTATAAGGTGTATATAATGAGCTGCAGGCTGTGTGTATAAGGTGTATATAATGCGCTGCAGTCTGTGTGTATAAGGTGTATGTAATGAGCTCCATGCTGTGAGTATAAGGTGTGTATAAGGTGTATATAATGAGATGCAGGCTGTGTATAAGGTGTATATAATGAGCTGCAGGCTGTGTGTGTATAAGGTGTATAGAATGAGCTGCAGGCTGTGTGTATATAAGGTGTATAGAATGAGATGCGGGCTGTGTGTATAAGGTGTATAGAATGACCTGCAGGCTGTGTGTATAAGGTGTATATAATGACCTGCAGTCTGTGTTTATAAGGTGCATATAATGACCTGCAGGCTGTGTGTATAAGGTGCATATAATGAGCTGCAGGCTGTGTGTATAAGGTGTATAGAATGAGCTGCAGGCTGTGTGTGTATACATGATGTATATAATGACCTGCAGGCTGTGTGTATAAGGTGTATATAATGAGCTGCAGGCTGTGTTTATAAGGTGTATATAATGATCTGCAGGCTGTGTATATATGGTGTATATAATGACCTGCAGGCTGTGTGTATAAGGTGTATATAATGAGCTGCAGGCTGTGTGTATAAGGTGTATAGAATGAGCTGCAGGCTGTGTGTGTATAAGGTGTAAAGAATGAGCTGCAGGCTGTGTGTGTATAAGGTGTATAGAATGAGCTGCAGGCTGTGTGTATAAGGTGTATATAATGACCTGCAGGCTGTGTGTATAAGGTGTATATAATGACCTGCAGGCTGTGTGTATAAGGTGTATATAATGAGCTGCAGGTTGTGTGTGTGTATAAGGTGTATATAATGACCTGCAGGCTGTGTGTATAAGGTGTATATAATGTCCTGCAGGCTGTGTGTGTATAAGGTGTATAGAATGAGCTGCAGGCTGTGTGTGTATAAGGTGTTTATAAAGAGCTGCAGGCTGTGTGTGTATAAGGAGTATATAATGACTTGCAGGCTGTGTGTATAAGGTGTATATAATGAGCTGCAGGCTGAGTGTGTATAAGGTGTATAGAATGACCTGCAGGCTGTGTGTGTATAAGGTGTATATAATGACCTGCAGGCTGTGTGTATATGGTGTATACAATGAGCTGCAGGCTGTGTGTATAAGGTGTATATAATGACCTGCAGGCTGTGTGTATAAGGTGTATATAATGACCTGCAGTCTCTGTGTATAAGGTGTATAGAATGAGCTGCCAGGCTGTGTGTGTATAAGGAGTATAGAATGAGCTGCAGGCTGTGTGTGTATAAGGTGTATAGAATGAGCTGCAGGCTGTGTGTGTATAAGGTGTATATAATGACCTGCAGGCTGTGTGTATAAGGTGTATATAATGAGCTGCAGGCTGTGTGTATAAGGTGTATATAATGACCTGCAGGCTGTGTGTGTATATATGGTGTATATAATGACCTGCAGGCTGTGTGTATAAGGTGTATATAATGAGCTGCAGGCTGTGTGTATAAGGTGTATATAATGACCTGCAGGCTGTGTGTATAAGGTGTATATAATGACCTGCAGGCTGTGTATGAGGTGTATATAATGACCTGCAGGCTGTGTGTATAAGGTGTATAGAATGAGCTGCAGGCTGTGTATAAGGTGTATATAATGAGCTGCAGGTTGTGTGTGTATAAGGTGTATAGAATGAGCTGCAGGCTGTGTGTGTGTATAAGTTGTATAGAATGAGCTGCAGGCTGTGTGTACAAGGTGTATAGAATGAGCTGCAGGCTGTGTGTACAAGGTGTATAGAATGACCTGCAGGCTGTGTGTACAAGGTGTATAGAATGACCTGCAGGCTGTGTGTATAAGGTGTATAGAATGACCTGCAGGCTGTGTGTATAAGGTGTATAGAATGACCTGCAGGCTGTGTGTATAAGGTGTATAGAATGACCTGCAGGCTGTGTGTATAAGGTGTATATAATGACCTGCAGGCTGTGTGTATAAGGTGTATAGAAAGAGCTGCAGGCTGTGTGTATAAGGTGTATATAATGAGCTGCAGGCTGTGTGTGTATAAGGTGTATAGAATGACCTGCAGGCTGTGTGTATAAGGTGTATATAATCACCTGCAGGCTGTGTGTATAAGGTGTATATAATCACCTGCAGGCTGTGTGTATAAGGTGTATATAATGACCTGCAGGCTGTGTGTATAAGGTGTATATAATGAGCTGCAGGCTGTGTGTGTATAAGATGTATATAATGACCTGCAGGCTGTGTGTGTGTATAAGATGTATATAATGACATGCAGGCTGTGTGTATAAGGTGTATATAATGACCTGCAGGCTGTGTGTATAAGGTGTATATAATGACCTGCAGGCTGTGTGTGTATAAGGTGTATAGATTGACCTGCTGGCTGTGTGTATAAGGTGTATATAATGACCTGCAGGCTGTGTTTGTATAAGGTGTATATAATGACCTGCAGGCTGTGTGTATAAGGTGTATTTAATGACCTGCAGGCTGTGTGTGTATAAGGTGTATATAATGAGCTGCAGGCTGTGTGTATAAGGTGTATATAATGAGCTGCAGGCTGTGTGTGTATAAGATGTATATAATGACCTGCAGGCTGTGTGT
Organism: Taudactylus pleione; assembly: GCA_031769625.1. NCBI lineage: Eukaryota > Metazoa > Chordata > Amphibia > Anura > Myobatrachidae > Taudactylus > Taudactylus pleione. The sequence continues at coordinate 1,136,915 of JAUIMM010000556.1, forward strand.
GTGTATAAGATGTATATAATGACATGCAGGCTGTGTGTATAAGGTGTATATAATGACCTGCAGGCTGTGTGTATAAGGTGTATATAATGACCTGCAGGCTGTGTGTGTATAAGGTGTATAGATTGACCTGCTGGCTGTGTGTATAAGGTGTATATAATGACCTGCAGGCTGTGTTTGTATAAGGTGTATATAATGACCTGCAGGCTGTGTGTATAAGGTGTATATAATGACCTGCAGGCTGTGTGTGTATAAGGTGTATATAATGACCTGCAGGCTGTGTGTATAAGGTGTAAATAACACATAAATGCATTCTGTGTTTAGATTTGGGTTCCATTCCCAAGACATTTCATTATGATATGCAATTATTCCAAAATACGGAATATTCCGATATCCAAAATACCCCTGGTCCCAAGCATTTTGGATATGGGAGACTCATCCTGTGTAACAAAGCTTTTATCTAATTTTGCAGTGTAGGAATTTATTATCTGGGTCTGTCCTGAATTCATCCCAATATATATTGTAAACCCATTCCTCACTGATATCCCCCAAAAACTGTTAAAGATCCTAAAAACATCAATAAATCTCAAATCGACCTTTCAGCATCACAGGAAGATAAAATGAGTCTCAGCCTTGTGCTGTTACCTTGGCTGATCTCCTGATCCAGCTGCAGGAACGCGATGCACCTCGCTCATTTACTGGCCAAGTCTTTCATATAATTATCCATATGAGAGAGCAGCATACTGTATAATCAAAAGGAATTTGATAATATCTTACAGGATTTTCTTACTTGTCTTTTCTCTTATGCTGCAAAAATCAGGTAAATTTATATTATAGCCGAACGAGTAGCAGCTTCCTAAATCCTATCAAGCTGGGGAGATTTTTTTTTTTCTGCAAGATGAATCTTTATACAAATGTTATGCTGGGAGAGACAATATCTATGTAAAATAAGAAAGACTGGAATTATTTGCAGCATTTGCACAGGAAGCTGGGAGCTATTGTTACACAGGGCTCTATTTACTACAATCCGCATATTGAATGCGGATTGTAGTGTGATATTACCGAGTGAATTCGCATTGCGAATTCAGGCAATATCACAGGGATTTACTATAAATCCCTTGCAGGGACAGAGCTTGCGATAAAGCTCTGTCCCTGCGGATCCCATCCACACTCTTGTCGCGGTATTTTCGGAAAAAAAACGGCGACTAAGAGCCCGCGCATGCGCCGACCGACCACCGCTACTACCCCCCCACCGACGCTAAGCCCCGCCCCCCGGCGCTAAGCCCCGTCCCCCGCGATCGCGGACCCCCGTGACCCCCCCTCCCCCCCCGCGACCCCCCCTCCCTTCATTACACTTACCTGCATCCTCCTGGCCTCCGGTGGTCTTCTCCGGGCTTCCCGATCAGGTGATCTCCCATACTGCACTGGGGCCCGATCACCTGATGACCGGGCCCCAGTGCACTGTGGGAGACCAGCTGACCGGAGAGGAGCCATCACCGGAGGCCCGATCACCGGTCCCTGGATGCAGGTAAGTAAAAAAAAAATGTTTAATTTTTTTTTTCTTTTTTTTACAGCAATCAGCTTGCGGTCTGCTTAGACCACATAGCTGATTACTGGTACCGGCTCCCGCCTCTGCTCTCCCCGTTAGAGCAGAGTAGGAGCCCGGTAACCGGGGGAGACCCTGGATAACGCCACCTCCAGGTGGCGTTATTATCACAGGGCTTCCCCCGGTATTTTTTTACAATTTATTTTTAGTAACTTGCACACAGATCACATTTCCCATTACAATTATGGGAAATGCGATCTGCTTTACTAAAAATAAGTGATACTGGGGGTTGGAGTAGAATTTTACTAATTCTACTCTAATTGCCCTGTAATAACTACAGGTGATACTAAAATAATGTGAAAAGGGTGTGAAAACACCCTTTTTCACTTTATTTTAGTAAAAATAATGTTAATAAATAGAGCCCACAGTATTTGCTCACATACAGGAAAAAAAAAAAAAGATCCAACTAGCGCATACCAAGGAAATATACACAACACGGAACTCTTGCAGAGTTGAACATATGCTTGTCTGTGAGTGCACGCTCTGGAAACTAGCACGCAAAATTACGGTTGATAAGGATTGGCACACCTTTCAGTCACCTCTCCACAGATTCAAGGATCCGTACTAGAACACACTATAAAAAAGTGGATGTGAACAGTTATATCCTCGCAGAGAGCAATCACCATCCTAGTTGGATTCGTAGTATTCCACAGAGTCAGTTCACACGTATTCGCAGGAACTGTACGAATATTGAGGATTATGAGATACAGGGACAGAACTTGATGAATCAATTCAAAGAAAAACATTATGACGAATCACAAGTGAAAGAAGTATATGAAAAGATAAAGAAGAAACCTAGAGGTCAATTACTGACATACCATGACAAAGAAAAGGCGCAGGATGACACAGATGGTAACAAAATATACCTTATTACCAACTATACAAAATCAGCTCCCAAAGTCAAAAACATTTTGCAGAAGCACTGGTCCATTTTACATCTGGACAGTAAATTAACGACAATCCTACCAGATAGACCGGATGTAGTGTATAGGAAAGCGCCAGATCTGAAACAGAAACTGGTTAGGAATCATTTAAAGAATGATAGAGCTAGAAAGCAGACAACATTAGACAACATTAGATGGGAAGACAATGAGGCAAGGCTTCTATCATTGTGGTAGATGCCAACAATGTAAACAGCAGGGTTATCGAAGCACCATTCCTACAGAGAGTATCATTAGCAATCAGACCCATCAGGAATATAAAATACGGCACACATTAAGCTGTGACAGTAAGAATGTGATCTACTTGCTAGAATGTCCATGTTATCTGCAATGCGTAGGTCGCACAACTAGGAATTTGAAAACCAGAATAGGAGAGCATATCCGCAATATGACCAGCACAGTGTGTCAGAACATCAGAGCAATCCCATGGGATGGAAGTTCCTGGCAATAGATCAGGTCACACCCAATTGGAGGGGAGGAGACCACAGTAGCAGGATAGATAGAATCGAAAGCAGGTGGATATTCAATCTACATAAGTTAATCCCAGAAGGTTTGAATATAGATCCGTAGGTTTACGGGAACAATTCTTTAATAAAACGTTGAATACTTGAAAATTAATATGACAACCTACAAGAAAATCTTAGGATAAGTTATCGACCATGCAGGTTACATAAAGGACCTAAATAGGTTTTATAAGATGGGGGTAGATAAAATACATACATAACATAAAAACAACGCAATGTCATTGATGTTTAACATTTGCTATTATGTAGTAATACTAAAAGGTAGAAATCTAACCACCATAACCTTTTGATTAATAGTCAGACCCCTTGTAGAGAAATGAGAACAGCATGGCTCCATACAAATATTTGAGTCATAATGATTAAATATGCAATAGTTAGGAAGGTTCAATATGACTAGTGTGAGGATACAAGTGAAATCTGTGTAGAACATATAACCAATACAATGGCCGCTCACCACTGGGAGACATATTTCTACTACATTCTGTACCATGATTACACTGAATAACCAATAAAATGGCCGCCGTATAGTATTTTACACTATAAAACCCTTACCAAAATGGCCGCCGGGACGACGCATGTGCACAAGTTCAGAAGACATCAATGCACACTCTAGTGCATATGATAGGATTCAGGACAACAGGGATGATGCACACATGAACCCAGAAGTGCGGGTAACGCTGAGCACAGCGGCGAGGACATCAGCAATCAAACAGTCTATATAAGAGAGTGAAGTATAGAAGGGCGGGCACCTTGAAAAAGTCCGCTAACCTGGATGAAACGCGTTGGACCACGCCCCCTTTTTTTCAACACAGAACCCATGTATGAGTACATTTGTGCAAGGCACTTGTGAACACTCTTCTTTTATTACCAGTAGTTTGGAACTGGTTGTGTGAGACTCTAGTGAGTCACAGCATTTGTAATCGTCAATAAATAGTGTTGTATGAGACCAGGGTCCTGAGTCTTGCATAGTGCATAGCCGCATACCATCACCTCCATATCATCACCTCCATACCATCACCTCTGCATCACCCCTTATCATCATCTCTGCCAACACTGGAACTATGGGGACCAGCAGGAATCAATCACGGATTTGCTTACCTATCCTGCATTATTGTGTTTCCAAGTTCCTGATACCGTGCATATGTATTGTATTTGAGGTGGAGAGGAGGAAGAAGAGGCATAGCACTGTTATCAGAACACCCTTCCTACAGACATCATAAATTACTATTCTGGGATTATCCACAAACTATATATTTGTTTTTCCCTAAAGAGTGTTTGGATTTTGGGACACAATCAGTGACACTTTCCCGGTCAGGGATAGGATTACCTTGGACTTTTAAACTATTCTTATAAAGAACACCCTACCCACAGATTGATTTTCTGGACTTATGTACACACATTTTTTACTAGCAAACATTAAGATACACATTACTTATCAGGAAGATCTCTGAGTGCATCACTGTTTTTTTGGTAATTTACCTCTCCACTTGCCACTGATAGGGATTTAAGATGGCCAACCGGTGCTGGAAATGTGTCTCCAAACCCTCTTTAAAAAAGAGAAAGTACAACAACTGGTATTACAATCATTTTAGCAATAACATCCTTTTTAGGGCCGAGTTAGATGACTTCTCACCTTAGCTAGGTGAGATGTATGCACATAAAGGTATATTTATAATTCTTCTTATGACCCCTTTCTTCCAATCCTCTCGGTTATGCCCGATGAATCCTGTCTATATATAACCAGAAGAAACTATTGATAGTGTTTAAATGTATCACATTTATTACAGACAAAAAAACGATAAGAATTACTTTGTACCATAAATGGTCTTTCCAGAAAGATGTAACACAAAAGCAGAGGATGACACACGGGTGAATCACCTCACTCCTGACGTGCTCTTCACTGGAAGAGGTCACCAAGTCTTCAGCAGCATTCTCCCCCACCAACGCGTTTCGGACACAAACTGTTCTTTTTCAAGGTGTATAGTGAATGCTCCAAAGACTCCCCTTATATACCCTTAATCTTCACTTACTGGTCATGTGACCTTACAAATCCAAATTGCACAAACTCCCATAAATATATCTAAAATCAACTGGAAACAACTCAGTTTCAACTCTGTAAAATAAGCAGCATTTTTCTAAGTGTCGCAATACTTCTATATACAATAAATAATTAAAAAACATCATTTAAAAAAATGTCCATAAATCCGGCTCTTTTTCTCAAAAACCGGAACGGAGTCCTCCCACAGTTATGCATATCCTTATATGGGCACCATTATCAGTCCTCTTATGCCAGTCCTGGATATATTCATAACATCCTTCAGACATCCACGTGTTACCAGTGGAGTCAGGAATCAAAACTTTCCATATAAAAAATTTAGAGAGAACTCAGTCATCATGAAGACTTTTCCCTATAAGGAGAATAGGGATTTAAGGGATCATGAACTCCCACAAAATACTTTCTGGAGAAATACAAGAGAAACAATGGGAGTTTGTGCCATCGCAGGAGGCAAATGCAGAGACATCCCATAGCAGCAGCAGCAGCAGCAGCAGCAGCAAGGGGCCAGATGGAAATGGCCAGAGGGAAAACCAACGCAGGGCTCAGAGACAAGAAATATCCATGCAGAGCAGCAGGAGGCCCAAGGGGAGATCAGCGCTGTACACACTGTGGGGTTTATTTATCAAGCAGTGAAATACTTAATGGAGAGGACCAGTGGAGAACAACCAATCAGCTCCTTCCTATTATTTTATAGACTGTACTTAATAAATGTTACTTCAAATCTGATTGGTTGCCATGGGCAACTTCTCCACTGGTCCTCTTCACTAAGTTTTTCACTGCTTGATAAATAAACCGAGTCTGGTGGCGGCTGCTATACAGTACATAGAGCAGGAGGCAGCCGGGATCCACAGCGGCAGGAAGGACGCAAATCGAGCCGCTCGTCCACACATTAGGGGGGAGGATTAGACACAGGCAGAGATCATTCACTGTTGCTGTCGGCCGGACTTTCCACAGATATTTACTGCCGAGATGCCGCAGCAGCCCCGGCCTACACAGCAGCAGGAGGTGTCAGGCGGCGTTGACGAAGGTCCTTCCACACACCAGGACCCCGAGACCATCTGGAAGATCAGGCATCAATAGAGGCCGCCTTTTACAGTCCGGCAGGTCCACAGGGGCGCAAGTAAGCGCGCTCCAGCTCTACGTCTCTGCCGTCCACCAGCTGCAGCTAGGCGGCCACGGAGCAAAGTAGATCAGAGATATGGATGTGCGCCGACCCCCGTGTTTTGGTTTTGGATCTGAATCTCCTTCAAGGTTTTGTATCTGGATTTGGTTTTGCCAACCAAGTGTATTGGTTTTGGATCTGGATTGTTTAAATAAAAAATAGATAAAAAGTTTAAAAACAGCTAAAATCATGTAATTTATGCAATCCAAAACCCGAAATTCAGATTTAAAATCCGAATTCTGACCAACAAAAAGATCAGAACCGCGATTCGGATTTACCCGGATTTCCTCAGGAGATTAGAATCATACTTATTACTTACATCTTGGGCTGCTAAGCCAGGGCTGCATTTGCAAGAGTGCTTATATTTTAAGTGCTTAATTTAAAGTGTAATTAGAATTTTTAAATTGAAGCCGGAGTTATTCAGGAGTTATTACTAACTATACTTCTACCTGGGAAAGACTGTGATGTGATTTTTCATTTCTTATCGTCCACAGGTAATCTAACTACTGCTCCCAACATATCTTGCTGCTTGGTGTTTCTATTACACAGCCTTTAAAATTGCTAGGTAATCTAACTAGGGGTGTGCACCGGCCACTTTTCGTGTTTTGGTTTTGGATCTGGATCTTTCTTCGTGTTTTGGATCTGGATTGGTTTTGCCAAAACCACCCTTCCGTGTTTTGGGTTCTGGGTTTTGTGTTTTGGATCTGTATTTTTTTGAAAAAAAGCATACAAACAGCTAAAATCACAGAATTTGTGGGTTTTTCTGCTCCTATGCTATTATTAACCTCAATAACCTTAATCTCCACTCATTTCCAGTCTATTCTGAACACCTCACACCTCAGAATAGTGTTTTTATGTCCAAAAGGTTGCATCGAGGTAGCTGGTTGACTTTGCTAAGAGATACGAGTGGGCGGCACAAACACGTGGTCCATCTAGGAGTGACACTGCAGTGGCAGACAGGATGGCAGTTTGAAAAACTAGGCCCCAAACTATACATAATGCAAAGAAAAAAAAGAGGTGCAAGATGGAATTGTCCTTGGGCCCTCCCACCCACCCTTATGTTATATAAACAGGACATGCACACTTTAACAAACCAAACATTTCAGCGCCAGGGTCTGCCACACGACTGTGGCTGAAATGATTGGTTAATTTGGGCCCCCACAAAACAAGCTGGCAATTAATCTGTCCCTGCACAAACTGGCTCTACGGAGGCAAGATGTCGTCCTCATCCTCCTCATCCACCGATTCCTCACCCTCTTCAGTGTTGTGTACATCCTCATCCTCACAGAGTATTAATTCGTCCCCGCTGGAATCCACAACCACAGGTCCCTCTGTAGGTTCTGGAGGCTGGTCTCCCTGGAAGAGTTGATAATTCATTTTATGAACATCATCTTCTCCACATTTTGTGGAAGCAACCTCCTACGCCTTTCGCTGACAAGGTTCCCGGCTGCACTAAACACTCTTTCGGAGTACACACTGGAGGGGGGGCAACTCAGGTAAAATAGAGCCAGTTTGTACAGGGACCTCCAAATTGCTTCTTTTTCCTGCCAGTACAGGTACAGACTGTCTGACATGCCTACTTGGATGCTGTAACCGATGTAATCCTTTAACAGACAGACGCACGCTTGTCGCTGCTGCTTTGAGGATGCAAGTGCGGCTACAGCCCACACAATTCACAAAGACAGAAAAAAGAAGAAGAATATTTTTATTGTTTGTGTAGCACACTTTGAGGGTGTCACCACCCTTTAACAGACAGACGCACGCTTGTCGCTGCTGCTTTGAGGATGCAAGTGCAGCTACAGCCCACACAATTCACAAAGACAGAAAAAAAAAGAATATTTTTATTGTTTGTGTAGCACACTGTGAGGGTGTCACCACCGTTTAACAGACAGACGCATGCTTGTCACTGCTGCTTTGAGGATGCAAGTGCGGCTACATCGCACACAAGTCACAAACACAGTAAAAAAATAGTTTTTTATTTTTTGGAGCACTTTGAGAGTTATACCACCCTTTAACAGACAGACGCACGCTTGTTGCTGCTGCTTTGAGGATGCAAGAGTGGCTACAGCCCACACAATTCACAAAGACAGAAAAAAAAAATAACAATATTTTTATTGTTTGTGTAGCACACTTTGAGGGTGTCACCACCCTTTAACAGACAGACGCATGCTTGTCGCTGCTGCTTTGAGGATGCAAGTGCGGCTACAGCCCACACAATTCACAAAGACAGAAAAAAACAGAACAATATTTTTATTGTTTGTGTAGCACACTTTGAGGGTGTCACCACCCTTTAACAGACAGACGCACGCTTGTCGCTGCTGCTTTAAGGATGCAGGTGCGGCTACAGCCCACACATTTCACAAAGACATAAAAAAAAGAAGAATATTTTTATTGTTTGTGTAGCACACTTTGAGGGTGTCACCACCCTTTAACAGACAGACGCACGCTTGTCGCTGCTGCTTTAAGGATGCAGGTGCGGCTACAGCCCACACATTTCACAAAGACAGAAAAAAAAATAACAATATTTTTATTGTTTGTGTAGCACACTTTGAGGGTGTGACCACCCTTTAACAGACAGACGCACGCTTGTCGCTGCTGCTTTAAGGATGCAGGTGTGGCTACAGCCCACACATTTCACAAAGACATAAAAAAAAGAAGAATATTTTTATTGTTTGTGTAGCACACTTTGAGGGTGTCACCACCCTTTAACAGACAGACGCACGCTTGTCGCTGCTGCTTTAAGGATGCAGGTGCGGCTACAGCCCACACATTTCACAAAGACAGAAACAAAAAGAACAATATTTTTATTGTTTGTGTAGCACACTTTGAGGGTGTCACCACCCTTTAACAGACAGATGCACGCTTGTCGCTGCTGCTTTGAGGATGCAAGTGCAGCTACAGCCCACACAATTCACAAAGACAGAAAAAAAAAGAAGAATATTTTTATTGTTGGTGTAGCACACTTTGAGGGTGTCACCACCCTTTAACAGACAGACGCACGCTTGTCGCTGCTGCTTTGAGGATGCAGGTGGAATCTAGACGGGATTTGGAACCGGAGACACACTACCCCCATCAATTGTCTAAATCCCACTGCACTAATGGCGGATACCGGACGCACGTCTAACACCAACATAGCAGTCAAGGCCTCAGTTATACGTTTTGCTTCAGGATGACTGCTGTCATACTTCATCCTCATCGCTAGGGACTGTTGGAGGGTCAATTGTTTAGTAAAAGTAGTGATGTTCCTACTTCCTCTCTGGGATGATGAACAACTCCCAGCAGCAGCAACAGCACTAGGAGTAAGTGGTTCTTGATCTTTCCCTATTTTATTTTTATCGGAGAAAGTTTGGTCGTCCATTTATGTTATATTGATATATACGTGCGGCTAAACACAGAAAATATTTTTTTATTTTTGCTGAAGAGTAGTGCACTTTGTGGGTTACACCAGCTTTTAAGAAATGAGCCAGCCGGCTCTTTACTTATGGGACACAGGCGCACGCTTGGCGCTGCTCCTTTGTTGATGCACGTGCGGCTACTGCGCACACAATTCACAAACACAGAAAATAATTTTTTTTTTGGTTTGGACTGGGGTGTACTTTGGAGGTTACAGCACCCTTTAACGGTCAAGCCAGCCGGCCCTTTACTTATGACACAGGCGCATGCTTGGCACTACTTTGTTGATGCACGTGCGGCTACTGCGCACACAATTCACAAACACAGAAAATATTTTTTTTTTTGGTTTGGACTGGAGTGTACTTTGGGGGTTAAAGCACCCTTTAATGGTCAAGCCAGCCGGCCCTTTACTTATGACACAGGCGCACGCTTGGCACTACTTTGTTGATGCATGTGCGGTTACTGCGCACACAATTCACAAGCACAGAAAATAATTTTTTTTTTGGTTTGGACTGGAGTGTACTTTGGGGGTTACAGCACCCTTTAACGGTCAAGCCAGCCGGCCCTTTACTTATGACACAGGCGCACGCTTGGCACTACTTTGTTGATGCACGTGCGGCTTCTGCGCACACAATTCACAAACACAGAAAATAATTTTTTTGGTTTGGAGTGTACTTTGGGGGTTACAGCACCCTTTAACGGTCAAGCCAGGTGGCCCTTTACTTATGACACAGGCGCACGCTTGGCACTACTTTGTTGATGCACGTGCTGCTACTGCGCACACAATTCACAAACACAGAAAATATTTTTTTTTTTGGTTTGGACTGAAGTGTACTTTGGGGGTTACAGCACCCTTTAACGGTTAAGCCAGCCGGCCCTTTACTTATGACACAGGCGCACGCTTGGCACTACTTTGTTGATACACGTGCGGCTTCTGCGCACACAATTCACAAACACACAAAAAATATTATTTTTTTAGCACTTGGGGGGAGCACCCCTGATGGACAGAGCACCCCCTGGACAACACTACAGCACCCCTTTAGGACTGGGACACTGCACAGGACTTTGGAGTGGACACAGCCCCTATGGAGAACTGACTGCACAACACAGTCCAGCCAGCCCCTATGGACTTTGAAGTAGTGGACACAGCCCCTATTAACAACAGCAGCACAGCACAACACAGCCAGCCCCTATGGACTTTGAAGTAGTGGACAACAGCAGCACAGCGCAGCACAGCACAGCACAACACTACTCTGCACTACACTACACTACACAGCCCAGCCAGCCCTAACTCCCACCCTCCCTCTTCACTGTCCACAGCCGAGTGAGAAAATGTTGCCGACGCGGGTACCTTATACAGGATCCAAAACCCGCGAGACTCGGAAGGCGGGATGATGACGTTTTGCCTCGATTTCAGATCCGAGTCAGGCGGGAAAAGTCGAGCCTGACTCGGATCTGCCTCGGATCGGGGGGGCTCGGGGGGTTTCGGATTTCAGAAATCCGAACCCGCTCACCCCTACTTCCAACATGCCTATGGATTGTGCCTGTACCTGGATCCCCAATGCTGCCTGCATCCCTCCTGACCTCCTCATGCAATCTGCTTATCCACTCCAACTATGCCATACCAAACCACGCAGCAAGTAGACCCCTCTAATGGACCTTGGCTGTGGCCCCCAAATCTTGAGGCTTGGTGAAATTTGGATCAACTCACTGTCCTTTCCTCTTAAGTTTAAACTAACATTTCCATAAATGTTATATTACTGTCACCCTTGTATCCAGCCCATCTGTGTCACCCCTGTCTGTCTGCCCCCTCCCCCTAGAATGTAAGCTCTCATGAGCAGGGCCCTCTTCCCTCATGTGCTTCTCCTTCACTTGATTATACTTTAATATACAACAGTGCCCCTCCCTTGGTTGCCGACACCATGCTGCTTATCTAAGTGTTATACAGCAATGTATTAATCATGTATCTGTCCTGCATTCTTTGTACTGTTAATAACTGTTTTCTTGTGTGCTCATTTGTTTATGTACATTGTAAGGAGCTGCGGAACCCTTGTGGTGCCACATAAATAAAGAATAATAATAATAATAACCGTGACTCGGATTTACCCGGATTCACAAACTTTGGGTGGATTCGCACCGCACATCTCTATCCAAAGAGAGGCATCACTAGACACGAGGCGCGCTGTGCTGGCAGCATCACACAGCTGGTTAGCGGGGTGGGTTGCATCACAACAGGCGACAGACGTGTCAGCGCTGCTGTGATTGTGACCAGCCAGCCCAGAGCAGGGGAAACAGCGGGGTCATCTTAATCTCTCTCTCAACCTTAGGGAGCCTCCGCGGACCGCCCCTCATATCATGGCGCCCATAGGCAGCTGCCTAAAGCCCTGATCTTATTGGAGCTCATGTTCCGGCAAGAGATTTTTGCAAAGTACGAGTGCACATTTTCTGTTTTACTTTGTGAATTTAGCCGTTATTATCACCTCCCAACCTCACTAAAAATGTAGGACGGTATAAACAGGTGACCGTTCTTCTGGTTGAATGAATGCGAATCTTCGCAGCCATGTTCCAAAATCTAGTGGAAAGCGAGGGACATTGGGCCTGATTCAGACCCGGTCGCTAGCAAGCGCTCGCTCGTTGCCGGCAATGTTTGCAAATGTGCACATGCATATGCATCGCAGTGTGCGTGCGCGAACTAGTCCGAGCGATCGGGAAGCGCTCGCTCGCCAAACAAATTCAGGAGAGGTCGTTTGTGAGTGGTAACAGGGGCAGGTCAGTAGTAACGGGGGAGTGGAGGTGCGAACGCAGGCATGCCTGAGTGTTTCAACGCCATTTCAGAGGCGTGCATAATTAACAGGCAGCGTCATAGTACACGTCACCTGGGTGTTTTTTACAATGAAGTGCTCGCAGTGCTTTACGGTAGGGTAATAGCAACTACAAGCGCTGCGAATGCTCCCGATGGTACCTGATGTACCGATGGTTGTATACACTTCCTGGAGATGACGTGCGCAAGTGGACGTTTTAAGACAGGCTGGTGGGCATCTGCATACACAAAGTAATCGCACGCCAAGACACAGTGGGTGTGCTTATGCCTTACTGTGCGATCGCCTGCCTTGCTGGATGTGTTCCGAATTTGCATATGCTGGGAGTGAGCGTACGCATCTAGCGACCGGGTCTGAATCAGGCCCTTTGTCAGTAAAGAGAAACATTACATGTCACTTATAGACTGTGGCATTTGTACATATTGTACAATACGAGTAGTCAATACAAGGCAAATTCTCACTATCGACAGTATTCCAGGAATATAAAAAAATACTTTAAAAAACCTTATTCCCCGGTCCATAGTCCAATATCTAAAACTGAATCCCGAAGGCATAAATCAGACACATATAATTAACTTGTTAGTGTCTAATAAAAGCAATAATTAATGGCATTTATTTCCAGTAGCACACTCTCCCCATTTATTTTACACTGCAATGAAAATATGTGACATTTATTTAATAGAAATTAGTGTGGATGTAATACATTATTCAGACGGCAAAGTCACGCAGGGCTGATCGTACTGAGCTATTCAACGCTCTGTAATCGGTTGGCGGAATTACTCAGCAGGACCCAGCCGCACGGAAAGTATAACCCCCACCTTCCGTAATGATAACTTTTCCTACACCTCTAATTATTCGCTAGCTGGAAAGTTTCTGCCAAACAAGACGATTCTGTGATGTGTTCTGACAAGTCAAAAAAATGAAATGATCAAAGATATTAGATTTAACAGATGACTTACCTGCTGTCTATAATAATGTGTCAAATTAGCAGAGAGCAACTGGGACAAACTGAGGATGCTCCAATTTATCAAGTAGACAAGTATATTATTGCAGATTTACTAGAAGATTCTGATAGATGGGACAGAGCTGCTTTAGATAAACAGTAAGACCTGGCACAGCCTTAAGTGCTAAATGTACGCCTGGGTGGTTTATGTGGTTACACAGCTCACGGCATGTTACCACATGGGGTCTACAAGCATTACAGGGGGTAAATTTACTAAAGTGAGAGTTTTTAAAAGTGAGTATTAAAAGAGATGTTGCCCATAGCAACCATTCAGATTGTACTTAATATAAAACTAGAACCTTCTAGAAGATAATAACTAGAATCTGATTGGATGCTATAGGCAACATCTCTTTTAATACTCACTTCTAAAAACTCTCACTTTAGTAAGTTTACCCCCCGTGTCTCAAAAGAGAGTGCTCATGATATTGCAAAACACACCATAATTTATGCAATATAGAGAGTTCTGAATGCTCTTTTCAGGACTGTCATAGCACAAGATAACTAGAGATGACTGTAGGTAGAGTAAAGGAATCGAGTGCTATTATAAGCTATACATAGATGACTGTGCTCAAGTGTAAAGGGGGGTATCCACTTAGCGATTTAGCCAAGCGATTGCACGATAACGACATCATTATCTTGCAACCGCTTGCAAATCGTGCATGCATCGTGCATGCATCGGGCATGTTTTGGACAGAAGCGACACGCGATTCGCGTGCCCGCTGGTCGCTTCCGATATCTGACATCGTCCGTACATGCTGGTCAACCTGACAATCTCGTCAGGTTCAGCATGTGCGGGGATGAGGGATGTGCCGGGACTGAACGAGTGAACGTTCAGTCTAGGCACATCACTAGCTATACAAACCAGAGCACAATTGCAATGTCGTAATCATGCTCTCGTTTGTATATTTATAAGTGGATACCCGCCTTATAACTTCTAGGTTCTGGCCACTAAGGATTCATTAGCGACATCATCCATTATAATCGGTGAATGTATAAATTCTGCCGACAAAGAGCATCTTAAAAAATATGCCTTATCTTCCCTATAATGTAAGACGCTTCAGACAACTTTTCTGATTATTATTATAATATTATTGAAGTTCTGTTTTAACAACAATTGAGAAATTGTAGATTGCTTTAACTTTTGTGGTTGGTTACTTATAAAATGAACAGATCATTAATAGGTTTTCACATCTGGAACCATTCTGTCCACAAAATGCAGTTATTTTGGCAACAATATGGTCCGTGGACAATGGCTTATACATTGGGAGAAACATGACTGGTCCACTCCCCAACTGTATCAAGCAGCATGCTGAGGTACCCCACCTGTTTGCTATAATTCTCATGGGGTTGTGCAGATGGCACTCACAGACTTCACAGCAGAAAGTAAACACTCTGAGACTTCAAGTTATATCCAACATTTTATGTCCTAATATGTCCCTGAAGAAATGTCATATTAGGACATGAAACGTTGGATATAACTTCAAGTTCCGAAGTGTTTATTCTCTGCTAGGAAGTCTGTGAGCGACATGAGGACATATATATATATATAAATAATATCTATATATATATATATATATATATATATATAAATAATAAGTGAAAAAGTGTGTCTGCCTGTCTGTCCGTTTGTTTGTCCTATATGCACGGCCAGAGTTTTGGACATAGCTCCACCAAATTTGGCAGGGTGGTGTAGTTTAATCAGGATTAGGGTTTTGTCTAGATTTGAACTTCATCAGGGCCACACGCTGTCACACAATTGCTAAAAATGGGGACACTCTTAAATTAACACAAAAGGAGAAAGAATGGTCTGCGCTGGACAACTATATTCAGTCTATAATGATGACCATCGCGACCATCACCCTGGTCGGTCCCTAGAGCTGTGGGTGGTAACCCACAGCCTAGCGATCGACCAGAAAGCAGCACTTAAAAAAGTAAGTGTCCGCCCACATTCAGAGTGATTGCTTGCAGCAAGCGATCAACTCTGAATGAGGTCCAGAGCCCATTCAGGTTACGCCACACAGTTGTACCCCTTATACACATTATGGCATGCAGTAGTAGTGTCCCTTGTACATTATGCCACACAGTAATGCCATTTACACTTCACAGTAATGTCCTTTACACATTATACCACACAGTAATGCCCTTTACAGATTATGCTACATACTGTAGTAGTAGTGCCCCATATAACACATTATTCAACACAATAGTAATGCCCCTTACACATTATGCCCCCCCCAGCAACCTACCTCTCTGTGTCCCTCCAGCAGCCTTTTGTCTCCCCCTGTGTGCCATAAGCACACAGGTGGAGACACCCCTTGCACCCACGGTAGTTACACCACTGTTTGCAATGCTGATTCAGATCTACACTCAATGCTGATATTTACACAGTTTGAGTGAATGTTAGCCAATTTGCATGCGTGAAAGGTGTACAGCGCACATGCAGCAATTATTTTATGATCACAGAGGATTCACCCGCAAGTGAGCAACAGGTAGTCAGTGTTTGGAGAGGGTAATAGGGGATGGTTAGATAAACACAGGTGTGTCGGATCATTTAAACACTGTGTACAGGGCATCCATTAATCAGTCACTGCGTCCTTGCTCGCAGCAGGAGAGCCCTCTGCGTGAGTGGAGACCACTGTGTCTGCAGCACTTTAGACTTACTGAGAAGGCTGATGGCTGCCAGAGCTATGTTCGATGTTTCCGGTTTTGTGCATGAGTAACGGATGTCATATGCTTTCATCGGGCATCTCTGAGTGGGTCATTATCATACTGTATCTTCGCAAATGCGTTCCGTGAGAAATCACAACTGCAATGGCTTTCGTGCGCAGATCTGAATCAGGCCCTATGTCTGTGGCCAATCGAAATCTTATTTTGAATTCTTTAAACATTGATTTCTGTGATACGGTTGTGAGATGCTGATAACTCTTCCACGCAGATCATTTTCACGCAGGCAGCGCTGCGCTGAGCAGCTGCAGAGCAGTACGATAGGGCTGTGGCGCAGACAGCTCTTGACACGAGGGGGAGTAAACATGGTAAAATAGGCTCCGAAGAGCCCAGGTGACTCCCACATGCAAGCGCCCCCCCATCTATATGTCCTGTTTTGTGCCCCCTCTAGTTTGTATGTCCAATTTTGTGCCCCTCCATCTGTATTGTGCTCCCACACCTGCATGTCCTCTTTAGCGCTCCCCCAAACCTGTTTGTGGTGTGATTTATGTTCTATACCCTCCCAATATAACCAAAACTTTATGTCCTATATTGCACCCTTTCCCCTCACCTGTATGTCCTGCAGTGTACACACTATTTCTCTCTTTTTGTATTGTGCCCCAACACTCCCATCTGTATGTCCTCTAATGTGCTGCCCCCTATCTGTATATTTTGTAGAGTTCTAGCTCCCCCACCCTAAGGGCCATATTCAATTAGTCTGTGAAAACAGGTTAACGTCATTTTCACCATTTTCACTTATCCCCATATTCAATTTCAAAGACTTTTCGCAGGTGCGAAAAGTCTTTGTCAAAAACCGGGGATTAAGTTTTCACCACTGAATAGGTGGCCAAAAAAAGTGCAGAATTGGAGTTTTGGGGTGTAGACTTAAAAAAAAGTACCCTGCACCCCTTCGAATGTCCCCTAAAAGTTATCTGTGTCAATTTTAAAAAAAAAGTTCAATAGGACACCCAAAAAAAGTGGTTTCATTTTGGGGGCGGAAAAATTTGGGGGACAAACTAAAAAAACTAGCAAAATAGACTCAGGGAGGGGGTGTCCCGAATTATGCGGCAGGTGTTTTTTAGAATGCGGTTGGTTGTAGCAGGTGGATTTTTAATGATTTTTTAAAAATCACTTTAGGGACTTAAAAATATGCTTGCACCCATTTTCATGTACCCCAAATTTGATGGGACTAGTTATTTTAAAAAAAATATGAAGCTAAATGCTATTCTTCACCACTTATTTAAAGACGCATTAAAGCACCCGTCGCGGCCGTTTAAAAACCCCAAATACCTTTTGCAGGCCAATTCGGGGGTACCCATAGTGATCCCCCATGTCAGACCATTTTTTGGGGGGTGACAGGCTGATTTCCCCAAAAGTTACAGGACTTTTTCGATACTTACCTTTTCGCCGGGTCCCGTGTTCGCCGATTCCTAATTGAATACGGGGATACACGGACACGTGCCCGATCCCCAGGAAAACCTGCGAAGACAGCGAAGAGTCCGACCTCGGACTTTTCGCCTCAAATTGAATTCGGCCCTAAATCTCTATATTTTGTACTGTGTTCTCAAAACCAACCCCACACCCACACACAGAGACACACATGTTAACTTACCTCATACATGCCACCCCCCTGTGCTCCTCCAGTAATGTCTGCCTCCACTCCGTGCCACCTTCATTCCTCTGCATATCAGAGTTCATGTCTTTCCAGTGTCTGACTGGCAGCATCACATCATCATTACATCATGTCCGCAATGCTACTAGGAACTCGGTGCCCAGAACAGGTGCTGCACTGTTGGTGTAGGAGCTGGCATAGGCGCTGATTGGGCGCAGAGTCTTCTCTCTTCTCTGCATGCACCAGCTTTCCAAATAGATCACTGGGAAAATGGCTCCACATGGGGGGAGGACCGCTGCACACAGGGCTGGAGGTCCTCTGTACACTGGAGCCCCCCAACTCTTTAATACGCCTCCAAGAGGAGTCCATGTTTTTTGACAGCCAGTCCAACATCCTCAAAGTTTGGATGAGTAACAGTAATTAATTATAAATCTGGGATTGTTTTCACAAGGTTTAATAAAGGCCTAATGAGCCAATTGGACGAGTGCCGAGTCTTATGCACATGCCACATCAACTGTTTTACTTTTTTCAATCAGTTACATTCAGCAGATAAGTAGTTGTGTAATAAAATGCACAGACATCTGCCATGTGTGCCTGTGTACTCTGCAGAGGTTGTGTTACCTTATTTTTACTTAGACATTCAGGGCAATTTGGCCAAGCATGCATTCCACATATATTCCAAGGCCAGTGACAGTGTATAATGGGGCAGGGTGTGTAATGCACTGAGGCCCTTGAGACAAGGGGCCCCACAATGCACACCCTGTACCCATTGCAATTCCTTGTAGTACCTGGCGGCCACATGCACCATTTGCCTGGTGAGTTCTTTGGAAACAATAGCACAGGAAGGAACGTGTGTGGTTCCTAGGAGACCCCACCACTTACACACAACCACAAGTATAGCAGAGGGGGATAAAGAATCTCAGTGATGGAATCTTTTTCAAGTCCAAGGGAGTAAAAAACCAACCTGTCCTGCCCCTTCCACTCCTTGTCGCGATTTAAGATTTTTTTTTTTTGAGAGAGACAAAACGGGGGATGTATAAAACTTTTTTGTTTCCAATCGATATTTTTAAATGTAGCTCTTTGTGATTTATCGAAGTAAAATGTGCACATCAAACAGCATTATTACTAGAGATGTGCTGTTGAGTTCTCCAGAAATCCGAATCCACCCGAATTTCGTGAATCCGAGTCGTGGTTCTAATCTCCTGAGGAGATCCGGGTAAATCCGGGTCGTGGTTCTGATCTTTTTGTGGTTCGGAATCCGTATTTTAGATCCAAATCGGGTTTTGGATTGCATAAATTACATGATTTTAGCTGTTTTTAAAACTTTTTATCAATTTAAAAAAAAAAAAATCCAGATCCAAAACCAAAACACTTGAGCGTGGTTTGCAAAACCAAATCCAGATCCAGAACCTTAAAGGAGATACAGATCCAGAACCAAAACCAATACACAGGGGTCACGGCCAGACTGCAGAAATGGTGCAATGCATCAGGCACGATTTGCAAAACTGCACAAAAGAGACGCCATTTATTTAGACGTGGTTCTGCTTGATGAGATTGGCCAAACCTTGTGTTTTAAGGCTGTTGCCTTACAAAGGTTCATTTACAATTGATCACTTATACCACTTTTACACCTAAATTCTGGGTCTGACCCGGAGTTGTAACAAGGTTCCAATCTGGATCAGACCCGGAATTTAACTGCCGCCGACCCAGGACATTCCCGAGTCGGCGCCGTTCACACCAGAGTTGGGTCTGCATAAACCCGGCTTTTCCGGCGTTGAAGTGGATGCTTGGAGATGGCATCATCTCCAAGCGCCACTAAAGCCGGACCAATCGGCCGGCATGTGGCGCACTCCAGGTCATCGGGACCCGGAGCGCGCCATTCACACTGCAGGGTTTCACGGGTGTCGAAGCTGAATAATTGAGTGAGACAAGTTCAGTTTATAATTTAATCGCAGCGACGCCATCTTGCGAATGGCCGCAAGACTCCATTTTGGAAATGAGATCGCAAGACACTATTTTTGTGGTCAGCATCAATTCAAGTTATAACTCAGGAGCTAAGAACAGATGGCAATGTTTTTGTTAACCTACCAAGGGCAACGGGAAAAACCAGCTTTCTGAGTAAAAGTAAATAAGAAGAGACAATGGGTATTTTTACATACAAATTGGGAATCCCTGGATGCAGATAAAGTATAGTTGTGGCAATTGTAATATAATATCTACACAATTGGATTTGCCTGAATCCTAGACAGGATGGCCCCAAATCCCACAGTTTGAGGTGATAATACATTTGCATTTCACACAAGAGTCTGTGAGAACAAAAGAGGTTTTGTTTTCCTTTTAACACACAACAGGTGGGGGCCTGCTGACAGAGGGCATGTAGAACTACAACCCTCAGCCATCCACACTGCTGGATGTTCACTTCGTGTATGAGAGATTATGCACTTAAATCTCACCCATTAATAACTAGCATCCTTATACCAAACCCTGAATACCCACACACTACATATTCGCACATAAGGTTCCATAAGCATGTATGATTCAAGAAGGTTCAGTTAGTTTAAATGCTAAGAAATAAAGATATTTGTTAACTAAGGAATTATACAAGATAAACATGTCATTCTTGGAGTTGTTCTGATGCATACTCTTTCCACAGTTTCCCGGTGCTATCGGTGAGGAGATCGCATTATGCATTCTCGAGTTATGGACCGCAGAACCTACAAGCAACCAAAATGTATATTTTAGATTCAACTGTTAGGATGCTAAAGGAGGCGTTACCAGAAAGACTCCGGCTGTTAGAGGCAGGGAAAGTCTATTTGAAACAACCTGTTAAATGTGTCGTTACATATGCTTCTCCTCTGGGAACCAATGAGATCAGCAGGAAGTTCTTCCTTTGTCCTGTTTCAGTCTGGGGGGGAATAAATACATGTGTCCGAACACTGGTTTGCCAGTTCATGCTGAATTTTGGGTGAACTGAGGATATCTAGTCAGAAGTCTATCTCTGGGTCCAGAGGCACAGCGTATGTATAACCGTACTTGGGTCTGTATTATTTCCTTTTACGCCTAACTTGTGTATGTATAGATTGCGTGTAACTACTGTACTTTTACCTGAATAATACTTGTGCGTTGGAAACACAGATTCCACTCCTGTCTTTATTTGTGGTTAAACTGCGTACGCAATTAGCGTTCTGTTTAGAGGTTTTAGGCAGGGTTTTGTCTTAGAGGTTCTAGGCAGGTGAATCTTAGAGGTTTATAGGAAGGAATGTATTAAAAGGTTTATTTACAAATTCAACAGTGGGGGCTCAGTGGGGGCTCATCGGTTTATCACACTATCTGATACACGATAACACTCGGTCAGTCCTCTCTCAGCAAAAGGGTGGAGGCGCCTTTTGAGAGACACATTAGTCTTTCATTACCACAGTGTTGCTGAGAGCGTACTGCCGGTTATTGTGTAGAGGAAGCGCTGATCAGAATCCAGGGACAAGAGAGAAAAAAAAAAAAGGTTTTTTTCTCTGTTGATTGAACCTTACGTTTAGAGGGGTGCCGCAGTATTGAATATGCGGCTGAGATGCATTTTTGCATACGCAGTTAAAAAGTCATTATACGCTTGTGTGGTAGTCGCATAATTGTGTATGCGGCTGGTCGCACAATAAGCGTATACGCTGTTTGAACAAAGCCATTAAGGTTTACATTTTTTTTCTATCTACCAATATCTGGGTTAAACGTTTATTTTCTGCGCAGAGAAAAAGTGCGTAACAGTGAGTATGTGTTGGACAGTTAAGGGTATCGTATGATCCTTAAGGGCTAGGTGCAAGGGTTAGCCTAGCCGCTCGGTAAGCAGCTTACCGTTCAGTACACAGAGCAGGTGTATGGTTGTTATTTTTGTTAGGGACCGGCTCTCAGTGTGACTGCAGTGTTCAATAAAATTTGAGCATTGTAGTTGAGCCGCACTAGGTGTGATTGCGAGCTGAGAGATAATAGGTGAGCGGGGCGCATCTTGAAATTTCGTCCGTAGGTGAGCGGGGCGCATCTAGAAATTTCGTCCGTAGGTGAGCGGGGCGCATCTAGAAATTTCGTCCGTAGGTAAGTGAAAGTATCTTGATTGTCTTTCACCAGTTTAAATTTTTATTGAAAAGTGTAGGAGTTGTCTCAGAATGGGAGCCACGCAAACAGTAGAAATGTTAGGCAATGATGTGCTGCTAATGGAGACTCCGATTGGATCAGCCCGTCGTATTATGCATACTAAATACGGTACTTATGCAATAAGGTATTGTGATATATGGTTTAATATGACGAGGAAGAGTGTTAGACCGTTTCCCAGAATTGGTAGTTTTGATAAAAATGTGTTAGATAATGTCCAGGATCACATCAGTATGGTGCAATCCCGAGAGAAAAATATTAAGTATTTTGAATGCTTAAAAATATGGCAGCATGAAGGGGATGCTTGGCTTAAAAATGTGCAAACGACACAAACTAGCGTTGCGAACGCATTGCCAGAAAATACATCCACGACGCTGAGATGCAATACGGGCGAGCTGCAAATTGGCGCGCACGTGCGGCAAAGTAGCGTCGTGGAGAGTATTGCCAGCAGTTCACGCTCACCTCCCCCACCTTATGTGGATGGAGGTGCAAGTACGGTTACCAAAAATACCAATAAAAATGTAACAAGTAATTTGTACCCCCTCTTAAGTAACCATAAAGAAAATGTTTATGATGTAGAAGATGAGCCTATTGTAATGTCTGCCATTTCCCATGCTGTGCAAATGATAGATGCTGCATCACCACAATCACGGGTGGTGCCGCCATCTCCATCGGTAACAGCAAGGGAAGTGTTAATACACTCTGCACCCATTGAGGAAGTTGTTAATACCATTCGTAGCAGCAGCAGATTAAACCCCCAGCCAGGTAACCAGGTCAGAGGTAGCAACGATGCCGGTCTGCATCCCATTCGGACAATAACTGTTCCGAATGGAAATGCGGATGCAAACGGTGTAGTGCCCACTAGGGAAGTAGTAATGCATTGTCCATGGACAAGAGCAGAACTAAATTCCATCATAAATGATTTCCCCAATCCCAAAAAGGAACTAGCCAAATGTCAAAGATTTTTGAGAAATTTGGGTAGTTCTCATGAGCCCACTAATAAAGATTGGCGTGTGGTGTTAAGGGCCTGTCTACCACGCAATACCGACGTGACAAAATTTATCACGGACTGTGTATTGGATGGCGACGTTCCCTTAACAGACCAAGTAAACCAAGGTAACATTTCCCGCATTGTAACTCAATTGGGTGTATATTTTCCAGTAGTAGTTAACTGGAACAAAATTTTTACAATTAAGCAAAAAGAGAGTGAAACTGCAGAAGAATATTGCGACCGGGCTCTGCAGGCTATCACCCAGTACACTGGGATAGAAGATATTAAAGATAGCACTCACCACAGGGGAATGATAGTGACGGTACTCATGGACGGTCTGAAAGACGATTTACAGACTCGGGTTCAGACCTCACAGCCTGGCTGGCGGGGACTTACAATAGATAACCTCATAGAGTCTGCCATAGAACATGACAAAAACATCTCAAAAAAGAGGGAGACCCAGAGCGAAAAATTAATGGCTGTCAGTATACAAGCTCTGGAGAGAATGACGTTAACATCACAGCCAACCGACACACCTGCACCCACACACACACCTGCACCTGAACAATTACACGTCCTCACCAATCCCACACCACAGCAAACACATCCTTACCCCACATATCATACACAACCACAGGTCCCATACTCATATCCCCCACAATATCCTTACCCTCCCTATCCTTACCCATACCCACCATCTTTCCCTCTTGCTCAAATCCCACAACAATCTTTTCATCCACCCCGTTCAAAATTATGTTTTAACTGTCACCAAGTGGGACACATAAGTAAGTACTGCAAAGCGAAGAACACCACACAGGAACACGAGTTTCCCATGAGTTCATAGGTAACCCCAGTATCTTCTCCCAGGCCTTATATGACTGTTTATAATCTTTTCAACCTATCAATGGATCTGTTCTAATGTAAAATGTTGATGATTTATTGTTGTATTTTGGGTCATGTTTAAATGATATTAAACTGTTGTGCTTTATCTCCCACTCATAGGACACAAGGTTGCTAAGGATAAACGGCAGCCATGCCCGGCTGAGGTCGACTACTCGGAAAACTATCCAACCCAGCGGCACAGGCATTATTTAGAGCAGTAGCTATTAATAACAAGATTTAATTGCAGGAACCTGCATGCAGATACTATATCCCTAGAATTATTAAAAATGATAGGGGGACTTATTTTATAGGTGACGTTTCCAAGAACATGTGTAAGATGATGGGTAACAACACTGAGATTATCCCAGATTGTCTTTTCCTTTATTTGCCCCCCCTTTGAGATACTGTCCAAGCAGGCAGCCTCATGTGAAAATATGATAATGAGGTTACTGTGCAGGGTCTCACGAAGATGAATGAGAATAACCGAAATTGGAAGTGTTATTAACTAACATGTCTAATGCAAACTGTCATGATGTCAAATCTGGAAGAATTTGTTATGATCCAAATTTTTTTTTAGCTCAGGTTGTTTGACTGATCGGTGGGAAGGTCCGTATCTGACGATACAGCATCCTCAAAGGGTGGCCAGGGAAGATACGTGGGTCCATTCCACTCACTATAGGGAGGTTAACCAACCGGTGGAGATACAAGGCAGAGACAAGGCCGATAACGTGGACCTGTCGATTGCGAGCTTGTGCCGGAAGGATTAAAAAGGTGACGGTGAGATATGTGAGCTAAAGAAATGTGTAGATCAGTGCTTCAAGCAATGGAGTGGTCTGCTGTGGTCATCCTAGTTCTTTTTCTTTTTCCAGAGTTTTATTTTTTTTTGTCACGATGATCTGTTTCGGGATGCTTGGTGTCTGTGATGGGGGACCGATAAAGTAGATGTGAGCTGATGGTGGAGCTGATGGAGTGGAGTCAGGAGGAGGAGTGCTATGCCAAATTAGGGGAGTGCCGGTCCAATTTCAGTACAGTAAATTGTTGTGAAAATGTGAATAACAATAATAAGGAAGAACTGTAATTCAATCCTGAGTTATGACATAGTGTATAACAATGTAGCCTGAGTTTGAGTGGTCGTGCTTGGATATAACGTTTATGTTGTTTTAAGTCATCTTAGGTAATGCAGTCCCAACCCCTTCCAAGGCTCTCCTTATAGGATAGGTGCATCCCCACATCTTTCCCATGATCCCTTAAGGATCCGCGGTATGCGTATAAGGGCAGTTTTATGTCCCTCCCGGAGACGCATTATCTGAATGGTTCAAATGACCATACTGTGTCATACCACAATAACATTGAACGGTATATTCTCATGCATGGCTAAACAGATTCAAATTAGGTTGTGATAGCATGTTGTTTGCTATCAAAGGGTGGACTGTCGAAGCTGAATAATTGAGTGAGACAAGTTCAGTTTAAAATTTAATCGCAGCGACGCCATCTTGCGAATGGCCGCAAGACTCCATTTTGGAAATTAGATCGCAAGACACCATTTTTGTGGTCAGCATCAATTCAAGTTATAACTCAGGAGCTAAGAACAGATGGCAATGTTTTTGTTAACCTACCAAGGGCAACGGGAAAAACCAGCTTTCTGAGTAAAAGTAAATAAGAAGAGACAATGGGTATTTTTACATACAAATTGGGAATCCCTGGATGCAGATAAAGTATAGTTGTGGCAATTGTAATATAATATCTACACAATTGGATTTGCCTGAATCCTAGACAGGATGGCCCCAAATCCCACAGTTTGAGGTGATAATACATTTTCATTTCACACAAGAGTCTGTGAGAACAAAAGAGGTTTTGTTTTCCTTTGAACACACAACAGGTGGGGGCCTGCTGACAGAGGGCATGTAGAACTACAACCCACAGCCATCCACACTGCTGGATGTTCACTTCGTGTATGAGAGATTATGCACTTAGGCCCTCATTCAGAGCCGTACGCTCTGAGCAGAGCGCACGCTCTGAATGAGGGCCGCCCTCCATAACTATGGAGCGTCCTCCTGGACGCTCGTATAGCTGTGGGTCACCACCCACAGCCTATACGAGCGTGCAGTTTGATGGCCGCGATGGTCGTGACCATCGCGACCATCGAAACTGCGTACAAAAGCCTGTGGTTGAGTTTTTCAACCACAAGGCTCGGAGTGATTTTGGCTCTATCAGAGCCAAAATCACTCCCACTGACATCACTAGTGATGTCAGTGGGCCGGCTTCTGACGGGAGGCGTTCCCGTGGGAACGCCCCCATCAGGGAGGCACGCCCCCGGCACGCCCACCAAAGGGGGCGTGCTGTCAGTCAACTTCGACAGCACGCCCCCTTTGAAGAGACACTACGAGCGAAG
This sequence comes from Taudactylus pleione, assembly GCA_031769625.1. NCBI lineage: Eukaryota > Metazoa > Chordata > Amphibia > Anura > Myobatrachidae > Taudactylus > Taudactylus pleione. The sequence goes on from JAUIMM010000556.1 coordinate 1,163,133, forward strand.
GAAAATCCTTCGCTCGTCGCGTCTGGCGCATGCGCACGACGGAGCTCCCTCCGTCGTGCGCATGCTCAGTGCAGAACATCGACCCACTTGTGAGCGGACAGCCGCTCGCGAGTGGGTCTGAATCTGGCCCTTAAATCTCACCCATTAATAACTAGCGTCCTTATACCAAACCCCGAATACCCACACACTACATATTCGCACATAAGGTTCCATAAGCATCAAAATGTATGATTCAAGAAGGTTCAGTTAGTTTAAATGCTAAGAAATAAAGATATTTGTTAACTAAGGAATTATACAAGATAAACATGTCATTCTTGGAGTTGTTCTGATGCATACTCTTTCCACAGTTTCCCGGTGCTATCGGTGAGGAGATCACATTATGCATTCTCGAGTTATGGACCGCAGAACCTACAAGCAACCAAAATGTATATTTTAGATTCAACTGTTAGGATGCTAAAGGAGGCGTTACCAGAAAGACTCCGGCTGTTAGAGGCAGGGAAAGTCTATTTGAAACAACCTGTTAAATGTGTCGTTACATATGCTTCTCCTCTGGGAACCAATGAGATCAGCAGGAAGTTCTTCCTTTGTCCTGTTTCAGTCTGGGGGGGAATAAATACATGTGTCCGAACACTGGTTTGCCAGTTCATGCTGAATTTTGGGTGAACTGAGGATATCTAGTCAGAAGTCTATCTCTGGGTCCAGAGGCGCAGCGTATGTATAACCGTACTTGGGTCTGTATTATTTCCTTTTACGCCTAACTTGTGTATGTATAGATTGCGTGTAACTGACTGTACTTTTACCTGAATAATACTTGTGCGTTGGAAACACAGATTCCACTCCTGTCTTTATTTGCGGTTAAACTGTGTACGCAATTAGCGTTCTGTTTAGAGGTTTTAGGCAGGGTTTTGTCTTAGAGGTTCTAGGCAGGTGAATCTTAGAGGTTTATAGGAAGGAATGTATTAAAAGGTTTATTTACAAATTCAACACGGGTTACACCCATGTTAAACCCTGCAAGTTACCTGGGTTGGATTGCTGGGTCACTCAACCTGACGATCCAACCCTCACCCCTTTTACACCAAGGAGTTGCCCGGGTTTACCCTGCAATAACCCGGGTTTTAGCTCTAGTGTAAAAGGGGTATAATATAAAAATTTGTGTAGAAACAGACACAGGTTAATAATTGGTGGCCCCATCATGCATGTGTAGGGCGATACAATAACGTGCCCTATTGCTTCTGAAAACAGGTCTTCGCCCATTTTTGTTGTTGTAATCAGTGCTCTTAGGAGCCAAGATATATGTTAAATGCATTAGAAGGCTGCTTAACTAACGTCTTTCTTACCACAATCTATATTGCATGACACATACATGACACGTCCTTATTGCTTTTACAATGAAGCCGCTGAAATATCACAAATACCATCAACGTTTCCGCACAGTGATCACAGCTGCTGTCTAAAGGTGATTTTATTTTTGACACAATGTGATAATGAGCGAGGTATGATTGCTTGCTAAACACTGCAAATATTACACCGTGTTACCTCATCTATGCAGCCTTATTGCATTTTAATTCTTTTTTTTGTTTATGCTTTGCATGATATTACTGTATAGTTATTACTACAAGGCAAAATATTTGTTCTAGAGGATTATTTTCTTTAACTTTACTATAAAATCCAGTAAAAAATGTACTTTTATTATAAAATAATTAGGAATGTGCGCCGACCCTATGTTTTGGTTTTGTTTTCAGTTTTGGATCTGTATCTCCTTCGTGTTTTGGATCTGGATCTGGTTTTGCAAAACCACCCTTGCGTGATTTGGGTTTGGTTTTGGATCTGGATTTTTTTTTTAAAAAAAATGATAAAAACAGGTAAAACCACATAATTTGGGCCTATTTTTGTTCCTACAGTATTATTAACCTTAATAACATTTATTCCCAGTCATTTGCAGTCAATTTTGATGACCTCACAGCTCACAATATTGATTTTTTTTTATCAAGGTTAGGCCTAGGGCCAAAATGTTGCATCCAGCTAGCTGGCTGACTAAACTAAGCGACAGCAGTGGGCAGCACTAACAAAAAAAAATACACTTTCTATTATGTATATATATTTTTTTTGTCCAGATCTTGGGGCCCGGCGCACCCCTGACCGAGGCAGCAGCGATCGACAACACAGGCAGCACGCTACCAGCCCAGATGGACACAGCAGGCAGCACCAGCCCAAATGCACACAGCAGACAGCACCAGCCCAGATGGACACAGCAGACAGCACCAGCCCAGATGGACACAGATGACAGCACCAGATGGACAGAGCAGACAGCACCAGCCCAGATGGACACAGCACCAGCCCAGATGGACACAGCAGACAGCACCAGCCCAGATGGGCATAGCAGACAGCACCAGCCCAGATGGACACAGCAGACAGCACCAACCCAGATGGGCACAGCAGACAGCACCAGCCCAGATGGACACAGCAGACAGCACCAGCCCAGATGGACACAGCAGACAGCACCAACCCAGATGGACACAGCAGACAGCACCAGCTCAGATGGACACAGCAGACAGCACCAGCCCATATGGACACAGGCAGCACCAGCCCAGATGGACACAGCACAGTACCAGCCCAGATGGACACAGCAGACAGCACCAACCCAGATGGACACAGCAGACAGCACCTGCCCAGATGGACACAGCAGACAGCACCAGCCAGATGGGCACAGCAGACAGCACCAGCCCAGATGGATACAGCAGACAGCACCAGCCAAGATGGACACAGCAGACAGCACCAGCCCATATGGACACAGCAGACAGCACCAGCCCAGATGGGCACAGCAGACAGCACCAGCCCAGATGGACACAGCAGACAGCACCAGCCCAGATGGACACAGCACCAGCCCAGATGGACACAGCAGACAGCACCAGCCCAGATGGACACAGCACCAGCCCAGATGGACACAGCAGACAGCACCAGCCCAGATGGGCATAGCAGACAGCACCAGCCCAGATGGACACAGCAGACAGCACCAGCCCAGATGGACACAGCACAGTACCAGCCCAGATGGACACAGCACAGTACCAGCCCAGATGGACACAGCAGACAGCACCAGCCCAGATGGGCATAGCAGACAGCACCAGCCCATATGGACACAGCAGACAGCTCCAGCCCAGATGGGCACAGCAGACAGCACCAGCCCAGATGGACACAGCAGACAGCACCAGCGCAGATGGACACAGCAGACAGCATCAACCCAGATGGACACAGCAGACAGCACCAGCTCAGATGGACACAGCAGACAGCACCAGCCCAGATGGACAAAGGCAGCACCAGCCCAGATGGACACAGCACAGTACCAGCCCAGATGGACACAGCAGACAGCACCAACCCAGATGGACACAGCAGACAGCACCTGCCCAGATGGACACAGCAGACAGCACCAGCCAGATGGGCACAGCAGACAGCACCAGACCAGATGGATACAGCAGACAGCACCAGCCCAGATGGACACAGCAGACAGCACCAGCCCATATGGACACAGCAGACAGCACCAGCCCAGATGGGCACAGCAGACAGCACCAGCCCAGATGGACACAGCACCAGCCCAGATGGACACAGCAGACAGCACCAGCCCAGATGGACACAGCACCAGCCCAGATGGACTCAGCAGACAGCACCAGCCCAGATGGGCATAGCAGACAGCACCAGGCCATATGGACACAGCAGACAGCACCAGCCCAGATGGGCACAGCAGACAGCACCAGCCCATATGGACACAGCAGACAGCACCAGCCCATATGGACACAGCACAGTACCAGCCCAGATGGACACAGCAGACAGCACCTGCCCAAATGGACACAGCAGACAGCACCTGCCCAGATGGACACAGCAGACAGCACCAGCCCATATGGACACAGCAGACAGCACCAGCCCAGATGGGCACAGCAGACAGCACCAGCCCAGATGGGCACAGCAGACAGCACTAGCCCATATGGACACAGCAGACAGCACCAGCCCAGATGGACACAGCACAGTACCAGCCCAGATGGACACAGCAAACAGCACCAGCCCAGATGGGCATAGCAGACAGCACCAGCCCATATGGACACAGCAGACAGCACCAGCCCAGATGGGCACAGCAGACAGCACCAGCCCAGATGGACACAGCAGACAGCACCAACCCAGATGGACACAGCAGACAGCACCAGCTCAGATGGACACAGCAGACAGCACCAGCCCAGATGGACACAGGCAGCACCAGCCCAGATGGACACAGCACAGTACCAGCCCAGATGGACACAGCAGACAGCACCAACCCAGATGGACACAGCAGACAGCACCTGCCCAGATGGACACAGCAGACAGCACCAGCCAGATGGGCACAGCAGACAGCACCAGCCCAGATGGATACAGCAGACAGCACCAGCCCAGATGGACACAGCAGACAGCACCAGCCCATATGGACACAGCAGACAGCACCAGCCCAGATGGGCACAGCAGACAGCACCAGCCCAGATGGACACAGCACCAGCTCTGATGGACACAGCAGACAGCACCAGCCCAGATGGACACAGCACCAGCCCAGATGGACTCAGCAGACAGCACCAGCCCAGATGGGCATAGCAGACAGCACCAGGCCATATGGACACAGCAGACAGCACCAGCCCAGATGGGCACAGCAGACAGCACCAGCCCATATGGACACAACAGACAGCACCAGCCCATATGGACACAGCACAGTACCAGCCCAGATGGACACAGCAGACAGCACCTGCCCAGATGGACACAGCAGACAGCACCTGCCCAGATGGACACAGCAGACAGCACCAGCCCATATGGACACAGCAGACAGCACCAGCCCAGATGGGCACAGCAGACAGCACCAGCCCAGATGGACACAGCAGATAGCACCAGCCCAGATGGACACAGCAGACAGCACCAGCCCAGATGGACACAGCAGACAGCGCCAGCCCAGATGGACACAGCAGACAGCGCCAGCCCAGATGGACACAGCTGACAGCGCCAGCCCAGATGGACACAGCAGACAGCGCCAGCCCAGATGGACACAGCAGACAGCGCCAGCCCAGATGGACACAGCAGTCAGCACCAGCCCAGATGGGCACAGCACCTGCCAAGATGGACACAGCAGACAGCACCAGCCCAGATGGACACAGCACCAGCCCAGATGGGAACAGCACCAGCACCAGCCCAGATGGACACAGCATATAATAATATATTATATTACTCTGTGTTTATTTGGAATTGCTTCTAATGCTTACAACCAATACTCCATATTCTCATCTCCTGCTTCTGACTAGAATGATAAATTCAGCCAAAGGTCGCTGTCCCCGGTGAAGGTCAGAGATCTTGTTCCGCAGACTGACATCAATTAGGACCATCAAATGTAACGCTCATCCCTAATACATATTTATAACCTAAAGTTATGTACCGTGACTCTTGAAAACAGCGGAGAGCATAAATAAGGGCGTCTGTCCATCCAGAAAACAAGCCTGACCTTGGCGCTATGTGCACAGATAGATGACTGAAATATATTATAACTTTATAGAGAAATAAATATTATAGGATCTTAGATTGTTCAGTTCTCTAACCTCTGACAACCCCCCCAAAAATGCCAACCTACAGTATACAGACTTCCCTATAATTGACAGCGGACGGGATGCAACAACGTGAAAAATGTGGTCAAACCCCCGAAAATACGGGTTTGACAGCACTTCTCATATGCACCAGGCTTGGATGCATTGGGTAACGCCATCTTCTGACGGCATTGCCCTATAGAAGCCTATGGGCTTCTATTCTGAGATCCCTCCCAGCACACGTGGGTCATAGACCTCAAAGTCCCTCATTCGCAAAGGACCGCTCTTACCGCGAGGGCTGTCCCTTGTGATTTTCTTCATGCATACCGGTACAATTAGCGCTGACATGCATGCAAAGGGTGGCAGGATGCAAATAGCAATACGTCATGTATCCTGACCAGTATCCCATCTTCCTGCCCCTTTTTTGGACAGCAAATACTCTTGTCATTGGGGCTTTATAAGTTTATATGGGGGAGATTACAATTTTTACGTTCATGTAATATATTCTGCTGCATGTGTGATGTGCCTATAGGAGACACAGAGGGACTGAAGCAGTGGTGGTGGCATCTGACTCTGCTCATGTGTCTGCTTTCGGGTTTGCGGGTGCGATGTTATGCAAATGCTAGTTTCAGCCTCCCCCTTGTGTACCAGCGTGCGCCTGAATGTGCCTGCCCTGAGACGCCCACTTTCTGTGACCGCGCCGCTGTAACACCGCCGGTGGTTCTAGACACGCCACCATCGGCGCAACATTGCATGCATCGTCGACATTTGCACCAGCCCTGTGGCAGGTGCAGTGTCTTAGGACCTCATTCAGACCCACTCGCAAGCGCTATGCCCTCGCAAACAGGTCGATGGTGGGGCACTGCACATGCTGCGCGCAAGCCCCGTAGCGAGTGAGAAATTCTCTCGCTCCGGGGCTCGCTACAAACGGGGCGGCTTTCAATGTTGATCGACAGCTCGCCCCGTTTTGTAGGTGGGGTGGGGGGGGGTAGCTGGCCAGACCGAGGCGTTCCTGAAGGAACACCTGCCATTTGTGGGCGGCCCTACTGACATCACACGTGATGTCAGTAGTTAGCTTCCTGCTCTATTTGAGCAGGAAGCTCACTGGGGCTTGCAGCAGACGAGACACTACCACAAGGGTCTCATCGCAAGTCTGATGGTCGCGATAATCGCAACCGTCACCTGGCCGCTCGCAAAAGCTTTGGGTGGTCACCCACAGCTTAGCGAGCGGCCAGGAGGCAGGGTTAGAAAAAAAAGCGGTCGCCCTGATTCGCTTTTTGTGAGCGCCTCTGAATGAGGTCCTTAGTCTGAACATGGCCGCTGACTCTGTGAGAACGCAGCCTCTTTCACCGATGCGCCCTAGAAATGGATTTTCTTGTGTTCCCTTCAAGCCACCTCCAATCACCACCAAGGAATGCCTATTGGTTTTCTGATACAATCTGTCCCGTACACAGCAGTACCTTTGCTTGTAGACTCAGGGTAACGCATGCGTCGATGGGGTTTTCAGAATCTTTTGCGCATGCGCAGTAGCAAATAATCGCTGAACTACGTGAACATCGACATTGTGTGCGGTTAGAGCGCACCGTGGTATCAGGCCCAGCAGGTATCATACACATACAGTGGTGTGAAAATTAAGCGGCACAGAGCAGGATTCTGGTGTGGTTTGTTTTGTATAGTTTGCATTGTGATCGCAATGGATTAGCATACTATCGCAGAGGATTAGCATACTATCATAGAGGATTAGCACACTATCACAGAGGATTCGCACACTATTGCAGACGATTAGCATACTATCACAGAGGATCAGCATACTATCACAGAGGATCAGCATACTATCACAGAGGATCAGCATACTATCGCAGAGGATCAGCATACTATCGCAGAGGATTAGTATACTATCACAGAGGATCAGCATACTATCACAGAGGATCAGCATACTATCACAGAGGATTAGCATACTATCACAGAGGATTAGCATACTATCGCAGAGGATTAGTATACTATCGCAGAGGATCAGCATACTATCACAGAGGATTAGCATACTATCACAGAGGATTAGCATACTATCACAGAGGATCAGCACACTATCACAGAGGATTAGCACACTATCACAGAGGATCAGCATACTATCACAGAGGATTAGCATACTATCCCAGAAGATTAGCATACTATCACAGAGGATTAGCATACTATCCCAGAGGATTAGCATACTATCACAGAGGATTAGCATACTATCCCAGAGGATTAGCATACTATCCCAGAGGATTAGCATACTATCGCAGAGGATTAGCATACTATCCCAGAGGATTAGCATACTATCACAGAGGATTAGCATACTATCACAGAGGATTAGCATACTATCACAGAGGATTAGCATACTATCACAGAGGATTAGCACACTATCCCAGAGGATTAGCATACTATCACAGAGGATTAGCACACTATCACAGAGGATTAGCACACTATCACAGAGGATTAGCATACTATCATCAACTTCATCTGAGAGTTAGACTGCGGTTAGTGTTAGGCTGTGGTTAGATTTAGGCTGTGGTTAGGGTTAGGCTGCATCAGGGGCATATCTACCTATTGGCCAGCATGGCACTCACCCGGGGTGCTAGCCTAGGGGGGCACCATCCGGCGGTGTCACCCGCGGCCAAGGGGTAGAAATTTTTCCAATGAAATTAGGCCCGCCGCTCCCTCAGGAAACGTTGGTGACAGGAGCATTTTTTTCCTTAAACAGTCTGTCCAAGCAAGCCGAGCGAGGTCCCACCCATTAAACACTGCCGGGTCACCACCACACACACTCCTGCCCATCTCCTACTGGAGGAGCAAGGGTCAGGGGTCAGTCAGGGAAACCTGGCCATAACACAAATGGCAACGCAGAGAAAGGCTTCACAAGCCCTTCCTGCGCCGCATAGGGTCTCAGTGTCTCCTTCATGTGTTGTCACCTACAGGGTCAGGTATGCTGCCGACCGCCTGCCCACCCGTAGATTCAGTGAGAAGCTAGAGCTGAGGCCCTGATTCAGAGATGGACGCTCTGAAAGAGCGCTCGCTCTGAATCAGGGCGTTTTTATTTTCTTGTAGCGGCTTCCTGGCCGCTCGCATAGCTGTGGGTGACCACCCACAGCTATAGCAAGCGGCCAGGTTGATGGTCACAATGGTCAAGACCATCGTGACCATCGGGCTTGTGACAAGACCCTTGTGGTAGGGTCTCGTGGCCGCAAGCCCTAGAGAGCTTCTGGCTCTAATAGAGCCAGAAGCTCTCCCACTGACATCACTGGTGATGTCAGTGGGGCCGCCCACAAATGGCAGGCGTTCGCTTGGGAATGCCTCCATTTGTGAAGCCATCCCCCGGCCACGCCTACCAAATGGGGTGAGCTGTCAATCACCATTGACAGCTCGCCCCCTTTGGTGCGAGACCCGGAGCAACGGAGCTCCTGTCGCTAGCCGGGTCTCGCCCATGCGCACGATGGAGCCGGCTCCATCGTGCACATGCCCAGTTGGCAAACATCGACCCAGTTGCAAGCGCTCAGCGCTTGCGACCGGGTCTGAATCAGGCCCTGAGTTCCGTGAAGGCAGCTTGGGAGGGACTCCTACTCAACGAGACCTCACTACTGGCATTGCACTGCCAAGGTAAAAGGTATGGGTGCAGACTTGGTGACTAATTTTAGATAGCCCATTAATAAACATATATATATATATATATATATATATATATATATATATATGGGTGGTTGGTTTGGGAGACAGAAGGGGGATAGCTGGAGAAACAGAAGGAGGATGGCTGGGGAGACAGAAGGGGGATAGCTGAGGATCCAGAAGGAGGTGCAGGCTGATGAAACATGGGGGCTGGCTGGGGAGACATTATAAGTACTTATTTATTGTATACTGTAATTTTTAAGAAACTATGGGGGGCACCAGACCATTACATTGCCAGGGGTGCTCGGACCCTTAGATACACCCCTGGGCTGCAGTAAGTGTTAGGCTGTGGTTAGGGTTATGCTGCAGCTAGAGTTAGGTTGTGATTAGGGTTCGAGTTATAGTTAGGCTATAATTAAGGTTAGGCTGTTGTTTGTGATAGGGTTAGGCTGTGTTTAGGCTTAGGCTGCGGTTAGTGTTAGGCTGTGGTTAGGGTTAGGCTGCAGTTAGTGTTAGGCTGTGGTTAGGGTTAGGCTATCGATATGGTTAGAGTTAGGCTGTGGTTAGGGCTAGGTTGCGCTTATGCTGTGACTATGGTTAGGCTGTGATTAGGGTTTGAGTTATGGTTAGGATGTGATTGGGGTTAGGCTGTTGTTGGTGTCAGGCTGTGGTTAAGGTTAGGCTATCATCATGGTTAGAGCTGTGATTAGGGTTAGGCTGTAGTTGGTTTTAAGGTTAGGCTGTGGTTAGGCTGTGATTGGAGTTAGGTTTATAGTTAGGCATACTTACCTCACCAAGGCAATTCCACATGGTCAACCTGTCAACTGTCGACATTCATAAGGTTGACATTATTAATGCCGACAATTGACATGGCATCCTCCCATCTATGTCAACATTCTAAATGTCCAGATTCTAAGCATTGACATATTGTACCTCACTCTTATGCTGCACAAAACAAATTATTCTGTGGTGTTTTTTTCCTAATAAACTGTGATTATATATCATAAAAATTTTGCGGAGGACATATTACTTTAAAGAGGGGATTGAGGGTATTTCTGATGTAATACAGGGGACATAGAATGCAGGCGCACACTCTAGGTACTAAGAACAATGGTGCTGCCATGCTGAGACTTGTAGTACAATACAGGGGACATAGAATGTAGGCGCACACTCTAGGTACTAAGAACAATGATAGACAATAAAATCCTGATAAACTCTACAATTAACATGGAGTATAAGTGAGGTTCTTAGTACATGTTTGGCCATCCACCGCGTCAAGTTGAACCCCATAAGATGGGTCCCTAACATCCCTAATACTAACATTACATTAAATGTATCCAGGACTTACCTGTAATAGTCCCCATTCTAATATGTAGGCAGAAATGCAGGAACCTGGGCTGGTGATTAAAAACACCTGAGGGCAGAGTGTGCGTCTGCATTCTATGTCCCCTGTATTGTATTACAAGTCTCAGCATGGCAGCACCTCCTATTATGTTTAAAATTAGGGTGTGAAGTCTAAGTCCCCCCCTTACTATTATATTTGTGTATATTTTGTACACTTGGCGGTTGAGACGCCTTCTATTTGGAATTTGCACCCCACCCATCTGCCCTCAGGTGTTTTTAATCACCCGCCCAGGTTCCTGCATTTCTGTCTACATATTAGAATGGGGACTATTACAGGTAAGTCCTGGATAAATGTAATGTAATGTGTTAGTATTAGGGATGTTAGGGACCCATCTTATGGGGTTCACCTTGACGCGGTGGATGGCCAAACATGTACTAAGAACCTCACTTATACTCCATGTTAATTGTAGAGTTTATCAGGATTTTATTGTCTATCATTGTTCTTAGTACCTAGAGTGTGCGCCTGCATTCTATGTCCCCTGTATTGTACTACAAGTGTCAGCATGGCAGCACCTCCAATTATTATGTTTCAAATTAGGGTGTGCAGTCCTAGTCCCCCCCTTACTAGTATTTCTGGTGATCAGCACTATAATGTTTAGATCATAGTAATTATTAATGTTAGGTATCTATTTATATTGTTACATTTTAGTTCTCTCTGCAAACCTTCCTGGTGCTTTTGTTATTTTTCTACTATGCACTACTTATGTGGTGAAACAATTTAGAAACTTCATACTACTTTAAAAAAGTGAAACAGTATTTACCAACATAGAGAACAAACAAATGTATCAAATCTCTCCAAAGTGAGTTCATTTGACATTGATACATTCGGATACAAATAAACCTGACATTAAAGTTCTGTTATAAAAGCCCCAGACACCAGCGCCCCAGCACTCCGCGCCCAAATAATGTAAATGATTTATACTCGGTGTTTTCTTTCGGCCAGTCTCCAAGTGTGATTTGCTATAGCAATCTTCAATTATTCTCCATTAGGAAGAGGGAGACAGCTTTAATTGGAGATATGGTCCAGTGCACAAATTCACAAACATGCATAAGACAAACTAATTATGCTGCCACATCTGCTTAGCGGAGACACGGGTGTCACACAGATAGAAGCCTTAACGGGGGGGACGGGTGACCTGGACACGGCGGGGACACGCAGACATGAGGGGGAGAGTCACAGACTTATTTTTACTTGTCAGGATTTGATTTATTTCCTGCTCTGTACATACTGTAATCTCCCCCATTTGTAACCAGTTTGTATCTTTATGTGTTTTGGGTGTCTCTGTGTTAACTTTGATGTTTAGCATCTTGACAGGAGAGGGACAATCTACTATGTTCCCATGTGAAATAGGAATTGTAGCGGGAAGTATAGAATATACAGTATGTGTACGGTGGTCAGTCACCTGTCCCCTGGAGACATCTGCATTTGAAGAATATCTGGAGAGACAACATAGGGGGTCATTCAGACCCGTTCGCGAGCAAAGAACACTCGCAAACGGGTCGATGTTGCCCCACTGCGCAGGCGCACAACGGAGGGAGCTCCGTCGTGCACATGCGCGAGACCCGGACTGCGACAGCCAAGCTGTCGCTCCGGGTCTCGCACCAAAGGGGGCGTGCTGTCGATGTTGATTGACAGCACACCCCCTTTGGTGGGCATGCCGGGGGCGTGGCGGCCAGACTAGTGATGTCAGTGGGAGTGATTTTGGCTCTGATAGAGCAAAAATCACTCCAGGGCTTGCGGCAGTGAGACCCTACCGCAGGGTCTCCGTCGCAAGCCCGATGGTCGCGATGGTCTTGACCATCGCGACCATCATCATGGACGCTCGCTATAGCTGTGGGTGGTCACCCACAGCTATACGAGCATCCAGGAGGACGCTCCATTTTCATGGAGGAGGGCCCTGATTCAGAGCGAGTGCTCTGGTCAGAGCGTCCGGCTCTGAATCAGGACCATAGTACAGACCTCACACTGAATGGGATCGATGCACAGTTGAACGCAAGTCGGCAACAATTGCCCTTGCTTTTTGCGCAAGGAATTTATCGCAGATTGGGTTATACACACCCATATTTACCGCTGATAGTGAGAACAGCCAATGTCCTGGCATGAGAATGCTCAGTCTGCACCTGAAACACATCCTATAACTTCATCTAACTACAGACATGATGCCACCTTTTCAGCACAATGGGCTCTATTTACTAAGCCTTGGATAAGGTACCAGCCAATCAGCTCCTAACTGTCATGTCACAGGCTGTGTTTGAAAAATGACAGTAAGGAGCTGGTTGACTGGTACTTTATTACCCTTCTCTTTATCTCCTTCCAAGGCTTAGTAAATAGACCCCATGGCTCTGAATGATCACGTGGTGATCTCAATTCCATAGGACAGCCCAGTTGAGGTTTTTGTTGTTTTAGTTATTTCCCGAATAAACGTTTCTGGATTCCATACCAATTTTCCTTGGTCCTTTCAAAAACTGAAATTAAGATTTGAATTTGATCGTATATGGATTGTGCATGATATCATTATTATTATTATTATTTTATATTTCAGAGAGTCAGGGACTCTATGAGGCATATTCAATTGGCTGCAAGATTGTTGCCCCAAACAATGCAGCTATCGGTAACAAATTCCGGTTACCACAGCAACGCACGTTCCAAATTCTCCTGCTATCCGATTGAAAAAAATTGGGCGTGATGGTGGCCGGCGAGCTGGAATAACATTTTTTAAAGTGTTTAATTGAATATGTCCCTGTGATCAGATGTTCCTAGCGACCCCAGGGGAAATGGACCATTTAGTGGCTGTCCCTACCAACAACATATTAAATGAAAATGATTTACAGGGAAACTTTTCAGTGAATCAAAATGTGCTAAATGTGATACTTTCTCTGTGGTCCTCGTAACACTGTTATCCCAACTATAGTAAGTGTACGGGATATAGTCACCAAGCCGATGGTGGAAATACCGTCCGCTGGCTTCCCGACAGGGAAATCCTGGCATGGGACTAATGATAGGCATCCATATACCGAAGCCTATCATAAGCCCAACACCTAAATCCTGATGCCGGGCAAGTTGTACGTAGGTAAGCAGTGCATCGGGAGCTCATAGCTGTGGGGGGGGGGTTAAGAGAAGGGGGGGGTTAGGGTCAGGCACCACCTGGGGGAGGTTAGGATTAGGCACCCCCCCGGGAGGGTTAGGTCTAGAGTGCGGGGAAGGGGGGTTAGGTTTAGGCACCCCTGGGGGGAGGTTAGGGCACTAGGTGGGGAGGTAAGGGTTAGGCACCCCTAAGGGAAGGTTAGGGTTAGGGGAGAGAGGGGAGGGTTAGGGTAGTTACCTCAGTCAGGATCTTCATCTGCTGGCCTTCTGGCATCTGGATTTCATCCGCCGGGCTGAGGTCCGGTTGTCATACATACTGATTACTAAGTGCACGGATATTCATGTTGGGAAGTAGTCAGGTTTATGTCATGTATTTTTGCACATTAATTACTTTTGCATATCGATCAAAACCATCATTGTCAATGCACTTGAAAACTACCTGTGTCCTCCATGCATACAATCTGTGCATTGGTATGTGCTGACCCCCAGGGGGCCTGGGACATGATCCTGGGGAGCCAGAAGACCCCGCTGTGGGTACTGTTGGTATTTGAGCACACTCAATGTTTGCGCTGCCCGCAGCCTTGTCTGTGTGTGACTTTGTTCAGTCATACGATGATGTGATGTGAGCCCCTGCAATCATGTTAAACATAGGCTCCCATGCTGGGCACTACACTGCGTTGTGGACGCAACATGGAACAGTGCATAATGCTTAGTGCTGCTCAAATCTAAGAGCGCCAGTCCTAGAGGAAAGCTACGGCCAACTTTCCATCCCATCCTCTTCTATTAGAACAGAATATCCCAGATTTCTGTATAACCCGATGAACAGTCCATCAGCCCGTCATCTACGTTTCCATTTATCAAGGAAGAAAATTGCTGCCATGATGATAATTTGTGCTAAATAAGATGCAGCAGTGACAGGTGGAAAAAAAACTCCACAAATTAAACAGTTTCAGCTTCTGAGAATTGTAATAGAGTCACAAGTGCAGCAGAATGGGACATGATTACAGGAGACACAATGTATCACCAGGAGGGGGGCAGATTACCAGGCTGCACACTAAGGAATATACTGCGCTGGGAGATGGCGAGGATGAGGAGACAATATTGCAGCGCGAGGGGTGGTAATTAGTGCTCCCTCATGTTAATTAATGTGGACAGGTACAGATGCGGTTGTTGCAAAATATTTACTGTATCAAAAAGGATGAGATAGAAAGGATGTCAGTAAATATATATTTAATCTTTTCCTTGAATAATGAATACTATTAAATATTGGGAGTTATTTCCCCTTTGAATGACAATGAAGATTGTTCGTTAGTTGGGACAAGAGGAGATAATTGGACTTGGAAGGTAGAGAGAGCTGAAATGAGCTTCTCTCTGGAAAGACTCTATCTGATGTGTGCACACAATTAATTCAAACATGCACAGGAAAGGCCAGGGGACGGATTTCTAATAAACTCAGACATCTAAGGGAAAGGAAGCAAAAATAATGCAAAAATAAAGATCTCAATGGGCAGATGGTGGAAATAATCCTCCTCCTCTGTCAGCAAATTCTGTGCTTCCAATCGTGCATATTGCCCTTGCTCATGTACTTAGGAATAATTGTTATGGGTGTTGTGTTAATCGTGTACAAATATATAAGTGCTATGTGCAGTGTACTTCAAAATCAGGAGGTCCATAGTGTCAGAAAAATGTAATAAAGGGATAACAGAAGCCACCATAAGTAAGAGCCCACCACCTAGTAATAGAGTATTATTATGAGGTCCTACAGGAATTTGTATTTCAGCTCCCAAGAGTCCTGGAAGGACGGGAGACATTTGTGTATAAGAAGGCAGTCACCTCTTCTATGTGAGTGGTTGTCTAACAGGGATGAGATTACTTGTTTTTATTTTTCTCTCTCTTTGGGGTAAATTTACTAAGCTCCGTGTTGGTCCTGTCAAAGCTGGATAATTGGCTGAGACAGAATCAGACTTAAGTACATACGGCGATGCTATTATTAGCATCATGCGATCGCATATTCCACCATAACCCATACACACATTAAATACGCACCGTTGCGCTATTAACACGGCGCACATTAGCGAATACATAATACCCCGCATGCGAACGCTGTTTATTAGCTTCATGCATACACATCTGCCCCAAGTTAAAAGTCCTCACTACATAAATACAGAAGCGCCCTTTTTCCCAAACCCCTCATACTTACACACTGCACACTTACATAAAAGGTTCCATAGTTTCAAAGTGTAATATTCAAGGTTTATTTAGTAATTATTAATGTTGTGAAATAAAGATTAGTTGATATCTAAGGTTTAGTACATAATAAGTAGATCATGTTTGGTGCCATCCTGATCCTCTGTGTATTTGCAGATCTCCGGTTCTATCGGTGGGGAAATCGCTACAAGCATCCGCAAGTTATGAACTATAGGGAATTAGGTGATAGAATGTACAATGTATGAAGTGTTCACTGCTTAGTTATGTGGCAGGAAAAAGTACACAAAGAGCCACTGGGTGGCTGAACTTCTCAAGTACAAACAGACCAATGAAGAATGAACTATGGGCCTGATTCAGAGCCGGTCGCTATTTGCGTTCGCTCGTCCAGAAAATAGGGGTGGCTATTCAAATGAACCGTTTGCTGTTTGCGGTCTGTTCACGCCTCTAGGTCTGAACGAGCGAACAAAACTTGCGGTCGTTTTTTGGGAAACTACGCCCCCTGTCCACTCGCATCCTACGTCATGTCCGCTATTTATTAGATTAATCGAGTACATCGAACAGGGTATGAACTGCTCGCTATTCTTGTGGTTGGTTTTTGCTACCACAATTTTGCGAGCAGTTCTGACTATAAAATAACCCAGTGACGTGGTCAATGACGCTGCTGTTTTAAATATGCACACCCATAAAACGCCCTTTTTGACCTTTAAGCACGCCTGCGATCGGATCTCCACTCCCCGTTTTCAAGCACCTTCCCCTGTTACCACCCACATACGCCTCATCCTGTCACTCAAATTATCAGGCATTCGCTATTTTGCGAGCACATGAATTTCGGCCGCACTGACTGGTTCGCGCATGCGTATAACGATCCGTACGCATGCGCAGTTGGGCAAACATCGCTCGGAGCGAACGAGCTGCCACTTACGAGTGGCTCTGAATCAGGCCCTATGTCGTAACAGAAGACCAGGACCAAGAAAATTGTTGAATGCTACCATGACCCTTATCAAAAGCCAATGAGATTGTGTTTGCCTGTTTGCATTTTGTACAGAGGGTATATCAATATCACCATATAATATAGAATATATTAAAACCTATATATAAATTAAAAACAAATCCTTACACAACTTGAAAAAAGAGAGGGTCAGGTCCCAGAACAAGTTTACATAGAAACCAGCATATTAATAGATGGCTAAGAGAAACTACAATCTAATTAGCATTTGTATACCAGTGGCCTGCTCTCACACTGTTGGGATAGGAGTTTCAAGGTGGGGGTTTGGGAGGCCCTTTTTATGGAAACGGCCTCACAGGTGAGTATGGCATTCACACTGGGGACACTCCCAGAGAAAATAGCCGGAGAACACACATGCTGGCAGACACTTGGAGCAGGGAATTGTGAGAGAGAGGTCTTCCTCTCACAAGACAACCAAAAATGGGACTTTGTACCCCTGGAATATGGCTAAGTATATTGTTGTTAAACTGTACAGTAGTTAGTCTATTTAGGTCTCTGTAGCTAGTTGTGTGTTTTTATCTGTAATGTAGCTTATAAAGATTGTATGTAACAAGTTTGTAGTTAAAGGAATTCATAAGTCTGTGTTAGCCTACAGTGGATGATATAGTGTGATCTAGCCTGTAAGATTATCATTCACGCTGCAGTGTAAAATTGTTTTTTTGTAGTGTGTGAAACAGAACTATGGTATTTGTAATGATCGGTGTTGGTTGATATAATTGTTTCAGACCCGCTGGTGAGCTGTGTTAGGACCTGGAACCAAGTACTTGATTCATTGGAATGGTGAATTATTAGTAGTGTGATTATGGCAATAAGACTGGCATAGGTTTGGTGTTATTTCAGTGTTATGATAGAATTGTGTATTGTGAGTACTGGTATTTTGGCTACTATATGGTAATTACTATTTCAATAAGTTTGTATAGTATCATGAATGGAATCATAGGCTGGTATCAGTGTTATATATCATGGAAGTTTAATTAATAACAGCTTTGAAAGGTACAAGTAATAACCGTGTGTAATATAGAGACTGCAGTTTTGTTAAAGATGGTTACCAGCAAGTGGGTTAGACAATGGCATTACATGTGATACTCCCCCCCCCCCATTGAAATGTGCTTGATTCATGGAAGTTGTGAATTAATAGTCTTGTTATTATAGTTATAATTCTACTCAGTTTTGTTGTTGTATAGTACAAATAGGTTGTTGTAGTTATTATAATTGTGATCATTAATGGATATATGATTTACAGAGTTACAACATAATGTGAGTTTTCTTACTTCCACAATGGAGTGTATTATGTGAGTTTTCAAAATGGAGTTTGTCTAGAGACCATGCGGTTTGGACAATAGGGCATGTGTCATTCCCAACCCCCCACACACACCCCCCCTCACCAGCCATCTTGAACATGTGCTCTCAGCAGACCTCTCTCTTTCACTCTCTCTCTCTCTCTCTCTCTCTCTCTCTCTCTCTCTCTCATATTGTATGGTTGTATTTTGAAGTTTAATCACTGTTTTATGCGTATGTATATCAACTGTACCTAATCATTGTATAAATTTATTTGCGCTTATTGTATTTAGATCACAGCGTGAAACTATCTGTACTTTTCTTGAATAATAACCTTTGTGCATTGGAAACACATTTCAAAGTCTGAAGGCATTTATTTACTGTATGACTGCGTACGCAAATAGCGACAATTCTAGAAGGTATAGTCAGGATTTAGAAGGTATAGGCAGGTTTTAGAAGGTATAGGCAGGAGCGTATAGAGGTTTAAATCCAGTATCGTTAGTCCAAATTTGCACACGGGTGTATTTTGTCATTTTTTCAAACACGGAAATTTACTATGGCAAAAATGGGTGTATTTTCTGTTTGATTGACAGCCATGCGGCTCACAGCCAATCAGTGTCCGCTTACTCTAGAGCGGCCTCTGATTGGCTGGCGGACTGGCAACTGACATTACTCTCGAGGTTTCTGTCATTTGCCAGGGAAGAGATGTATGTGGAAACGCATACATCTCTTCAATGTCCGTGGTCTGGGTAAGTCAGTTTCGACCTGCACCAGGAGGTAGGTGAGTATTTTAATTTTTTAGGGATAATCGGGGATTACTACTGGAGAAGGGGACCGGCCACTGGGGACAAGATGAGTATGTATGTGTGTGTTTGGGTGTAATAAACTTATACTATGTATGGTGTGTGTGTGTCCTGTAGTTTTTTACTATTTTTTAAAAGGGGGGGTGCTGGTGGCCACCGCCTGCTAGCACTTGTAGTTCCACAAGTGCCAAAGAGCAGGCATGCTGGCACCTCTAGTCCCACTGTAAAAACCCAATAGTAGACATTTATTATTAACATTATTACCCCTGCTCCCACTGGCCAGGGATGAAGGGAATAGCCCCGGGCTGGAGCCCAGGCCTTGGGTGCTCGGGAGAGGGTGGACCCCTTTATAGGGGGGTCCCCACCACCCCTGGCATCACCAGCCTGGGGGCTATCTAGTTTGGGGTGTTAATGCTTCGGCCGGGGTGACCCGGTAAAAGGGTTCCCTGGCTGTGGCATTACACTTCGGCCAGTTTGAGCTCGGTGCTGGTTTTAAAAATATGGGGAACCTCACGCAATTTTTTCCCCTGTATTTTTAAAACTAGGACTGGCTCACAGAGCCTAGTGCTGGCTCATAAAATATGGGGACACCTAAACATTTTGTCCCCCGTATATATTTAGAACCAGGACTGGCTCATGGAGCCCGGTGCTGGTTATGCTTTTGGGGGGAACCCCACGTTTAAAAAAAAAAATTAAATTAACCCTTTATTTAAACGTTAATGCAGGCTACTTGTTCAGTAGTGTTGGTCTAGGGGTAGGAAACACGGATAGGAACGATCACATACACCATCGGAAAACACTATCCTGTCAAACATGGGAGTTTAGTAAATTCCCGGATTTCTTTTTAAAAACAAACAAACCTGTGTACGTTCCTATCCGTGTTTAATCTCAGTCAAACATGGTCCAGACACGATTCTTAGTAAATTTACCCCTTCCTGTCTTTCTCTCTCTCATTTTGTGTTTCTCTCCCTATTTCTCACAATTGTGTCTGGCCATATCTCTCTGGGCAGGATGAATCATGGGCAAATTCCACACCTTTTTATTCAGCATTTTTTTAACATCAGTATGCATGGCTACTTACCCACAGGGTGAGCTCTGCCGATATACAGCTGTCCCGGCAAAGAATTGACTTCTAGGTTTATGACCCGGGACTCCTAATACAGATGCGTAGCCATCAGCCAGTGTACGTACAAGCCGCGAGGGTTTGAGAGTGATAATTCGGGCCGCTGTCCTGATAATGGTGGTGAAAAGAAGCCTGTATGCAGGGGCGTATTTATAATGGGTGCAGAGTGTGTAAGTACTTTGCCATACTTACCTCTCCAAAGTACCACGTCGGGTGTTCTAGTGCTATTCAAATGCCGTAAAATGGCCGCCACGGCCATTTTTTCAGCATTTTGCATATGCGCTGTGAGAAGATCGCCAGGAAAATGGTGGCTGAGCCATTTCCTCGGCGATCTGTGCTTGCGCAATAGACCCTGGGCACACTCTAGTGCCCAATCTATTGATTCTGCAGTATCCGGCCAGCCGCGTCAGTCGGCTGCCGGACACCGAAGTGAGAGGAGGGGGCCTGTGATGGGGGATGCACACGGGCCTCCTTCTCTCTAAAGACACCTCTGCCTGTATGCTCTAGGTGGCGTTCCTTTTTGGACATAAGCTCTGGAACGTTACAGTTTCCATAGACTACTGTGTTGTGCGTCCACAGCAGATATGTCCCTTTTTAAAGCATATTAACATCACAAACCCCTTATAAAAATGCCCCAAACTGTGTCAACCCATTGTGAGGGTATAGTTCGCTGACTGGTGAAATGAGAGAAAGGAGTTAGCTGTTTGGAGGATTTTCAGGAGTTAGACCAGTGATTTTTGGAAGTTGTCTTGTGTATTTTCTTGCACTATTGTGTCCTTTAGAAGGTTGTAATTTTTTTTTGTGCCTGTCATCTCCTGATTTCTGTCTTGTCAGTGTGTATTTGTGTGTGTCTGTGCTGCACTTGTGTAGAGGGTAGTGTTAGTGTAGGTTTTATTTTTCAGAGTTTTTTTGTCGTGTCTATCTTATTTGTTATTATTAGAGATGTGCGGTTCGGTTCTCCAGAAATCTGAATCCACCCGAATTTTGTGAATCCAGGTAATTCCGAGTCGCGGTTCTGATCGCCTGAGGAAATCTGGGTAAATCCAGGTCGTGGTTCTGATCTTATTGTGGTTCAGAATTCGGATTTTAAATCCGAATTTCGGGTTTTGGATTGCATAAATTACACGATTGTAGCGGTTTTTAAAACGTTTTATCTATTTTTTTATTTCAAAATTCCAGATTCAAAACCAAAACACTTGAGGGTGGTTTGCAAATCCAGATCCAAAACCTTGAAGGAGATACAGATCCATAACCAAAACACGGGGGTCAGCGCACATCCCTAGTTATTATGGAGGGTGAGAGGAGAAGGAGCAGAGAGGACAGAGAGCAGAAAGGAAGCGCAGGAGGTGGACTCTGAGTCAGAGGAGGAGAGAAACCCAAATGTCAGGGGAGGAAGTGCAGGAGGTGGATTCTGAGTCAGAGGAGGAGAGGGACCCAAATGTCAGGGGAGGAAGCGCAGGAGGTGGATTCTGAGTCAGAGGAGGAGAGGGACCCAAATGTCAGGGGAGGAAGTGCAGGAGGTGGATTCTGAGTCAGAGGAGGAGAGGGACCCAAATGTCAGGGGAGGAAGCGCAGGAGGTGGATTCTGAGTCAGAGGAGGAGAGGGACCCAAATGTCAGGGGAGGAAGCGCAGGAGGTGGATTCTGAGTCAGATGAGGAGAGGGACCCAAATGTCATCGAGGAAGCACAGGAGGTGGATTCTGATTCAAAGGAGCAGACGAACCCAGAGGCAGGGGGGGAAGCACAGGAGGTGGATTCTGAGTCAGAGGAGGACAGGAACTAAGAGGTCAGGGAAGAAGTGAATGAGGTGGATTCTTAGTCAGGGGAGGAGAGGGACCCAAAGGTCAGGGAGGAAGAGCAGGAGGTGGATTCTGATTCGGAGGAGCAGACGGATCTAGAGGCAGGGGAGGAAGCACAGGAGGTGGATTCTGAGTCAAAGGAGGAGAGGGACTGAGAAGTCAGGGAGGAAGCACAGGAGGTGGATTCAAAGTCAGTGGAGAGAAACACTGAGGCAAGGGAGGAAGTGCAGGAGGTGGACTCTAAGTCAGAGAAGGAGAGAGACCCAGAGGCAAGTGGCAGTGTTAGTGGCAGTGCAGGCTGTGAGTGCTGTGGGCCATTTTAAGCAGCCTGTGGATCACTGCAAGTAGCACTTATCAGACATCAAGAGAAAGGTGAAGGTGAAGATCTCCGAGGAGCGCCATTCAAATGTAATTTCTTGAATATGAAGAGAGGGGATAATACCAGCCAAGTTCATAGAAGGTATAACTGTGCCTGATAGCGATGCTTACCCTCTTTCACAGACACCTCAGCCTGGTGAGTGTACAGTAATTTTTGTTTTCTTTGTACATAGAGTATTATTATCCTTTATTTATATGGTGTCACAAGTGGTCCTCAGCCCCTTACAAAGTACATAAACATAAGTGAACAAGTTACCAGTGACTTACAGTACAATACAGGACAAGTGTATGCTGCATTAGCGATTAGAACACTCAAATTAAGCATCAGGGAGTCAGCAATCCAGTGTTAGATGCCCTTGTGGGGAGTAAGGAGTATAAGAGTATAAGGAGAAGCACACGAGGGAAGAACTTACAATCTAAAGGGGAGGGGCAGACAAACAGGCATGACACAGATGGGGTAGACAGGGAGGAAAGAGCATGTAGTAGTGGGTTAGGATGAGCGCTGACAGGCCTTGATGAAGTAGTGGGTCTTGAGATCCTGCTTGAAGATTTGTAGATATATATATATATATATATTTATATAGATAGATAGATAATATTGTGTTTATAGCACCACCTACAAAAGAGAGAGCTGCACCCAGGGTCACAGAAGTTGATGATGAAGTGGCAGGTATATTATTCTGAAGTTATTCTTAAAAAATAAAAGTATATGGCAAACACAAAATTTTCTCCTTTTCTTGAAAATCCATGAAGGGCAATGGCGATGCTATCCTGTACTCCCATTGAAGCCACCCAAAAACAAAGTTTGTCTCCCATGATGCTGCAAATGGACCATAAGTCATCCCATCTGGCAAGTGTCAAATTTCCTACAATAAATTAAAAATTATTATTATATGTAACTTTTTTAGCCTTTAAAAAAAAAACTTTTTAAATCATTGCATTAGCAATAAACTACTGTCCACTATGTAATGAAATAGGGAGAACATGACATTTATATCACTGAGTATTCCTTCAACTTAATCTGGCAGCATGATGAGGCTTTAGCACAGGAGGAAAGGCCTACAAAATATCTAGTTAACATTCTGCTTAAAGCTCAGTGACTGTGTTCTGTTACAGCACATGCTTAGGTTACACTAAGTTTTGGTTGCAACTATTTTGGTAATAGTAATAAACCAAAAAAGTACATGGGAAGAAGTTGTTAATAAGTGATTGCCTGATCTGCCTCCCACTTTTTATGCCAGAGGTGTTCAATATGGGGTTCTTCAGCTGTTGTGGAACTACACATCCCAGAATTCCTTTTGCTATTAGGGAATCCTAACACTGTTAGGGCATGCTGGGATTTGTAGTTCCACAACAAATGGAGGACTGCGTGTTGAACACCACTGTTCTGTGCTATGAGAGTCACTTGATGGAAACAAGACAAGTTCCTGCTCACTGATATTTCATAATCTGGTGGAGAAGGTTGATATGATGCCAGCTTATGCAATAGACAGCAGCAGATCACAATATCTGAGACATTCGCTGGACAATATAACTATACACCACCAGACATATCAAGACACCTGAACCTAGATTTTAATAGTATAAAAGTGTGTTCTTTCACTGATCTACTGGATATATGGGCCTCATAATACTTATGCTCATCAGGAGTTTGTGGATGTAACTACAGAGTCAGAAGCCAGGAGCTAGAGCCATAGCCAGAGATACCTGTGTAATTCAAGAAAAGAGTGCCAAAATAGTAAAATCATATATTGTTTTTAGCTATAAAGTGCAGTAAAGAATTACAGACCCTTTACCCAGCATCCATCCATCAGGCATTTGTTTCACCTAAAACTTAGCATAGAGGGATGACTGTCTAAGTGTAAAGGCATCATGACATGAACTAGGATAGCAAGCTACAACACATTATTTTTTATCGTGCATCACACATTCATTGAATAGGCATTGTGCCTATTTATGTAAGTTTGTGACTTATTCTTAGGTTGTCTCAGTCCAATGTGTATGCAGTCTACAACATTAGGGATGCCTGCGATACTATAGAAAGCTACCCTTAGTTTGTGCCACTGTGACTCCTGGCTTGATGTATAGGAGAGGGTCTTCATGGCTACCATGACCTAGATGTGATGGCAAGAGACAGTTGGCTGTGTTACACCTACTTATCTAGAAGTGACTGGCTGTAAGGAACCAATGGCAATAAATGCAGAAAACACAGCAGCTTTTGCAGCCTAATACAGCTTGTGACTGTGCAGTGTCTGGTTCAAGCTGATCCTTAACAAAGTCATACAGCTTCATTAAATTTGTATGATTGATGTGGAACATCTTCATGACCTAGTCATCAGAGACAGCATTGAGGTTATACTGCCCATGGAAGAGTCTAGGCTCTGCAGAACCTCATGAAGCTGCTGTTGGTCCTCTTTTCCTGTCTCCTGGTTCCTTCTAGTCAGGTGATGGTGTGCTGAACATCTCATATAAGTGGTGAACATATAATATCCTTGAAATGCCGTGATTTCTTTAACCACAGTGCACCACATGGTTATGTACCTTTTTTAAAGGCTTCATGATGAAGATTGGTCCAATAGAATAGGTTTTTGGACACAAACCTGCCTCTCAGTTAGAATACTATTATTTGGGTATAATTTACATTGGATTCTCGAAGGGTTAGATCAGTCTTAGAATCTGATACTTAGTAAATCTGGGGTTTCTTTACTTCAATAGTGACGCAATGTTGGAGTGCAATCTAAGGGCATAAATTTTGTTGAATTCTCGTTGGTTTTGCTTTTAATAAATATGCAATCTGCAAAGTCAACTAGAAACTAACAAAAAATGCAAAACCGGTCTTTAATAAATCTTCCTTTAACTGTCATTTCAAACACTGTGCTAGATACATGACAGAAGCTGATTGGTTGGTTGGGGCAACTTCTCCCCTGTATCTCTTACTCTCTCCCAATGCCACTTATCTCTATGTGTCACCTCCTGTCTCTTTGTATTTCCCCCCTTCTCCGTCTCTCACATACAGTATGCACCAATTGCTGAAAATTTGTTCTTAATCAGCCAAATTGGCCAACATTATTGCAGCATGTGTGCCCAGATTTACTCCTGGGGTGCAGCAATTGGGAATGAATTGTGTATAAATAAAATTTCATTGCAGCCCTGATGATAATTAGCATTCTGTGCTATCCACCAAAGTCATTCATTATAAACATTGTACAGTGAAAACTGGTGACAACGACATTAATAAAACTGATTAAACCTAACAAGTTTGGTATTTTCCCTTTTGTGTGATGACATTAAACTGTGATTTCATATAAATACCACATTTATGAGTGTTGTTACTGTTTTCATCATTAAGATTATTTTTATATATTTAGAAAAACTGGAGAAAATTGTTCATACATAAAAAATCATCTTACTGCAAAGTGTGAGACGCTAATACATCAGACATAACCCCAGATATAAAAAGGGAATATTTCCCTATAAATGAATGACGGGGATGATGATAGATCGTACACATTCATCGCAGCCAGCTGATAAGTGACTGTTCTATGCCCGGTACATTCCCATCCTTAGAGGCGTTGCAGAAGCTGGTTATGATGTCACTCTTGGCTTAATTCAGAAAGGAACGCAGTTGCGTATATGCATGCAATTCGTTGATTAAATTGCACTGCGCTCGCAGTGCGCGATCCAGACACTGCAGTCAGAACTGCGTATGCAGAGGCTAAGCAGACTGTTTACAGAGTGATTTACAGGAAGTGCCGTTTGTGGGTGGTACCGGGGGGTGGTCGGGTGAACGCAGGCGTGCCAGTGCGTTTCAATACCGTTGCAAGGGGCGTGCATAAATTAGCCACTGCACTACTAGGCACAGCCTGAAGACTCATAGCGATTCCTGAGTGAGGTCTGGACTTCCTTATCTGTGCGCGTTGGTCCGATGTTACCGATTGTTTTGCTATGTTGCCCTAGTATACGGATGTGAGTAAGGGTAGGTGGGCGTCCTTATGAAAGATTGCGTACACAATGTGAATGCACACATTTACATAGCACCGCTGATATTATAACTGCGCTGCGTGAGTATACACAGAATTGCGTTCCTTGCGGAGTCAAGCCCTCTGTCACATGATCTGAAATGCATATGTGTTCTATAACTGTATATCTATTGTAGTGAATTGTCCGTAAAATAAAGCCGTTGTACTGTGAAAGGACTATACATAGTTTTCGCTCCCCCCTGTACCTGGGCCCGTCAGAGCTATAGCCAGCCCTGGCCATAGAACTGGTCCAAGTTTAGATGTCGTGACCGGTAGTGCATCACGCACCAAGCGGTATTAGAGCGTCTAAGGATCCTGACAGTGGGCGTCTCAGTCCTTACACATTGATACGCGCGGATGGACACCAGGGAAGGGCGTGTACAAGTATTTGCATAAAGTCATAGAAGCAATTCCGACAAATGAGACGCACATGGGTGCGGCAGCGTCCGACTCAGAATAGGCCCTAAAGTCTGATAAGCAGCGAGATTGAAATAGATCTGATATCGGGTTTAATCAAAGTATGAAACCTTTCCAGCAAGACAACTATATATCAGCATTTATTTATTACATTTATGTCCATAGACTATTGTGCCGGGGTGAGAGATCGCTGTGCATTATACAGAGTGATAATAGCACACACAGACTATTGTGCCAGGGTGAGAGATCGCTGTGCGTTATAAAGAGTGATAATAGCACACATAGACTATTGTGCCG
The DNA here is from genome assembly GCA_031769625.1 of Taudactylus pleione. Taxonomy (NCBI): domain Eukaryota; kingdom Metazoa; phylum Chordata; class Amphibia; order Anura; family Myobatrachidae; genus Taudactylus; species Taudactylus pleione. Next base: position 1,190,168 of record JAUIMM010000556.1, read on the forward strand.
GGGTGAGAGATCGCTGTGTGTTATAAAGAGTGATAATAGTACACACAGACTATTGTGCCGGGGTGAGAGATCGCTGTGTGTTATACAGAGTGATAATAGTACACACAGACTATTGTGCCGGGGTGAGAGATCGCTGTGTGTTATACAAAGTGATAATAGCACACACAGACTATTGTGCCGGGGTGAGAGATCGCTGTGCGTTATAAAGAGTGATAATAGAACACACAGACTATTGTGCCAGGGTGAGAGATCGCTGTGCGTTATAAAGAGTGATAATAGCACACACAGACTATTGTGCCGGGGTGAGAGATCACTGTGCATTATACAGAGTGATAATAGCACACACAGACTATTGTGCCGGGGTGAGAGATAACTGTGTGTTATAAAGAGTGATAATAGTACACACAGACTATTGTGCCGGGGAGAGAGATCACTGTGTGTTATAAAGAGTGATAATAGCACACAGACTATTGTGCCGGGGTGAGAGATCGCTGTGCATTATAAGAGTGATAATAGTACACACAGACTATTGTGCCGGGGTGAGAGATCGCTGTGCATTATACAGAGTGATAATAGCACACACAGACTATTGTGCCAGGGTGAGAGATCGCTGTGCGTTATAAAGAGTGATAATAGCACACATAGACTATTGTGCCGGGGGTGAGAGATCGCTGTGTGTTATAAAGAGTGATAATAGTACACACAGACTATTGTGCCGGGGTGAGAGATCGCTGTGTGTTATACAGAGTGATAATAGTACACACAGACTATTGTGCCGTGGTGAGAGATTGCTGTGCGTTATAAAGAGTGAAAATAGCATACAGACCATAGTGGCAGGGTGAGAGATCGCTGTGTGTTATAAAGAGTGATAATAGCACACACAGACTATTGTGCCGGGGTGAGAGATCGCTGTATGTTATATAGAGTGATAATAGTACACACAGACTATTGTGCCGGGGTGAGAGATCGCTGTGTGTTATACAAAGTGATAATAGCACACACAGACTATTGTGCCGGGGTGAGAGATTGCTGTGCGTTATAAAGAGTGATAATAGTACACACAGACTATTGTGCCGGGGTGAGAGATCGCTGTGCGTTATAAAGAGTGATAATAGTACACACAGACTATTGTGCCGGGGTGAGAGATCACTGTGTGTTATAAAGAGTGATAATAGCACACATAGACTATTGTGCCGTGGTGAGAGATCGCTGTGTGTTATATAGAGTGATAATAGCACACACAGACTATTGTGCCGTGGTGAGAGATCGCTGTGTGTTATAAAGAGTGATAATAGTACACACAGACTATTGTGCCGGGGTAAGAGATCACTGTGTGTTATAAAGAGTGATAATAGTACACACAGACTATTGTGCCGTGGTGAGAGATCGCTGTGTGTTATATAGAGTGATAATAACACACACAGACTATTGTGCAGTGGTGAGAGATTGCTGTGCATTATACAGAGTGATAATAGCACACACAGACTATTGTGCCGTGGTGAGAGATCGCTGTGCGTTATAAAGAGTGATAATAGCACACACAGACTATTGTGCCGGGGTGAGAGATCGCTGTGCGTTATAAAGAGTGATAATAGTACACACAGACTATTGTGCCGGGGTGAGAGATTGCTGTGCGTTATAAAGAGTGATAATAGAACACACAGACTATTGTGCCGGGGTGAGAGATCGCTGTGCATTATACAGAGTGATAATAGTACACACAGACTATTGTGCCGGGTTGAGAGATTGCTGTGTGTTATACAGAGTGATAATAGTACACACAGACTATTGTGCCGGGGTGAGAGATTGCTGTGTGTTATACAGAGTGATAATAGTACACACAGATTATAGTGCCGGGGTGAGAGATCACTGTGTGTTATAAAGAGTGATAATAGCACACACAGACTATTGTGCCGGGGTGAGAGATCGCTGTGTGTTATATAGAGTGATAATAGTACACACAGACTATTGTGCCAGGGTGAGAGATTGCTGTGTGTTATACAGAGTGATAATAGTACACACAGACTATTGTGCCGGGGTGAGAGATCGCTGTGTGTTATATAGAGTGATAATAGTACACACAGACTATTGTGCCAGGGTGAGAGATTGCTGTGTGTTATACAGAGTGATAACAGTACACACAAACTATTGTGCCGGGGTGAGAGATCACTGTGCATTATACAGAGTGAAAATAGCACACTCAGACTATTGTGCCGGGGTGAGAGATTGCTGTGCATTATACAGAGTGATAATAGTACACACAGACTATTGTGCCGGGGTGAGAGATCGCTGTGTGTTATATAGAGTGATAATAGTACACACAGACTATTGTGCCGGGGTGAGAGATCACTGTGTGTTATAAAGAGAGATAATAGCACACACAGACTATTGTGCCGGGGTGAGAGATCGCTGTGTGTTATATAGAGTGATAATAGTACACACAGACTATTGTGCCGGGGTGAGAGATCGCTGTGTGTTATACAGAGTGATAATAGTACACACAGACTATAGTGCCGGGGTGAGAGATCACTGTGTGTTATAAAGAGTGATAATAGCACACACAGACTATTGTGCCGGGGTGAGAGATCGCTGTGTGTTATATAGAGTGATAATAGTACACACAGACTATTGTGCCGGGGTGAGAGATCGCTGTGTGTTATATAGAGTAATAATAGTACACAATAGGGGTGAGCGGGTTCGGATTTCTGAAATCCGAACCCCCCCGAGCCCCCCCGATCCGAGTCCGATCCGAGTCAGGCTCGACTTTTCCCGCCTGACTCGGATCTGAAATCGAGGCAAAACGTCATCATCCCGCCTTCCGAGTCTCGCGGGTTTTGGATCCTATATAAGGTACCCGCGTCGGCGCCATTTTCTCACTCGGCTGTGGACAGTGAAGAGGGAGGGTGGGAGTTAGGGCTGTGTAGTGTAGTGTAGTGTAGTGTAGTGTAGTGCTGCTGTTGTCCACTACTTCAAAGTCCATAGGGGCTGGCTGTGTTGTGCTGTGCTGCTGTTGTTAATAGGGGCTGTGTCCACTACTTCAAAGTCCATAGGGGCTGGCTGGACTGTGTTGTGCAGTCAGTTCTCCATAGGGGCTGTGTCCACTCCAAAGTCCTGTGCAGTGTCCCAGTCCTAAAGGGGTGCTGTAGTGTTGTCCAGGGGGTGCTCTGTCCATCAGGGGTGCTCCCCCCAAGTGCTAAAAAAATAATATATTTTCTGTGTTTGTGAATTGTGTGCGCAGAAGCCGCACATGCATCAACAAAGTAGTGCCAAGCGTGCGCCTGTGTCATAAGTAAAGGGCCGGCTGGCTTGACCGTTAAAGGGTGCTGTAACCCCCGAAAGTACACTCCAGTCCAAACCAAAAAAAAAATTATTTTCTGTGTTTGTGAATTGTGTGCGCAGTAGCCGCACGTGCATCAACAAAGTAGTGCCAAGCGTGCGCCTGTGTCATAAGTAAAGGGCCGGCTGGCTTGACCGTTAAAGGGTGCTGTAACCCCCAAAGTACACTCCAGTCCAAACCAAAAAAAAAATTATTTTCTGTGTTTGTGAATTGTGTGCGCAGTAGCCGCATGTGCATCAACAAAGTAGTGCCAAGTGTGCGCCTGTGTCATAAGTAAAGGGCCGGCTGGCTTGACCGTTAAGGGTGCTGTAACCCCCGAAAGTACACTCCAGTCCAAACCAAAAAAAAAATTATTTTCTGTGTTTGTGAATTGTGTGCACAGTAGCCGCACGTGCATCAACAAAGTAGTGCCAAGCGTGCGCCTGTGTCATAAGTAAAGGGCCGTCTGGCTTGACCGTTAAAGGGTGCTGTAACCCCCGAACGTACACTCCAGTCCAAACCAAAAAAAAATTATTTTCTGTGTTTGTGAATTGTGTGCGCAGTAGCCGCACGTGCATCATCAAAGTAGTGCCAAGCGTGCGCCTGTGTCATAAGTAAAAGGGCCGGCTGGCTTGACCGTTAAAGGGTGCTGTAACCCCCAAAGTACACTCCAGTCCAAACCAAAAAAAATATATTTTCTGTGTTTGTGAATTGTGTGCGCAGTAGCCGCACGTGCATCAACAAAGTAGTGCCAAGCGTGCGCCTGTGTCATAAGTAAAGGGCCGGCTGGCTTGACCGTTAAGGGTGCTGTAACCCCCGAAAGCACACTCCAGTCCAAACCAAAAAAAAAATTATTTTCTGTGTTTGTGAATTGTGTGCGCAGTAGCCGCACGTGCATCAACAAAGTAGTGCCAAGCGTGCGCCTGTGTCATAAGTAAAGGGCCGGCTGGCTTGACCGTTAAGGGTGCTGTAACCCCCAAAAGTACACTCCAGTCCAAACCAAAAAAAAAATTATTTTCTGTGTTTGTGAATTGTGTGCGCAGTAGCTGCACGTGCATCAACAAAGTAGTGCCAAGAGTGCGCCTGTGTCATAAGTAAAGGGCCGGCTGGCTTGACCGTTAAAGGGTGCTGTAACCCCCAAAGTACACTCCAGTCCAAACCAAAAAAAAAATTATTTTCTGTGTTTGTGAATTGTGTGCGCAGTAGCCGCACGTGCATCAACAAAGTAGTGCCAAGCGTGCGCCTGTGTCATAAGTAAAGGGCCGGCTGGCTTGACCGTTAAAGGGTGCTGTAACCCCCAAAGTACACTCCAGTCCAAACCAAAAAAAAAATTATTTTCTGTGTTTGTGAATTGTGTGCGCAGTAGCCGCACGTGCATCAACAAAGTAGTGCCAAGCGTGCGCCTGTGTCATAAGTAAAGGGCCGGCTGGCTTGACCGTTAAGGGTGCTGTAACCCCCGAAAGTACACTCCAGTCCAAACCAAAAAAAAAATTATTTTCTGTGTTTGTGAATTGTGTGCGCAGTAGCCGCACGTGCATCAACAAAGTAGTGCCAAGCGTGCGCCTGTGTCATAAGTAAAGGGCCGGCTGGCTTGACCGTTAAGGGTGCTGTAACCCCCGAAAGTACACTCCAGTCCAAACCAAAAAAAAAAATATTTTCTGTGTTTAGCCGCACGTATATATCAAATCGATATAACATAAATGGAGGACCAAACTTTCTCCGATAAAAATGAAATAGAGAAAGATCAAGAACCACTTCTTCCTAGTGCTGAAGCTGCTGCCACTAGTCATGACATAGACGATAACATGCCATCAACGTCGTCTGCCAAGGCCGATGCCCAATGTCATAGTAGAGGGCACATACAATCCCAAATGGCAAAGTTCAGGAAAATTACCTTGAAAAAGACATTTAAATCAGCTGAAGAGAAACGTAAACTTGCCAATATGCCATTTACGACACGGAGTGGCAAGGAACGGCTAAGTTCGATCCCTAGTATGCTCATGACTAGTGGTTCAGCTTCACATGACGATGGAAGCCCTCCTCCCACTAAAAAAATCAAAAGAGTTAAGCTGGCAAAAGCACAGCGAAGAACTGTGCTTTCTAAGAAGATATCACAAATCCCCAAGGAGAGTCCAAGTGTGGTGGTGGTTGCGATGCCTAACCTTCCCAGCACTGGACGGGAAGAGGTGGCTCTTTCCACCATTTGCACGCCCCCTGCAAGTGCTGAAAGGAGCACCCACAGTCCACTTGCTGATATGCAAATTGAAGATGTCACTGTTGAAGTACAACAGGATGAGGATACTGGTGTAGCTGGCGCTGAGGAGGAAGTTGGCGAGGAGGATTCTGATGGTGATGTGGTTTGTTTAAATCAGGCTCCGGGGGAGACAGCTGTTGTCCGTGGGATGAAAAAGCCCATCACAGTCATGCCTGGGCAGAAGACCAAACATTCCACCTCTTTGGTCTGGCAATATTTCTATCCAAATCCGGACAACAACTGTCTTGCCATATGTACCATATGTAAAGGTGAAATAAGTAGGGGTAGGGACGTCAACCACCTAGGAACATCCTCCCTTATACGGCACCTGCAGCGCGTTCATAAAAAGTTACTGTCAAGTTCAGAAACTTTGGCTAAGACCGTAAGCAGTCCAGGGACACCTAAATCCCGTTGTCCTGTTGTATCCAAGCGCCTGCAAACCACACCGTCAACTCCCTCCTCGTCAATTTCCTCCTTAGTCAGGATCGGAAGTAGTCCTGCAGGCCATGTCACTGGCATGACTGACTCTCCTATCCGGGATTCCTCTGGAGGATCCTGCATTGCTACGCCTACTGCTGCCGCTGCTGCTGTTGCTGCTGCTGGGAGTCGTTCATCATCCCAGAGAGGAAGTAGGAACACCACTACTTTTACTAAACAATTGACCCTCCAACAGTCCTTAGCGAGGAGGATGAAGTACGACAGCAGTCATCCTGAAGCAAAACGTATAACTGAGGCCTTGACTGCTATGTTGGTGTTAGACGTGCGTCCGGTATCTGCCATTAGTGCAGTGGGATTTAGACAATTGATGGAGGTAGTGTGTCCCCGGTTCCAAATCCCGTCTAGATTCCACTTCACTAGGCAGGCGATACCGAGACTGTACAGAAACGTCAGAAAAAGTGTCCTCAGTGTCCTGAAAAATGCCGTTTTACACAATGTCCACTTAACCACGGACATGTGGACAAGTGGAACAGGGCAGACTAAGGACTATATGACTGTGACAGCCCACTGGGTAGATGTATCACCTTACGCAGCAACAGCAGCAGCGTCACCAGTAGCAGCATCTCAGAAACGCCAGCTCGTTACAAGGCAGGCTACGCTGTGTATCACCGGTTTCAGTAAGAGGCACACCGCCGACAACCTCTTAGAGAAACTGAGGGAAATCATCGCCCAGTGGCTTACCCCACTTAGACTCTCCTGGGGATTTGTGATATCTGACAACGCCACCAATATTGTGCGGGCATTACATCTGGGCAAATTCCAGCACGTCCCATGTTTTGCTCACACAATAAACTTGGTGGTGCAGAATTTTCTGAAAAGCGACAGGGGCGTGCAGGAGACGCTTTGGGTGGCCCGAAAAATTTCTGGCCACTTTCGCCATTCAGCGACTGCGTGCCAAAGACTGGAGCGCCAGCAAACACTCTTGAACCTGCCCCGCCATCACCTGAAGCAAGAGGTTGTGACGCGGTGGAACTCAACCCTCTATATGCTTCAGAGGATGGAGGAGCAGCAAAAGGCCATACAAGCCTATACATCCACCTATGACATAGGCAAAGGAGGGGGTATGCACCTGACTCAAGCGCAGTGGAGAATGATTTCGGTGTTGTGCAAGGTTCTCCAGCCCTTCGAACTTGCCACACGTGAAGTCAGTTCAGACACAGCCAGCTTGAGTCAGGTCATTCCCCTCATCAGGCTTTTGCAGAAGCAGCTGGAGAAAGTGAAGGAGGAGCTAAGACGGAGCGATTCCGCTCGGCATGTGGGACTTGTGGATGAAGCCCTTCATTCGCTTTGCCAGGATTCCAGGGTGGTCAATCTGTTGAAATCAGACCACTACATTTTGGCCACCGTGCTTGATCCTAGGTTTAAAGCCTATGTTGTGTCTCTCTTTCCAGCCGACACAAGCCTGCAGAGGTGCAAAGACCTGCTGGTGAACACACTGTCAGCTGAAGCGGAACGTGACACGTCAACGGCTCCTTCTTCATTTTCTCCCGCAACTGGGGCAGCCAGGAAAAAACGTAGGTATCCTAAGCAACCCGCTGGCGGTGATGCAGGGCAGGCAGGACCAAGTTTGGACATCTGGTCCGGACTGAAGGACCTGGCAACAATTTCTGACATGTCTACTGTCACTGCATATGATACTGTCACCATTGACAGAATGGTGGAGGATTACATCGGTGACAGCATCCAAGTAGGCATGTCAGACAGTCCATACCTGTACTGGCAGGAAAAAGAGACAATTTGGAGGCCCCTGTACAAGCTGGCTCTATTTTACCTGAGTTGCCCCCCCTCCAGTGTGTACTCTGAAAGAGTGTTTAGTGCAGCCGGGAACCTTGTCAGCGAAAGGCGTAGGAGGTTGCTTCCACAGAATGTGGAGAAGATGATGTTCATCAAAATGAATTATCAGCTCTTCCAGGGAGACCAGCCTCCAGAAGGTACAGAGGGACCTGTGGTGGTGGATTCAAGTGGGGACGAGTTAATACTTTGTGAGGATGAGGATGTACACACTGAAGAGGGTGAGGAATCGGTGGATGAGGAATATGAGGATGACATCTTGCCTCCGTAGAGCCAGTTTGTGCAGGGACACATTAATTGCCAGCTTGTTTTGTGGGGGCCCAAACGAACCAATCATTTCAGCCACAGTTGTGTGGCAGACCCTGGCGCTGAAATGATTGATTTGTTAAAGTGTGCATGTCCTGTTTATACAACATAAGGGTGGGTGGGAGGGACCAAGGACAATTCCATCTTGCACTTCTTTTTTTTCTTTGCATTATGTACTGTTTGGGGCCTAGTTTTTCTAACTGCCATCCTGTCTGCCACTGCAGTGTCACTCCTAGATGCGTCACGTGTTGGTGCCGCCCACTCGTGTCGCTTAGCATAGTCATCCAGCTACCTCGGTGCAACCTTTTGGACATAAAAACACTATTGTGAGGTGTGAGGTGTTCAGAATAGACTGGAAATGAGTGGAAATTAAGGTTATTGAGGTTAATAATAGCATAGGAGCAGAGAAACCAACAAATTCTGTGATTTTAGCTGTTTTTATGCTATTTTTAAAAAAATTACAGATCCAAAACACAAAACCCAGAACCCAAAACACGGAAGGGTGGTTTTGGTAAAACCAATCCAGATCCAAAACACGAAGAAAGATCCAGATCCAAAACCAAAACACAAAACACGAAAAGTGGCCGGTGCACACCCCTAGTACACACAGACTATTGTGCCGGGGTGAGAGATCGCTGTGTGTTATATAGAGTGATAATAGTACACACAGACTATTGTGCCGGGGAGAGAGATCACTGGTGTTATAAAGAGTGATAATAGCACACAGACTATTGTGCCGGGGTGAGAGATCGCTGTGCATTATAAAGAGTGATAATAGTACACACAGACTATTGTGCCGGGGTGAGAGATCGCTGTGCGTTATAAAGAGTGATAATAGCATACAGACCATAGTGCCGTGGTGAGAGATCGCTGTGTGTTATAAAGAGTGATAATAGCACACACAGACTATTGTGCCGGGGTGAGAGATCGCTGTGTGTTATACAAAGTGATAATAGCACACACAGACTATTGTGCCGGGGTGAGAGATTGCTGTGCATTATAAAGAGTGATAATAGTACACACAGACTATTGTGCCGGGGTGAGTGATCGCTGTGCGTTATAAAGAGTGATAATAGTACACACAGACTATTGTGCCGGGGTGAGAGATCACTGTGTGTTATAAAGAGTGATAATAGCACACACAGACTATTGTGCCGTGGTGAGAGATCGCTGTGTGTTATAAAGAGTGATAATAGTACACACAGACTATTGTGCCGTGGTGAGAGATCACTGTGTGTTATAAAGAGTGATAATAGCACACACAGACTATTGTGCCGTGGTGAGAGATTGCTGTGCATTATACAGAGTGATAATAGCACACACAGACTATTGTGCCATGGTGAGAGATCGCTGTGCGTTATAAAGAGTGATAATAGCACACACAGACTATTGTGCCGGGGTGAGAGATCGCTGTGCGTTATAAAGAGTGATAATAGTACACACAGACTATTGTGCCGGGGTGAGAGATTGCTGTGCGTTATAAAGAGTGATAATAGAACACACAGACTATTGTGCCGGGGTGAGAGATCGCTGTGCGTTATACAGAGTGATAATAGTACACACAGACTATTGTGCCGGGGTGAGAGATTGCTGTGTGTTATACAGAGTGATAATAGTACACACAGACTATTGTGCCGGGGTGAGAGATTGCTGTGCGTTATACAGAGTGATAATAGTACACACAGATTATAGTGCCGGGGTGAGAGATCACTGTGTGTTATAAAGAGTGATAATAGCACACACAGACTATTGTGCCGGGGTGAGAGATCGCTCTGTGTTATATAGAGTGATAATAGTACACACAGACTATTGTGCCAGGGTGAGAGATTGCTGTGTGTTATACAGAGTGATAATAGTACACACAGACTATTGTGCCGGGGTGAGAGATCGCTGTGCGTTATATAGAGTGATAATAGCACACACAGACTATTGTGCCGGGGTGAGAGATCGCTGTGTGTTATATAGAGTGATAATAGTACACACAGACTATTGTGCCAGGGTGAGAGATTGCTGTGTGTTATACAGAGTGATAATAGTACACACAGAGTATTGTGCCGGGGTGAGAGATCGCTGTGTGTTATATAGAGTGATAATAGTACACACAGACTATTGTGCCAGGGTGAGAGATTGCTGTGTGTTATACAGAGTGATAATATTACACACAGACTATTGTGCCGGGGTGAGAGATCACTGTGCATTATACAGAGTGATAATAGCACACACAGACTATTGTGCCGGGGTGAGAGATTGCTGTGCATTATACAGAGTGATAATAGTACACACAGACTATTGTGCCGGGGTGAGAGATCGCTGTGTGTTATATAGAGTGATAATAGTACACACAGACTATAGTGCTGGGGTGAGAGATCACTGTGTGTTATAAAGAGTGATAATAGCACACACAGACTATTGTGCCGGGGTGAGAGATCGCTGTGTGTTATAAAGAGAGATAATAGCACACACAGACTATTGTGCCGGGGTGAGAGATCGCTGTGTGTTATATAGAGTGATAATAGTACACACAGACTATTGTGGCGGGGTGAGAGATCGCTGTGTGTTATACAGAGTGATAATAGTACACACAGACTATAGTGCCGGGGTGAGAGATCACTGTGTGTTATAAAGAGTGATAATAGCACACACAGACTATTGTGCCGGGGTGAGAGATCGCTGTGTGTTATATAGAGTGATAATAGTACACACAGACTATTGTGCCGGGGTGAGAGATCGCTGTGTGTTATATAGAGTAATAATAGTACACACAGACTATTGTGCCGGGGTGAGAGATCGCTGTGTGTTATATAGAGTGATAATAGTACACACAGACTATTGTGCCGGGGTGAGAGATCGCTGTGTGTTATATATAGTGATAATAGTACGCACAGACTATTGTGCCGGGGTGAGAGATCGCTGTGTGTTGTAAAGAGTGATAATAGTACACACAGACTATTGTGCCGGGGTGAGAGATCGCTGTGTGTTATATAGAGTAATAATAGTACACACAGACTATTGTGCCGGGGTGAGAGATCGCTGTGTGTTATATAGAGTGATAATAGTACACACAGACTATTGTGCCGGGGTGAGAGATCGCTGTGCATTATAAAGAGTGATAATAGCACACACAGACTATTGTGCCGGGGTGAGAGATCGCTGTGCGTTATAAAGAGTGATAATAGCACACACAGACTATAGTGCCGGGGTGAGAGATTGCTGTGTGTTATAAAGAGAAAGGCGTGGAGACATCTGCGTCGGCGAAACACATTGGTGCTTAGAGAATCTAGGGACTAAGGGTCTGATTCAGCAAGGAACGCAGTTGCTATTACGCACGCAATTGGTCGATTGTTGCATTCTGCGCATGCACGAACTAGCAATTGCGATCGGATGTGCGATTGCAGAGGCTACGCAGACCCAGAGCATAGTGATTGACAAAAAGTGCCATTTGTGGGTGGTGACAAGGGGGTGCAGGCGCGCCAGAGCATTTGAACGCCGTTGCAGGGGCGTGCATAAATTATCCACTGCGTGGCCATAAGCCGCCATAGCACTGATAGCGTGCGTGGATGTTAGTAATTACTGAGTAAGGTCAGGGCTTGTGCAAGTGTGCGTATGGGTCCGATGTTACTGATTGTTTCCCTATGTTCCCCTAGTATAAGGATGTGGGGAAGGGGAAGTGGGCGTCCTTATGTCTGCCAGCGATCGCAATGTGAATGCAAACATTTAAATAGCGCTGCTGATATTAGCAAATGCGTTGCGTGCGTATAACCAGAATTGCGATCCGTAGTGAATCAGGCCCTACGTCTGTTGGCCCAGCATAGAGAAGAGCAAATGTACATAAAATGGGGAGGAGGAGAAGAGGGTGTTGCAAATAATAGGATTTTAATTGACCTCTCAGATGGTGCAAATAGGGACCTATTAATACTAGCTTTGCCCTAAATTAGAGATGCGCGCTGACCCCATCTTTAGGTTCTGGGTTTAAATAAAACAGTATTTACTAATCCTTGGATAAAGTACCAGCCAATCAGCTCCTAACTGCCTTGTCACTGGCTGTTAGGAGCTGGTTGGTTGGTACTTTATTTCCATCCAAGGCTTAGTAAATAGACCCTTGTATTCTTAATGTAAAAACAACCTGGAGGTCCATTGTTGTTGCCGGGAAGATTACTGTTTAGTCTTTAATCAAGCACAATGTCCATATTGACCTGTTTGCAATGATTAATGAAGAGCTATATGCTTCCTTACTGAGTAATGGTATTCATGGGTCCTCCTGTACCGACATCGTCAGGGACTGTGACTCACGTTGCAAATTTACAATAAGTTCAAACATGATTTCTTTTTACAAACTAATGGAAAATTTTATTACACTGGTTGGAAAATTCCCTCTAGCATGTCCCAGTTACTGACTATTCTCCAGCAATCCTCGGATTTTGTCCTCAGTGGATTTTGAGAACGATACTTTTTTGTTGACGCGTCACTTTTTTTCGTCGCTTGTTCCAAAGAAGAATAAAAGTCCTTATAATTTACAGCCAATTTGGATTCTTATGTAATTGGTGAATTTTCGTTTTCACTCCATTTCCCAGCTCAATTACAACAATATATGCAGAGTAAGCAGCGCTGCTTATTATAATGCTGTTAGACTGGTATAATATCTGCCCGGCAGGAAAGCATCCATCTCCGTAATTAGTTTCTTTGACGCTTTTCATTAAGATTGTTGCTTTGTTTGGTTCTTCTATTTAATCAATACTTTGACCATTTCTAGTAACAGAGATTCCTGCTCAGTGAAACCGCAGCCACGTTGTAAGCGCTGCGGCGAGCGAAGGAGGAGGAGCCAGAGTGAAGGTCTAGGCTGAAATTATTTGTTCATGTTTGGTCGTAATAAAGCAATTTTGAGGGTTGTTTCTGTTTTCTCTGTTTTATAAGTGCGAGATTTTGCACTGTTGGTGGGAAGAGAAAAATGGATGAGATCATTTTCGACATTGATGAAGTAATTACCAGCTGTATATTCCAGAATGGCACCTCTCGGGATCCCTACGCCGATTTGCCTCACACCCATAGTGGTGCGCACGAAAATCAGCAACGTAGTGGCTATGATAAATGACAAATGTGTGCGCAGTTGAGCATCATATCGAGCCTGACTGAATTAACCCTGTAGAATGTGAGATCACAGATTGCTCATGATATGGGGTCATTTTGAAGATGAGTTTATGATGGAATAGATCTAAGGGCCACCATATATATAAGGAATGTATCCGGACGATTCTCCAAACACCAGACACCATGTTGGATTTCACTGATTTGCCGATTACGATCAAAATACGATCATGATCAGCAAATCGGAGATTTTTAAGATGAAGAATTTCATTGATTCCCTGATGGATCGGGGATCATCGATGGCTGCGGGTCAACGGTTCCAGGCGGATCGGGGCAGGGCCCTATAGACTAATGGTGCATACACATGGTCGGATTTGTCAGATGAACGATTTGAACGATTTTACCAACGATTTGAACGATTTGAAAGATTGAACGTTTTCTGACTGCATTAAAATGGATGGAATCGTCCTGAAAACACATCAGATGTCAGATATCGTTATCTGACCATCGGGAACGCGCATCGTTCATCGTTCAGACATGTCAGATATGTCAGATTTTCCTTCAGATATGAACGATTTTTTAAATCGTTATCGTTCAGATCTGAAGAAAAATCTGACCGTGTGTATGCACCATTACTATAGCATTGTGGCCTACTATCTTGTAAGCTCTGGAACTGGGAGACACCCCGATTAGGGTAAGACCTCAGAGAGGTTGCAGATACCTATTCATAGACTCAGGGTTGGACTGGCCCACAGGGGTACAGGGGTAATCCCCGGTGGGCCCCACTGCATAAGGGCCCTACCACTTGCTCTAATGTCAGGTTCCAGACTGTGCACTTGAATTAAACATTGATACTCTATTAGAGGGTCAGTTACATGGTCTCTAACGTCTGTCCAAACCTCTGTGGGGGCTGGCCTCATCCCCTGTAGCAACTGACCACACCCCAAAGCATGGGCCCCTACCATTGCATTCCCCCGGTGGGCCCTTCATGCTCCAGTCCGACACTGCATAGACTGTTAAACTGTTTAATTGTGGACGTAAAGTGTAATCTACTACAGGAAGACACTGCAGCTAGCCGGACAAATCTGGGTTTATATCATAGCTATGCCACCTCTCGCACCAAGAACAGCTTCTGTGTATGTACAGACGGCAATGCCTAGGTGCAAACAGTCTGTACAATCACATACAGAAGGTGGTGGCTATCTCTGTATATGGTGCACCACAAGAGACAAAATGATGGCTTTACAAGCCTAATACTGTCCTTCAGGTGTCTGTATCCAGGATTGTTATTTAGACTATAAATGCTGCAGTTTTGTGCTGACTGCTGAGCCGGGGTATTGCAGAGATGTGTGGGCACCTAGGTGTGGGGCTTCATGTACATCATGAAAAGGAAAGTAATTAAAGAGTTACATTAAGGGACATGAAACTGTAACGACCCGGCCCTCTTGTGCAGCACGGAGCTGTTTAACAGTAAAATGGGCATCAGACAAGTAGTTACAAGAAAGTACATTGGGAAAGATACCTAAGGGATCCAGTCTAGACGTAAAATATTGATATTGAAATGAGTCTCATAACAGAGATATCTCCTTTCTATAGCTCATTATATCCTGCGTTCTGCTACACAAGCGGTTTTCAGGCTTTTAGCACCGCCATGATCTTTAATTGCACAATGCTGCGATTTAGTGGCCTCACGTGAACTGCAGGTGATTAATATAGTTTGACAATGTGGAGATAAATAAACACACTGAGCACTTGGGAATGTGAGGAGTAACAGCTGCTGCACTGATTACTGGGGAACACGGGCAGCACCTAATATAAAAATAAGAGGGCACCTGACATACAGTATATACTTCCGCTCCCATCTCTGAAGTAGTCCATATATAAATCACTTATATACATGCATACAACAGGCGGGGCGATGAATTGCTCATTTGCGAGATCGTATCTGTTTGTGGGCACTTCATGAGGGTTATCAGATAATATAATATAAAGCTGCTTTGAGCTTTCATAACAAATACATTTATGAGACTTAATTGCAGACTGAAAATTGTCTTTGTGATCCTGGCCTTTATTCTTTGGAAATAGTCTATTTTATTGTTATCTTTGCAGTAAAATAGGAGAATAAACCCTGTCCTAAAGGGGTAAATACAAAATGATGTAAAATAGTGAGAAGTATATTACACCTTAGGGGATGAATCCAATTAGCTGCCACTTTGCACTGGGAGATTCAATCATTAACATTACAGCTGTTTGTCACAGCATCATTCTTGCCAACGTTAGACGGTGAGAGTGATGTGATACCCATTGATGGCAATGGGTACCCATCTCTCCCTTTCTGGCTTAACGAAGCCTTCCAGGCACTGCCGGGTCCCCGTGTCATGCAAATGCGCAAACAGACCATCGCTCATGCACATTACAAAGGAGCCTGTCGCAGGCAGCGTTAGGCTGCCAGCAACCGAGCAGAGGACCTCTCAGTTGAGAAGGACTTCACTGGACCTCGCCGGAGGGGTAAGTATTGGTAAATAGTAATACCAGTGGTATTTTTGTTTGTATCACAGTGATCCTAAACGACAAATGCAGCTGGTGTTTGCTTTGTTAGTAAATGGGGCCGTAAATCACGGAGATGGACAAGAAAAAGCACCGGTCATTGATTCCCACAGCTAATTATATTCCTCCCTATATGATATAGAATGTTCACAAGGCAAAAGGTTTTGTAACACTGCAAACATAAGGGATCTTTAGAAACAGACCCAAAATAGCAATGGCTAGAGTTTTCTAGGGGAATAGAGGTGCAGAAAACAAGCCACACACCCATTTCTAAAGGCCTGATTCAACATTGTATGTCTTTGGATGCAGCTACTGTGCGCTAATATGCTAATGCCGCAGGACATGTCTTGTGTAAAAAGACGGCTCCAGTAATCCATAGCTGCATCCAAGGACGCTGCAACAGATCAATCTGTGGGACCATTGGCCATCTGAGTAACTTTCAGGTTACGCAGGGTGGCCGGTTGTTTCAGGCAGCTGAAGCCAGTGAAGCTCTGTACAAGGACACAGCCACTGCTGAAGCCAGTGAAGCTCTGCACAAGGATGCAGCCACTGCTGAAGCAAGTGAAGCTCTGTACAAGGACACAGCCACTGGTGAAGCCAGTGAAGCTCTGTACAAGGATGCAGCCACTGGTGAAGCTTTGTACAAGGACACAGCCACTGCTGAAGCCAGTGAAGCTCTGTACAAGGACACAGCCACTGCTGAAGCCAGTGAAGCTCTGTACAAGGACACAGCCACTGCTGAAGCCAGTGAAGCTCTGTACAAGGACACAGCCACTGCTGAAGCCAGTGAAGCTGTGTACAAGGATGCAGCGACTGCTGAAGCCAGTGAAGCTCTGTACAAGGACGCAGCCACTGGCTTCAGCAACCAGCATGTCCAGAAAAGGTTTCCTGTCAGTCTTATTCAAGTTTAATACAGACTACAATAGTTTAGGGGTGTGATGTGCTTGCCATACAGTATTTTGTGTGTAGCACTTGCAGTAACTTCCCCTGTACTAGAAGCATATAAGCAACCTACAGCTTGACCTGCTAATGAGGAATCGTTTACGGTAGTGTTACATCTGTTCTAAGAATATGAATACGAGTCATAGAAACTAGATTAAAAAAAGTATAGACTATAAGTCTATCAAAATATCCTCAAAAAACAGGTTTGCATGAGGCGGCCATGCTGTTTAAAGAGGAGGGGCAGATTTCCATGGGCCACTCATCCCTGATAAAATGGCGTCATATTTCTGGCACTTACAAAAATTTGTTCCTGTCATAATATTTCTGAGGTAATCACCAGAGTAATATCGAGGGTGGCCGGCAAGTAAGTCAATGAGTCCAGGGTGTATGCCCCCCTTGATTCAACACTAATACTAATGATAACCTTATTAATATCAACACTAATATCAACAGTTATGTTAACATTGTTAAAATGATGACGACAGGCAACATGTCTGTGAAATGTTGACATTGTCAGAATTTCAACAATACGGTGAGGCTGTGGGTGGGAGCATTAGGCATATGGGTGTAGCATTTGGTTAGGCTGTGGGGGGTTAGGGTTTGGTACTAGGACACAGCATTTGGTTAGGCTGTGGGGGATTAGGGTTTGGTACTAGGGCAGAGCATTTGGTTAGGCTGGGGGGGGTTAGGGTTTGGCACTAGGGTGGAGCACTTGGTTAGGCTGTGGGGGATTAGGGTTTGTCACTAGGGTGGAGCACTTGGTTAGGCTGTGGGGGATTAGGGTTTGGTACTAGGGTGGAGCACTTGGTTAGGCTGTGGGGGATTAGGGTTTGGAACTAGGGCAGAGCAGTTGGTTAGGCTGGGGGGTTGGGGTTTGGCACTAGTGCGGAGCATTTGGTTAGGCTGTGGGGGATTAGGGTTTGGCACTAGGGCAGAGCAATTGGTTAGGCTGGGGGGTTAGGGTTTGGCACTAGGGTGGAGCATTTGGTTTGGCTGTGGGAGGTTAGGGTTTGGCACTAGGGTGGAGCATTTTGTTAGGCTGTGGGGGGTTAGGGTTTGGTACTAGGACAGAGCATTTGGTTAGGCTGTGGGGGGGTTAGGGTTTGGCACTAGGGTGGAGCATTTGGTTAGGCTGTGGGGGGTTAGGGTTTGGCACTAGGGTGGAGCATTTAGTTAAGCTGTGGGTGATTAGGGTTTGGTACTAGGACAGAGCATTTCGTTAGGCTGTGGGGGATTAGGGTTTGGCACTAGGGTGGAGCATTTGGTTAGGCTGTGGGAGGTTAAGGTTTGGCACTAGGGTGGAGCATTTGGTTAGGCTGGGGGGTTAGGGTTTGGCACTAGGGTGGAGCATTTGGTTAGGCTGTGGGGGGTTAGGGTTTGGTACTAGGACAGAGCATTTGGTTAGGCTGTGGGAGGTTAGGGTTTGGCACTAGGGTGGAGCATTTGGTTAGGCTGTGGGGGGTTATGGTTTGGCACTAGGGTGGAGCATTTGGTTAGGCTCTGGGAGGTTAGGGTTTGGCACTAGGGTGGAGCATTTGGTTAGGCTGTGGGAGGTTAGGGTTTGGCACTAGGGTGGAGCATTTGGTTAGGCTGTGGGGGGTTAGGGTTTGGCACTAGGGTGGAGCATTTGGTTAGGCTGTGGGGGGTTAGGGTTTGGCACTAGGGTGGAGCATTTGGTTAGGCTGTGGGGGGGTTAGGGTTTGGCACTAGGGTGGAGCATTTAGTTAAGCTGGGCGGTTAGGGTTTGGCACTAGGGTGGAGCATTTGGTTAGGCTGTGGGAGGTTAGGGTTTGGTACTAGGACAGAGCATTTGGTTAGGCTGTGGGCGGTTAGGGTTTGGTACTAGGACAGAGCATTTGGTTAGGCTGTGGGCGGTTAGGGTTTGGCACTAGGGTGGAGCATTTGGTTAGGCTGTGGGGGGTTAGGGTTTGGCACTAGGGTGGAGCATTTGGTTAGGCTGTGGGAGGTTAGGGTTTGGCAGTAGGGTGGAGCATTTGGTTAGGCTGTGGGAGGTTAGGGTTTGGCACTAGGGTGGAGCATTTGGTTAGGCTGTGGGGGGTTAGGGTTTGGCACTAGGGTGGAGCATTTGGTTAGGCTGTGGGGGGTTAGGGTTTGGCACTAGGGTGGAGCATTTGGTTAGGCTGTGGGGGGTTAGGGTTTGGCACTAGGGTGGAGCATTTGGTTAGGCTGTGGGGGATTAGGGTTTGGAACTAGGGCAGAGCATTTGGTTAGGCTGGGGGGTTAGGGTTTGGCACTAGGGTGGAGCATTTGGTTAGGCTGTGGGGGGTTAAGGTTTGGCACTAGGGTGGAGCATTTGGTTAGGCTGGGGGGTTAGGGTTTGGCACTAGGGTGGAGCATTTGGTTAGTCTGTGGGGGGTTAGGAAGAGGCATTAGAGGGAGGGTTAGGATTAGGGTTAGTGATAGGGAAGGAATACAGGAACGCTGCAGCATTTGAAACTGACCTGGAAGTGATGGTCACATGATTGCAGGGACCCGGAAGCTGCAATTGGAGCCGCTGTGGCCAAGTGGAGCAGGAAAGTGACTTCTAAACCACCAGGGACACTATGTCATTATTTAATCAGTTTCTACATGATGAATGTTGACAGCATGACTGTCGACATATCATACTATACCCCATTATGGTACTGTAGTGTGAAGGTCATGTGTTAGCTTTTGGCCTTTTTTGTACAATGACTCTTTTTAACTCCTTAAAATGTTCCCCAGAATGTTTCCTTCTGCGTTACCTATGAAGTTCAATAATTCCACATCAGGCAGCATATATACACTATGTACTATGCTGGGGGGTTAGGGTTTGGCACTAGGGTGGAGCATTTGGTTAGGCTGTGGGGGGTTAGGGTTTGGTACTAGGACAGAGCATTTGGTTAGGCTGTGGGAGGTTAGGGTTTGGCACTAGGGTGGAGCATTTGGCTAGGCTGTGGGGGGTTAGGGTTTGGCACTAGGGTGGAGCATTTGGTTAGGCTGTGGGGGGTTAGGGTTTGGCACTAGGGTGGAGCATTTGGTTAGGCTGTGGGGGGTTAGGGTTTGGCACTAGGGTGGAGCATTTGTTTAGGCTGTGGGGGATTAGGGTTTGGAACTAGGGCAGAGCATTTGGTTAGGCTGGGGGGTTAGGGTTTGGCACTAGGGTGGAGCATTTGGTTAGGCTGTGGGGGGTTAAGGTTTGGCACTAGGGTGGAGCATTTGGTTAGGCTGGGGGGTTAGGGTTTGGCAATAGGGTGGAGTATTTGGTTAGTCTGTGGGGGGTTAGGAAGAGGCATTAGAGGGAGGGTTAGGATTAGGGTTAGTGATAGGGAAGGAATACAGGAACGCTGCAGCATTTGAAACTGACCCGGAAGTGATGGTCACATGATTGCTGGGACCCGGAAGCTGCAATTGGAGCCGCTGTGGCCAAGTGGAGCAGGAAAGTGACTTCTAAACCACCAGGGACACTATGTCATTATGTAATCAGTTTCTACATGATGAATGTTGACAGCATGACTGTCGACATATCATACTATACCCCATTATGGTACTGTAGTGTGAAGGTCATGTGTTAGCTTTTGGCCTTTTTTGTACAATGATTCTTTTTAACTCCTTAAAATGTTCCCCAGAATGTTTCCTTCTGCGTTACCTATGAAGTTCAATAATTCCACATCAGGCAGCATATATACACTATGTAGACAAAATGATTGGACACCCCCGTGCAAGCAAAATGTATACCATTGCACGAGTTCCAAATCGCCACTAATGTGGCGTTTTTTGACAAGAACACTTGGTGTTTTTATCAGTACGATATTTCCACCTGTCATGTTTCCAAGGGGCGACTGGTATACAGAGAGTTCTGTAATCTGGATGGACTGACCATCTTAACCACATTGAGAACCTCTGGGATGAATTGGAGTGAGGGGTGGATTCTAGGCTGACTCGCCCGTCTTCAGTGTCATAGTTGGTCACTGTACATAAGGCGTAATGGCAGAACTTACCACCTGCTGCTGTCCAGGAACTTGCGGACAGTCTGCCAAGAAGGGTGTCTGCAGTAATCACTGCACATGGTGGACCTACAAAGTCAAAGTACTGACACCAATATAACGTCTCATTGATGTATTTGCTATCAGTGTACAATCACTGTTGTCTACATAGTGTAAATATCAGTGCCAAGTACCTGTGCCCATATCTACATCAGTACAGAAGCAGTTAGAGGGTTAGAGGGGTCACTGGAGCCTGTCGGGTCGCCCCGCGTGCTCACTGCCTGATTTCATATTGAGGAGTTTTAAGAAAACACCGGAAGAGAACCAGCGGCGAGAGCACCAATAAAACGGCCCATCAATTAGATGGCACTGCGGAGGGAGGGGGAGACTCGCTGGCATCTCATCCATGAAGGGTGAACATAATTTCATTTTCGCATCTCCAAACCCTGCAATTGGTAATGGATGGGACAGCGAATGAGTTATAACCTTTTTAAAGATGGAAATCATGACATTAATCACTGATCTGAGGGCATAAAGTCAGATTTCCTTTAAGGGATAAACATTAACTCTTTCCTGAATCTAGAAGGCTGCAAACACTTCAGCTACACCAGGCACATTGGCTGCACATGATATAGTTATGCTGAGGGACAGTGAGTAGAACATTGCAGTGACGGTTCTGTTACTGGTGACAAACTGGAAAAATACACTTGTGGAGTATACTGTAGGTGTTTATAATATAACAGAGGGGCGCAGCTGAGAAGGGGCTATGGCAGCACTATTTCCACCATTGGTTCACTTGCACAAAGTCCAAAATACACTATAAAAGGAGGAGACACGCAGCTAGTGTGAGAGTTCTTCAAAGGGTGAACTTGGCCCTACAACCCCACTGTAATTTCCCTCATTCACCAACACAAAGTGTAGAGAGCACAGGGCTGGAGAGGAATAGGGAGCGACAGTGGGAATCAGGGAGAGGCAGGGCCGGGTTATTGGTCTCATGGGCCTGGGGCTTAAAATAATCAAGAATATATTTTGAGAAGTGGAGGTGTGGCCAGTGTTGTGTGGGTGTGGCCGGTACTGTGTGGGTGTGGCCAGTGCCATGTGGGTGTGACCAGTGCCGTGTGGGTGTGGCCAGTGCCATGTGGGTGTGACCAGTGCCATGTTGGTGTGACCAGTGTTTTGTGGGCGTGTACACCTGCTACACTATCAGCCCGAATGTCTCCCTAAAGAGTAGAAAAGAAGTAGATAAATTGCGTAATTTTATGAATTAGAAATACAATGTTAATAATAGAGATGAGCGGGTCCAGTTCTTCGAGAACCAGACCCACCCGAACTTCGTGCTCCGAGGCGAGATCCAAGTCTGGCTCGGGTTTTCCCACGTGACTTGGATCCAAAAATGAGGCAAAACGTGTCATCCTCCCACTGTCGGATTCTCGCGGGTTTTGGATTATATAAAGGTCCCCGCGATCGGCACCATTATCACTCCGGCTGTGGAGAGAGAAGCTAGCAGACATGTAGTCAGTCACTGTCAGTCACTCAGTGTGTGTCCAGTTGGATCTTGGGCTGAAGGTTGTTGCTGTATTGTCCATAAAGGGGCTTAGGCTGTAGTATATAAAGGGGGGCTTCCTTCAGTGGGTGCTGCAGCTGCTGTGTTGTCCATAAAGGGGCTTAGGCTGCAGTATATAAAGGGGGGCTTCCTTCAGTGGGGGCTGCAGCTGCTGTGTCACTTGTCCTGTCATTTTACTGTGGCTGCTGCTGTGTTGTTGTCCTGTCCATCAGGCTAGGGCTGCAGTCCATAAAGGGCTGCTGTGTTGTCCAGGGGGGGGGGGTGCTCTGTCAATTAGGGGTGCTCTTCCCTTGTGTAAAAAAAAAATAAAAAGTACTTTTTTTCTTTCTTTTTTTTGTGTGTGTGTGTGTGTTAGCAACTTAGCTGCACTATTATTGTTCGGTGACAGTGCCAGCCAAACCGCAGTTTATTGTCCATGTATTGTGACACTATAAGTCATAGCGCAGTGTGTTATTCTTATTTAGGAAAAAACTTGTGACACTGTAAGTGGTAGCGCAGTCTAATATTCAACTTTTCACTTCTTTCCTCAATCGTGAATAAATGATTAGTCTACACGTCGACTACAAGACCACAACAAAGTGAAAAATAACATGCGTTACATATAAAACATAATTACATCACTGTAAGTGGTATTGCAGTATGTTATCCTTATTCATAAATGATCTTGTGACACTAAGAGGGGTATTCAATATGAAACGTTAACTTCACTGTCGAAGTTAACATTTCATATCGGAGTTTTTACCTGCGTTAAAGTATCGGGCGCGCTCCCGCTTATCCCCATATTCAATATAAAATTAACGAAAACGGGAACCTCCGAAGTTGGATTTGCGTAAAGTTACGAATTTTTCCTTAAAAAAATTGTAAGACCCCCCTAAAGTTGTAAAAACATGGGGGATCACTATGGGTACCCCCATTTTAGCCTTTAAATGAAAGTTGGGGATTTAAATAGCCGAAGCAGGTGTTTTTTCCCGACATTGAAGAAGTGATGCAGAAGAGCACTTAGGTTATTTTTTTCGTTTTTTTAAGTGGTCCCATCAAATTTGGGGTACATGAAAATGGGTACTAGCATATTTTTAAGTCCCTAAAGTAAGTTTTTAAAAATTCTGCATTTGTGCACCTGCCGCTATAATTCTATTCTAGAAAACACCTGCCGCATACTTGCAGAATAGCCCTGAACCTATTTCCCTATTGTTAAACAATTTTTTCCCATTTTTTTTTTTTACCCCAATTTTTAAATTAATTATTTGGTGTGTCCCTATTTTTTTTTTTACTTTTTTTGACACAGTTCTTTTTTAAATGTCATTCCCAGGGGTGCAGGCTATTTTTTTAAGCCTGCACCCCTAAACCCCAATTCTGCACTTTTTTTCGACACCTATTCAATGGTGAAAAGTTATCACCGTTTTCTATCAAAGACTTTGCAAAACTGCGTTAAGTCTTTGAAATTGAATACGGTGTAAAACTAAAACCTGCGATAATGACGTCATACCTCCGATATTAACGCAAAAACGATGTTTTCGCTCCCATATTGAATACCCCTGAAAGTGTTATTGCAGTGTGTTATTCTTATTCATAAATAATCTTGTGACACTATAGGTCATTGATACTGCAGTGTAATATTTAAAACTAGTACAAATTGACATGTGTGCTGTACCCCACTTCATTCTTGTTTGTTGATATGGAGAACGATCAGTTGAGAGGAGAGCGGGAACCACTTACTATTTATTTATTTATTAACAGTTTCTTATATAGCGCAGCATATTCCATTGCGCTTTACGATTGTAAACATTAATAGAACAAAACTGGGTAATAACAGACAGATATATAGGTAGGAAGGCCCTGCTCACAAGCTTACAATCTATAGGGAAATGGGCATTGATACACAAGGATGGGTGCTATATATTGCATTTTAGTCCAGCCAGAATGCAGAGTTTCTTGGTTGGCTGCATGATCCAGTCACACAGGAATGTCGGCCAAATGTCAGGAGGATGTGAAAGAAAGATGATGTGTGATGTTGTGTGTGGACTGTGAGAGGGAATGTAATTAGACATGGAAGCTATAAAGGTTATGTGGTCGGTTCTGGAATCTGATAAGCTTGTCTGAAGAGGTGAGTTTTCAGGGATCGCTTGAAGGATTGGAGACTAGATGTAAGTCTTATTGTGCATGGTAAGGTATTCCATAGAGTAGGTGCAGCCCGAAGAAAGTCCTGTAACCGTGAATGGGAGCAAGTAATGCGTGGGGATGAGAGACACAGATCTTGTGCTGAGCGGAGAGGTCGGGAAGGGAGATATTTTGAAATGAGTGAAGAGATGTATGTTGGTGTGGTTTGGTTAATAGCCTTATGTGTAAGTAAGAGTATTTTGTATTGAATACGTTAGAAAACTGGCAACCAATGGAGGGACTGATAGAGCGGGGCAGCAGACGAACATTTGGCAAGGAAGATAAGCCTTGCAGCCGCATTCATAATTGATTGTAATGGAGATAGCCTGTTTTGGGGAAGACCAGTAAGGAGGCTATTGCAATAGTCAATATGGGAAATAATAAGTGCATGGATTAGAGTTTTTGCAGTGTCTTGTGTGAGATATGGTCGAATTTTGGAAAGGTTTTTTAGATGTATGTTACATGATTTTGAGACAGATTGAATGTGGGGAACAAAGGACAGTTCAGAGTCAAGAATGACACCAAGGCAGCGAGCTTGTGGGGCAGGGTGGATTGTCGAGTTATCAACAGTGATAGAGAGATCAGGTTGGTAACTGTTATTGGCTGGTGGAAATATAATTAATTCTGTTTTAGAAATATTAAGTTTCAGGTGGCGAGATGACATCCAAGATGACATTGCAGAAAGACATTCAGTAACACGGACCAGTACAGATGGTGATAAATCTGGGGAAGATAGCTAGATTTGAGTATCATCCGCATACAGATGGAACTGAAATCCAAAAGAGCTGATTAGTTTGCCAAGAGAGGAGGGTATAGATTGAGAATAACAGAGGCCCTAAGACAGAGCCTTGCGGTACTCCAACTGATAGAGGTAGTGAAGAGGAGGCAGAATTAGAAAAACAAACAGTAAAAGAGCGATCAAATAGGTAGGAAGAGAACCAAGAAAGGACTGTGTCCTTAAGACCTAGGGATTGTACTGTTTGTATGAGAAGAGAGTGGTCAACAGTGTCAAAAGCAGCAGAGAGATCTAGAAGAATTAGGAGTGAGTAATGGCCTTTAGCCTTGGCAGTGACCAGATAATTTACTACCTTAGTCAGTGCTGTCTCTGTGGAGTGTTGGGAATGGAAGCTGGACTGAAGTGGGTCCAATAAGTTATGTGAGTTAAGAAAGTGTGTGAGGCGGGTGTAGACAAGTCTCTCAAGTAGCTTGGAGTGGCATGGGAGCTGGGAGATAGGACGGTAATTTGAGAGAGTGTTGGGGTCAGAGTTTTTCTTTTTCAGAATAGGAGTAATCACTGCATGCTTGAACAGTGATGGAAAGTTGCCAGTAGAGAGAGAGAGATTACAGATTTTAGTTAGGGTTGGGATAAGCACAGGAGACAGAGCTTTACTGATTTATGTGGGTAAAGGATCTAGAGTAGAGGTAATAAAGTAGGAGGATGAGAAGAGGGAAGATACTTCATCTTCGTCTCTAACAGAGCAGAAATCTCTCCCACTGACATCACTTGTAATGTCAGTGGGAGAGATTTCGGCTCTGTTAGAGACCCGGAGTGATGGAGACCCGGAGCGACGGACTGCTGGCTCCGTCATGTGCATGCGTTATGGGCCACCATCGACCCAGTTGCGAGCGCTCAGTGCTTGCGACCGGGTCTGAATCAGGCCCTGTGTCCGTTGGGAAAAACACAATGTATGACTTAAACCTTATATCTTAAACATTGCGTTTGCTCTGTACAGCTTGTCCACAAATCTTTGGTTAAGTGGACAGTGGATACAATGGCATTTTGGAGGCCACTAATTAAGTTTTTTTTCAATGTCCCTGTACAGGTTGGGAATTGCTTTTCTAGTGAAGTGGAATCCTGATGGGATTTGGTAGCAGGGATACAGGACCACAGTACCTGTCTAAAATCCACTGAATTATTATTGGATAAAGGACGCACATTTAATACCAGCATAGATGTTATGGCATCAGTGATTCGCTATGCAACTGGGTGACTGCTGTCATACTTTCTCCTCCTTGCAAATGATTGTTTAACAGTCAATTGTATATTAAAGTACTACTAGTAGTCTTCCTGGTCCTATTCTGGGAAGAAAATCCACTCCCAGCAGTAGCAGCAGGCATAGCGCTCAAGGATTCTTCTAGGGCAAGGACTGATGTAAATTAGTAAAATATTTTTTGTAAATGCCTCCCCTCCTCCCTCATAGATTTGCTTCAGAATCAAAAAATGAAAATAATTATATTACTAATCAAATCTTCCTTTCCCTGCCTTCAACTACATACATACTCCAACTCCTTCAGGCCTCTAAAAACATTTGTTTCCTGATGTGCCATGTTAGAAGCCACTGCTGCTGCAATCTTTGACATGCAGTTGCTGAATGCCAAAAATGTCCAGAAATGTTTATGGCCACAGACAGCATCTCCTGCATGTCCCTTTAATTTTAACAAATATTCTGAACCACCAAGTTGATTTTTTGGGCAAAACATGGGACATATTGTTCACCCATGCTTTCCCCTCCACCCATGCTTCGGAATCAAAAATTTTTATTAAATGTACTACCATTCAACCCTTCCTGTCCCTGCCTTCCACTACATACATACTCCAACTCCCTCAGGCCTCTTGATTAACTGAAACATATGTTTCCTTATGTGCCATGTTGGAAGTAGAACTGCCATGTGTTTGTGCCGCCCACTGATGCAGCTTAGCTTAGTCAGCCAGCTAGCTTGGTGGGATTTTGGGCCTAAACCAGATGAAAACAATATTGTGAGCTGTGAGGTGGTCAAAATTGACTAGAAATGAGTGGAAAATAATGTTATTGAGGTTAATAATACTGAAGGAACAAAACCCCCCAAAAAATTATGTGATTTTAGCTGTTTTTATCAATTTTGGAAAAAAAAATACAGAACCAAAACCAAAACACGCAAGGGGTGGTTTTGGCAAAACCAAATCCAAATCTAAAACACAAGGAAATACAGTTCCAAAATCAAAACATGGGGATGGGTGCACATCCCTAGTTAATACTTATGATTTATGGACAATCATGTCACTAACTGTTTGACTGGTCATCATCATACAGTCCCAAATTCGGTCACTGACCATGGGCTGCAGTGAGGAAAAGGTTGGCAGGTTACTCTCTTGCCAGTGCTCTCCATGGCAGAGCAGCAGTGAATGGATGAGATGTGCATGTCCTAAACACATCACTAAGCAGCTGGGGGAATCCCAGCAACTCAAGACATGACAAGAAATGTGGCAGCTATGTGTAGCCAAGCCCCCAATATGGTACCCATGCCCATTTTGTGTGCGCATGGTGCCCAATCCCTAAATGTGGGGTGGTATTTTCTAGCTATAATGCATCTTGTACATTCTAGAAAATGATCACTAGAAGCTGATTGGTTCTATGGGCAACAGTTTAACTTTTCCTTTATGGAAGGTTGGATAAATCTTCCCCCTAGACTTTAGATCAGGGGTGGGGAACCTTTTTTCTGCGGAGGGCCATTTTGACATATATAACATTATTTGTGGGCCTGGTGCAGGCCACACCCCTGTATATGATGTCACACAGGGGCACAGCCACAATCGCCGGTGATTCCAGCAATCACCGGGCCAAACTGAGGATGCTCCGGGAAGCTGTAAGGGCAGCGGTGTAACCATCTAAATCATCCTAAGGATGCTCCAGGCGGCAGGGTGCATAAATTCTGGCTGCAGGGTGCCATTCTAGGCCAAATTATTCTGGGGGCCTTATATGGCCCCTGGGCCTGAGGTTTCCCACCCCTGCTTTAGATGGACTGTGAATGAGGGAGTGGCCATGTCTTAATGGCCTAGTGCAGAGGTTCCCAATACACGGTCCTCAAGACTCCCCAACAGTTCAGGTTGTAGAGATATCCATGGTTGACCACAGGTGGTTAAAGCAAATTGACTGAGGTACAAATTAAGTCACCTGTGGATATCTGTAAAACCTGAACTGTTGGGGAGCCTTGAGGACCATCCCGCCAAAAAGAACGGGGAGAGTGAAGACAAAAGGGTTCCATCGTTGTGGAACCTGTTTGGTATGCAGATCCTTTGAAACAACCCACAAAAACTGAAAATTTTTATTCCAAAACTGGGGAGTCCCATCTTATACCAGATTTTATAACCTGTACAACCAAAAACTGTATCTATTTAATAGAATGTACATGTGGTTTGTGGTATATTGGACGGACGGGCCGCTGTCTAAAAGACAGATGGTCAGAACACCTCAGAAATATTAAAAAGGGCGTTGAGAACCACTCTTTATCTGCTCATTTTAAAGAAATGCATAATAACTCAATTGGAAATATCAAACAAATGATTGGAATCAAACAGGTGTATAGCCATTGGAGAAAGAAAGATCAGGAAGCCCACCTGGCTCAGACAGAAATGAAATACATATTTGATCTTAACACTCTTAAACCCAATGGTCTCAATGTCGATTTCGAGTTAAAATGGTTTTTATAATCGGTAGATTTTTATCATGTGTATAACATTTTACTGTCATTATCCTTTTTAAGTTTTTAACATCACCAGCTTAATTTACTGACATTTTATCATTCCTTATTTATTTTCCCTGATCCAAGATGGCGGAAAAGGCTTCCGTCTACACAAATATTTTACCTCTTTATAAGTGTTTTTTTTCCCTGTGAACACACCCCCGATAATACCAATATACTATTAGGACCACACCGCCCATTTGGGGTGTTAGCGGGGATTAGGTTTTCTCTATGTTAAGATACACTGGCACAGTTCATCCGATACCGGAAGTGACGTTTGCGTGTCACTCCGGACCGGATGTGACGGAGTTCTCTATACACCCGCTTCACGCGGACAGAAACACCCGCTTCAAGCGAACAGGAAGTGACGCGTGCGTGCCACCATCAACTGGAAGTCAGCTACTTCCGCGTTCCATCCCATCTCCATTAATGTTTACGTTCTCTATGCACATATGTCTAAGGTCTTTTATGTACTGGATGTGGATTTTAATATTTATAACATTATTTGCTTATGTTTGCATCAATGTGGGATTAACCAATGAGAGCTCTAGGGGGGTATATATATGGACTCAACTCCACCACCTTTACACCTTGAAAAAGACTAAAGTTATAGTTGAAACGCGTTGGTGTTCCAGCCCAAATCTGATCCAGGAAGTGGAGCTTTTTCAAAGACACTGCAGGTCGTTGGGGATTCCTTGTTCCTGTCCTTCAGGAGGAACTCCTACAGTGTTTTGGTGTATTTTGTCTACACCCCCACTTTCCGGTACGCCTTGATTTTTATCACATTATGGTAGATATGTCTACATTCTGTAATTATATGTTATACTTTAACATGGTAATACACTAGGAAGGTCCCCTCTTTTTTCCCTTTTTTCACATGTATGAGAGTGATATGGGAATGAGGAGACCCTCATGAAAGACGCATCTCGAATATATTTAACCCACCCTCCCATTGTGACCGCGGAGACAGACTACAGAGACTGTTACTACGAATTCTTATCGAATTTTTTGCCACGTTGTACACCATCCTACAGTGGCATTCATTGAATTCACTTTTTACTCTATGTCCTTTTGGTTTGTGCGCTCTGGTGACTATATTGTGTTTTATATGTCTATTTTGGGGTAATTTTAGGGATTACCCTTTGCCACCGGTAGCTGCCTGTTGTGAAGCACAGATTCATATATTCATAGTTTATCCAGCCTTGAGGACTGTGTTGGTGGACCTCTGCCCTAGTGCTTCCGATTAGCACTTAACCCCACCCCTAAAAACACCCTGTAATTGCTTCCCACCACTGGTAGATGAATGTGACATCTGTTTATCAGTGATGTCTTCTGCAGAGCAGTAGTAAATGGGACTCACCTAATAATAGCTTAACCTCAAATTGGGACTGTTGAGAGGTATTGCCAAAAGTGAGCACCATCTGGATGCATCACTCAATGTTGCACCGGTATTTGTGAAAGATTCTCCCTGCTGCTCTCCTTCCGGTATAGACCCAGGTAGCCACCAAAGATATCTAGCCCTGAGTTGCTTTAATCTGTGCCTTCTATACTTGAATCTTATTCCCCTTTCCTAATTTGAATTTGTAATTTTGTATTTTGCAGAATTTATAGCCTGTGCGTGAAGCTCTAACAATGACGGCCGGTGCATTCTGCTGAGTGGAACTGAAAACACTGGAGGCATAATTGAGCTGCCAAAATGCAAAACTCAGAATGAGTTGACTGATTAGCAGAGCAGGCTTGGAAGTGTTTCTCATCTTTAGTTATGTTACAGAATGAAATGTTCTTTGTTAACAGACAAGTGATCATCACTGTGGGAAATATTACAGATGCAGACACTTTATAAAGGCTACATTTTTGCAGCAGGGTTTAGTGGCCATGAACATGTCAGCGGTACAATCACTTACTGATCTAATGCAAATTTTTGTTTAACAATATGCAGCACACATGATCACTGATGACATTTGAGTTTCGCTGTTCACAGGTTTACAGTTCAAGGCTCACTGCTTATGTTACAATGTATGTTTTTACATATTTGTATTTTAACCAATTCAGTGCTAAGAACTAGTTTGACTCATCCTCAGCATGTTCATAAAAAATACAGAGGATAAGTCTCACTGTTCCTCAGGTCTTCAGTGCTGTACGTAAGTACTTAAAAAAACTTACTTACCTTACTCCCACCACTAAGTATTGCCAGTGGGGAGCAGGGTAGTGGGGTGCTTTTTGCTGATGTCATTGCACTGTCCCTCAATAATGTCACTTAACCTACACTACAGGAAAGAAATCTAAAGAATCTTGGATGGGGAGGACTGAAATTACCCTGTCTTCCCATCGTAGCACCTGGAGACTTGAGGCCAACCTTGCTTGAAAGATGTGAGTCCTGTCTTTCAAACTACATATGTGCCCCCTTAGAAGTTATTGTACAGTGGTAAGCATGATCACAAGACAATAACCCCATAAACTTCACAAAAATAAAGAAGGCCAAGAGTTGCGGAGGATCTCCCCCACGCTGACTTTCAAGATTTTGTGAGACCTACTGTACGAGAGAAACACTTAATTCAAATAATGTGCCCCCATGTGATCCCTGGAAAATATCACCCTGCACTGCAGAACATATTATGCTTCCCAGAGATGGGGATTTCTAAAGCTCAGATCCGTCCCCGACCTAGAAAAAAAAGAGGTCTAATAAAAACACGAGCCCCCTCATTTGTTGTGGTCGATATTTTAGATTTCAAAATGGTATGCCTTGTTGGACCACCATATAATTCCTATACACTAAACACGTTTCTTTCAAGATAGCAAAAAAAAAAAAAGTATAATTTCCCACCTGAGAAGGAATAAGAAAAAATTCCTGTAAAAAAAAAAAAAAAAGTTATAATTTCTGTAGCTACTGCAAACAAAATTACTGATATTGATGTGGGAATGTTAACAGCCCCAAAATTGCCAAAATAGACTCAGCACAGGGGTGAGAAAAGTCTCAGTGACAGAGTAGTTAAAACACTTTTTAAAAAATTATTCTAAATAATTATAAAAATTTATCCAGTTTTTAAGTCGAGCTGTAAGTAAGTAACACTGTATTCAAAGTTTGCTATTCACATGGCAAAAAGTTAATATGTATCTATTTAACTGTCTCGTCCTCATTGAATTTAATCTTAAAAAACATTTTTGTATTCGGCCAACCAGTTTAAAAAACAAAGTCTGAGCCACCATTCTAGAAACTATTATTTATGGTATCCTTGTGGTATCCTTGCCACTTGCAGTTCTGCTGTCGCTGTGAAAACCAGAAGGCATCATGTTTTATTTTGTTTTCATTTCAATGCAGAAAAACGGTTGTGGAAGCCTACATCGACCCGCCACCATTGGTTTAATCGCATCCCCCAAGGTTTCCCCTTGCCCCCAATCAACACTTTCTGAAATGTAAAAAACCCATCTGTTCTCCTTTCTGATTACCTGATCCAGTGTAATCCAAAAGGAAGACAAAACGCATGCTTGTCACTCAGTACTGGGGCAGATGTACTAAGCTCTGGGAAGTGATAAAGTGGAGAGTGATAAACGACCAACCAATCAGCTCCCACCTGTCATTTTTCAAACACAGCCTGCAACATGATAGTTAGGAACTGATTGGTTGGTAGTTTATTACTCTGCACTTTATCACTTCCCAGAGCGTCATACGTCTGCCCCAGAATCTGTTGACGCTATCTTGATTAACTTGGAAAGTAGTAGCATGAGTGTCAGGGAGATTTAATATTAAAAATGCATTATATTAGACTGAGCGTGGATATTAGTGATCGGGTGTCAGTGATAGCCTGGCTCTAGCAGCAGAGTGATAAATCATCGGCTGCAATATCGGCGGGCTGTCATCTCAGACCTGTCAGATTGCAATGGATTTTAATTTGAAAGCGAATGTTCTTTGCCAAAACAATATATATTTTTTTACTTTACTACTGTTTTCTGTACATACTTTACACATCTGGCCTAAAGAAAAAATCACACTTAGGGCCTGATTCAGACCCACTCGCGAGCGGCTGTCCGCTCGCAAGTGGGTCGATGTTATGGACTGAGCATGCGCACGACGGAGGGAGCTCCGTCGTGCGCATGCGCCAGACGCGACGAGCAAAGGAAAGTCCTTCGCTCGTTGTGTCCGATCAAAGGGGGCGTGCTGTCAATGTTGATTGACAGCACGCCCCCTTTGGTGGGCGTGCCGGGGGCGTGCCTCCCTGACGGGGGCGTTCCCACGGGAACGCCTCCCATCAGAAGCCGGCCCACTGACATCACTAGTGATGTCAGTGGGAGTGATTTTGGCTCTGATAGAGCCAAAATCACTCCGGAGCTTGCGGTTGAAAACCTCAACCGCAGGCTCCGGCTCGCAAATTCGATGGTCGCGATGGTCTTGACCATTGCGACCATCACAATGCACGCTCGTATAGCCTGTGGGTGGTGACCCACAGCTATACGAGCGTCCAGGAGGACGCTCCATGAAAATGGAGCCCGGCCCTCATTCAGAGCGTGCGCTCTGCTCAGAGCGTACGGCTCTGAATGAGGGCCTTAGAGTTAATGCTGAATTGTCATCTAAAGAGACATGACGCTTCCCCAAGCGAGCTCCAACACACATAACTATCTTCATTAACGTGACTGAGCTGCACCCTCTAGGGGGGACCAATTCAGACCCGCTCGCTAGACTGTGTTCGCACGTAGCCTGCCGATGATTGCAATGTGTGCATGTGTATAAGACACAGTGCACGTGCGCGAACTAGTCCATGTGATCGGGAAGCGTTCGCTCGCAGCGCAAAGCCACCTCGCTAGAATGAGTGACAGGACGAGCCATTTATGGGTGGTTACAGGGGATGTTTGAAGAAAACGAGGGTGTGGTGGTGCGAACGCAAGCGTGTCTGAGCATCTTAACGCCATTTCAGAGGCGTGCATAATTAAGACGCAGCGTCATAATACACGTCGCTTGCATGAATTAAACACTGAAGCTCTCGCAGTGCTTGCCGTAGGGTATGGTCAGCCACAAGTTTTGGGTATGGGTCCGATGGTACTCATGTTACCGATTGTTGCATACACTTCCTGGAGATGACGTGTATAAGTGGGCATCTTAATCAGGGCCGGCGCTAGGCTGTGCTGCGCCCAGCGCCGTCTTGTTTTGCCGCTCTTCCCTCCTCCGCTCCCTCCCCCTGAGCTTAAATATCTCCTATAGCACTGGGAGGGAGGTGGGCGTTTCCTGCGCCCTCCGGAAACAGTAGCGCTCCGGGCGATGGACTGGCTTGCCCATGCCTGGAACTGCTACTGATCTTAAGACAGGCTGGCGGGTGTCTAAATACACACCGCGATCGCACGCCAAGACATAGTGGGTACCCTGCACTCACTCAATCTACTTACCTTGTAATCGCATCACTGGGAAAATGGCCGCTATGCATGCGTATCAGAGAAATTACTGGGAAAATGGCACTGGCACCCTTTTCCCACAGACATGCACATGTGCAGCAAGCTCAGTGCCAGGGTCTTTACTAGAGATCTGCGCGGACCCCCGTGTTGAGGTTTTGGATCTGGATCCATCTTTGTGTTTTGCTTTTGGATAAAAGCTGAATTAAAAAAAAAATCGATAAAAACAGCTAAAATCTCTGAATCCAAAACCCAAGTTCGGTTTCTAAATCTAAGATGGATTAAGTACGAAAGGGGTCACAAAAGTGAATCCGAACCTTGACCCGGTTCTACTAGAAACCCCTGAATTCGGGTGTGCTCAGATTTGCGAAATCAAATCCGGGCACGCACATCAGCCCTTACTGTCCATGCTCCATCATGGGGAGGGGGAGGGGGAGTGGGCAGACGGAGACTGTACAAAGTTCATTCCTCTCACAAGAAGCCCCTGCATGTCACTGTCAGGTCTGATATAGTCAGGGGCGTTTTTAGAGAGGAGGGGCCCTCCTCTCCGTCCAGCGACCGGCAGCGCACTGAGTTGTGCGTGGTCAGCGCCGGAGTTATAGACTCTGGGCACTAGAGTGCGCCCAGAGTCTATAGAGTATGCGCAGGTCACCGGGAAAATGGCTGCTGTGGCCATTTTCCCTGTACTGTACATACGCAAACGACGGGAAAATAGCAGCGGACATTTTCCAGTCATTTCTACAGCACCAGACCCCCACGCCGATGTGGGCTCCGGAGAGGTAAATAATACTATGGGTGCAGGGTGTGCGGTGCGGGGACCCCCTGGACCCAGGGGCCCGTGTGCCCCTCACACCCAAGCACCCATTATAAATACGCCCCTGCATATAGTTACTAATTCCCTGTGTAACCTTCCATGGCGCAATCACAGATCCAACCACATGGAAGCACCAGACAGACATAAGTGTCAGGACTTTAAGGCTGTATATCAGGGGTTTTCCTAACTCTGCATTGGCCACGGGTCATCTATGTGTATTTGCAATATCACAGCCGTGGAGCCTCAGACTGATGAAAGACTAATCGTCTAAGCCACCGGCAGAAAGTAGAGAATGAGACACAGCCATAAAATTGGAGGCGAGGCTGCTCCGGCTCTCACAAGTATCTAGTATCCTATTTTAGCCCCAGTAGATCTAATTATCCTCTTCCCGGTGGCGGAAGGGCTTTCTGCAAGTATTAAGCTGATCGATTCCGTCCTCCCTGCCTCGGCATTAAACAGGGAGAGGAAAGCGCCTGTAAAAGTCGTGTGAAGGTGACCAGGGGGAATGAGGGAAATGTCACAGTCACTGATGTGTCAGGAGATGATTTCAGGGCTCCGCTGAAGATGAAAATGAACCGGTGGCAAAAGCAAATGTTGTGAAATGGAATATACAGCGCAGCATATGGTCCATCCAATAAAGAGCCTCATTTTCCAGTCTAAGCCTGACCTCCGGAATAATGGAAGCGCAGTGTGTGCGTAGAAAGCTTACGTACTGTTACAGGCAATATATATATATATGTATATTTTTTTAAATGCGTTCAATATCTCTGCATTGTGACCAGGTGTCTTTTCAGCATATTCATCCATTTTTAAGTGGCTCCTAGAAGCCTTGTGACATTTTAAGTCAGACGTGATTGAGAGATGGACGGAATTACAGAGCGGCGGCGGTGTCTGTAGGACACAGCAGCCTGGGGTGACCATCGGCTGCGATAGTTGTCCCTTCGGCCAGCGGTATTTAAAGCTTACCACAGCCTGACCTGGTCCTGGCAGCTTGCGAGGCAAGGAAATCTGCATCGCCGTTTCCGGGAAACGCTGCCCAGGAGAGCCCCCCGCTATGCCTCTCAAACGCCGCAGCATGAGTGTCAATCAGGCTGTGGCTGGGAGGCACTGTGAGCGGACTCGCAGATGGAGGCTGTACATGCGCAGTCCTCTAACATTCGGAGATGTGCGCTAACCATCGGGTTCCCGTACATCTCTGAATCAGGCCCAGAGATCGCCAAAAAAACCATCATTGCAATGCTTAAATGACCTGTAACTATACCCCCTAGGATAAAATATTAGGGGGTATATTTGCTGAAGGTAGATTTTAATCAATTTTGATAGATTTAAAACTGATGTAAATTGATCGACATCGATGTTGTGCTCCTGAAGCTAAATCACACATTTATTAACACTTAAACAACGAAAAAAAAAATCAAAATTGTATATATATATTTTTTTAATGATCAGTTATATAAATGGACTGTACACCATAGCTATCCTTTCCTACGAGCTGATTGGCTGGTACTTTACTACATTCACTTTATCTCCTTAGTAAATAGACCCCTGTATATTTATACTCTGTATTTAGGGCCTGATTCAGAGACTCTCACTTGCGCTGTGTGTTCGCAAGCGACCCGATGTTCTGCGTACGCGCATGCGCAAACTTCGTTCTACACGTGCACGAACTACACCCTGCGATCACAACCCTCTCGCTCACCCAGCAAAGACAGCCCAGGGTAATGAGTGAAAGAAGAGGTCGTTTGTGGGTGGTAACAGTGTTTCAACGCAGTTTTAGAGGCGTGCATAATTAACAGGCAGCGTCACAGTACACGTCACCTGCCTTTTTTTTACACTCATCTCCTCGCAGTGCTTGTGGTAGGGTAAAGCAACCTCAAGCACTGCGTTAGCATCCGATGGCGCTCGATTTACCAATGTTTTAATGCAGTTCCTGGAGATGTCGTGTGCTGGTGGGCGGCTCTGCCTGTACAATTGGGCGTACGCATACACAAAGTGGCCGCTCGCTAAGACATGGTGGGCGAGCGATCGACTCCCGTGGCGTCACTTTGACAAATTTGCTTACGCATCTAGCGAGCGTACCCAGATAGCGAACGGGTCTGAATCAGGCCCTTCATTCTGAATAGCTGCCGTGAGCATCAGCGATATGAGTTTCTGCCACGTGGAAGCCATTTGCATGAACCATCGCCGTATGTAACCTGCACGACATGCCTGCCTCATGCCTCGGCCAGATCACCTCGATCAGCTGAGTGGCTTTTCCGTTCTCTGTTTTGGAACTTGCACCATTAATTATCTGTCATTGGCCCTCATTCAGACCCACTCGCAAGCGGGCGCACGTACGTTAGGCGTACGTACAAAATTATTTAAATTCAATGGCTCGCTCGTATTTTCTTTCGCATCTAAAATTCCTCCCTAAACTCAGGCGACTCCTCCTCTAACTAACGAGCGTGCAAAATAGCGAGCGTACATCCCCGAAATGGCTTGAAGGGAACGCACGCACAAGTGAAACCGGAAGTGGCCTTGTCAGATGTCGATTACCTGCTCCTTTATTTTGCCTACCTCCCTCAATCGTATCATGCCAATCAATGTATCAATTAGCTTAATTGTTTTTTTTTTTTCAACACAATGCAAGAAACTTTACTCTTGTCCGTGTTTGTGTTTACCCGCAGAATACATACGGATGGAACATTCGCTTTTATTGTTCAAAAAACATGTGAACCACAATTAAACAATTGTTCTATTGCTGTGGATCCCCGCATATTTCCCGGGGTTCATTTCTTTATTTAAATTTGCAAACGCATGTCACTGCATCAAGCCTATCATAACTCTCCAGAGATTTCTGGCCCTGTCGAACACATGACTCATACACTAACCAATAAAATTGCTCCTGTTAATTTCCAAAATACATTAGCCAATCAGAAATTTTTGGCACACTTTATCAAAAATGTTTTGTATGAAAAACTCCATTGCCATCATGAGAGCCTCCGCATTCACCAGGCGCGAGCTGCTCGTGCTTACGGAGGTGATGGATCGCCGTATCACCAGCCAGCCTCCACCCATCACCAACCGGCAGAAGCGCTCCGCGTATGCGGAGGCACGGTCCCGCCTGCGGTCCTTAGGTTCACGCCGCAACATCGGGCAGCTTGAGCGCAGGTGGTCAGACCTGCAACGGCGAACGCCCCGCTTGCTGGCATGCTTTCGCATGCAGATCCTGGAAAGTAAGTGTTATGTATTGTGGTTTTCATGTTTGTGTTTGTGGGGCAAACTGCGTGTGCATGTTTTCCTGTCTGCCCTATTTATTATTTGTCCTCATATCTGCGTGTGCATGTTTTCCCTCTATTTCTGTTTTTTTCATTCTACTCCTATTTGCATGTTTTTTGTTGTTGTTTTTTTTTTTTTTATTTGGGCCCCGGATTTGCCCAGAAA
This sequence comes from Taudactylus pleione, assembly GCA_031769625.1. Classification (NCBI taxonomy): domain Eukaryota; kingdom Metazoa; phylum Chordata; class Amphibia; order Anura; family Myobatrachidae; genus Taudactylus; species Taudactylus pleione. The sequence goes on from JAUIMM010000556.1 coordinate 1,228,706, forward strand.
CTAACCTCAATTTGTTTGACATATTTTAGGAGGACAGCCAAGACTACGCCGTCACCGTCCGGCCAGACGGCGTTCCCGGCCACTATCCCCAACCCCCAGCCAACACTCCACCCCAAATATTTCCCCTATACCCCACTCCTCCCCAGCCTTCCAAGACCCTCTCCCGGAACTGTCGGGCCTCCTTCCCCTCCGTCCCACTTCCCCCTCTCCTCCACCCACCCCTCTTCCAATTACCCCCTCCCCGGAGTCCGTCATTACCCCTCCCCGTTCTTTGGGGAATCAAGGCTCCTCCGAGGAAGAACATGGAGGGACTTCCGGAGCTCCCGTTTTGGCTCCTGGTATGTTTTTCTTTCACATTTTTTTTAACCACAAACTGTTTGTATGTAATCATGTGTCGTGCCTTTATTCGTGCTTGTTTGGTTTACTTTTGGTGATTTAGCAGTTTGCCTTTACCTCTTCCTGCTGATTTCAACATACACATATCACACCTGTGGGAATTTGGACATAGGCCTTGTATTTTTGGCAGCACCCCCTTTTTATTTTGGTTTATTTTTTTTAGGTTTAGGAGTGATTTTGTTGTGTTTTTGTTTTTTTAATGTGGATTCCCTATTGTTTTATTAATCCACACACTTTTCTCACCCACAGAGGAACAGAGGCGTCGACAAGAGGTGGACGAATGTGTTGGCCAGATGCGCCAACATGTCATTGGCATTCTTGTGGGCCTTGACCGGCTGTCTGGCATCCTTCGCCAGTAGTTTTTTTTGTTTATTTTCGTTTTCTAAATAAATTTTTTTGTTCTAATATATGTTCTGGCTCATTCTTTTTTTCCAAAACAAAAATAGTTTTCCCTGACATAAGTAGACTGTTCCTGCAAGGATTTGCCTTTTTTAAAAGTTAGATTGTGTTTTGTATTTGTATGTTAAACAGCCACAAGAAACACATAACAGTAACAATGTCATTTCCCTTTTTGGGTGTAGTGTCAATTAGATATTTCGACATTTTACAGGTTCCTAGTTGGTGTGCAAGCTGCTTAGGCCAATCTTCAAAATCCAAAGGTTTGGACAGGCTTCCTTTTGGTGTGGGTTGGGAACCTGAAAACATATTTCAGTTTACATCAACTGGTGTCAGTACTGGATTACCCCTTAGTCAAATGTAAGGTGTGTTAACCTGGTTACACTTGCTGTTAACGTCCAAAAAAAGGAAGACCATTTCACTCTCCAAACATTTATTCACAACATAAATGAGAAATCAAAGTGGTCACTCCCAAAAAAAAAAAACAGTGATAATCTCAAATACAACACATACAAATAAAATATTTAAATAAAAAAAACAATCAAGAACTGGTTGACGAAGGACCATGCCAACATGATTCCACAAACATGGCGTTGCGATATGGGTTCCAGAATATATGCCCAAAATCACCAGATCCAGGTTTGGTAAGGGTAGCAGGAAGTAGTGAGCGTTGGAGTGGCAAAGATTTTGTGAACAAACAGAAGATGGTGAAAAAAATAAAAATAAATTAGATGTTCGCAAACAAACACAAATACATTAGGTATAAACACTGTAGTTTTGGTCAAACTTACCTAAAAAATCTGGCCACCACATCATCGCGTATGGCCCCCCCACATACTGACCTCCGACCAACCTCGGGGGGGCCATCCTCAGGTAAGGCATCCTCTGGCTGCATTGGGACACCACTCCTTATGGCGATGTTGTGAAATATCCCACACAGGACCACAATTTTCGACACCATATCCGGCAAATACATGAGCTCGCCACCAGAGCGGTGGAGGCATCTGAATCGGCCTTTTAAAAGGCCGATACAGCGCTCCACCACTTGCCTGGTGGCTGTAAGTGCGGAATTATACTCACTTTGTGGGCCTGGTGTGGGAGCCAAATAAGGAGTGAGCAGCCAGGACATGCAAGGGTATCCACTGTCTCCTGTGAAAAATAAGAGACAACATCAGGAACACTGTGTATCAAGCTTAACATTGTTATGTACTAAAGGTCTCCACTTACCCAGAAGCCACGCATCACCAGCTTGTAGGTTGTTTAATTTGTGCCATATCCCTGATTGCCGGATGACGAAGGAGTCATGTGCACTTCCTGGTAATTTTGCATTCAGGGACAGGATCTGGAGGGAGGCATCACATACCACCATTACATTCAGGGAGTGATAGTGTTTCCTGTTTTGAAATATGGCCTCCAGCCGTGCTGGAGGCTGAAGTGGTATGTGAGTACCATCCACAACCCCTATGATGTGTGGGAAGCCAGCTATTTGGTAAAAATTGGCCTTGGCCACACTAAGGGCACCCATATCCAAAGGCATTTGAATAAAATGATGGAGGTGCTTGAAAAGTGCCTCCATCACTGCCCTCAGGATCTGGGAAAAGGAGGATTGGGAGATGCCTGCCACTATTCCCACCGTTGTTTGAAACGATCCTGAGGCACAGAAATGTAACACCGCCATAAATTGCGTCAGTGGTGGTATTGCTGTTGGACTGTCAATTTGCCGCTCAAGATCACTTTCTATTAATGAGAGAGTGTCTATGATGATTTTGGGAGGTAGACGGTAGCGTCGTAAAACCTCATCATCGGGCATTCCAAAAAGGGTGACACGTGTTCGAAATATCTGGGGCCTTGCATGCCTACGATGCCTACGCCTGGGATGAGATTGAGGTTGGTCGGCTTCCGGGAGCATGGCCAGAACAATCCGCCCCAGATCAACCTGAAATTCAAAGATTTCAAAGTAAGGCTTTTGACCCACCCCAAAACTATATTAAAACAACTTAGCTTGATGATACCATCCATTGCTGCTTACATGCCGGGGTATTGTCATGATACGTCCAAACTGAAAATAAACACCAAAATTACTTGACACATTTCACTCTGGGCATTTTTGTTTAAAAATTTTGTGCTAGACCAAAGTTAAAATATGCCAAACACCCATTTAGCAAAACCGCAAAGCGACATTTAACACAGTACATCAAAACGGGTCGAAATGTTGGCTCAAAAAGCGAAAGATAAACCACCAAAAAGTTAGAATGATTATTAAGCTGTTTAAAATGCGCTAATTAGTTCGCTAATACAAGTCACAAGAGTAACTACTAAAAATGCGCTAATTAGTTCGCTAATACAAGTCACAAGAGTAACTACTAAAAATGTGCTAATTAGTTCGCTAATACAAGATAAAAAATGGACTTACCAAGAGCAAATATCTAAGATGCAAAATCAAAAGGTCTTTGGGGTCGAAAATAAACAAAATCTAAAATAGAAAAAATTAGGGATCCAAAAATTACAAAATATACGAAACACAATGAAACGACAACTGAACAAAAGTTAGACTTCACAAAACTTACCAAATCAAGAAACGAGGTCCCAAAAATATAAACCAACAAAGATAACGGAAAAAAAAACGCAAATCTAACCAACAAACGAATCTCCAACCGCCAACTCCTTTCTACGCAATCAATAAACTCCAGCCAAGATAACCTCCAACAATCCAAAAACGCCACCTCGACTTGAGACACACCAAGCCATAAATAGTGTTTCGTTTCCCGCACAAATTAAGGAGGGATCATAGGGCCGCACAATCAATGATGCGGCCACAAAATAAGGACGCATGTATAAATACGTCACGAAAACACATTCAAATTCTGGTGTATTTCTTGTTTGGACCTCAGACATGGCGACAGACCAGGGAAAAAATGGCCAAGAGTCAGGCGGTAAGTCTTTCATGCATTTTCTATCAACGATTAATTTGAAACATAAGATTAGGCAAGTTGTGATTTTGTGAATTCTGTAAATTTACACAAATAGGTGAGGAGGATGACATGGAAGAGGCTGCTGGGCCCAGTATTCCGGCCAAAGCGGCCAAAAAAAAAAGGCAGCCACATTTCACAAGAAAGGAGATGGAGGTTTTGATCCAGAAGTGTGTGGACATCCTGCCACAGGCAGACAGGAATATGAGTCTAAGCCAGAAGTGGAGAATGTGGGAAGAGGTAGCCGTTGCTGTCAATAGAGTGGGTGATTATGTCCGTCTAGCCCGGGATGTCAAACGGCGGTAAGTAAACCCTTGCCCCCCCTAAAAACAAACCCCATTTTAAACCAAAGGATAATGGCTTCCATTTTTCCCACAGATGGGGCGACTTCAAATATCGCCTAAAGCAAAAACTCGCGGACAGGGCTAGGCATGCAAGGGGGACAGGTGGGGGTCCCACCCCTGTGTCATTGGAGTTGACGGATTTAGAAGAGCTGGCACAGGGGTGTGTGCAGCCTGTGGAGGTGTTTGGCGTGTCCAACATGGATACGGACATGCCAGACTTTGCGGCTCCTCATGTTGGCCCAGGTAAGTATTGTGATGTCACCAACTCTGAAATGCTATTGTGCCAATATGTAGATTCTAATGTGACTCTTTTCTCATTTTTCCAACAGAGACACAGGCGGATGAGTCTGCTCCAGAGGGAAGCCTTGGCCGCAGAATTTCTGCTGGCTCTGCAGGGGAGGAACCAGTACATCCGGCTGAGGACCCTGCAGAAGCCAGTCCAGGGCGTGCCCCCTCGCAGGCAGTGGGCCTCCTCACAGAACTCAATTTAAAATTGGATTTCCATACGGAGATTCTGCAGAGGATGGACGCCAGTCTGATACGGGTGGCTGAGGCCCTGGAGCAAAATGCTGCGGCCAACGTGACCATTGGTCAGGCCCTGGCGGAAAATACCAGGGCCAACATCCGCATCGCCGATGCCCTGGAGCAGCTCGTTCGCCAGCACATGGTGGAGCCGACCTCCCTTCCTGCCGGAACATCAGGATCCTCCACCTCTGGCACAACATCAGCCAATCCTCCAAATGTGCCTAGCCCTGTGCCTAGTCCAGAGGCCACAACATCTGCCTCTGGACAGGCCAGCCCGATGGCATCCCGGACCCGGTCTGGCGCCCACCCTCCCCCATCCAAACGGGCGAAAAAACGGTGACAGCAATGGCGACTTTTCCCACACTCCTTCTGTGCTTGGCTCATATTCCTTTCTGGTCAAAACTTCCCTCTCCTTTCTTGTGAAATGTTTTTAATTTATTTTTGTACGTTTATGTTATCAGTTATTGATTATTTATTTTTGATAAAAAGTATCTTTGCCAGAAAAAAACAAAACAAAATATTAGGCCAATTGGTTTGTGTTTAACCAATAAATTTATGTTAAAAATCTGACATTGTATTGTGACATTATTGTACAAATGGGTTACATTTAATCCTGGCCCTAAAGGCAAAAAAGGACACCAAAAACCATTTCATTTTTTAAAAAAAAAGGCCTCTTGAAGGAACGTTTAAAAAATCACATAACGATGCAAATTCCACATTAATAAAAAAAGGGGAGCTAATTAAAACATGATGACATTATTGTCACAATAGGCCATAACCAACAAATTGAGGCCAAAAAAACCCCCAAAAAATGTACGCCAATTGATTGTGTAATCCTGACATTAGCAGGTATGATTTCCACCTGCGTACGGTTTTGTGCTATCCCAATAAACTGCTTTCCAAACACATAACAAGCCGGTTTTCAATACAACACTAATTGCTTTTGTGACCACCCGCGATTAATCGCTGCAACATCATGGAGTCCCGGGACGGAGGAGAAGGCCATCGCCAATGTGGTCGAGTAATCCAGACCCTAAACTGTGCGAGCATTTTGAAGGGAAAGAGGATGTTCCAGTGACGTATGTGACGGTCCGAACACATTTGACGTTCGCATCTGCTAATGTATGTACGCCCCAAAAACGCCTCGCCACGCCTGCCTTTTTCCATCTCCACCCCCGTCAACACCCAAAAACGCCCTGTTCTGTCAATCACATTTGACATGTCACTTCCTGTACGCTATTTTAGGAACGACAGAAAAAAAGCTCGCAATCTGCCGTACGCACATGCGCATTGTAACACCGACGCATGCGCGGTTAGTCAACATCGGAACGCAACGAGCGTACTGTTGGTAACGTGCGGCTCTGAATGAGGGCCATTGTTCTTTGCGCACCGATGTATCACCCACAGTATATGATATTTATGCGGCATATTTGCATCAGGAGCCAACACGCACCATTAAAATCCTGCCCTCAGCGCGGACGGCAGAATATTTACAGACGCGTAGTGGCTGGTCATATAGAGCGAGCAGCTGACTGCCGGGACATTAAAACAACTTATGATATTACATTTTATAGAAAATAATTGCCCTCCAGGCTATGTATTATTTTTTATGGCTTCCTAACAATTCTCTGCAGATAAATATCTAGAGATTAAAACGCAGCATCAACAAAGAGATAAAATCACCTCCAGTTTTATTTTATTACTAATATGAGAGGTCTGTCCTTCCCATGGGAACTGCGTCAGGCAGCAGGACAACAGGCGATGAAACAGAGGTAGAATAAGCATTGACGCTGTATGTTCTGTCATATTAATTAAAGCGAAGGTTAAATGCATGAAGTCTCTAATAATGACACCGAAAAATGACAGGCGGGATGCAGGGACAACCATCGAGATGCCGCTGTCGGTATTTTGACAGGAGGCATCCCGACAGCCGGCATTACATACCGATCCCGTACGTACTACTTATTGTTGTAATAGTTGTACTTTTTGGCTGTCCACAAATTTGAATCCACACAAATTTTGTGAATACAGACAGATCCGAGTTGCGGTTCTGCTCTTCCCGTGGTTCGGAAATTTGGATTTTATATCCAAATTTCAGGTTTTCCATTGCAAATTTTTTTTTTTTTTTTTAAACAATTCCAAAACCAAAACTGTGCTCTGCCAGGCTGCAATGTGTGCCCTGTGCATATGCCTGGGATTGTGAACCTGCTCATGCGCTCACATTAACAAGCAGCCCAGGCTTCAAGGGCATGCATAGGCTGTCATTATAGCAGGGGACTGGCTTCCCATTGGTTATTGCAGTCTGTACTGGCAGTTCCAGGGGGAGGATACACCGGTCTGACTGTCATTAGCAGGGGAGTGGCTTCCCATTGGTTATTGCAGTCTGTACTGGCAGCCCCAGGGGGAGGATACAACGGTCTGACTGTCATTAGCAGGGGAGTGGCTTCCCATTGGTTATTGCAGTCTGTACTGGCAGTCCCAGGGGGAGGATACACTGGTCTGACTTTCATTAGCAGGGGACTGGCTTCCCATTGGTTATTGCAGTCTGTACTGGCAGTCCCAGGGGGAGGATACACTGGTCTGACTGTCATTAGCAGGGGAGTGGCTTCCCATTGGTTATTGCAGTCTGTACTGGCAGTCCCAGGGGGAGGATACACCGGTCTGACTTTCATTAGCAGGGGAGTGGCTTCCCATTGGTTATTGCAGTCTGTACTGGCAGTCCCAGGGGGAGGATACACCAGTCTGACTGTCATTAGCAGGGGCCTGGCTTCCCATTGGTTATTGCAGTCTGTACTGGCAGTCCCAGGGGGAGGATACACCAGTCTGACTGTCATTAGCAGGGGAGTGGCTTCCCATTGGTTATTGCAGTCTGTACTGGCAGTCCCAGGGGGAGGATACACCAGTCTGACTGTCATTAGCAGGGGAGTGGCTTCCCATTGGTTATTGCAGTCTGTACTGGCAGTCCCAGGGGGAGGATACACCGGTCTGACTTTCATTATAGCAGTGGAGTGGCTTCCCATTGGTTATTGCAGTCTGTACTGGCAGTCCCAGGGGGAGGATACACCGGTCTTACTGTCATTAGCAGGGGAGTGGCTTCCCATTGGTTATTGCAGTCTGTACTGGCAGTCCCAGGGGGAGGATACACCGGTCTGACTTTCATTATAGCAGTGGAGTGGCTTCCCATTGGTTATTGCAGTCTGTACTGGCAGTCCCAGGGGGAGGATACACCGGTCTGACTTTCATTATAGCAGGGGAGTGGCTTCCCATTGGTTATTGCAGTCTGTACTGGCAGCCCCTGGGGGAGGATACACCGGTCTGGCTGTCATTAGCAGGAAGTCATTGCCAGGCGGCCACAGCCTGTCACTGGGGTGTTAGATTTTACTGGGGGACTGCAGCCCTTTAGCCTCTAGGTATTATCCACCGCTGGTCAAAGGGTTGATGCATTATTTACTAAATATATGGGGGGATGTACTAAGCCTTGGAAAGGGATAAAGTGGATGGAGATAAAGTACCAACTAATCAGCTCCTGTCACTATTCAAACAATTCTGTAAAATGACAGTTAAATGTTACAGTAAATGGTTGGTGCTTTTTCTCTCTCCAAGCTTTGATAAATCTCCCCCACAGTAACAGACTGGGATGTGAAGATACAAGTGTTAAACCTAAAATGTAACCATCCTGCTTGAATGTAGCTATGGGGTCTATTCACGTAGATATACAGTATGTAAACCTTTCGCTATACAGTATATCACATCACTTCGATGCGATATATAGCTTTGTTTAGTCGGAATTCATATACACTTACCTCTCTTGATATGCAATCCGAGAAGGAGGGCTCCGGCGGTCCGTTCTTCTCCTTGCGGTCCTCTGCGGTCGGGAAGCAGGGGCTCCTGTGTGAATTTCTTTCTGCCCAGCGCCCGGTCCTGACTCCGCCCCTTTTCCTATACCAGTGGCCACATGGCGCTATCTGCCCCAGAAGTTCTGATGGCAGTCCTGAGCCACCGATTCCCGAGCCAAGTGTTACCAGCTCACCTCCAGTACCTGTGCCGGTGAAAGTACCATACACTGACATCCCCGCCGGTGCATATACACTACAAGCAGCGCTCATTCTATGCCTTCAGTCGGTGATCTACACTGCCGGCTCCAGGCCCCTGCACGGCTGTTCTGATGGAGACATCCCGCTGCTCACGCAGCTTCCCCAGCGCCCTCCTACATCTGGAGGTGGTGAGTTATACTGTATTATTACTATTGTCTATCATCGCTGCATCCATTGGATCCCCACTGTGGGCGGTATGTACGAAATGGGAAATGCGATAAAACCCCTTTTTCAGCGTTTTACCGCATTTCTTGTATGTACTATTGGGTGGCCGCCGGGGCTACGACGCGGAGGGTAATGCCAGCCTTTGCTAGCATTACCCTATAGAAGCCTATGGGTTTCTACCGCATCGCGCTGGTATGAGGGATCCGATCTGCCGCCACGTCACTCTGCGCATGCGCAGATGGACTCTCGCGTCATAAACCCGGAAGTCCAGGATGCATCACTGATTGCAAAGGACAGATCTTATGGGAAGAGCTGCCCTTTACGGTACTGATCGCATATGTTAGTACACATGCGATTGGTAGGGATGCGATGTCTGGCAGAATGTACCGCGCAATGTTAGTACGGTATTTGGTAGGGACACCTGGATAACAGTCGGACAAAGGGATCGGTACCCCTTCATCATCATACAGGGCAAATCAGATTTGTCATGCAACACCCCTATTTGGGGTACGTGCTAAGTAATAACATGGAAGTGATCATGATTTTAACCGTTTGCAGGATACCTAACCAGCTGGCATTTGCTCAGACTAGACCTGCGCCCAGGCTGTGTTCTGCTCAAAAGGTAAAAACCAGGGTGACTGCTTGGTGCCACAATTACCAGGGACATGTTAAACTAAAATCCATCTGCAGGAAGAAACATACAGTACATAAAAGGAAAATTGATTTGAACTAAATGTATACGAATACTTAATTAAGTTTGAGGATAGATAAGCACCCTGTTTGATATTTAAAATTTGTTAGTTAGTTAATGGTTAAGGCTTGGGCAAAGGTGTGGTTAGGTAGTAGTCATGTCATGAGATAAGCCTATCATAGGATTTGTGGGAGGTTTCAAATTACCCATATATATACCCTGGTCAGAGGAGCCATTTTCCTCTTTTCCAGTTTCTTCAAACCAGGCTGGCTAAGTGCCACAGTTTATTATATAGCTTTATTTCTTTGTCCAATTCCACTTTTTGTTTTATCTCACATCCTATTTATCTCTCAGTTACTCTATATCTTGTCTCTTTCCTTTCTGCTCCTTCCCCCCCTCCCCATTTTTGCTCTTCAGCCCTGCTTCAATCAACCCCCTCCGTTCTCTGATCTCAGCCCCCCCCCTGCCTCAACCCGGCTATTATCATGCCCAGGACCCGCCGTTCAGCGCCCCCCCCCGCTTAAAGGAGGCTTCTTGGCCCCTTTCCACCGCTGCCTCCTCACCAGCTATGCGCGGTGCGCTTCAGGCAGCCAGGCGTGATCCCGCATGGGCGCGTGCACTCACCCGCGCGCCCTCCGCCGTCCACAGCTCCCTCTCATCCCCCACTGCCTCCCCCCAACTCATGGCCACCTGGCTCTCCGGTGGTGTTGCGTGCACCTCAGGCGGCCATGGAGCGCTTCCCCAGGCCACACAGCCTCCGGCCATCTTGCGCCCTGCATTGGCGGTTGGCCCCGCCCACGGGGTCGCACTGGCCATTTTAGGTCCCTCAGGGAGCCCTGGAGCACCGCTCAGCCCCCCTCCAGCCCCCCTCCACTACTTCAGGAGTAGGGAGAGCCCAACGTCCACAGCCATCACCAGGCCACAGGGATTCCATCATCAATTCCTCTTCTCCCTCAGGTTCCATTGTTACTGTGGCCACAAGTGTGCCCCACAGCAATGTATTGCCTGCCCCCCCCTCCCGGCATCCAGAATCGAGGGTTACACCCCTTTGCCTTGGTGGGCTGTTGGTTTCCAGCAAATCCAACCCCCCCTTCAACCCATTATTGGCTCAGCAGTACAGCTGGTCCCCTTATTTCCCAGCCACCATTTCCCCCCCCCAATTTTCAAACCCAGCCACTTTCCATTCCGCTCCCATTATGTACCACCACCCAAATCCCGCCGCAATCTTCCAATGCACCCCCCCGGCAGCCCCCCTTTCTCAAGGTTTTGCTCCGCAACACCATGTTCTTCCCCCCCCTTTTCCGTCACCCAGGCCACTGTAATTGCGCAACCACCATCTGTGCAGATTACCCCCCCTCTACCTCCCAGCCCCTGCAATTGCCCACCCCTCTCTGACGCGCCAGGCCTCCCATGTTCCTTTTCTTGTTCTTGTCAGTCCGATTCACCATTGATTGTGTCAAGCCCCCAGGTAGCAGTTTTGGAGAGTTCCAATCGTGTTGTCGGGATCCAGCAGATGGATGGTGAGGTGGCGTCGACGAGTCAAGTCATGGTGGGTGCACCGCGCAACGAGGGACTGTTGGTGAGCACTCAGGAGGAAGCGGCTGGTCTTTTGGCGGCGTTGTCCGGTGAGCATGTCATTTCCACATTGCACAGCACACACTCATCTTCTACTGATTCTAGCGATTCAGCGAGTTCATCAGAAAGGCCGCGTAAGCTTATGCGTTACTTAGCGCACAAGATTAAAGGGAAACGGGGTAGTCCCAAAAAGACCAGTACAGTATCGGCAGCTAAGGTCCCAGATGCTGCAGGGGATATGGTTCATTGCGCGAACACCGCCATCCTTAGGGGTTTGCGGTCTAAGGTTAGGGAGAAGATTAGGAAGGGAAAATTCGTAGACATGTTTTCAATTACGTCCGACGCAAAAAAGGCGTTAGATCGGGCAAAATCTGCAGGTCAGAAGAAAGTTTTCGTCTTCGCAGCTTGCTACCTCGAGTCACGCCCAGCCGAGTACATGAATGTACTCAAGTATATGCATATGGTGCATGGCATGCACTCATCAGGCAAAAGTACAGCTTGGCGGAAATATGATGAGACATTCCGAAAAAAGCAGGAAGGGCAGGCGATTTTTCAGTTTGGCTTCAAAGATGTAGAGGTGTGGCTTGAAGTCAACCAGCTTCCTTGCGCTTCTTCGGATCCCCCGGTAGTGAGAAAACAGACCTTTCTGGCCCGCCCAGGCGGTGCTGGAGCCGGCAGAGGAAAATGCTACGCGTATAATAACGCGCAGTGTAATAGAGGGTCGGGCTGTCGGTATAGACACATATGCATGCTCTGCGTGTCACAATTGGTGTCTGTGAGTTACCTGTCTCAGGTGGTGATCGGGTTTCAACGGAGGCCGGCATGACTTGAATCACAGAAAATGTAGATAGCTCTATTTATAAGACTTGTGTAGCAGTGAAAACTGCCTTTGATGATAAATGACAGGAACTGGAGGGACCGGACTGGGACCGGCAGGAAGACTTGCTGAATTGAACTGATGAACTAAGAACTTGACTCTGGATTGGAACAACGTGGACTGAACTGATGAGCTTGGAACTTGACTCTGGACTGGAACAACGTGGATAGAACTGATGAGCTTGGAACTTGACTCTGGACTGGATCAACGTGGACTGAACTGATGAGCTTGGAACTTGACTCTGGACTGGAACAACGTGGATAGAACTGATGAGCTTGGAACTTGACTCTGGACTGGAATGTGACAATGGCTGAAGGGAAGTCAGGTAATGCTGAGATGAGGGCTAAACAGGGTAATCTGGAAATGCTGTGACAAGGTTGGAACTCAGGTGCAGGCTGGATAGGATAATTGGGAATAACAGGTTTCAGGAAGGAATGGGTAGGTTTGGGAATTTTAGGTTCAGGGAGGGAGTAGGTAGGTAAAAGGGGTAGGAGTTGATCCACAGCAGGAAGCAAGGCAGGGTGACACGATGCAGGTTTACAGAGTGCCAGGGACCAACCAGGAGTAGGACTAGCAGCAGAGCACAGGCCAGGTCTGGATGCCAGGTATTACTGTAGCAGGTTTTCGGGATGCACCAGGGGTTGCTGTCAGCAGGCTTACTGGATTGCCAGGTTTGGCTGTAACAGGTTTTCTGGAAGCACCGGGGGTTGCTGCCAGCAGATTTACTGGATTGCCAGGTACAGCTGAAACAGGTTTTCTGGATAGCGCCAGGGATTGCTGTAGCAGGTTTCAGGGATATACTTTAATGCAGGAACAGCATGAACCATACACCATGGGAAGACGAGATGTTCAGGCCCAGAATGCTATCAGGAGAGGATATATATACCATGGGTCTGGCAGCAATTGGTGGATACGGACAGGTGGTCTGGTAGTAGCATTCTGAGTGGTGGAAGGCACAACATGCAGAGGGAGTATTCATCTCTGCAGCTCTGAGAATCAGAACCACACCTGTGATTCCAATCAGGGCTAGCAGTGCTCACAGACAGAGGAGAGGCCAGGTGCAATAATCAGAGCAAATCCTCCAGGCAAATTACACACACAGATCCATGGGGAAGCTGACAGGGGTAAGTCCCAAGGCAAAAAGGTGACAACTAGACAGGGTCGTGACACTGCGGGAGCGGGCACCCGGCTAAAGAGTGCGGACGAACCGGCGGTGTGAGGGCGAGTCGAGGTGATCAGCCCGACAAATCGCGGGGCGGTGTTAGGTAAAGCACCTTCACTGGTAGACCTAAAGGCTTTGAAGAGTTGGTTGGCTCGTTATCCTCTCAGGGAGGAAGCAGCCTTTTTGTTACAGGTCTTTAGTGAAGGTTTTCGATTAACAGTGACACGGGAGGTCTCGGTTGTGTCTAAAAGAAATCTTAGGTCGGCGCGCCTACACCGGAAAGTGGTTCGAGCTAAGATTGAAGCGGAAATCGGGTTGGGGCGCATGTGCGGCCCTTTTACGTCCCCACCTTTGGAAGGTTTGTGCGTATCACCTTTAGGGGTTGTACCAAAAAGGGAACCAGGTAAGTTTAGGTTGATACAGCATCTTTCTTACCCTGAGGGAGGGTCGGTCAACGACGCGCTAGATCCATCAGATTGCCGGGTCGTTTATCAATCATTTGAGCAGGCTCTAGATATAGTACAGAGTTTTGGGAGAAGGGCTTTATTAGCCAAGGTGGATATCGAGTCCGCTTTTCGGCTGTTGCCCCTTCACCCCGAATCTTTTAAGTACATGGGTTTTAGAGTTGCGGGGCTCTATTATGTTGATAGATGCTTGCCGATGGGATGCTCCATCTCGTGTTCCTTTTTTGAATGTTTTAGCTCCTTTTTGCAATGGTGCTTACAGGCGGGTACAGGGCAAGTGGGGGTTACCCACTACCTAGATGATTTTCGGTTGGTGGGGCCAGCGGATACCCAGGTTTGTGAGGATTTACTTTTTTCCTTGCAGGCCTTGTTTACAGTGGTAGGTGTTCCTGTTGCCGGGGACAAGACGGAGAGTCTGGTTACATGCTTGACGTATTTGGGGATAGAAATAGATACCGTGCTAGGGTTATGCCATTTGCCGATTGAAAAAGTGCGACGTTTGGGGGAGTTGCTTGAAGCGTTTGTTTTGTCAAAGAAATTCTCACTGAAGCAATTGCAGTCGTTGCTAGGCCTCCTTAACCACCTGTAGAGTCATTACTATGGGTCGGGTCTTTTGTAGGTGGCTCGAAAGAGCCACGGCGGGTGTCAAGAGGCCCCATCACCTCGTTCGAATATCCCAAGATCTGCGGGAAGACCTTCGAGTTTGGTTGATTTTCCTGCGCGAGTTTAATGGTGTTCGGATATGGCTCCAGGCCCCAGTAGATAATTCAGAGCTTCAACTATTTACTGACGCGTCCTTATTCCATCGGTTTCGCCGCCTTTTTTGAAGGGGATTGGTGCGCGGAGTCTTGGACAGAAGTTTGGGGGGTTTTGGGCCTTACTAAGAACATACTGCTTCTGGAACTTTTCCCCATTGTGGTGGCAGTTGAGTTATGGGCTTACAGGCTTCGTAATAGGCGGATCCTTTTTTGGTGCGATAATTTGGGTGCTGTTCAGGCAGTAAATAGTCAGAGGGCAGAATCTCTGTTGGCTTTGAGGTTGTTGAGGGACTTGACACTTCTTTGCTTTACGGAGGAACATTGAGTTTAGGGCGCAGCATGTTCCGGGTGTTTCTAATGAGATAGCAGATTCCTTATCTCATTTACAGTGGGACAGGTTTCATTCTCCCGCTCCTTACACTTCTCTTCACGGTTTAAACTGCCCTTCTCATGTATGGCAGATTGTCGTGCCGGCATCAAAGTCCTCGCAATGAAGTCTCTGGCCCCTAGCACTTTAAAGACCTACACGGCAGCTTGGGACGATTGGCAGGGTTTCTTGGCTTCCACACGTGAGGGAGGTAAGACGGTTGACGACCGTATGGCAGAGTTTGTTTGGAACTGGCATGAAGGGGGTCGTTCTAAGGCGGCTATGTCTGCGGCGCTGTCTGGTATCGCTTACTTTTCTAAACTACATGGCATGGCAGATCTCACAAAATCGTTTATGCTAATCAAAGCGATGAAGGGGTGGGCGAAGGAACAGCCTAGCATAGGCGACACGCGTAGACCAATTGATCCGGCTTTGCTTAAAGATCTGATTGTGGCAGTATCAGGGGTTGCATTAGGCGAATACGAAACGGCCCTTTTTAGTTTAGCTTTTTCATTGGCATATTTTGGGGCGTTTAGAATCGGCGAGCTTGTGGCGTCTAGTAAGAGTTCTGCGACATCGGGTTAATTGTTAAAACACGTGGTAGTTAAGACGGAATTGTTATTGTGTAAAATTCATAGGTCCAAGACAGACCAACTTGGCAGGGGTCATTGGATTTCTATCAAGGAACACTCAGATGCTGTAATTTGCCCAGTTGCCTTGGCACGGCATTTTAATGCTCTTCGCCCTCCAGGTGGCGCGCAGTGGCTTGTTCATGTTAACCTTATACCCTTATCTAAGTTTCAGTTCATAAAGCTGTTTCAGAATTGCCTTATCGCTTTAGGCCTGCCCACAGACCAGTTTGGGACGCATTCATTTAGTATAGGGGCAGCAACCTGCGCAGCGGTTGATGGTGCTTCGGTCGACACCTTACAAAAGTTGGGTCGATGGAAGTCATCAGCTTATAAAACTTATTTAAGGGGGGACAAGTTGCTTGCGTAGCTGTGCTCCTTGCGAGTTTGTTGGAAAACCCATGGGCCTTATGCCTACTGCCATTTTGGAGTTTGAGGGGCTTTTCAGTTTTGCCCTCAAAGAGGTTTTATGTTTTTCACCTTCAGCTGGGTCACCCAACTATTGTTTTCCCTTCCTTAAGATGCATTTATTATTATATGTGATTCAGTTTCTGACTAGGTAACTTTTCTTGCAGGGTTACCCAGGAATGCTAATGGTCGGGTGTGGTTTGTAGGACACTCATTCATATTTTGGACTGGTCAGCACCCCTTAGCTTTGCAGGCCCCCCTTTTGCTAGGTGCAGATGACGTCCGTTGGTTGGGTTTCCGCGGTATGCGCTGGAAGCGACTACTGGAAGCCTTATGGACGGCAGAGGATAAGTTCGGGGCCCCGGACTGGGTGGTCATTCACTTGGTGGGGAACGATTCGGGCACTTGCAAAGGCATCGAGCTGATACATGCTGTTAGGAATTACTTGCAAGTGCTAGTTAACCGTTGGCCCAACGTACGTATCGCTTGGTCGGACATTGTTCTGCGGCGAGTTTGGCGAGGACCCTAGGGTGGTAGGGACGGTGTTCGTCGTAAGGTCAATATGGCAATTGTCCGTTTTGTCCTCAGTGTGGGGGGCCGCGTCATACGGCACCCACGTTTGCGTTACGAGGAAGAGAGCTTCTATAGGCCTGATGGAGTACACCTAACTGGAGTAGGGTTAGAGCTGTTTATCAGTGACTTATGTGGTTTCCTTTAAGTATTGAGGGGTCACAGTTTTGTGGAGGGCCTGGTTCTATGAACCAGGCTTTGGCGGGAAGCAGTGCTCCTGGGCGGCCTATTATTTAGCACAGGAGTGCCTGGGTAGCATCTTTCCTTTGAGAGTGGCAAGTTGGTCACCGCCCATAGGGGGGGACCTGGTCCCTGTCCAAGGGAAGGGCCGAAGGCTGTGCCAATTAAGGGGGGATGGTACTACCTCAGGTCAGTCTGCGCGGGGCGGGAATCCGCCTCCTTTTTAGTTATTATTGTTTCCAGCAAGGCTGTGGCCTCGGAGCACTGCTTTTTTCCTGCCACCTATTACCAATTTCAATTCGATCAATAAATTCTGGCTGTGACCTCTTTAATGGCATTACATGTGTCAGTGTATTCATTTCTAGTCTTAGGTTAAGATAAGTTAACAAATAGAATGGTAAAACAAATGGGTGACTTATGAAAGGACAACTGAATATTGCAACAAAGAAACACATACTCTGATATGAGAGAGTAGCAGAGACTCAGGAGTATATTTACTAAAGTGCGGGTTTTTAGAAGTGGAGGTGTTTCCCATAGCAACCAATCAGCTTCTAGTTATTATCTTCTTGAAGGTGCTAGATAAAAGTAGAATCAGATTGGTTGCTATGGGCAACATCTCCACTTCTAAAAACCCGCACGTTAGGAAATATACCCCCTCAGAGAGAAAGAATAATTTACTTTTAGTGTTCTTCACGTGCTTGTCTTACATTTATTTCCTTCATCCCGAATTTCATAGCAACATTTTTCAATAGGTATTTGGATATATTTTTTTTTGTTTTAATGCGGTGCAAAGTCTGTTACATCTTGTCCTTAATAAGGCAGAGTCTGCTCTTAGCCTCAAACTGTAACCAAACGTATTATATATTTAGTGATATTTCTCTTTCAGCTCTTTAGGTTTCCACCCGGGAGGAGTAAAATCTATGCAACTTAATTAAAGATCACTGCACATATTTTTCTTACCTCAGGATCACCCGAAGCTCCTCCGCATTGTGATCATTAAATGTGCTTTAGACTTTCAGCAGAGCTCTGACTTAGGAAGCACTAGAATAATGATCGCTTGGGATAAATGTCTAATGTCTGGTCAGAAAGTGCATCGATTTCTATAATTACGCAAATTGTGCCGTGATCGAAATAAGTGATGTCTGTTATTTTCATGGAAAACACACAGGGCCTGATTCAAAGAGACACGTTAATCCGATGATTAATGTACATCTCTGAGGTTGAGGGGTCTGCGCCTGCGTGGGACCCGTTCTGCGAATGTGCAGAAGGAGTCCCGCGATCCTGCTCGCAGACCCCATAAGCGAATTGACATGTGGAAAAATAAATGTCATTTTTGTACTTATATTTCTTTGTTATTCAAGGTCAGGACACCGACTATTGGATCCACCCTCGTACTTATATTCTATTCTTCCTCTACTATACTAGCATAAGACTGGTGCTAGTGCATGAGACCTATGTATGGTGTATCGATAGGGGCACTGCGGTCGCATAGACGGGTACAACTCTGCCTATGGGAGAACAGCTGTATTTTCCATGGCATTGTGGTAGACTTGCGTTGAACTCTGGAAAGTAATAATAGGATACTACGCTCTTGGTGATGGCTACGTGGTCTGGAGCAACTCTACCTGGTAATTTCCAGTTTCCTACATTAACAAGTTGGAATATATGGGTTGGAGCGCTTTCACCTCAGTGCTCTAAGGGCCTCATTCAGCTTAGTTCGCAAGCCTGCGTTTACAAGCACACGGTCGATGTTTGCATTCTGCACATGCATACGCGCTGCAGTGCGTGTATGCACTGTAGGGCGCATAAGTGAACCGGCCAAAAGTGAATGCAGCGAACAGGCAGAGCCACAAAATGATTGACAGGAAGTGCCGTTTTGGGGTGGAGAGGGGGTTGGTCGAAGGAACGCTGGCGTGCTTGTGCGTTTGAACGCCGTTACAGTGGCATGCACAATTAAGCCCCAGCGACGGCATACGCAGCCAGAGGTCTACATGGCGACAGGGAGCTTTGCAGGTTGTGAGTCAGGTCAAGCTCAACCACAACTCTGTGTATGGGTCCGATGTTACTCGATGTTACCGATGTATTCGCTGACTTGCGGATGTATGTAATAGGAAGTGGGTGGCTTTATAAGCTAGTGGGGGTCTTGGTATAGTGCTACGATTGCATTCATTTGCATATTTTCGCTATGTGCGGACGATTGCAGACTTGCGATTCAAGCTGAATGAGGCCCTAAGTATATAATACTATGGACCCTTCTAAAATAATTGTTGTTTATTATGGGTGCTAATAACAATAACGCTGTACATACATCACTAAAACATACATGTAGGTGGAGATGTTTTGATTTGAAATTAAAATGAAAAATTAAATTTAAATAAAAATGAAATTAAATGAAAATGAAAATAAAAAAATTTACCCTCTATAGGCTTAGGGTCTCATTCGGACCCGGTCGCAAGCGCCGATGCGCTCGCAACCGGGTCGATGGTCCCCACAGAGCATGCGCACGATGGAGCCGGCTCTGTCGTGCGCATGCACGAGACCCGGCTAGCGACAGGCGCTCCATCGCTAGGAGTCTCGTAGCAGACGGGGCGAGCTGTCGATGTTGAGTGACAACTCGCCCCGTTTGCTGGGTGGGCTGGGGGCGTGCCCGGCCAAACGGAGGCGTTCCAGTCGGAACGTTTGCCGTTTGGGGGCGGCCCCACTGACATCATTGATGATGTCAGTGGGGAACTTCCTGTTCAAACAGAGCAGGAAGTTCCCTGGGGCTTACGAGTGCCCAGACCCAACCTTAGGGTCTGGTCGTAAGCCCCGATGGTCACGATGGTGATGACCATCGTGACCATCACCCTGATCGCAAGCTAAGCTGTGGGTGGTAACCCACAACTTAGCTTACGACCTGGAGGCAGCACTTCAAAATAAGAAGTGCCCGCCCTCATTCAGAGTGAGCGATCGCTTCTTGCGATCGATTCTGAATGAGGGCCTTAGTCACTGTTGAGTGTTGGTTCTGCTTGGGGGATGAGTGTGTTTCCTGTAGGGAGTACCTTCCTCGTATAGCTTGAACTTACTGCATCCCACTACAATACTATATAGCTCTAAGCAGTCCCCAAATAAGTTCTTGCTGTTTTTGGGTGTTGGTGTGGCATCCCACTTTCTTGGTGGCACTTACCAGTAAGTCTGACGCTGTGTGATCCTTCAGGATATTCTGCGTGTTACTTGCAGCTGGGAACTATCCAACGTTGCACTTAGATGGTCCTTTCATAGGGTCTCCACCACCAGTTCCCTCTTCAGCCACCTCTGTTGATGTTTATTGTGGTAGCCCACTACAATTGAAGGGGTTCCTTGTGTCCACTGGGTGTAGGGCTAACTTCTCACCTATGCTTACTGGTGGGATGTTGGGAGGCTGTTGCATGAAGGGTATGGATGGCACTCCCGCTGTAACTCCCAAGTAATGATAAGAGTCCTGCGAGTGACCTAGGAATGGCAATCAATCATAAATGGGCAACAACCAATGATGGTTAACCACCAATGGCCAATGGTTTTGCCATTGATGGTGGAAATCCAATGGTTCTCAGCCATCGAAGGCACAGAGCCCAGCAATGTTTTTTTCTCTTCCTCCCAGTCACCGGGGCACATAGCCTAGCTCCACCCCTGATGTGATCACCAAAGCCCTGTCCCCATCTCTGTTTGGCACTATGGCCCTCATTCAGAGCCGTATGCTCTGAGCACAGCACACGCTCTGAATGAGGGCCGGCCACCATAACTGTGGAGCGTCCTCCTGGACGCTCGTATAGCTATGGGGCACCACCCACAGCCTATACGAGCGTGCAGTTTGATGGCCGCGATGGTCTTGACCATCGCGACCATCGAAACTGCGTGCCGGAGCCTGCGGTTGAGGTTTTCAACCACAAGGCCCGGAGTGATTTTGGCTCTATCAGAGCCAAAATCACTCCCACTGACATCACTAGTGATGTCAGTGGGCCGGCTTCTGACGGGAGGCGTTCCCTTAGGAACGCCCCCATCAGGGAGGCACGCCCCCGGCACGCCCACCAAAGGTGGCGTGCTGTCAATCAACATCGACAGCACGCCCCCTTTGATCAGACACAACGAGCGAAGGAAAGTCCTTCGATCGTCGCGTCTGGCGCATGCGCACGACGGAGCTCCCTCCGTCGTGCGCATGCTCAGTGCAGAACATCGACCCACTTGCGAGCGGACAGCCGCTCGCGAGTGGGGCTGAATCAGGGCCTATATCCAGTGAATAATAGATCAGGTATGACCATCAGTGGTTGAAACAATCTATGGTTCCCCGTCAATGGTTTCATACCATCTAGGTTAACCACCAAAGGTAAATTACCATCAATGGCCATTCCCTTTACTGTTCTCACTGAGGGCTGTGAGGTCTCAGGCGCTATCTGGTGTTATATTAAGATGAACTCTGCCCCATCCCCATAATCTGCAAATTACAAGACAACTGAAAAAGATAATATACTGTAAGATTTTACTTTGGTACATTTACATCATACTGCAACAAGCTGGATGGTCTTGAACAGAATGCGAATAGATCTGAGAGGAAGGCAGTGCATGCTGGAGAATCTATGTATGCGGCAGTAGGGGACAGCCCCTGCCAGAAGGTTTAATGTTTATCTGGTCCCAATACTCAAAAGTAATAAAATGAATGATATGGCTGCCTAATCCACACATAGAGGTCTGAGGATATGTCTTCCCAGAGAAATTCCCTCTCTACAGCTCATAAAGGAGGTATATGCATGCATTGGCTCCTTAACTATGTGAGTTAGTTATTATAACAGCAGTATATATATATATAATGCAGTAACAGAGACAGGCAAAACACTGCACTCTCAAATGGGTCATTGGGCCTGATTCAGAGCTGGACGCTCTTTCAGAGCGCTCGCTCCGAATCAGTGCCCTCCCTCTCTTTTTTTAGAGCAGCCTCCTGGCCGCTCGCATAGCTGTGGGTGACCATCCACAGCTATAGCAAGCGGCCAAAAAGATGGTCACGATGGTCAATACCATCGCGACCATCAGGCTTGCGACGAGACCCTTGTGGTAGGGTCTCGTGTGCTGCAAGACCTGGAGTGCTTTTGGCTCTATCAGAGCCAAAAGCACTCCCACTGACATCACTTGTGATGTCAGTGGGGCCGGACCCAGTGGGGCCGGACCCAGATGGTAGGTGTTCCCATGGGAACGCCTCCGACTGGCCAGCCACGCCAACTTGCCAATATGCCATTTACGACACAGAGTGGTAGTAATGGCTAAGGTCTTTCCCTATGTTCATGACTAGTGGTTCAGCTTCACATGACGATGGAAGCCCTCCTCCCACTAAAAAAATCAAATGAGTTAAGCTGGCAAAAGCACAGCGAAGAACTGTGCGTTCTAAGAAGATATCACAAATCCCCAAGGAGAGTCCAATTGTGGTGGCAGTTGTGATGCCTGACCTTCCCAGCACTGGACGGGAAGAGGTGGCTCTTTCCACCATTTGCACGCCCCCTGCAAGTGCTGAAAGGAGCACCCACAGTCCACTTGCTGATATGCAAATTGAAGATGTCACTGTTGAAGTACAACAGGATGAGGATACTGGTGTAGCTGGCGCTGAGGAGGAAGTTGGCGAGGAGGATTCTGATGGTGATGTGGTTTGTTTAAATCAGGCTCCAGGGGAGACAATTGTTGTCCATGGGATGAAAAAGCCCATCACGGTCATGCCTGGGCAGAAGACCAAACATTCCACCTCTTTGGTCTGGCAATATTTCTATCCAAATCCGGACAACAACTGTCTTGCCATATGTACCATATGTAAAAGTGAAATAAGTAGGGGTAGGGACGTTAACCACCTAGGAACATCCTCCCGTATACGGCACCTGCAGCGCGTTCATAAAAAGTTACTGTCAAGTTCAGAAACTTTGGCTAAGACCGTAAGCAGTCCAGGGACACCTAAATCCCGTTGTCCTGTTGTATCCAAGCGCCTGCAAACCACATTGTCAACTCCCTCCTCGTCAATTTCCTCCTTAGTCAGGATCGGAAGTAGTCCTGCAGGCCATGTCACTGGCATGACTGACTCTCCTATCCGGGATTCCTCCGGAGGATCCTGCATTGCTACTCCTCCTGCTGCCGCTGCTGCTGTTGCTGCTGCTGGGAGTCGTTCATCATCCCAGAGAGGAAGTAGGAACACCACTACTTTTACTAAACAATTGACCCTCCAACAGTCCTTAGCGAGGAGGATGAAGTACGACAGCAGTCATCCTGAAGCAAAACGTATAACTGAGGCCTTGACTGCTATGTTGGTGTTAGACGTGCGTCCGGTATCCGCCATTAGTGCAGTGGGATTTAGACAATTGACGGAGGTAGTGTGTCCCCGGTTCCAAATCCCGTCTAGATTCCACTTCACTAGGCAGGCGATACCGAGACTGTACAGAAACATCAGAAAAAGTGTCCTCAGTGTCCTGAAAAATGCCATTGAACCTAATGTCCACTTAACCACAGACATGTGGACAAGTGGAACAGGGCAGACTAAGGACTATATGACTGTGACAGCCCACTGGGTAGATGTATCACCTTACGCAGCAACAGCAGCAGCGTCACCAGTCGCAGCATCTCAGAAACGCCAGCTCATTCCAAGGCAGGCTACACTGTGTATCACCGGTTTCAGTAAGAGGCACACCGCCGACAACCTCTTAGAGAAACTGAGGGAAATCATCGCCCAGTGGCTTACCCCACTTAGACTCTCCTGGGGATTTGTGATATCTGACAACGCCACCAATATTGTGCGGGCATTACATCTGGGCAAATTCCAGCACGTCCCATGTTTTGCTCACACAATAAACTTGGTGGTGCAGAATTTTCTGAAAAGTGACAGGGGTGTGCAGGAGACGCTTTGGGTGGCCCGAAAAATCTCTGGCCACTTTCTCCATTCAGCGACTGCGTGCCGAAGACTGGAGCGCCAGCAAACACTCTTGAACCTGCCCCACCATCACCTGAAGCAAGAGGTTGTGACGCGGTGGAACTCAACCCTCTATATGCTTCAGAGGATGGAGGAGCAGCAAAAGGCCATTCAAGCTTATACATCCAACTATGACATAGGCAAAGGAGGGGGTATGCACCTGACTCAAGCGCAGTGGAGAATGATTTCCGTGTTGTGCAAAGTTCTCCAGCCCTTCGAACTTGCCACACGTGAAGTCAGTTCAGACACTGCCAGCTTGAGTCAGGTCATTCCCCTCATCAGGCTTTTGCAGAAGCAGCTGGAGAAAGTGAAGGAGGAGCTAAGACAGAGTGATTCCGCTCGGCATGTGGGACTTGTGGATGAAGCCCTTCATTTGCTTTGCCAGGATTCCAGTGTGGTCAATCTGTTGAAATCAGACCACTACATTTTGGCCAATGTGCTCGATCCTAGGTTTAAATCCTATGTGGTGTCTCTCTTTCCGGCCGACACAAGCCTGCAGAGGTGCAAAGACCTGCTGGTGAAAACACTGTCAGCTGAAGCGGAACGTGACACGTCAACAGCTCCTTCGTTTTCTCCCGCAACTGGGGCTGCCAGGAAAAAACTTAGGTATCCTAAGCAACCCGCTGGCGGTGATGCAGGGCAGGCAGGACCAAGTTTGGACATCTGGTCCGGACTGAAGGACCTGGCAACAATTTCTGACATGTCTACTGTCACTGCATATGATACTGTCACCATTGACAGAATGGTGGAGGATTACATCGGTGACAGCATCCAAGTAGGCATGTCAGACAGTCCGTACCTGTACTGGCAGGAAAAAAAGGCAATTTGGAGGCTTCTGTACAAACTGGCTCTATTTTACCTGAGTTTCCCCCCCTCCAGTGTGTACTCCGAAAGAGTGTTTAGTGCAGCCGGGAACCTTGTCAGCGAAAGGCGTAGGAGGTTGCTTCCACAAAATGTGGAGAAGATGATGTTCTTAAAATTAATTATCAACTCTTCCAGGGAGACCAGCCTCCAGAACGTACAGAGAGACCTGTGGTGGTGGATTCCAGTGGGGACGAGTTAATTCTCTGTGAGGATGAGGATGTACACAACACTGAAGAGGGTGAGGAATCGGTGGATGAGGAGGATGAGGACGACATCTTGCCTCCGTAGAGCCAGTTTGTGCAGGGACAGATTAATTGCCAGCTTGTTTTGTGGGGGCCCAAACGAACCAATCATTTCAGCCACAGTCGTGTGGCAGACCCTGGCGCTGAAATGATTGGTTTGTTAAAGTGTGCATGTCTTGTTTATACAACATAAGGGTGGGTGGGAGGGACCAAGGACAATTCCATCTTGCACCTCTTTTTTTTCTTTTCATTTGCATTATGTACAGTTTGGGGCCTAGTTTTTCAAACTGCCATCCTGTCTGCCACTGCAGTGCCACTCCTAGATGGGCCACGTGTTTGTGCCGCCCACTCGTATCGCTTAGCATAGTCATCCAGCTACCTCGGTGCAACCTTTTGGACATAAAAACACTATTGTGAGGTGTTCAGAATAGACTGGAAATGAGTGGAAATTAAGGTTATTGAGGTTAATAATAGAATAGGAGCAGAAAAACCCACAAATTCTGTGATTTTAGCTGTTTTTATGCTTTTTAAAAAAAAAAATACAGATCCAAAACACAAAACCCAGAACCCAAAACACGGAAGGGTCGTTTTGGCAAAACCAATTCAGATCCAAAACATGAAGAAAGATCCAGATCCAAAACCAAAACACAAAACACGAAAAGTGGCCGGTGCACTCCCCTAATATATATATACTTGCATACACACACACACACACACAGGTTTTGAAATGCCTGATGCTGCAAGACAACACACGGCACTGCAGTATGTAGATAAATCTTTTACTTCGACGTTTCGACGTATGCCTCGTCCTCAGGAAGAAATACATTAAAGAGACATGACAAAAACTTATTTTATATCCCCACCGAGAGAGTGACAAGAAGATGTTGCAGCAGGAATGGGTACACGCGATCGGGGAGTCTGGCGCGCCTACATGACGTCATCATCTCATTCCCCGGCGGTTGTCATAGGAACCATAAACGCTACCCCGATCACTGACTGCATGGGAGTGCATAGAAAAGAGAGAAAAAGACAAGATAGCAAAAGTGTGAATACACATTAAGTATTTTAGCATACAGCTGCCTAAAATATCAAACTGCTCATTAGTAAAAAAAAGAAACTATACTGGAAACATAACATACATAAAACATCAACACACAAACAGGAGATAGCTAATATTCAATATCTAAGCATGAACTAATCAAGAGAATTCCATAAGATACGTTAATTTAACTCTTGGGGAGCCACAGTGTCCAGCTTAAAGATCCATGATGCTTCTAATTTTGTCAGTTCTTTAAGACGATCCCCACCTCTTATTTTAACAGGGACGTGATCAATTATTTTGTATCTAAGTGAGGCCAATTGTTGTTGATGGTTTTTAAAGTGAACTGCTACTGGTTGATCCATGGGTGTATTGTTGAGAGCTGTTCTTATTGCCGACCTGTGTAAAGCCATTCTTTCTTAAAATTTCTGCGAAGTCATCCCTACATAGCAAAGACAGTACATGCTTTATATGAAAAATCCTTCCTGTGTGCAGATGTTGACAGGTAGATGCTGTCTGTAGGTAGCTGCATGTTACACAAGACGGACAATGATAGCAACCTGGCTGTTTCTCTTTTAATAAATTGGATTTATGTGGCCTTAAATTGGTAATGTCGGTATGCACTAACAAGTCCCTTAAGTTGCGTCCCCGCTTATAGCAAGTCATAAGGTCTGCTTTTGTGTAGACCAGGAAGATCATTGTCACTCGTAATGATAGGCCATAGCGCTCTACTGGCTTGAGGAACGATTGCACTACTAGTGTCATACTTGGTGCTCCAAAGGAACGCAGACATTTCAGAATTGTCTGGACCCTTAGGATTGATTAAAGTAGTTATGTTCATGGCTAACACTTTTGTTTTAGTAGCAATAAGATCTTTGTTTTTGTAGCCCCTCTCCCTAAATTTGGAAATAACTTTGTCCAATTCATTAGACAATAGCTTACGTTCACTCGTTATTCTTGCTATACAAAGCATCTGAGAGTACGGCAAGCCTCGCTTAAGAGGAGGCGGATGATGACTATTAGATTTAAGTAATGTGTTCCGATCTGTTGATTTGTGGAAAACGGACGTAGAAATCCGCTCTTCTTCAATTTTAACCACGACATCTAAAAATCAACACTGCTTTTACTCCACCTAAAGGTAAATTTGACTACAGAGTCAGAGCTGTTAATTTGTTGTATATTGTTTTCCAATATGGACGCATCTCCTTCCCACCGATGAATACATCGTCTATGTATCGGATATATAGTTTAATATTTTGAACAATGCTATCGGACTCAAAAAACAACTGTCTTTCTTGCTGAAACATAAAATCATTTGCATAGGATGGTGGTACAGCTGACCCCATTGCGCATCCTGATTTCTGAATGTAATGTGCCCCGTCAAACAGAAATAAATTGCATGTTAGAATCTTTTCCAATAATAAAATAAAAAGATCATGATTGAACACAAACTGATCCCCTAGATGGTCCAAAAACTCTCTCATAGCCAGCAACCCCAAGCTATGAGGGATGCAAGTATACAGATCCTTGACATCTAATACAAATAGTGTAGTATTCTCAATAATGTTGGTAATATTTCCTATCATTGTCAGGAAAGTTGTAGTATCTTTCAGAAATGTGGCCATTTTGGTAACAAATGGTTGAATAAGACCATCTAGGAATAGGGAAATTGGTTGGTACAATGATCCCTGGGTGGAGATTATTGGCTGCCCCGGAGGATTAGTAATGATTTTGTGAACTTTGGGCACCATATAAAGGATAGGAGTAATGGGGTATGGTTGTTGTAAGGCTTCATATGTCTTTTGGTCCAACATTGTATTCTCAAATGCTGCTTTGAGAATTTGAAACAACTCAGTCTGAAAATTTACTTTAGGATTGACTTGAAGTTTTTCATATTCCTGTAGGTCACCAAGTTGACGCATGATTTAATTTCTGTAATCCTGCAGATCTTGAGGGACTATGCCCCCTCCCTTGTCCGCAGGCCATATAAAAATGCTTTGGTCATTACTCAGATGTTTAAGTGCCTGATGTTCTGCACGTGACAAGCTAAAATGACTATTAGTTGAAGCTTTTGTATATTTAGACATTGATTTATCAAAAAGCCTTGTAAAGGTTTTTATAGAAGCATTGGTGGATGGTGGGTCAAACTTAGATTTAATTCTTGCTTTATGGAATTCAGAAAAGGGATCACTATTAACTGAAGAGGGTAGGTGTTGGAAAAATTCCTTAAGTCTGAGTTTTCTATTCATTTTATGGAGATCGATTTGCCACTGAAACTCATCATGTATATTTGTCGGTGTAAATGAAAGGCCTTTATTATTTAATATACGCTCTTCGTTTTTACTTAATATCCTAGAGGACAAGTTGTATATTAATTGTTCCCTCTCTGTTTGGCTACCGCGCCTAGTTCTTTTGTTTTTCCATCCATTGTGCTGCGGGTGATGGTTCTTAAAGGGGGTCTCTGGACCTCATTCAGAGTCAGTCGTAAGTGGGCGCTCGGTCGTATGCATCCGATGTTTCCAAACCACGCATGCATACGGTTAGTTGTGCGCATGTGCATACGAGACCTTGTGATCCAAAATGCTGTCGATCGTACGACTTACGAGCAGGAAGTGCCTTTCCGAGAGTTGATTGACATGAAAGGCCATTTGTGGGTGTTGACGGGGGTGGTGGTCTAAAAACGCAGGCGTTTCTGATAACCACCGGTACATTCTGTTATCCTCGCAGTCCTGCTGGACCACTTGCAGCTTAGTTTTTTTGAAACGCATAAGATCTCTTTTATATAGATCACATTGTGTTTTTAATTTGTTAAGCCATTTGTCATAATTAGGATCATTTAAAATCACTGCATGTTCAGTTTTAACTATTTCAATTTTGGATTTTGTAACCGACAGCTCCCTGCCGGCTTCCTCTATGACTAGTAGCATGAGATCTAGGCTGCATTTGTTGAGTACAGCAACCCACCTACGGCAGAATTCTGGATTCATTCTGCCTATTGTAGGTGAGTTGCGCATCCTAAAACCTCTTGGAATGATTTTTTGTCTAAAGTAGTCTGAAAGAGATGTAACGTGGAGCAGATAATCAATTTCACGTTTTTGCAGTTTGAATAAAGAATGGTATAAGTCATCATTACTGATTTGATATTCCGAGACGGGTTCTTCTGCAAAGAGAATCTTATTTGCTTGGTCCTCTGTAAACGGAAGGGTTTCACCCTTTGGTAATGTTACAGTAGTAAAGTCTGTGTTGCTTCTGGATGAAGACGCTTGTGTACTTGTTTCCATATTGTACCTGCACTATTCAGTGCTGATGCTCACTACAGTGAGAAAAAAAGTAGTTTCAAATATTGTTATATTCAGGGTGTATATATATTTAAATAAAATGGTGTTGGGTAAGTTTTAAATAAATGTTCTTGACCTAATTCAATCATAAAAAAAAACCTGACAACGTCTGAGCAGATTTTGGAAGAAAACTTATCAAGTTAAAATCTGCATTGTGTTTAGTGCTGCAGAATCGCACAATAACCAGCACGATTGGCGCATACATCACTAACTGCTGACCGTACATTAATATACATTGATCTGCCAAACACCACAGGGCTATTTCCTGAGTCCTGATTGAAGTGTCTGTTAGCTGTCACATACAGGTGTCTGCTGCCACTCTCCCTAGCACCTGCTGTCCTGTACAGACCCGCGGCCCCTCACTCACAATGATGCTACTTTCTGATGAGGCGACTGACAGCCCCCCAGCCAGGGACAGAGCTCGGCCTGCAGAGAGCATCCGATTGTCTCTCCTTCTCCCATCCCTATGACACCTATGCACGGTCCATACTCAGCAAGACATAAACCAGCAGATGATATAATGTTTCCCCCAGATAAAATGTATTCTATGCACTGTTACATTATTCATGTATATTGCCATAACAACTTCTATGAGCCCTGCTGGAGATTCCATTATTAATTTATATGTATTAAATTGTATCAGTCTGACTTTTTCTTTCCCTTGGATTTTTTTTTTTATAGGCTATAGTTTATTTTTATATATTTTCATTGTTACAGAATTAATGTCTGAATGTGAAAGTTTATTCTTCATGCATCGACACTATGGAATGTGTTTGTATTTCCTAACAGCACTTTGTAAAGCTCTTATTTGTAGCACTGATTTCCACTGTAGACGATATTACAGTGTTGCAACATATGTATACAGTATATTACAGCAAATAGATCTACAAGATGTTAGTGACGTCAGTACTGTGTAGGACACCTTGTGCAGTGATTACTGCAGACGCCCTTCCTGGTAAACTGGCCACAAGTTCCTGGACAGCAGCAGGCGGTATGTTCCGCCATTCCGCCTTATGTACAGTGACCGACTGTGATACTGAAGGTCGAGTCGGCCTAGAATGCACCCATCGCTCCAATTCATCCCAGAGGTTCTCAATGGGGTTAAGATCTGGACTCTGAGCTGGTCAGTCCATCCGGGTTACTGAATTTTCTATATACCAGTGTTACCCTGGAAACATGACAGGTGGTATTGTCATCCTGATAAAAGCATTTGTGGTTTCCGTACACTGCAAGTGCATGGGCCTCCCTACCAAGTACATGGGCCTCCCTACCAAGTGCATGGGCCTCCCTACCAAGTACATGGGCCTCCCTACCAAGTGCAAGGGCCTCCCTACCAAGTGCATGGGCCTCCCTACCAAGTGCATGGGCCTCCCTACCAAGTACATGGGCCTCCCTACCAAGTGCGCTTATCCAAACCGCCTCATTAGTGGCCATTTGGAACTCATGTGCACTGGTATGCATGGGACCACTTCACTCGAGCGGGGGTGTCCAATCACTTTTGTCTACATAGGCCCGTATTCAAATTGAGGCAAAAAGTCCAGACTTTTCGCCTGCTGGACTTTCACCTCCTTTGCCTGTTTTCCAGGCGGAAAAGTATCGCGCGCGTGCCCGATTATCCCTTTATTCGATATCAAAAGGGGCAAAAACAGGACCTGGAGAAACTTGGATCGGCGAAAAAAAATGTGAATTTTCGGGAAAACATCCTATTACCCCTCTAAAGATGTCCAGACATGGGGGATCACTATGGGTACCCCCATTTTTGTATGCTGAAGGGAAGTCGGGTTTTTAAATAGCCGCGGCAGGTGCATAAATGCGGCTTTGAAGAAGGTGATGCAGAAGAGCATTTAGCCAATTTTTTTGGGGAAAAATAACTATGCCCATCAAATTTGGGGTACATGAAAATGGGTGCAAGCATATTTTTAAGTCACTAAAATTATTTTTTCAAAATTCTTCAAAAATGCACCTGCCGCTACTCCCGCAATGGAGAAAACACCTGCCGCATACTTGGGAACCCCTCTGGAATCTATTTTGTTACTTTAGTATTTGGTCCCGCATTTTTTTTTTTACTTCAAAAATTCAAGTAAATTTTTTGGGGTGTCCCAAATTTTTTTTTTTACTTTTTTTTTACACACATTGTTTTTAGTGGGCATTCCCAGGGGTGCAGGCTATTTTTTTAAGCCTGCACCCCTAAACCCCAATTCTGCACTTTTTTTTAGCCAGCTAAAGGCTGGAGAAAACTTATCCCCATTTTTTTACATTGACTTTTCGCACCGGCGAAAAGTCTTTGTAATTGAATACGGGGATAATTACAATAGGCGATAACGGGTTTTCGTCTGGAATTGAATACGGGCCAAAGTGTGTGTATATGTATATATATATATATATATATATATATATAAAATCTCCTACATAAATCACTCTGCAGCACTCACAACAGCATCATAGTAATGACAATATTTTGACATGGAGATGATAGGAAAAACACACTTTGCTTTCCAAAATACAAACCCCACTGGTTCTATAATAAGACATTAAATAAACACATTTATTATAGAGAAACCTGTTTACTTCACGGCAAACAAAAGAGTTTCCTTCTTAGACCTTGTTAACAGTATAAAATATTTTTATCCGATGTCTATTTCCCATAAAGGGAGGCACAAGGCGGCCGCGCGTTCCCCCTAAGGGGCAGTGGTGCTGTAATTCGGCACCACAGAGTTTGGGGAGATTAGTGGGGACTTAATTCTCTTTTCTTGCTGGTTTACAGTCAATTGAAAAGTGTTCCTGGCAATGATAAGGAGTAACAGCTGGGCAGACAGCTCTCAGCTCTCACAGGTTGCTGGAGATTGTTGGACGAGACTGCGGGCACCATCAGAAGCAAAATTAATTACACTCTATTTACATTTAATAGGCTTGGCGAACGCGTGGGAGCACTCCGCAGAGCTCCCGGAACATTTGTGTGCTTTCTTTATCAGGCAGCAGCACGGTGGAGGAAAATCTGATGACTGGAAAACTGGGAGATCCATGTCCAGAGAAAGTTCCTTTCCAGTGCAACGTTCCATTATTCTCTATTTCAAGGATTGTTGAGTAACTCAGGACATGGATTCATGCTCTGGGTTTATTTGTACTGAACAGTGTTGTGGGGACGGAATTTCACTTTACACATGAATGGAATGATACTGATTGGTCGTTATCACATTTGCAGCAATGGCATGTTATATGCTGATAGACCATGTAGTACAATGTGGTAGCACAATAAGGTACTGTTGGGGAGATGTACTAAGCCTTGAAAAGTGATAAAGTGGAGAGTGATAAAGTAGTGTAAGAGTCCCTGTCTCAGGGCCTGATTCAGCAAGGATCGCACACAGGCAGCTTTGCCATTGCGATCCTTGCAATCATGTAAATGCAGCAGGAGGTGTATGACACCCCCTGTATGACACCCCCTGCTGCTTTTGCGATCCCAGCACTCCGACGGAGGTCACAGTCTGGGATCACCATCGGTGGTTGATGTTTGCAATGGCGACCGACCAGCTGAGTAAGCCTCAGTTTACTCAGGCTGGCTGGCTTGTGAGACCAGCAGACTGTGTACATCCATGCAGTCCCTGGGCTGGCCACTCCCTGAAAACGGGACGGACAAGCCCAATTTCTGGGAACGCCGGCCGACCCCCACTTTGCCCCCTAAATGCCCCTGCCTGTCTATCAGGCAGAGGTATTCAAGGGCTTGTGTGTGCGTCTTAGCAGGACCCATTCTGCACACTCGCAGAATGGGTCCTGCGCACTTGCGTGCACTGCTGAATCGGGCCCTCAGTTCCAAATGCTGCCCGATCAGAGCTCCGATCACAGCAGAGACAAGTGTGTCCATCTCGAAAATAAAATTTGGGACTGGCACAGGGAGATAGACTTCTGGGTACTCAGAAGCCTCCCCGGCTACTACTACTGCATCAGTATGTATGGCTAGTTATATGCTGCTGTATAAGAGGTGACCATGGGTTACATGAAAAGGAGCGACCACTCTCAGGGCCTCATTTATCAATGAGTTTTATCACTCAAACTGTGCGTGATAAATGTCACTGTGTATGATAAATGGTGCTCCAGCCCCAACTGTTATCTGTTTGAAAAATGACAGTTGGGAGCTGATTGGCTGGAGCACCATTTATCATACACAGCGAGTATTTTGTCACTCAGTTCATTTATTTCAGTTTATAATTTCCCCTTCAGTGAATGGTGTGTGGTGTCGGCAGGCAGATATTGAGCTCTCATGAAGGGACTGGGGCCAAACGCCTCTCAAAGACAAAAGAACCAGCTTCTGGCAGAGATTTCAGAGGAAGAAATACTTTTAATAAGAATAAATCTCACGCTTTGAAATGCTTTAACATGGAATTACGTGGCACGGTCATTCATTTACACATACAAAAGAAACTGTACTCGATAACATAACAATATGCCTCGCTCAGATTAACATCAGAATTGTATTAAAATATGATTCCATTCACCTGAAAACCTCACATTCGACAAACTCGCCAAAGTGTTTCTCTGCTGCACCAAGGTGTGGGCTGAGTGTCTCTCTGCTGTACCAGGGTGCGGGCCGAGTGTCTCTGTGCTGTACCAGGGTGCGTATCTCTGCTGCATCAGGGTGTGGGCTGAGTGTCTCTCTTTGGCACCCCCAGAGAAACTGCTTAGGCTGGCAGTCATTTATGTGCACAGTGAGTGTTGCTGAGGATTGACTCTAGGACCCAGGAGCAGCCAACTGTGAGCAGCACTGCTGAGCCCAGGATGGAAAGTGTAACTAGAGGAGGCAGAGCAGGAGCAGCCATGTGGAGCATGACAGGAGCTGTGTGTGTGCTGCACTGAGCCTTGACTGAGGGCACAGAGAGTGGAGATCAGCGGCTAATCAGGGTAACAGTGGCTGTTAGGAGGAGACCCCCCTCTATGTCAAGACAAGAGAGCTTGAAAGAGCTCAGTTTTACTGATCTTACTACAGCACCAAAGGAGAGGAGAGGCTGTGTGTGCAGGTCACGTGTTACATGCTGATAGTCAGGTGCTGGGATCTGGACAGGTCCCCTGTGCAGTGTAATACATATATAGAGAGGAGAGGCTGTGTGTGCAGGTCACATGCTACATGCTGATAGTCAGGTGCTGGTATATGGACAGGTCCCCTTTGTAGTGTAATACAAATATAGAGAGGAGAGGCTGTGTGTGCAGGTCACGTGTTACATGCTGATAGTCAGGTGCTCGTATATGGACAGGTCCCCTTTGTAGTGTAATACATATATAGAGAGGAGAGGCTGTGCAGGTCACGTGTTACATGCTGATAGTCAGGTGCTGGTATCTGGGATACAGGTCCCCTTTGCAGTGTAATACATATTTTGGGCTCTATTTATTAACATTATTTTTACTAAACTAAAGTGAAAAAGGGTGTTTTCACACCCTTTTCACATTATTTTAGTTTCACATGTAGTTATTACAGGGCAATTGGAGTAGAATTAGAAAAATTCTACTCCAACCCCTAGTATCACTTATTTTTAGTAAAGCAGATCTCATTTCCCATAATTGTAATGGGAAATGTGATCCGACCAGAGTTTCTAAAAATAAATTGTAAAATAATACCGGGGGAAGCCCTGTGATAATAACGCCACCTGGAGGTGGCGTTATCCAGGGTCTCCCCCGGTTACCGGGCTCCTACTCTGCTCTAACAGGGAGAGCAGAGGCGGGAGCCGGTACCAGTAATCAGCTATGTGGTCTAAACAGACTGCAAGCTGATTGCTGTAAAAAAGAGTAAAAAAAATTTGAAACATTGTTTTTTTACTTACCTGAATCCAGGGACCGGTGATCGGGCCTCCGGTGATGGCTCCTCTCCGGTCAGCTGGTCTCCCATAGTGCACTGCGGCCCGGTCATCAGGTGATCGGGTCCCAGTGCAGTATGGGAGATCACCTGATCGGGAAGCCTGGAGAAGAATACAGGAGGCCAGGAGGATGCAGGTAAGTGTAATAAAGGGAGGGGGGGTCGCGGGTGGGAGGGGGGGTCACGGGGGTCCGCGATCACGGGGGGCGGGGCTTAGCATCGGTGGGGGGTAGCAGCAACGGTGGGTTGGCGCATGCGCGGGCTCTTAGTCGCGGTATTTTTTCCGAAAATAACGCAACTAGAGTGCGGATGGGATCCGCAGGGACAGAGCTTTATCACAAGCTCTGTCCCTGCAAGGGATTTATAGTAAATCCCTGTGATATTGCCTGAATTCGCAATGCGAATTCACTCGGTAATATCACACTACAATCCGCATTCAATATGCGGATTGTAGTAAATAGAGCCCTCAGAGTCTAAAGGAGATTGGGAATCTAAGGGAAAGATGTCAACAGAACAACCTGCACCGGCGGAGCAGGACCAGCAAACCCAGCAATGGCACAAATTAACCTGATTACAGTACCATACTACTTCGGAGCCCCATGGCTCCCAACTTACACTGGAGATGTTCATAGCTCAGAAGGAAATACCTTCAGCAAATTCAAGAAACAAGATGAACTCAATGTTTCGGCTGTATCTTTTGAGCGACCAACAACCAGGGCCAGATTGAGGGCCACTTGGGGCCTGGAGCTGAAAATGAATAAGGGCCTATTATGAGAAGCAGAGGAGGTGTGACCAGTGCTGCATGGGTGTGGCCAGTGCCATGTGGGCGTGTACACCGCTATACTCTCAGCCCCAATGTCTCCCTAAATATGTAAAAGAAAAAAATGCTTCCTTTTGTGAGGTAAATAGAAATACAATTTTACTACTTATGATTTATGGCTGAGCGTGTGGAGAGGAGATGGCTAGTCAACATCATGTTGTCATGACAATGGGCCTATTTTTATGTGGAGGCCTGGAGCTGTAGCTCCATCTGCCCCATTGTTAATCTGGCCCTGCCAACAACAAGTTGAAATCTTAATAGGCCAACTCAAAGGATACGCCCTTCGAGAAGTTAGGTCGTGGCCATTGGATGAGAGGCAGAATGTGGATATAGTGCTGAAAAGATTAGCCACCATATTTGAGACTCGGACATTATCTGCACTAAAAATGAAATTCTACACTTGCAAACAGCGACCGAGAGAAACTCTTCGCGATTACACTCTAAACCTGCAAGAAGCTTTACGTGCGTTGCAAGCCTTAGATGCAGAAGAAGTCAGAAATACAGATGAAGCTCTAGTAACCCAGCTTGTCGAAGTGCCAATGGGGAGGGAACCCAAACCACTTCTTCCTAATCTTCAACGAGGCAGCAATCAAAGTGATAGGCACTGGTGGAAAATGGGAAATGGACTTTCTGAATTTGCCAGGGTTTCACAAACGTCCATGCCTAAGTGGAGCAAATTACTCAACCCCCGAGCAAACGATGAAGGGGAAAGACAACGTGTTGCAGGGTGTGCAGACATCGATCACAGATCTTCTACAAGCTCTTGAATAGAATAGAAGATTTGACAGTAGGGATGGCAGAGATGCAGAGAGAGATTCTCAACCTATTGTTACCTGGGATGCTTGGCTCTACCAAACTAAAGTGGAGAACAGAGAGGAGGAGAGCAACCGATCGCTTTGATTCACAAGGACGACCCATATGTCGACTGATGGAAGAAGGTCAACCCCAGGATGTGAGTCTGGACCAAATAGAAATTGTGAGAACGCTACCAGCAGGCAATGTTACATCAGCCATAGCAAGAAGAGTTTCAAGTCGTATGGTTCCATGTGCAACACGGCTATGGATTCATAAAACGTGATGACACCAAGAATGATATTTTTGTTAATTTTCCGGCCATTCAAAAGAACAACCCAAGAAAATTCTATCGCAGCCTAGAAGATGGAGAATTTGTAAAATTTGATGTCATCAATGGACAAAATGGTGTACAGGCAACAAACGTCGCTGGTCCTGACGGTGCTCCAGTTAAAGGCAGCAGATATGCAGCAAATCACAAGCATTACTGGCGCTATCCATATCGCAGAAGACCTCACGTGACTACCAGCAAAACTGCCAATACAGTGTAATTGGAGAGGAGAGCACGGAAGCAGAAGCAGAAAACATGGCAGAAAGTGTACATCAACCACAGCCTTATTTGATGAGTCACTACCCACCATACTCCTCAGAGAGACCATATGGACGCACACAAGCATATGCCGAAATCCCAGAAGAAAGTGAATCATTGGGACGAATAGATGAGTGAACTGTAGAGGAACGAAGTGACACAGTGCAGCAGAACCTGCAGGGTATGACCAGATTGCAACTTCCTCCAGAGCCAGCATGTGAGGGGAGGACATCAGTTCTAATATGGCCGACTTTGATCAGGCCGATTCAAGTGCAGCTGACCAGGAAAAGGACACAGAGGAAGTGATCCACACAGCTACAAGGGAAGACTTGGGGGTTCCACCTAAACCCAATGCAATGGATTTAGAGAAGTCAACGTCAACCAGGCAGAGGGATAGAAGGGTCTGCGTGAGACTACGCAGGACCCATTTTGCACACTCGCAGAATGTGTCCTGCGCATGTACAGATTCCCGATAATTGGGAATCTGAGATCAGCAGTATACTTGCATGCAATTCTGAATCAGGCCCAGATATACAAGCAGACCTCTGTCGTAGTGCTGGGATTGCAAATGCAGCAGGTGGTGTCATACAGGGACTATCATACAGGGGCTGTCATACAGGGGCTGTCATACAGGAGCTGTCATACAGGGGGTGTCATACAGGGGCTGTCATACAGGGGGTGTCATACAGGGGCTGTCATACAGGGGCTGTCATACAGGGGGTGTCATACAGGGGTGTCATACAGGGGCTGTCATACAGGGGCTGTCAAACAGGGGCTGTCATACAGGGGGTGTCATACAGGAGCTGTCATACAGGGGGTGTCATACAGGGGCTGTCATAAAGGGGCTGTCATACAGGGGCTGTCATACAGGGGGTGTCATACAGGGGCTGTCATGCAGGGGCTGTCATGCAGGGGCTGTCATGCAGGGGCTGTCATACAGGAGCTGTCATACAGGGGGTGTCATACAGGGGGTGTCATACAGGGGGTGTCATACAGGGGCTGTCATACAGGAGCTGTCATACAGGGGGTGTCATACAGGGGATGTCATACAGGGGCTCTCATACAGGGGCTGTCATACAGGGGCTGTCATACAGGGGGTGTCATACAGGGGCTGTCATACAGGGGCTGTCATACAGGAGCTGTCATACAGGGGGTGTCATACAGGAGCTGTCATACAGGGGGTGTCATACAGGGGCTGTCATACAGGGGGTGTCATACAGGGGCTGTCATACAGGGGGTGTCATACAGGGGGTGTCATACAGGAGCTGTCGTACAGGGGGTGTCGTACAGGGGGTGTCGTACAGGGGCTGTCGTACAGGGGCTGTCGTACAGGGGGTGTCGTACAGGGGTGTCATACAGGGGTGTCATACAGGGGCTGTCATACAGGAGCTGTCATACAGGGGGTGTCATACAGGGGCTGTCATACAGGGGGTGTCATACAGGGGCTGTCATACAGGAGCTGTCATACAGGGGCTGTCATACAGGGGGTGTCATACAGGGGTGTCATACAGGAGCTGTCATACAGGGGGTGTCATACAGGAGCTGTCATACGGGGGGTGTCATACAGGGGCTGTCATACAGGGGGTGTCATACAGGAGCTGTCATACAGGGGGTGTCATACAGGGGGTGTCATACAGGGGCTATCATACAGGAGCTGTCATACAGGGGGTGTCATACAGGAGCTGTCATACAGGGGGTGTCATACAGGGGGTGTCATACAGGAGCTGTCATACAGGGGGTGTCATACAGGGAGTGTCATACAGGGGGTGTCATACAGGAGCTGTCATACAGGGGGTGTCATACAGGGGCTATCATACAGGAGCTGTCATACAGGGGGTGTCATACAGGAGCTGTCATACAGGGGGTGTCATACACCTCCTGCTGCATTTGTATATTAGCAAGAACGTAATTGCAAAGCTGCATGTGCACATACATCATATATCTATAGCCTGCATGCATACATCATATATCTATAGCCTGCGTGCATACATCATATATCTATAGCCTGCATGTATACATCATATATCTATAGCCTGCATGTATACATCATATATCTATAACCTGCGTGTATACATCATATATCTATAGCCTGCATGCATACATCATATATCTATAGCCTGCGTGTATACATAATATATCCTGCATGCATACATCATATATCTATAGCCTGCGAGTATACATAATATATCTATAGCCTGCGTGTATACATCATATATCTATAGCCTGCGTGTATACATCATATATCTATAGCCTGCGTGCAGCTTTGCAGTTCTGTCCGAAGCTGAACCACCCCCCCTGTTCCACAGAAGTAGACCTTGAGAAAGATACTTTGTGTATGCTGATTGCACAAAACACTGTTGTAATTGTTTCCCCGTAGAATAGTTAGAGAATTAAAAGTGTCAGAACATTTTGTAAAACTGGGTACACACTTGAACGATGGTGCTACCCAGCAATGCAACAAAATATATTGCATCGCCGTACACACTGCATGATCCGTCGTAAGATGACGCAATATATTACTGCATGCTTCATGTAACAACATCACGTCATCGATGGAATCATCCCATTGGATGTGTAGAACATCCAATGCTATGATGCAATGAACGACGGGTGACAGATTGGAGGTACACAATATATGATGGTTGTGCAGATTGGTCCAAAGTACTGAGGACACTCCCAGCGGCTGCACAGATTGCAGGGTGCCTGCCTGGAACATCAGCAGGACACTCCAGACAGCTCTGTAGCAGTGATACTGGCAGGGTGCCATTCCAGGCACAATTCTAACCAGAAGCAAAGGTCATGGGGCAGATACTGCATCACCCAGTGGCATTGGTCACACAACCATAGCTAGAGGATCGCATGATATATCATATAGTGTGTACACAGCATTAGAGAGGAGTGCTCTGTGCAGCTTCTGTTCCTGGCCTGAGAGGCGTTGGTCTGACCTATGACATGCACTACTATGACATGCACTGTGGTGGCAAATGAGTCAGTATTGAATGTATCAGACAGTAATCACAAGGACTGCTGGTACATGGACTCAGAAGCCACAAGACACTTTAGCTGCAACAAGAGTTGGTTCAAGTCCCTAAAGCCGTGTATATCAGTGAATATCAGGAGAATAGGAGACAAAGGGGTCTATGAAAGCCTTGGAGAGAGATAAAGTACCAACCAATCAGCTCCTGTCACTTTACAGGCTGTGTTTGAAAATTGACAGTTAGGAGCTGATTGGTTGGTACTTTATCTTTTCCCACTTTATCTCTCTCCAAGGCTTAGTATATCCAATCCTATATCTCTTGGGGGGTATTACTTAGTTACTTATTCAAGATCTTGGGCCCCCACACCATCTA
The DNA here is from genome assembly GCA_031769625.1 of Taudactylus pleione. Taxonomy (NCBI): domain Eukaryota; kingdom Metazoa; phylum Chordata; class Amphibia; order Anura; family Myobatrachidae; genus Taudactylus; species Taudactylus pleione. The sequence continues at coordinate 1,269,101 of JAUIMM010000556.1, forward strand.
TCAGGTCTGAATATTATACAAAACCAAAATGTGAGTGTTACCATAGATCAACAGGGCCATATTGAAATGATGCTTAAAAAGTCTGAATTAACAGCACATCCATCGTTGAAAGCAAGAAAGCTTCAAAAACTGCAAAATACAATTGCAGAAACTGAAGAAATGTCCACCGTTACTATATCTACTCCCTAGGCGGAGTATGTGGCTCTTACTGAGACAGCCAAAGAGGCATTAAGGTGTTTGTTTCTGTTTGCAAGTGAGACTTCAAAATTGTGTGATGCTCATGTTGAAGTTCATGTAAGCAGAGGCAGCCTTGAGCGAGAGAAGGTGTCAGAAAGGAATGCTCTGCGTAGCCTCTGTTTCTGGCTCCAGAGCGAGCAGCCAGTAGGACCTGGCATGGCTCTCTCTTTGCATCTGCAATACTGTGCATTTACGACTGCACTGCACATCTTCTCCAGTGGCGTCCTGCATGGGTGGATGTGCCCTCGGGTACTCTACGCTGTATGAAGCCATTTTTGCATATAAAAGGGAAGATGCATATTTGGAATTTGCTAATTGAAATATAATAATATATACATTTTGACTATCTGTTCATATAGGCAAAAAGCTGCATGACTGCACGTGTCAGTTGCATTGATTAAGCTGGGCATGCACGTCCAGATAAAATGCCCGTCGGCCCGACAGACAATTTATCTGGCAGCCTGCCAGCCACAGATATCCGCGGAATACACTGTGAGATTTCTCACTGGGTATTAACCCCGACATCTGCGCTCCGCCCCCGGGGGGAGTAGACATTTCCCTGTTCCTTCCATGGGAAGGAACATAGAAAAATATCTGTCTGTCGGCCGCGGCTGGGCATACACTGCCCGATGTGTCCGGCAGTTTACCTCATAAATATCGCATCGGACGGGCATGCTGGACAATCCGGCATGCCCGACTGAGCAATATTTAACCCCCGGTTGCCCGCACACACGATACAATTATCGGGGCGATCCGCAGATATCGGACGGATCGCCCCGATAATTGTAGCGTGTATGGCCAGCATTACATGTGCAATGCTGGAGGAAATTGTGGTGTCTGTGTATTTGTTAGTACATTGATTGCTAGGAAATGAATCGCAGGTGTGTGGTTTTCTTTGTTAAATAATAGTATGAAAACTAAGGGCCTGATTCAGACCCACTCGCAAGCGGCTGTCCGCTCACAAGTGGGTCGATGTTCTGCACTGAGCATGCGCACGACGGAGGGAGCTCCGTCGTGCGCATGCGCCAGATGCGACGAGCGAAGGACTTTCCTTCGCTCGTTGTGTCTGATCAAAGGGGGCGTGCTGTCGATGTTGATTGACAGCACGCCCCCTTTGGTGGGTGTGCTGGGGGCGTGCCTCCCTGACGGGGGCGTTCCTAAGGGAACGCCTACCGTCAGAAGCCGGCCCACTGACATCACTAGTGATGTCAGTGGGAGTGATTTTGGCTCTGATAGAGCCAAAATCACTCCGGGCCTTGCGGATGAAAACCTCAACCGCAGGCTCGCAGTTTCGATGGTCGCGATGGTCACGACCATCGCGGCCATCAAACTGCACGCTCGTATAGGCTGTGGGTGGTGACCCACAGCTATACGAGCGTCCAGGAGGACGCTCCATAGTTATGGAGGACGGCCCTCATTCAGAGCGTGCGCTCTGCTCAGAGCGTACGGCTCTGAATGAGGGCCTAAGTGTTTTTGACACAAGAAAAAAATTTCTCGCATCTCTCTGTTCTCGTACACACAGCAAAATTCTCACCACGGTAATTCAACATCCACATTAATAAATCCTAATCCCCGAATAAAGTGACAGTTTGGGGTAAAATTACTAAATGTTGGCCTTGCTGGGGATTTTATAACACTGCAGGTTTGAACTTCAAACCATTGAATGTCATTTTACACGGTCATTCTCAAACGGGCAATATTAGCTACTGTAATTGTCAATTATTATGATGGGGTAACATCTATTATTCTGTGGTTGCATAAACGGTGTCCACATCAAATTCAACGTTTTTTATTTGTCATGTCTAAAAAATAATGTTTTAGTGGTGTCTTATAAACTGGTGGTTTCGCATCAGTTTGTTGTTGGTTTTGACGGATAAATGAAAACACAGATTCACCCCATCACCCTCAGCGCTCGCAAGCGGTTCAATGGTGCCCTAGTGCGCATGCGCACGACGGAGGGAGCTGTCGCTCCGGGTCTCGCACCAAAGGGGGCGTGCTGTCGATGGTGAGTGACAGCACGCCCCCTTTGGTGGGCGTGCTGGGGCGTGGCTGCCAGATGGAGGCGTTCCCATGGGAACGCCTACCGTCTGGGTCCAGCCCCACTGACATCACTAGTGATGTCAGTGGGAGTGATTTTGGCTCTGATAGAGCCAAAATCACTCCAGGGCTTGCGGTCACCGAGACCCTACCACAGGGTCTCGTCGCAAGCCCGATGGTCGTGATGGTTTTGACCATCGCGACCATCATTATGGACACTCGCATAAGCTGTGGGTGGCAACCCACAGCTATGCAAGCGTCCAGGAGGACGCTCCAAAAAAAACAAAAAACGCCCTGATTCACAGCGGGCGCTCGTTCAGAGTGTCCAGCTCTGAATCAGGTCCTCCCATCTTAGTAAATGTACCCCTAAGCCTCATGTGAGGTTCACAGCACAGAGTTCACCCTTAATTGAATCTCTCCTTAGAGCAGAGTCACGGCGATATGTCATGCAATTAGAATCGTACAGCAGAAAGAGCCGTTTTACTGATCTTTTGTAGAGATGCTACGTCCCACTGATCATATATAATCATACCTCCCAACTTTTGAAGAGAAGGAAGCGGGATCCTACGCGCGGTGCAAGCACGTGCGCCCGGAAAGGGGGTGGGGCTTCTGCAAAGGGGCGGAGCTTCCCTAAAGGGCGGCACCTCGCAGCAACCCCCCCCATTTTTGGCACTATAGGGGGCGAGATGCTGGGCAGCCTACCAGGCTCTTCCTGCGCTAGTGAACAAATGCCGTGCACGGAATCTGTTCACCTTCTGCACACCCTCTGCTCTGCTATGCTCAATGGACCTGGCAGAAGCCAGTACTGGCGTATATGCACAATCGGTGGTGGGACTGCTCATCTGCAAAACACCAGTTTCTACGGACTGCATCGGCTGTGACCCCTAGAAGCCGGATAGGGATGTCCTGTGTGTGACTGGCAGGAAGCGCTTCCAATGAGAAGTTACTGCCTGTCACAGTGTAGCCAATACATTCACAGACTGCAACTGGCAACTGAGGCAACGGATTTTAATGGGGTGGGGGGCTGCAGCACCTGGGTAAAATCTGCCACTGCTTGTATCTGAAAAATGTGAGGAACCAGGCAAATATTGTGCAGAAATTCTGCTTTTTGTACATGTGTCCTTCCTGATACACCGAGCGCTTCATTCACATCGCAGATGAAGCAAAACATCACAGTATACTAGAGATGCTGGGCTGCAACTTTAACTGCATAGGACTTTGTTTAAAACACATACAAAATCGCAGATGAAGCACAGTAGAACTTGATGTGAGAAAAAGCTGCTGCCACTGCATCAGAGCCCTGACAGCAAGTGCCAGCAGGGCGTCACGGGACCTTGCACCAAGAGGGGCTGTTTAGCATGACTGCAGCAAAGATGTATAAGGACACATCTGAGTGTGCAGAAAGGTGTATATATATATATATATATATATATATATATAGTCCAGATTCAGCCTGGCACTCCCCTCCAATATCCACTGACAGCTTGTTCCTGGTGCCCTCCACTGGGATATATATATATATATATATATATATATATATATTGTGATAGGAGCACTGGAGAAGTCTCGGATGGCATATATGTGTGTCCCAGATTACTATCATATTTGTTTTAAAAACCCCAGGAAAAGTCTGTTATGCCTAACAGACCAGAAGTGTCATCTTTTGATAAAAGCCGGATAATGGGTCCTAGGGGTCTGGATGTGAGAAGAGAAGGGAGGGCTCCATCCACAGGCCATTTAAAGTGTTTTGCCTTTTAGTCTGGGAGCAGGCTGATTAGTAGTAGGCCCTGCCACTTGTAGAGAGGGAATAACCTGTCTAGTTAGTGCCCAGACGGGCTAGGACTTATTTTTATGTTTTGTTTATTTTTTTGCTTATGTTGCACAATAAAACTGGTTCCGACCAGCTTGCATGAAAACCCTGGACTGGTGTGCTGTTTCCTGGCTGCTGTGTGTAAGGAGGTGTCCATCTGCCACAGGAGAGGGACCCCTACCCCGACTATATCACAAGTGGTGGAGAATGCGGGCAGAGACACGGAAAACTGCAGCAAGAGGAAAAGTTTTGCATTGAAAATTTAAAGAGACAGACACCAATTTGTTGTTTGGATGTCAATCTGTGTTTTGGGGAATCCATGAAGGTGGCATTGGTAGATGCTTAGAGAAGCAAGATTCCACTTCCAACCTACACCTAAAGACAATATGGAGGACATTGTTAATGCCTTGCTCCAAGCTATGGCAGCTCAGCGGGAAACTAACAAAACTCAGCAGGTCGCCATAGAGGAAACCTGCCAGGCCTTAAAAGAGCTGGTACAACAGCTAGTAGTACGGTCTGGAGATGCTTCCCCTGCTCTTCCAACTAACACTCACACCATATGGGTCAGTCACTTTCTGCAAAAGATGACCCAGAATGATGATGTCGAACCGTATCGTACGGCCTTTGAAAGAACAGCGGAAAGAGAGAATTGGCCTAAAGGGCAGTGGGTAAGTCTTGTGGCACCCTTCCTGTCTGGAGAACCACAGAAAGCATACTATGATTTGTGCCTGGCTGATGCGAAATACTGTTAATTTAAACAGGAAATCTTAACTCGATTGGGAGTCACAGTATTTGTTTGCACCTAACGTGTCCACCGCTGGGAGTTCCAAACAGAAAAGCCTCCACACTCGCAAATGCATGACCTCATCCATCTTAATACAAAATGGCTAGAGCTAGAGACTCTAACAGGACCACAGGTCGTGGAAAGGGTCATTATGGATCAATATCTGCAGTCTCTACCTGCAACTCTGCGAAAGTGGGTGAGCCATGCAGACCCTAAAACAGCAGACCAATTTTTTGAACTGGTGGAGAGGTATGTGGCGGCTGAGAAACTGTTGAGTGTGCCCCACCGACCCCCGATTCCGCAAAGGGAATCTCCCGTGATCACTGGTAAGACTGTTCCAGGGGAGAAGGGTGCTGTGCGGTGGAATGTACTTAAGACTGAGGGTTTGGAACCTGGAGATAGGCCAGCCAGGCCAGGTAGGTACCTACCCCGTAATATACTTGATAATAGTATGATTCAATGTTTCCGATGTGGTGGTTTGGACCATATTTCTGCTAATTGTTCACTTACCTCTCAACCTATGCAATGTGATACTGCTTATGTCAATCGCAGAATGTCTTTATTTGCACAACCGGCCTGTGCTGCTGATCGACAGACTGGGACAGATAAGCAAATGTGTATAGTTACTGTAGAAGGCAACCGATTAGAGGCTCTGTTAGATTCTGGTAACCTGGTTACACTTTTGAAAGCTGAACTGGTGAACCCCTTGAAGTGTAAGGGAAAAACTGTTGGTGTGACCAGCATACATGAGGATACTCTGTATTATGTTACTGCAGAGGTGAACATAGAAACACAACATGGTTCCGCGATAGTCTCTGTGGGTTTGGTGCATGGCTTATTGTATGATGCAATATTGGGGAAAGCTGATTTGTTATAGAAGTAAATAACACCGACCCATTTGAGAAGGTTAGTGGTGCAGTAGCAGAGGGAGTTTCTTCAGTGTCTGAGAATGATGGTGGCTCACCAAGTGATGTGCCTCCTACTGAGATGGTAAATGTTATTGAGACAGTTGGTCATCTGCCTGATCTTAAAGTCAGAAAAGAGGTCTTTGCCATGGAGCAGTTAAATGACCCTACTCTGGTAAAAGCCTGGAAAAATGTAAAAGTGTTTGATGGTAAATTCGTGGACCCTGATAGTCCGTATAAAACTGTTATTGAGCATTTTTCCCAAATGCAGGAAAGAATTGCTGCTGTGGTGCCGATAGTGAGAGAGCACTTGGAAAAGGCCCAACAGGCACAGCAGAGGGTGTACAACCGCAATGCTCAGTTACGCGTCTTTACTCCTGGGGACAGAGTGTTGGTGTGGGTTCCCACAGTAGAAAATAAACTTTTGGCAAAGTGGCAAGGGCCCTTTTAAAGTCTAGTAAAAGTGGGGGAGGTTAATTATAAAGTTTACCAGCCTGGGAAAAGAAAGCCAGAACCGATATTCCATGTAAATCTTATAAAACCATGGAAGGATAGAGCAGCTCTGTCAGCCGTCCCAGCCTCTCCAGTAAACCCAGGGCCCTTGGTTCCCGAAGTGACAGTAGCTAAAACCCTGTCGGCAGTTCAACAGCAGGAAGTTAAGGAATTTCTTAGCAGAAATAGGGTTTTGTTTTCAGATAAACCGGGCAAAACCACAGTCATTAAACATGACATAATCACTGACCCAGGGGTAAAGATTAAACTAAAGCCCTATAGGTTACCAATAGCCCAAAGAGAATCTGTATCTAAAGAAATTAAAAAAATGTTGGAATTGAGTGTAATTGAAGAATTGCATAGTGAGCGGTCAAGTCCCATTGTGCTTATTCCAATGCCTGATGGGAGTGTGCGTTTCTGCAACGATTTCCGAAAATTGAACAGTGTGTCAAATTTGATGCCTACCGTATGCCTAGGGTGGATGAACTAATTGAAAAACTAGGAACAGCCAGGTATTTAACCACTCTAGACTTAACCAAAGGGTATTGGCAAGCGCCGTTAACTGAGACTGCCAAAGAAAAAACAGCCTTTTCTGTACCAGAAGGGTTGTTCCAATACAAAATGTTGCCCTTTGGGTTACATGGGGCACCGGCTACCTTTCAACAGTGATGGATAGAATTCTAAGGCCCCATAAACAGTATGCTGCTGCTTATCTAGATGATGTGGTCATTCATAGTCCTGATTGGCAGTCTCACTTGCCCAGAGTACAAACAGTGTTGGACTCTATTTATAGGGCAGGATTGACAGCCTACCCAAAAAAGTGTTGTCTAGGGATGGAAGAAGTAAAGTATCTTGGATACACCGTTGGCAGAGGTTTGATAAAGCCACAGCTTCATAAAATTGAGGCAATACAAAACTGGCCACGGTCCCTGAATAAGAAGCAGGTGAGAGCATTCTTAGGGATTGCTGGGTATTATAGGAGATTTATTCCCAATTTTGCCACCATTGCAGTCCCACTAACTGACCTTACCAAAGGCAAACAGGAAGTCATGGTTACATTGAGTCCTGAAGCAGAGAGGGCTTTTCAGGGGTTAAAAATTGCATTGTATACCCAACCAGTTCTGATGACCCCTGATTTTGAGAGGGAGTTTGTTGTGCAAACTGATGCATCAGATGTAGGCATAGGAGCGATCCTGTCCCAGAGTAAAGAAGGTGAAGAGCACCCGATTTGTTACTTAAGCAGGAAATTTAATGTACATGAGAGAAACTATGCTACGGTCAAGAAAGAAGCATTGGCCATAAAGTGAGCATTAGAAACTCTCATGTACTACTTGATGGAAAGGAAGTTCAGGCTGATCACTGACCATGCCCCTTTAAAATGGATGTCAGAGAACAAAGTGAGCAATGGGAGAATAACAAGGTGGATCTTGGCATTGCAGAACTTGAAGTTTACAGGCGCTTTGTGGCGTGTTCATTGTTTGGGGGCTGCTATTGTTCCGCCCCACAGGTCGAAACAAAGGGTGGTGATATGTGATAGAAGCACAGGCGAAGTCTAGGATGGCATATATGTGTGTCCCAGATTCCTATCATATGTGTTTTAAAAACAGTATGTTATGCCTAACAGACCAGAAGTGTCGGCTTTTGGTAAAAACTGGATAATGGGTCCTAGGGGTCCGGATGTGAGAAGAGAAGGGAGGGCTCCATCCACAGGCCATTTCAGGTGTTTTGCTTTTCAGTCTGAGAGTAGTTGCACCTGCAAGTGGTTCATATAGCTGTGTTAAGATTTTTGTTCAGTGGCTCACATACCCTGGGGAGAACAGACACTGAGGTTTGTTCAGAGACACTGTGATATTTGAAAGTTCTATGTTTGTGTTTGTGGTAAGGCAGTAGGCCCTGCCACTTGTAGAGAGGGAATAGCCTGTCTAGTTAGTGCCCAGACGGCTAGGACTTATTTTTATGTTTTGTTTATTTTGTTGTTTATGTTGCACAAGAAAACTGTTTCCGACCAGCTTGCACGAAAACCCTGGACTGGTGTGCTATTTCCTGGCTGCTGTGTGTAAGGAGGTGTCCATCTACCCCAGGAGAGGGACCCCTACCCCGACTATATCACAATATATATATATTTATTTGACCCACTGAACTAAAACAATGCCCATTATAATAACCTGCTTTGTTAAAAACTATACTTAGCCAGACAAATAGGAATGACAAGATGAAGTGATACAATTATTCCACAGTAATTCATCGGCTATTCACAATAGAAGATCACAGTATACAATATAAAATATGACCCCTCTATATTACAATAAACAAATAGCACAGCGCTGTTGGCTAATAATGTACAGCCTGATGACAAAAGTGCCCGGTGATGTATAATCATTGCCGGCACCTGGGAGATAACGCACAGTAATGATCTATACATTCACTGAGATAAAAATGTAAATTTGTGTACAATAAACCAACTGCTGCAAGAAATGTATTTAGGAACAGAGATCCCGTCTCAGGACCTATCAATCAAAACCTATGCACAGGATTCAGGGCTGATATATTTTGTACGACATTAATCTTAACGGCACAGTCCCAGCAGTAATAAGACTACACAGAAATGTAAGTAAGAAATCCTCTCTGGCTGATTGGTGAGCGGTAATTACAGCTACTGGTGCGCAGTAACTCTCAGACCTGATTAGTTTGTTTTGATGCTGAGCTGTTAATCAGAAATGTTGGGACCAATAACTTTTTTTTCCTTTACCTCATTACTTTCTTATTTTCCACTGCAAACTAATTGCTGTCTATGAGGAGCATTTCTCTGTAAATTATGGAAGTTGTTGTGAAAGGAACTCTACTAAGTTTTACACTGTTAGTGATTGCAAAAAGTAGCGTGGAGCTATGGCGTCTGGAGCAAAAGATCCATCTAAAATCAGGTGTGTTTGTGCGTCCAACTCTGCATAGCCCGCAATTCCGATGGTACGCCCTCTCCAGTTTAGCCTATGTGAGGACTTTCCTTTATAGCCTGCTTCCGCTTATTTAATCGCAAGTGGATATGCGCCTGGGAGATGAGTCTCCTCCCATAGTTGCGTGCGTTTCATTCAAGAGCCGCGTTGTGTGATACGCTCGGCAAAATGGACTTGCATTTAACTAGGCATCAGCCCCATAAGCACTTAGACAACAGATGGACAATGAGCAAACTTCATTGAGAGTTTCCTTGTTCACCAAAAAATAGTCTTATAAAACTTATAGGGGTTTACGTACAGTTGCACCCTGAATGTAAGGAAAGAGGCGCACGGAAAATGCGCAACTTGCGTCCAGCTGCACAACACTAACATATGTGACAGATGTATGTCAGGAGTAACTCGTGTGTATACTTACGCCCAGGGCCAGATTATGTCTTGTGGGGGCCCCGGAGCAACTAAGTTGTGGGGGACCCCTCCAATAAATTGGCCCCTTACCTTAAGCCCTTCCAATATGGCCACAATGCCCCCCCAGTGGCTCCCTCACAGACTCCCTTCTGTCTCTTTAGTCCAGTGTCTGCCCAGAGCCCAGCCCCCCACACTTACCTTACGTGCTTGTCGGCTGCCCACCGCAGCACAGCTCCTTGGCTACCAGGCTGCCTGGTCCTTTTCAAATCCCCGGGTGTAGTTGTGTGTGGTGTCATGACTCATGCGCGCTGCATCGATTGTACAAAAGAAACTTTATTGCACAGGTCACTGTCAATTCAATAAAGTTAATGAGTGCCGCAGATCCCTGGGACTGTCCTTGTACAGGACATATATCTGCCTGCTTCCTGCTGATCATGCAGCAGCACAGGCAGTAGTCCATCTGTGCTGCTAGTCTGCCCATCGTCGGGCATGTGTGTGGGAGCCCTCCTTTCTGTGGAGGCCCTGGGATGACCATGCCTGTCGCCTCCCCCCTAATCCGGCCCTGCTTACGCCCCACAATAATGTAAAGCAGAGGTTCCAAAATGTGGTCCTCAAGGCTACTTGGTGGCTATGGGCTACCCCAAGCAGAGCAGTTATCTCCCAGACTTCTTCCTTTATCTACAGCTGTGACCAGGAACCAGGGTGCAATGCAGATTATTTAAAATCTCTCTACTCCTCCCAATACTCCTACTCAATCTCCACCTTCACTTCACACCTCTGCCTTCCTCTCATCCACTGTTCCCTCTTGGCGCTGATTTTGCTACTTACATTTTCCTCAAAAGCCAATGCAACTAGTGTCGAAGGCCATTCCCTCGTCTTATTCCCTTCCTCAGGTCCCTTGCTCTTGATGAGTACTCAAACCTTGTTCCCCTATATAATCTCTCTCTCCTCTGGGACTGTCCCTTCCTCTTTTAAATACTCTCTTGTCTCTATTATATACAAAAACCCTCTCTGGTGCCAGACTCTTCTCTAATTACTGCACCATCTCTCTTCTCCAATCTGCCGCTAAGCTCCTGCAACAACTTGTCTTCCAATGCTTGTCCACTTTCCTACCTTTGCTTCAATCTGGCTATAACTCCCTTCATTAAATGTAAACTGTACTTACCAAGATCACTTTAATCCCCCCAGTCCCTTGGGCTCCTGACAATGCCCTCTCTTGGCTGTCTTCCTACCTTTCTATCTGTTGTTTCTTTGTTTCCAGCCCCAATTCTTCTCTCTTCTTCTTCCTGCTGGTGTACCCCAAGGCTCTGACTTTGTGCCCCTTCTCTTCTACACCTCCTCTTGATACTGTCATCTGCTCCTTCAGTTTACAATATCTCCTTTACAGTATGCTGATGACACACAAATCCACTCCTCCTACCAGACATCTCCCCTCCACCCTCTCTCTGATCTCCAACTTACTCTCTCCCATCTCTTCCTGGATATCTCAGTGCTTCATGTCTATGACCTACTTATTGTTCCCCTCTCCAGGGTCCTCTTTCCTTCTCGCCTCTCCCATTTCATTGCTATCACTGTCCTCTGCTGCCTTGGAGTCACCATTACATTCACATTATCTCCAAAACTTGCTTTCACCTACAGAACATCTCAAGGTTCAGAACATTCTCTGACCCATCTCAATCCGAACACACTCTCATGACGTCTCCACTCTTGGTATTATTATCTCTTTGCCTCTCTGCTGATGACCCCCTCTCCATTCTTCTACCCTATCAGAATGTCTACCAGTCCTCACTGTTTAAAGGTGCCCTGAATACACAGAAGCTCGTTACAGCCCGCCAGCCCTCCTCACACTCTTACATAGCTCATGCCCTCTGTCCATGCTCTTCTCATCTCTACCCAGCTAGCTTACCAGGTTTAACCCCACATCACTCAAGGGCAGGTCCCTCCAGCCTCTTTATTCTTACCCTGCACTTTCCTTGTCTCCATTTCGCTCTCATTCACAGTCAGCAACTCTCATCCTTTTTGCCAAAACATCCCCGGTCACTGGGTCATGGGCTGCTACTGGTTATCACTTTCACATAGGGGGAGATTTATCAAATCTTCTAAAGAGGGCAAATGGAGGTGATGCCCAAAGCCAGGGCCATAACAAGGGCTCTGAGCGCCCTATGCTAGCCCCGCCCCCTTTGTGCATGATGTCATGACATTGTGTGTAAGGGGCAGCTGGCACCCGGAACTGCAGCGGTATGGCAGGGTGCCTGCATGTAGCATCCAGTGGTCGGCCGTCTGCGACTTTATGCAAATGTCTCTACAAAGCCCCTCCCTGGTGTACAGTACATCTGTGTGTACGAGTGTGCAAGGACTGAGGCCCCCACTTTCTGCATCCGTAAACACTGAGGGGTCTACTTACTAAGCCTTGGATGGAGATAAAGATGAATGGAGATAAAGTACCAGCCAACCAGCTCCCAACTGTCATTTTTCAAACACAGCCTGTGACATGGCAGTTAGGAGCTTATTGGCTGGTACTTTATCGCTGTTCACTTTATCTCCATCAAAGTCTTAGTAAATAGACCCCCTAAGTCCCAACCAATCGGCTCCTGTCATCTCACAGGCTGTGTTTGAAAAATGGCAGTTAGGAGCTGATTGGTTAGGACTTCCATCAATGGCTTAGTAAATAGACCCCTTAAATAACGATTGGTGCCTCTTTAGCACCATCTGTCACACCATGTGCCATTTCTATGTGAGCGATTGAGCGTCTGTGTACAGAACTGTTATCACTGACACCCCCACTGCACTCCCATAAGACGGACCATCTCTGTGCGTGCGCTAAGGCCACTGTCTGTCACCACCTTGGAACCCCCACAACATTTTGAATTACTCTTTCCCTGCGTGCATCGGGCATTGTAACTGTAGTTCTGTACGTACACAATCGGTACACATGCGCGGAGCGACTGTGGGCCGTATTCAATTAGAAGCGAAATGCCGTGATCCGCGGAAAAGTATCACCGATCTCGACTTTTTGTGTGGCGGAACTTATCTCCGTATTCAATTCCACCCCCGTTTCGCGTACGCGGAAAGTCAGCGCAATGTAATAGGTGAAAAAGATGCGCCTCTGAATAGCAGGAGAAAAGAAGTGCAACATTTTTATTTTGGGGTACAAAGGTGGGGAAACCACTCAGAACCCTTAGGACAGCTCCCAAAGGTCACATGCGTCAAACAATTCAGAAAAAAAGCTAACAACACCCCGAAAAAGTACTTTCACTTTAGGGGCGAAAAAGTAAAAAGTGGGGGAACAAGAACAAAAACTAGCAAAATAGACTCTTTGGGGTCTGCAAGGATGGGTCAGGTGAGTTTTTCATATTTTTTTTAACTTCACTTTAACAACTTTAAACCATGCTAGCCCCCATATTCATGTACCCCAAATGTGACAGGACTACTTATTTTCACCAAAAAATACTGCTTAATGCCATTCTTCACCACTTGTGCAAAGACACTAATAATAAGCTATAGAAACAAGAGAAGTACCACAAATCGCTTTATTAGGGCTATTTGGGCACATCTGCATTGATCCCCAATGTAACTGCATCTTTTTAGGGGGTTCAGGCTGATTTCCCCATTTCTGACAGTACTTTCCGCCTGTTTTGACTTTGCGGCTTGCCGTTTTTCGCGTGGTTTAGAATGAATTAGGGCGAATAGCAGGGGCGCGCACGATAAGTTTCCGCGTCCAGAACACACAATGTAGGCAGAAAGTCGGGCAGGTGAATCTTTATTGTGGATGCAAAACTAATAGAATACCGCCCTATGTCTGACATCGGCCGTACATACACCGCTGACCTAGGTCCATTATGGCCTAACCTGCTAAATAGCAAAACCATAACTGATCACAGTCAGACCGGTCAGATCGGACATGGTTACAGGGAGCTGTCTTGCTCCATTTTTCTGTTGGCGCCAGGGGCGCCGATAGGGGGGAGGGAGCGGATACCAATTACCCGGGCCCGGGCTTACTGGAAGGGCCCAGCGGGGGCCCGGGCCCCCCCCTCTTACATCACAGCAGTCCAGCACACACTGCTGTGTGCTGGGCTGCACTTGGAGACTGCTTGCGGCTTCTAAAAAGCAGCCACAGCAGTCTCCTATGCCTGTCTGGGGAGCGATAAAGCTAATCGTGCCCCCAACTGGTTATGTGCTGCGCTGAGGAGGCTCACTGCGCCCCCCTCGCCAGCGTACAGCGCTACAGCAAAACTTTTATTTTAACCTAAAAGGGCATGGCCACGCCTCCTGCAATTAGGTCACGCCCCCTTTTACCTGTGCCCGGCGCGGCTCTTGGCGGGCCTGGTTGGCGCTATAGCCCTGATTTAGAGTTAGGAGCAAACAAGAAGCAATTTGCCCCTGGAACAAACCACTCTGCAATGCAATAGGGGGGCAGATGCAGATTTGTGTTTTTGTTTGCTTTTTGTATGCAGGTTACATATTGGAAAGCTGTGTTTTTGCACTTAGGGTCTGATTCAGAGGTGAACATAGGACCTCATTCAGAGCTGGACGCTATTTGCGCTCGCTCGTTCAGAAAAAAGGGGTGGCTATTCAAATGAACCGTTCGCTCTTTGCGGTCTGTTCACGCCTCTAGGTCTGAACGAGCGAACAAAACATGCGGTCGTTTTTTGGTAAAATACGCCCCTGGCCGCTCGCATCCTACGTCATGTCCGCTATTTATTTGATTAATCGAGTACATCGACCAGCGTATGAACTGCTCGCTATTCTTGTGGTTGGTTTTTCCTACCGCAATCTTGAGAACAGTTCTGACTAGCAAGGCAAAACACAGCGAGGCAAAACACAGCGAGGCTAAACATAGCGAGGCAAAACATAGCGAGGCAAAATACAATGCAGCAAAGTACAACGAGGCAAAACACAACATGGCATTAAACAGTGAGGCAAAAAACAGCGAGGCAAAATACAGCAAGGCAAAACACAGCGAGGCAAAACACAGCGAGGCAAAACACAGCGAGGCAAAACATAGCGAGGCAAAACATAGCGAGGCAAAACACAGCGAGGCAAAACAAAGCGAGGCAAAGCATAGCGAGGTAAAATACAGCGAGGCAAAACACAGCGAGGCATAATACAGCGAGGCAAAACACAGCAAGGCAAAACACAGCGAGGCATAATACAGTGAGGCAAAATGCAGTGAGGCAAAATGCAGCGAGGCAAAACACAGCGAGGCAAAACACAGCGTGGCAAAATACAGCGTGGCAAAATACAGCGAGGCAAAATACAGCGAGGCAAAACACAACGAGGCATAATACAGCGAGGCATAATACAGCGAGGCAAAATGCAGCGAGGCAAAATGCAGCGAGGCAAAACACAGCGTGGCAAAATACAGCGAGGCAAAATACAGCGAGGCAAAACACAACGAGGCATAATACAGCGAGGCAAAACACAGCAAGGCAAAACACAGCGAGGCAAAACACAGCGAGGCAAAACACAGCGAGGCAAAACACAGCAAGGCATAATACAGCGAGGCAAAATGCAGTGAGGCAAAATGCAGTGAGGCAAAACACAGCGAGGCAAAACACAGCGAGGCAAAACACAGCGAGGCAAAATACAGAATGGCAAAATACAGCGAGGCAAAATACAGCGAGGCAAAACACAACGAGGCATAATACAGCGAGGCTCAACACAGCGAGGCAAAACACAGCGAGGCAAAACACAGCGAGGCAAAATACAGCGAGGCAAAACACAACGAGGCAAAATACAGCGAGGCAAGCATCAAAATCAGATATATATCTGAGCATAGAGAGTTGGCAGGTATGGCGCCCATGGTAGGGGCAGTTCCTCCATCTGAACATGAGCACATGTGAGCAGTTCTGCGCTGTTGGTGCATCTGCTCTCAGCCACCTTCCCCGCGTCTGGATAATCAACGCCCTGCTACCACGCAGGTATGCCCACTAAAATCCACACTACCTGCTGCCATATATGTCCTGCATCTTTGTGCGGTAACAAGGTAACTGGAGGCATGTGCAGTGCGACTAAGGCGCAGTACTTATACCATTGGCCAACTACGTGCACATCGCCATTGCGTGCGGTTAGTGTGTGCCTCATAATCAGGCCCAATGTATCTGTGGTAAAACAGAATCATGATTTCTTAGTATAGCGCAGACATACAGAGGAGAGTAGCACCGGCCACATGTCCAAGACAGACACATTATCACTGTCAACTATGCGCAATTCCATCTCCCATAACAGTCTTCAACCTACAACACACAAATGTAGGAACAAACATGAAGACTCTCCTACTAAGCTATGGGAGCCTTAGGTAAATAATGCATGAAGCCATAAATTATACATCTTACATAGTTTGCATTAATAATTGTTACCGTGCTGTGACTGGTGGTCTATGCAGCAAGTTGTGTACAATTGTTCTATGGTTGCAGTAGTATAGGCATAGGCTTGCGCAGAAGCCGTATCTGCCATTACCCCCTGCTGGGTAATGCACACACCCCCCCTCTTCCACCTAGACATACATTAGTCACCTTGGCTTCAAGGAGGGAGGAAAGGGGTAGTCCATGACCCAGTGGAATAATAAGAGCTAAATCAGCACCCCCTGTGCTGACTTCTAATCATACCTATGCCTATGCTCCAGCACTGTGTGTGAGGAAGCGCTGTGTAGTGTGATATAGTACAGGGTGTGAGGAAGTGCTGTGCAGTCTGATGTAGAACAGGATGTGAGGAAGCGCTGTGTAGTGTGATGTAGTACAGGGTGTGAGGAAGCGCTGTGTAGTGTGATGTAGTACATGGTGTGAGGAAGCGCTGTGTAGTGTGATCTGGTACAGGGTGTGAGGAAGCAGTGTGTAGTGTGATGTAGTACAGGGACTGAGGAAGCGCTGTATAGTGTGATATAGCACAGGGTGTGAGGAAGCACTGTGTACTGTGATGTAGTACAGGGTCTGAGGAAGCGCTGTATAGTGTGATATAGCACAAGGTGTGAGGAAGCGCTGTGTAGTATGATGTAGTACAGGGTGTGAGGAAGCGCTGTGTAGTGTGATGTAGAACAGGGTGTGAGGAAGAGCTGTGTAGTGTGATGTAGTACATGGTGAGAGGAAGCGCAGTGTAGTGTGATCTGGTACAGGGTGTGAGGAAGCGCTGTGTAGTGTGATGTAGTACAGGGTGTGAGGAGGAAATGTGTAGTGTGATGTAGTACAGGGTGTGAGGAAGCGCTGTGTAGTGTGATGTAGTACAGGGTGTGAGGAAGCGATGTGTAGTGTGATGTTGTACAGGGTGTGAGGAAGCGCTGAGTAGTGTGATGTAGTACAGGGTGTGAGGAAGCACTGTGTAGTGTGATGTAGTAGAGGGTGTGAGGAAGCGCTGTGTACTGTGATGTAGTACAGGGTGTGTGGAAGTGCTGTATAGTGTGATGTAGCACAGGGTGTGAGGAAGCGCTGTGTAGTATGATGTAGTACAGGGTGTGAGGAAGCGCTGTGTAGGGTGATGTAGTACAGGGTGTGAGGAAATGTGTAGTGTGATGTATTACAGTGTGTCTGGAAGTTATGTGTAGTGTGATGTAGTACAGGTTATGAGGAAGCGCTGTGTAGTGTGATGTATTAAAGGTAATGAGGAAGCGCTATGTAGTGTAATGTAGTACAGGGTGTGAGGAAGCGCTGTGTAGTGTGATGTAGTACAGGGTATGAGGAAGCGCTGTGTAGTGTGATATAGTATAGGATGTGAGGAAGTAGCTGTGTAGTGTGATATAGTATAGGATGTGAGGAAGCGCTGTGTAGTGTGATATAGTACAGGGTGTGAGGAAGTTCTGTGTAGTGTGATGTAGTACAGGTATGAGTAAGCGCTATGTAGTGTAATGTAGTACAGGGTGTGACGAAGTGCTGTGTAGTGTGATGTAGTACAGGGTGAGAGGAAGTGCTGTGTAGGGTGATGTAGTACAGGGTGTGAGAAAGCACTGTGTAGTGTGATGTAGTACAGGGTGTGCGGAACCCCTGTGAAGTGTGATATAGCACAGGGTGTGATGAAGCATTGTGTAGTGTTATGAAGTACAGGGTGTGAGGAAGTGCTGTCTAGTGTGATGTAGTACAGGGTGTGAGGAAGCGCTGTGTAGTGTGATGTAGTACAGGATGTGGGGAAGTGCTGTGTTGTGTGATATAGTACAGTGTGTGAGGAAGTGCTGTGTAGTGTGATGTAGTACAGGGTGTGAGGAAGCGCTGTGTAGTGTGATGTTGAACAGGCTGTGAGGAAGTGCTGTGTAGTGTGATGTAGTACAGGGTGTGTGGAAGCGCAGCGTAGTGTGATGTAGTACAAGGTGTGAGGAGGAACTGTGTAGTGTGACATAGTGGGTGTGAGGATGCACTGTGCTGTGTGATGTAGTTCAGGGTGTGAAGAAGCGCTGTGTAGTGTGATGTAGTACAGGGTGTGAGGAAGCGCTGTATAGGGTGATATAGTATAGGATGTGAGGAAGCGCTGTGTAGTGTGATATAGTACAGGGTGTGAGGAGGAAATGTGTAGTGTGATGTAGTACAGGGTGTGAGGAAGTTCTGCGTAGTGTGATGTAGTACCGGGTATGATGAAACGCTACTTAGTTTAATGTAGTACAGGGTGTGACAAAGCGCTGTGTAGTGTGATGTTGCACAGGGTGTGAGGAAGTGCTGTGTAGTGTGATGTAGTACAGGGTGTGAGGAAGCGCTGTGTAGTGTGATGTTGTACAGGGTGTGCAGAACCCCTGTGGAGTGTGATATAGCACAGGGTGTGAGGAAGCATTGTGTAGTGTTATGAAGTACAGGGTGTGAGGAAGCGCTGTGTAGTGTGATGTAGTACAGGGTGTGAGGAAGCGCTGTGTAGTGTGATGTAGTACAGGATGTGGGGAAGTGCTGTGTAGTGTGATATAGTACAGTGTGTGAGGAAGTGCTGTGTAGTGTGATGTAGTATAGGGTGTGTGGAAGCGCTGTGTAGTGTGATATAGTACAGGGTGTGAGGAAGCGCTGTGCAGTGTGATGTAGTACAGGGTGTGTGGAAGCGCAGCGTAGTGTGATGTAGTACAAGGTGTGAGGAGGAAATGTGTAGTGTGACATAGTACAGGGTGTGAGGAGGAAATGTGTAGTGTGATATAGTTCAGGGTGTGAGGAAGCGCTGTGTAGTGAAATGTAGTACAGGGTGTGACGAAGTGCTGTGTAGTGTGATGT
Source organism: Taudactylus pleione (assembly GCA_031769625.1). Classification (NCBI taxonomy): domain Eukaryota; kingdom Metazoa; phylum Chordata; class Amphibia; order Anura; family Myobatrachidae; genus Taudactylus; species Taudactylus pleione. The sequence goes on from JAUIMM010000556.1 coordinate 1,287,892, forward strand.
AGTACAGGGTGAGAGGAAGTGCTGTGTAGAGTGATGTAGTACTGAGTGTGAGGAAGCGCTGTGTAGGATGATATAGTACAGGGTGTGAGGAGGAAATGTGCAGTGTGATGTAGTACAGGGTGTGAGGAAGAGTTGTGTAGTGTGATGTATCACAGGGTGTGTGGAGGCACTGCATAGTGTGATGTAGTACAGGGTGTGAGGAAGCGCTGTGTACTGTGATGTAGTACAGGGTGTGAAGAAGCGCTGTATAGTGTGATGTATTAAAGGGTGTGAGGAAGCGCGGAGCAGTGTGATGTAGTATAGGGTGTGAGTAAGCACTGTGTAGTATGATCTAGTACGGGATGTGAGGAAGTGCTGTGTAGTGTGATGTAGTACAGGGTGTGAGGAAATGTGTAGTGTGATGTATTACAGTGTGTCTGGAAGTTCTGTGTAGTGTGATGTAGTACAGGTTATGAGGAAACACTGTAGTGTGATGTAGTACAGGCTGTGAGAAAGTGCTGTGTAGTGTGATGTAGTACATGGTTTGAGGAACCACTGTGTAGTGTGATGTAGTACAGGGTGTGAGCAAGAGCTGTGTAGTGTGATTTATTAAAGGTTATGAGGAAGCGTTATGTAGTGTAAAGTAGTACAGGGTGTGAGGAAGCGCTGTGTAGTGTGATGTAGTACAGGGTGTGAGGAAGCGCTGTGCAGTGTGATATAGTTCAGGGAGTGAGGAGGAAATGTGTAGTGTGACATAGTACAGGGTGTGAGGATGCGCTCTGCAGTGTGATATAGTTCAGGGTGTGAGTTAGCGCTGTGTAGTGTGATGTAGTACAGGGTGTGAGGAAGCGCTGTGTAGTGTGATATAGTATAGGATGTGAGGAAGTAGCTGTGTAGTGTGATCTAGTACAGGGTGTGAGGAGGAAATGTGTAGTGTGATGTAGTACACGGTGTGAGGAAGTTCTGTGTAGTGTGATGTAGTACAGGTATGAGGAAGCGCTATGTAGTGTAATGTAGTACAGGGTGTGATGAAGTGCTGTATAGAGTGATGTAGTACAGGGTGAGAGGAAGTGCTGTGTAGAGTGATGTAGTACAGGCTGTGAGAAAGCACTGTGTAGTGTGATGTAGTACAGGGCGTGCGGAACCCCTGTGTAGTGTGATATAGCACAGGGTGTGAGGAAGCGCTGTGTAGTGTGATATAGTATAGGATGTGAGGAAGCGCTGTGTAGTGTGATATAGTACAGGGTGTGAGGAAGTTCTGTGTAGTGTGATGTAGTACAGGTAAGAGGAAGCGCTATGTAGTGTAATGTAGTACAGGGTGTGACGAAGTGCTGTGTAGTGTGATGTTGTACAGGGTGAGTGGAAGTGCTGTGTAGAGTGATGTAGTACAGGGTGTGAGAAAGCACTGTGTAGTGTGATGTAGTACAGGGTGTGCGGAACCCCTGAGTAGTGTGATATAGCACAGGGTGTGAGGAAGGATTGTGTAGTGATATGAAGTACAGGGTGTGAGGAAGTGCTGTCTAGTGTGATGTAGTACAGGGTGTGAGAAAGCACTGTGTAGTGTGATGTAGTACAGGATGTGGGGAAGAGCTGTGTAGTGTGATATAGTACAGTGTGTGAGGAAGTGCTGTGTAGTGTCATGTAGTACAGGGTTTGTGGAAGTGCTGTGTAGTGTGATGTAGTACAGGGTGTGAGGAAGCGCTGTGTAGTGTGATGTAGTACAGGCTGTGAGAAAGCGCTGTGTAGTGTGATGTAGTACCGGGTGTGTGGAAGTGCTGAGTAGTGTGATGTAGTACAGGGTGTGAGGAGGAAATGTGTAGTGTGACATAGTGGGTGTGAGGATGCACTGTGCTGTGTGATGTAGTTCAGGGTGTGAATAAGAGCTGTGTAGTGTGATGTAGTACAGGGTGTGAGGAAGCGCTGTATAGTGTGATATAGTATAGGATGTGAGGAAGCGCTGTGTAGTGTGATATAGTACAGGGTGTGAGGAGGAAATGTGTAGTGTGATGTAGTACAGGGTGTGAGGTCACTCTGTGTAATGTGATGTAGTACAGGGTATGATGAAACGCTACGTAGTTTAATGTAGTACAGGGTGTGTCAAAGCGCTGTGTAGTGTGATGTTGTACATGGTGTGAGGAAGTGCTGTGTAGTGTGATGTAGTACAGGGTGTGAGGAAGCGCTGTGTAATGTGATGTTGTACAGGGTGTGCGGAACCCCTGTGCAGTGTGATATAGCACAGGGTGTGAGGAAGCATTGTGTAGTGTTATGAAGTACAGGGTGTGAGGAAGCGCTGTGTAGTGTGATGTAGTACAGGGTGTGAGAAGTGCTGTGTAGAGTGATGTAGTACAGGGTGTGAGAAAGCACTGTGTAGTGTGATGTAGTACAAGGTGTGCGGAACCCCTGTGTAGTGTGATATAGCACAGGGTGGGAAGAAGCATTGTGTAGTGTTATGAAGTACAGGGTGTGAGGAAGCGCTGTGTAGTGTGATGTAGTACAGGGTGTGAGGAAGCGCTGTGTAGTGTGATGTAGTGCAGGATGTGGGGAAGTGCTGTGTAGTGTGATATAGTACAGTGTGTGAGGAAGTGCTGTGTAGTGTGATGTAGTACAGGGTGTGTGGAAGCGCTGTGTAGTGTGATATAGTACAGGGTGTGAGGAAGCACTGTACAGTGTGATATAGTACAGGGTGTGAGGAGGAAATGTGTAGTGTGACATAGTACAGGGTGTGAGGATGCGCTCTGCAGTTTGACATAGTTCAGGGTGTGAGGAAGCGCTGTGCAGTGTGATGTAGTACAGGGTGTGAGGAAGCGCTGTGTAGAGTGATATAGTACAGGATGTGAGGAAGCGCTGTGTAGTGTGATGTAGTACATGGTGTGAGGAAGTTCTGTGTAGTGTGATGTAGTACATGTATGAGGAAGCGCTATGTAGTGTAATGTAGTACAGGGTGTGACGAAGTGCTGTGTAGTGTGATGTAGTACAGGGTGAGAGGAAGTGCTGTGTAGAGTGATGTAGTACTGGGTGTGAGGAAGCGCTGTGTAGGGTGATATAGTACAGGGTGTGAGGAGGAAATGTGTAGTGTGATGTAGTACAGGTTGTGAGGATGCGCTGTGCAGTGTGATGTAGTAGAGGGTGTGAGGAAGCGTTGTGTAGTGTGATGAATCACAGGGTGTGAGGAAGCGCTGTGTACTGTGATGTAGTACAGGGTGTGAAGAAGCGCTGTATAGTGTGATGTGTTAAAGGGTGTGAGGAAGCGCGGAGCAGTGTGATGTAGTATAGGGTGTGAGTAAGCACTGTGTAGTATGATCTAGTACGGGATGTGAGGAAGTGCTGTGTAGTGTGATGTAGTACAGGGTATGAGAAATCACTGTGTAGTAAGTTCTATTACAGGGTACGAGGAAGTGCTGTATAGTTTGATGTAGTACCGGTTGTGAGGAAGCACTGTGTAGTGTGATGTAGTACATAGTGTGAGGAAGCGAATTGTAGTGTGATGTAGTGCAGGGTGTGAGGAAGCACTGAGTATTGTGATGTAACACAGGGTGTGAGGAAGTGCTGTGTAGTGTGATGTAGTACAGGGTGTGAGGAAGCGTTGTGTTGTGTAACTTAGTACAGTGTGTGAGGAAGCACTGTGTAGTTTAACATAGTACAGTGTGTGAGGAAGCACTGAGTATTGTGATGTAGTACATGGTTTGAGGAACCACTGTGTAGTGTGATGTAGTACAGGGTGTGAGCAAGAGCTGTGTAGTGTGATTTATTAAAGGTTATGAGGAAGCGGTATGTAGTGTAAAGTAGTACAGGGTGTGAGGAAGCGCTGTGTAGTGTGATGTAGTACAGGGTGTGAGGAAGCGCTGTGCAGTGTGATATAGTTCAGGGAGTGAGGAGGAAATGTGTAGTGTGACATAGTACAGGGTGTGAGGATGCGCTCTGCAGTGTGATATAGTTCAGGGTGTGAGTTAGCGCTGTGTAGTGTGATGTAGTACAGGGTGTGAGGAAGCGCTGTGTAGTGTGATATAGTATAGGATGTGAGGAAGTAGCTGTGTAGTGTGATATAGTACAGGGTGTGAGGAGGAAATGTGTAGTGTGATGTAGTACACGGTGTGAGGAAGTTCTGTGTAGTGTGATGTAGTACAGGTATGAGGAAGCGCTATGTAGTGTAATGTAGTACAGGGTGTGATGAAGTGCTGTATAGAGTGATGTAGTACAGGGTGAGAGGAAGTGCTGTGTAGAGTGATGTAGTACAGGCTGTGAGAAAGCACTGTGTAGTGTGATGTAGTACAGGGCGTGCGGAACCCCTGTGTAGTGTGATATAGCACAGGGTGTGAGGAAGCGCTGTGTAGTGTGATATAGTATAGGATGTGAGGAAGCGCTGTGTAGTGTGATATAGTACAGGGTGTGAGGAAGTTCTGTGTAGTGTGATGTAGTACAGGTATGAGGAAGCGCTATGTAGTGTAATGTAGTACAGGGTGTGACGAAGTGCTGTGTAGTGTGATGTTGTACAGGGTGAGTGGAAGTGCTGTGTAGAGTGATGTAGTACAGGGTGTGAGGAAGCACTATGTAGTGTGATATAGCACAGGGTGTGAGGAAGCATTGTGTAGTGTTATGAAGTACAGGGTGTGAGGAAGTGCTGTCTAGTGTGATGTAGTACAGGGTGTGAGAAAGCACTGTGTAGTGTGATGTAGTACAGGATGTGGGGAAGAGCTGTGTAGTGTGATATAGTACAGTGTGTGAGGAAGTGCTGTGTAGTGTCATGTAGTACAGGGTTTGTGGAAGCGCTGTGTAGTGTGATGTAGTACAGGGTGTGAGGAAGCGCTGTGTAGTGTGATGTAGTACAGGCTGTGAGAAAGCGCTGTGTAGTGTGATGTAGTACCGGGTGTGTGGAAGTGCTGAGTAGTGTGATGTAGTACAGGGTGTGAGGAGGAAATGTGTAGTGTGACATAGTGGGTGTGAGGATGCACTGTGCTGTGTGATGTAGTTCAGGGTGTGAATAAGAGCTGTGTAGTGTGATGTAGTACAGGGTGTGAGGAAGCGCTGTATAGTGTGATATAGTATAGGATGTGAGGAAGCGCTGTGTAGTGTGATATAGTACAGGGTGTGAGGAAGCGCTGTGTAGTGTGATATAGTATAGGATGTGAGGAAGCGCTGTGTAGTGTGATATAGTACAGGGTGTGAGGAAGTTCTGTGTAGTGTGATGTAGTACAGGTAAGAGGAAGCGCTATGTAGTGTAATGTAGTACAGGGTGTGACGAAGTGCTGTGTAGTGTGATGTTGTACAGGGTGAGTGGAAGTGCTGTGTAGAGTGATGTAGTACAGGGTGTGAGAAAGCACTGTGTAGTGTGATGTAGTACAGGGTGTGCGGAACCCCTGAGTAGTGTGATATAGCACAGGGTGTGAGGAAGCATTGTGTAGTGATATGAAGTACAGGGTGTGAGGAAGTGCTGTCTAGTGTGATGTAGTACAGGGTGTGAGAAAGCACTGTGTAGTGTGATGTAGTACAGGATGTGGGGAAGAGCTGTGTAGTGTGATATAGTACAGTGTGTGAGGAAGTGCTGTGTAGTGTCATGTAGTACAGGGTTTGTGGAAGCGCTGTGTAGTGTGATGTAGTACAGGGTGTGAGGAAGCGCTGTGTAGTGTGATGTAGTACAGGCTGTGAGAAAGCGCTGTGTAGTGTGATGTAGTACCGGGTGTGTGGAAGTGCTGAGTAGTGTGATGTAGTACAGGGTGTGAGGAGGAAATGTGTAGTGTGACATAGTGGGTGTGAGGATGCACTGTGCTGTGTGATGTAGTTCAGGGTGTGAATAAGAGCTGTGTAGTGTGATGTAGTACAGGGTGTGAGGAAGCGCTGTATAGTGTGATATAGTATAGGATGTGAGGAAGCGCTGTGTAGTGTGATATAGTACAGGGTGTGAGGAGGAAATGTGTAGTGTGATGTAGTACAGGGTGTGAGGTCACTCTGTGTAATGTGATGTAGTACAGGGTATGATGAAACGCTACGTAGTTTAATGTAGTACAGGGTGTGTCAAAGCGCTGTGTAGTGTGATGTTGTACATGGTGTGAGGAAGTGCTGTGTAGTGTGATGTAGTACAGGGTGTGAGGAAGCGCTGTGTAATGTGATGTTGTACAGGGTGTGCGGAACCCCAGTGCAGTGTGATATAGCACAGGGTGTGAGGAAGCATTGTGTAGTGTTATGAAGTACAGGGTGTGAGGAAGCGCTGTGTAGTGTGATGTAGTACAGGGTGTGAGAAGTGCTGTGTAGAGTGATGTAGTACAGGGTGTGAGAAAGCACTGTGTAGTGTGATGTAGTACAAGGTGTGCGGAACCCCTGTGTAGTGTGATATAGCACAGGGTGGGAGGAAGCATTGTGTAGTGTTATGAAGTACAGGGTGTGAGGAAGCGCTGTGTAGTGTGATGTAGTACAGGGTGTGAGGAAGCGCTGTGTAGTGTGATGTAGTGCAGGATGTGGGGAAGTGCTGTGTAGTGTGATATAGTACAGTGTGTGAGGAAGTGCTGTGTAGTGTGATGTAGTACAGGGTGTGTGGAAGCGCTGTGTAGTGTGATATAGTACAGGGTGTGAGGAAGCACTGTACAGTGTGATATAGTACAGGGTGTGAGGAGGAAATGTGTAGTGTGACATAGTACAGGGTGTGAGGATGCGCTCTGCAGTGTGACATAGTTCAGGGTGTGAGGAAGCGCTGTGCAGTGTGATGTAGTACAGGGTGTGAGGAAGCGCTGTGTAGAGTGATATAGTACAGGATGTGAGGAAGCGCTGTGTAGTGTGATGTAGTACATGGTGTGAGGAAGTTCTGTGTAGTGTGATGTAGTACATGTATGAGGAAGCGCTATGTAGTGTAATGTAGTACAGGGTGTGACGAAGTGCTGTGTAGTGTGATGTAGTACAGGGTGAGAGGAAGTGCTGTGTAGAGTGATGTAGTACTGGGTGTGAGGAAGCGCTGTGTAGGGTGATATAGTACAGGGTGTGAGGAGGAAATGTGTAGTGTGATGTAGTACAGGTTGTGAGGATGCGCTGTGCAGTGTGATGTAGTAGAGGGTGTGAGGAAGCGTTGTGTAGTGTGATGAATCACAGGGTGTGAGGAAGCGCTGTGTACTGTGATGTAGTACAGGGTGTGAAGAAGCGCTGTATAGTGTGATGTGTTAAAGGGTGTGAGGAAGCGCGGAGCAGTGTGATGTAGTATAGGGTGTGAGTAAGCACTGTGTAGTATGATCTAGTACGGGATGTGAGGAAGTGCTGTGTAGTGTGATGTAGTACAGGGTATGAGAAATCACTGTGTAGTAAGTTCTATTACAGTGTACGAGGAAGTGCTGTATAGTTTGATGTAGTACCGGTTGTGAGGAAGCACTGTGTAGTGTGATGTAGTACATAGTGTGAGGAAGCGAATTGTAGTGTGATGTAGTGCAGGGTGTGAGGAAGCACTGAGTATTGTGATGTAACACAGGGTGTGAGGAAGTGCTGTGTAGTGTGATGTAGTACAGGGTGTGAGGAAGCGTTGTGTTGTGTAACTTAGTACAGTGTGTGAGGAAGCACTGTGTAGTTTAACATAGTACAGTGTGTGAGGAAGCACTGAGTATTGTGATGTAGTACATGGTTTGAGGAACCACTGTGTAGTGTGATGTAGTACAGGGTGTGAGCAAGAGCTGTGTAGTGTGATTTATTAAAGGTTATGAGGAAGCGGTATGTAGTGTAAAGTAGTACAGGGTGTGAGGAAGCGCTGTGTAGTGTGATTTAGTACAGGGTGTGAGGAAGCGCTGTGCAGTGTGATATAGTTCAGGGAGTGAGGAGGAAATGTGTAGTGTGACATAGTACAGGGTGTGAGGATGCGCACTGCAGTGTGATATAGTTCAGGGTGTGAGTTAGCGCTGTGTAGTGTGATGTAGTACAGGGTGTGAGGAAGCGCTGTGTAGTGTGATATAGTATAGGATGTGAGGAAGTAGCTGTGTAGTGTGATATAGTACAGGGTGTGAGGAGGAAATGTGTAGTGTGATGTAGTACACGGTGTGAGGAAGTTCTGTGTAGTGTGATGTAGTACAGGTATGAGGAAGCGCTATGTAGTGTAATGTAGTACAGGGTGTGATGAAGTGCTGTATAGAGTGATGTAGTACAGGGTGAGAGGAAGTGCTGTGTAGAGTGATGTAGTACAGGCTGTGAGAAAGCACTGTGTAGTGTGATGTAGTACAGGGCGTGCGGAACCCCTGTGTAGTGTGATATAGCACAGGGTGTGAGGAAGCGCTGTGTAGTGTGATATAGTATAGGATGTGAGGAAGCGCTGTGTAGTGTGATATAGTACAGGGTGTGAGGAAGTTCTGTGTAGTGTGATGTAGTACAGGTATGAGGAAGCGCTATGTAGTGTAATGTAGTACAGGGTGTGACGAAGTGCTGTGTAGTGTGATGTTGTACAGGGTGAGTGGAAGTGCTGTGTAGAGTGATGTAGTACAGGGTGTGAGAAAGCACTATGTAGTGTGATGTAGTACAGGGTGTGCGGAACCCCTGAGTAGTGTGATATAGCACAGGGTGTGAGGAAGCATTGTGTAGTGTTATGAAGTACAGGGTGTGAGGAAGTGCTGTCTAGTGTGATGTAGTACAGGGTGTGAGAAAGCACTGTGTAGTGTGATGTAGTACAGGATGTGGGGAAGAGCTGTGTAGTGTGATATAGTACAGTGTGTGAGGAAGTGCTGTGTAGTGTCATGTAGTACAGGGTTTGTGGAAGCGCTGTGTAGTGTGATGTAGTACAGGGTGTGAGGAAGCGCTGTGTAGTGTGATGTAGTACAGGCTGTGAGAAAGCGCTGTGTAGTGTGATGTAGTACCGGGTGTGTGGAAGTGCTGAGTAGTGTGATATAGTACAGGGTGTGAGGAGGAAATGTGTAGTGTGACATAGTGGGTGTGAGGATGCACTGTGCTGTGTGATGTAGTTCAGGGTGTGAATAAGAGCTGTGTAGTGTGATGTAGTACAGGGTGTGAGGAAGCGCTGTATAGTGTGATATAGTATAGGATGTGAGGAAGCGCTGTGTAGTGTGATATAGTACAGGGTGTGAGGAAGCGCTGTGTAGTGTGATATAGTATAGGATGTGAGGAAGCGCTGTGTAGTGTGATATAGTACAGGGTGTGAGGAAGTTCTGTGTAGTGTGATGTAGTACAGGTAAGAGGAAGCGCTATGTAGTGTAATGTAGTACAGGGTGTGACGAAGTGCTGTGTAGTGTGATGTTGTACAGGGTGAGTGGAAGTGCTGTGTAGAGTGATGTAGTACAGGGTGTGAGAAAGCACTGTGTAGTGTGATGTAGTACAGGGTGTGCGGAACCCCTGAGTAGTGTGATATAGCACAGGGTGTGAGGAAGCATTGTGTAGTGATATGAAGTACAGGGTGTGAGGAAGTGCTGTCTAGTGTGATGTAGTACAGGGTGTGAGAAAGCACTGTGTAGTGTGATGTAGTACAGGATGTGGGGAAGAGCTGTGTAGTGTGATATAGTACAGTGTGTGAGGAAGTGCTGTGTAGTGTCATGTAGTACAGGGTTTGTGGAAGCGCTGTGTAGTGTGATGTAGTACAGGGTGTGAGGAAGCGCTGTGTAGTGTGATGTAGTACAGGCTGTGAGAAAGCGCTGTGTAGTGTGATGTAGTACCGGGTGTGTGGAAGTGCTGAGTAGTGTGATGTAGTACAGGGTGTGAGGAGGAAATGTGTAGTGTGACATAGTGGGTGTGAGGATGCACTGTGCTGTGTGATGTAGTTCAGGGTGTGAATAAGAGCTGTGTAGTGTGATGTAGTACAGGGTGTGAGGAAGCGCTGTATAGTGTGATATAGTATAGGATGTGAGGAAGCGCTGTGTAGTGTGATATAGTACAGGGTGTGAGGAGGAAATGTGTAGTGTGATGTAGTACAGGGTGTGAGGTCACTCTGTGTAATGTGATGTAGTACAGGGTATGATGAAACGCTACGTAGTTTAATGTAGTACAGGGTGTGTCAAAGCGCTGTGTAGTGTGATGTTGTACATGGTGTGAGGAAGTGCTGTGTAGTGTGATGTAGTACAGGGTGTGAGGAAGCGCTGTGTAATGTGATGTTGTACAGGGTGTGCGGAACCCCTGTGCAGTGTGATATAGCACAGGGTGTGAGGATGCATTGTGTAGTGTTATGAAGTACAGGGTGTGAGGAAGCGCTGTGTAGTGTGATGTAGTACAGGGTGTGAGAAGTGCTGTGTAGAGTGATGTAGTACAGGGTGTGAGAAAGCACTGTGTAGTGTGATGTAGTACAAGGTGTGCGGAACCCCTGTGTAGTGTGATATAGCACAGGGTGGGAGGAAGCATTGTGTAGTGTTATGAAGTACAGGGTGTGAGGAAGCGCTGTGTAGTGTGATGTAGTACAGGGTGTGAGGAAGCGCTGTGTAGTGTGATGTAGTGCAGGATGTGGGGAAGTGCTGTGTAGTGTGATATAGTACAGTGTGTGAGGAAGTGCTGTGTAGTGTGATGTAGTACAGGGTGTGTGGAAGCGCTGTGTAGTGTGATATAGTACAGGGTGTGAGGAAGCACTGTACAGTGTGATATAGTACAGGGTGTGAGGAGGAAATGTGTAGTGTGACATAGTACAGGGTGTGAGGATGCGCTCTGCAGTGTGACATAGTTCAGGGTGTGAGGAAGCGCTGTGCAGTGTGATGTAGTACAGGGTGTGAGGAAGCGCTGTGTAGAGTGATATAGTACAGGATGTGAGGAAGCGCTGTGTAGTGTGATGTAGTACATGGTGTGAGGAAGTTCTGTGTAGTGTGATGTAGTACATGTATGAGGAAGCGCTATGTAGTGTAATGTAGTACAGGGTGTGACGAAGTGCTGTGTAGTGTGATGTAGTACAGGGTGAGAGGAAGTGCTGTGTAGAGTGATGTAGTACTGGGTGTGAGGAAGCGCTGTGTAGGGTGATATAGTACAGGGTGTGAGGAGGAAATGTGTAGTGTGATGTAGTACAGGTTGTGAGGATGCGCTGTGCAGTGTGATGTAGTAGAGGGTGTGAGGAAGCGTTGTGTAGTGTGATGAATCACAGGGTGTGAGGAAGCGCTGTGTACTGTGATGTAGTACAGGGTGTGAAGAAGCGCTGTATAGTGTGATGTGTTAAAGGGTGTGAGGAAGCGCGGAGCAGTGTGATGTAGTATAGGGTGTGAGTAAGCACTGTGTAGTATGATCTAGTACGGGATGTGAGGAAGTGCTGTGTAGTGTGATGTAGTACAGGGTATGAGAAATCACTGTGTAGTAAGTTCTATTACAGTGTACGAGGAAGTGCTGTATAGTTTGATGTAGTACCGGTTGTGAGGAAGCACTGTGTAGTGTGATGTAGTACATAGTGTGAGGAAGCGAATTGTAGTGTGATGTAGTGCAGGGTGTGAGGAAGCACTGAGTATTGTGATGTAACACAGGGTGTGAGGAAGTGCTGTGTAGTGTGATGTAGTACAGGGTGTGAGGAAGCGTTGTGTTGTGTAACTTAGTACAGTGTGTGAGGAAGCACTGTGTAGTTTAACATAGTACAGTGTGTGAGGAAGCACTGAGTATTGTGATGTAGTACATGGTTTGAGGAACCACTGTGTAGTGTGATGTAGTACAGGGTGTGAGCAAGAGCTGTGTAGTGTGATTTATTAAAGGTTATGAGGAAGCGGTATGTAGTGTAAAGTAGTACAGGGTGTGAGGAAGCGCTGTGTAGTGTGATTTAGTACAGGGTGTGAGGAAGCGCTGTGCAGTGTGATATAGTTCAGGGAGTGAGGAGGAAATGTGTAGTGTGACATAGTACAGGGTGTGAGGATGCGCACTGCAGTGTGATATAGTTCAGGGTGTGAGTTAGCGCTGTGTAGTGTGATGTAGTACAGGGTGTGAGGAAGCGCTGTGTAGTGTGATATAGTATAGGATGTGAGGAAGTAGCTGTGTAGTGTGATATAGTACAGGGTGTGAGGAGGAAATGTGTAGTGTGATGTAGTACACGGTGTGAGGAAGTTCTGTGTAGTGTGATGTAGTACAGGTATGAGGAAGCGCTATGTAGTGTAATGTAGTACAGGGTGTGATGAAGTGCTGTATAGAGTGATGTAGTACAGGGTGAGAGGAAGTGCTGTGTAGAGTGATGTAGTACAGGCTGTGAGAAAGCACTGTGTAGTGTGATGTAGTACAGGGCGTGCGGAACCCCTGTGTAGTGTGATATAGCACAGTGTGTGAGGAAGCGCTGTGTAGTGTGATATAGTATAGGATGTGAGGAAGCGCTGTGTAGTGTGATATAGTACAGGGTGTGAGGAAGTTCTGTGTAGTGTGATGTAGTACAGGTATGAGGAAGCGCTATGTAGTGTAATGTAGTACAGGGTGTGACGAAGTGCTGTGTAGTGTGATGTTGTACAGGGTGAGTGGAAGTGCTGTGTAGAGTGATGTAGTACAGGGTGTGAGAAAGCACTATGTAGTGTGATGTAGTACAGGGTGTGCGGAACCCCTGAGTAGTGTGATATAGCACAGGGTGTGAGGAAGCATTGTGTAGTGTTATGAAGTACAGGGTGTGAGGAAGTGCTGTCTAGTGTGATGTAGTACAGGGTGTGAGAAAGCACTGTGTAGTGTGATGTAGTACAGGATGTGGGGAAGAGCTGTGTTGTGTGATATAGTACAGTGTGTGAGGAAGTGCTGTGTAGTGTCATGTAGTACAGGGTTTGTGGAAGCGCTGTGTAGTGTGATGTAGTACAGGGTGTGAGGAAGCGCTGTGTAGTGTGATGTAGTACAGGCTGTGAGAAAGCGCTGTGTAGTGTGATGTAGTACCGGGTGTGTGGAAGTGCTGAGTAGTGTGATGCAGTACAGGGTGTGAGGAGGAAATGTGTAGTGTGACATAGTGGGTGTGAGGATGCACTGTGCTGTGTGATGTAGTTCAGGGTGTGAATAAGAGCTGTGTAGTGTGATGTAGTACAGGGTGTGAGGAAGCGCTGTATAGTGTGATATAGTATAGGATGTGAGGAAGCGCTGTGTAGTGTGATATAGTACAGGGTGTGAGGAGGAAATGTGTAGTGTGATGTAGTACAGGGTGTGAGGTCACTCTGTGTAATGTGATGTAGTACAGGGTATGATGAAACGCTACGTAGTTTAATGTAGTACAGGGTGTGTCAAAGCGCTGTGTAGTGTGATGTTGTACATGGTGTGAGGAAGTGCTGTGTAGTGTGATGTAGTACAGGGTGTGAGGAAGCGCTGTGTAATGTGATGTTGTACAGGGTGTGCGGAACCCCTGTGCAGTGTGATATAGCACAGGGTGTGAGGAAGCATTGTGTAGTGTTATGAAGTACAGGGTGTGAGGAAGCGCTGTGTAGTGTGATGTAGTACAGGGTGTGAGAAGTGCTGTGTAGAGTGATGTAGTACAGGGTGTGAGAAAGCACTGTGTAGTGTGATGTAGTACAAGGTGTGCGGAACCCCTGTGTAGTGTGATATAGCACAGGGTGGGAGGAAGCATTGTGTAGTGTTATGAAGTACAGGGTGTGAGGAAGCGCTGTGTAGTGTGATGTAGTACAGGGTGTGAGGAAGCGCTGTGTAGTGTGATGTAGTGCAGGATGTGGGGAAGTGCTGTGTAGTGTGATATAGTACAGTGTGTGAGGAAGTGCTGTGTAGTGTGATGTAGTACAGGGTGTGTGGAAGCGCTGTGTAGTGTGATATAGTACAGGGTGTGAGGAAGCACTGTACAGTGTGATATAGTACAGGGTGTGAGGAGGAAATGTGTAGTGTGACATAGTACAGGGTGTGAGGATGCGCTCTGCAGTGTGACATAGTTCAGGGTGTGAGGAAGCGCTGTGCAGTGTGATGTAGTACAGGGTGTGAGGAAGCGCTGTGTAGAGTGATATAGTACAGGATGTGAGGAAGCGCTGTGTAGTGTGATGTAGTACATGGTGTGTGGAAGTTCTGTGTAGTGTGATGTAGTACATGTATGAGGAAGCGCTATGTAGTGTAATGTAGTACAGGGTGTGACGAAGTGCTGTGTAGTGTGATGTAGTACAGGGTGAGAGGAAGTGCTGTGTAGAGTGATGTAGTACTGGGTGTGAGGAAGCGCTGTGTAGGTTGATAGAGTACAGGGTGTGAGGAGGAAATGTGTAGTGTGATGTAGTACAGGTTGTGAGGATGCGCTGTGCAGTGTGATGTAGTAGAGGGTGTGAGGAAGCGTTGTGTAGTGTGATGAATCACAGGGTGTGAGGAAGCGCTGTGTACTGTGATGTAGTACAGGGTGTGAAGAAGCGCTGTATAGTGTGATGTGTTAAAGGGTGTGAGGAAGCGCGGAGCAGTGTGATGTAGTATAGGGTGTGAGTAAGCACTGTGTAGTATGATCTAGTACGGGATGTGAGGAAGTGCTGTGTAGTGTGATGTAGTACAGGGTATGAGAAATCACTGTGTAGTAAGTTCTATTACAGGGTACGAGGAAGTGCTGTATAGTTTGATGTAGTACCGGTTGTGAGGAAGCACTGTGTAGTATGATGTAGTACATAGTGTGAGGAAGCGAATTGTAGTGTGATGTAGTGCAGGGTGTGAGGAAGCACTGAGTATTGTGATGTAACACAGGGTGTGAGGAAGTGCTGTGTAGTATGATGTAGTACAGGGTGTGAGGAAGCGTTGTGTTGTGTAACTTAGTACAGTGTGTGAGGAAGCACTGTGTAGTTTAACATAGTACAGTGTGTGAGGAAGCACTGAGTATTGTGATGTAGTACAGGGTGTGAGGAAACACTGTGTAGTGTGATGTAGTACAGGGTGTGAGGAAGTCCTGTGTAGTGTGATGAAGCACAGGCTACGAGGAAGTGCTATGTAGTGTGATATAGTACAGGGTGTGAGGAGGAATTGTGTAGTGTGATGTAGAACAGGGTGTGAGGAAGTGCTGTGTAATGTGATGTAGCACAGGCTGCGAGGAAGTGCTATGTAGTGTGATATAGTACAGGGTGTGAGGAGGAAATGTGTAGTGTGATGTAGAACAGGGTGTGAGGAAGTGCTGTGTAATGTGATGTAGCACAGGGTTTGAGGAAGTGCTGTGTAGTGTGGAATACTACAAAGTGTGAGGAAGTGCTGTGTAGTGTGCTGTAGTACAGGGTGTGAGGAAGTGCTCTGTAGTGTGGTGTAGTACAGGATGTGAGGAGGAAATGTATAGTGTGATGTAGTACAGGGTTTTAGGAAGCGCTGTGTAGTGTGATGTAGTACAGGGTGTGAGGTAGAGCTGTGTAGTGTGATGTAGTGCAGGTTGTGAGGACGGGCTGCGTAGACTGATGTAGTACAGGGTGTGAGAAAGTGCTGTGTAGTGTGATGTAGTACAGGGTGTGAGGAATTGCTGTGTAGTGTGATGTAGTACAGGGTGTGAGTATGTGCTGTGTAGTTTGATGTAGTACAAGGTGTGAGGAAGCGCTGTGTAGTGTGATATAGTATAGGATGTGAGGAAGCGCTATGTAGTGTGGAATAGTACAAGTGTGAGGAAGTGCTGTGTAGTGTGCTGTAGTACAGGGTGTGAGGAGGAAATGTGTAGTGTGAAGTAGTACAGGGTGTGAGGAAGCGCTGTGTAATGTGATGTAGTACAGGGTGTGAGGAAGTCCTTTGTAGTGTGATGTAGTACAGGGATTGAGGAAGTGCTGTGTATTGTGAAGTAGTACAGGGTGTGAGGAGGAAATGTGTAGTGTGATGTAGAACAGGGTGTGAGGAAGTGCTGTGTAATGTGATGTAGCACAGGGTTTGAGTAAGTGCTGGGTAGTGTGGAATACTACAAAGTGTGAGGAAGTGCTGTGTAGTGTGCTGTAGTACAGGGTGTGAGGAAGTGCTCTGTAGTGTGGTGTAGTACAGGGTGTGAGGAGGAAATTTGTAGTGTGATGTAGTACAGGGTGTGAGGAAGTGCTGTGTAGAGTGATGTAGTACAGGGTGTGAGGAAGAGCTGTGTAGTGTGATATAGTACAGGGTGTGAGGATGCGCTGTGCAGTGTGATATAGTTTAGGGTGTGAGGAAGCGCTATGTAGTGTGATGTAGTACAGGGTGTGAGGAAGCGCTGTGTAGAGTGATATAGTATAGGATGTGAGGAAGCGCTGTGTAGTGTGATGTAGTACATGGTGTGAGGAAGTTCTGTGTAGTGTGATGTAGTACAGGTATGAGGAAGCGCTATGTAGTGTAATGTAGTACAGGGTGTGATGAAGTGCTGTGTTATGTGATGTAGTACAGGGTGAGAGGAAGTGCTGTGTAGAGTGATGTAGTACTGGGTGTGAGGAAGCGCTGTGTAGGGTGATATAGTACAGGGTGTGAGGAAGCGCTGTGTACTGTGATGTATTAAAGGGTGTGAGGAAGCGCGGAGCAGTGTGATGTAGTATAGGGTGTGAGTAAGCACTGTGTAGTATGATCTAGTATGGGATGTGAGGAAGTGCTGTGTAGTGTGATGTAGTACAGGGTATATGAAATCACTGTGTAGTAAGTTCTATTACAGGGTACGAGGAAGTGCTGTATAGTTTGAATTATTACCGGGTGTGAGGAAGCACTGTGTAGTGTGATGTAGTACATAGTGTGAGGAAGCGAATTGTAGTGTGATGTAGTACAGGGTGTGAGGAAGCACTGAGTATTGTGATGTAACACAGGGTGTGAGGAAGTGCTGTGTAGTGTGATGTAGTACAGGGTGTGAGGAAGCGTTGTGTTGTGTAACGTAGTACAGTGTGTGAGGAAGCACTGTGTAGTTTAACATAGTACAGTGTGTGAGGAAGCGCTGTGTAGTGTGATGTAGTACAGGGTGTGAGGAAGTGCTGTGTATTGTGATGTTGTACAGGGTGTGAGGAAACACTGTGTAGTGTGATGTAGTACAGGGTGTGAGGAAGTCCTGTGTAGTGTGATGAAGCACAGGCTGCGAGGTAGTGCTATGTAGTGTGATGTAGTTAAGTGTGTGAGGAAGTGCTGTGTAGTGTAACGTAGTACAGTATGTGAGAAAGCGCTGTGTAGTGTGATGTAGTACAGGGTGTGAGGAACCCCTGTGTATTGTGATGTAGTACAGGGTGTGAGGAAGCGCTGTGTAATGTGATGTAGTACAGAGTGTGAGGAAGTGCTGTGTATTGTGATATAGTACAGGGTGTGAGGAAGTGCTGTGTAGTGTGGAATAGTACAGAGAGTGAGGAAGTGCTGTGTAGTGTGCTGTAGTACAGGGTGTGAGGAAGTGCTCTGTAGTGTGGTGTAGTACAAGGTGTGAGGTAGAGCTGTGTAGTGTGATGTAGTGCAGGGTGTGAGGAAGGGCTGCGTAGACTGATGTAGTACAGGGTGTGAGAAAGTGCTGTGTAGTGTGATGTAGTACAGGGTGTGAGGAATTGCTGTGTAGTGTGATGTAGTACAGGGTGTGAGTAAGTGCCATGTAGTTTGATGTAGTACAAGGTGTGAGGAAGCGCTGTGTAGTGTGATATAGGATAGGATGTGAGGAAGCGGTATGTAGTGTGATATAGTACAGAGTGTGAGGAGGAAATGTGTAGTGTGATGTAGTACAGGGTGTGAGGAGGAAATGTGTAGTGTGACGTAGTACAGGGTGTGAGGAAGCTCTGTGTAGTGTGATGTAGTACAGGGTGTGAGGAAGTGCTGTGTAGTGTGATTTAGTACAAGGTGTGAGGAAGCGCTGTGTAGTGTGATGTAATACAGGGTGTGAGGATGTGCTGTGTAGTGTGATGTAGCACAGGGTTTGAGGAAGTGCTGTGTAGTGTGGAATACTACAAGTGTGAGGAAGTGCTGTGCAGTGTGCTGTAGTACAGGGTGTGAGGAGGAAATGTGTAGTGTGAAGTAGTACAGGGTGTGAGGAAGCGCTGTGTAATGTGATGTAGTACAGGGTGTGAGGAAGTCCTTTGTAGTGTGATGTAATACAGGGTTTGAGGAAGTGCTGTGTATTGTGAAGTAGTACAGGGTGTGAGGAGGAAATGTGTAGTGTGATGTAGAACAGGGTGTGAGGAAGTGCTGTGTATTGTGATGTAGTACAGGGTGTGAGGAAGCGCTGTGTAATGTGATGTAGTACAGAGTGTGAGGAAGTGCTGTGTATTGTGATATAGTACAGGGTGTGAGGAAGTGCTGTGTAGTGTGGAATAGTACAGAGAGTGAGGAAGTGCTGTGTAGTGTGCTGTAGTACAGGGTGTGAGGAAGTGCTCTGTAGTGTGGTGTAGTACAAGGTGTGAGGTAGAGCTGTGTAGTGTGATGTAGTGCAGGGTGTGAGGAAGGGCTGCGTAGACTGATGTAGTACAGGGTGTGAGAAAGTGCTGTGTAGTGTGATGTAGTACAGGGTGTGAGGAATTGCTGTGTAGTGTGATGTAGTACAGGGTGTGAGTAAGTGCCATGTAGTTTGATGTAGTACAAGGTGTGAGGAAGCGCTGTGTAGTGTGATATAGGATAGGATGTGAGGAAGCGGTATGTAGTGTGATATAGTACAGAGTGTGAGGAGGAAATGTGTAGTGTGATGTAGTACAGGGTGTGAGGAGGAAATGTGTAGTGTGACGTAGTACAGGGTGTGAGGAAGCGCTGTGTAGTGTGATGTAGTACAGGGTGTGAGGAAGTGCTGTGTAGTGTGATTTAGTACAAGGTGTGAGGAAGCGCTGTGTAGTGTGATGTAATACAGGGTGTGAGGATGTGCTGTGTAGTGTGATGTAGCACAGGGTTTGAGGAAGTGCTGTGTAGTGTGGAATACTACAAGTGTGAGGAAGTGCTGTGCAGTGTGCTGTAGTACAGGGTGTGAGGAGGAAATGTGTAGTGTGAAGTAGTACAGGGTATGAGGAAGCGCTGTGTAATGTGATGTAGTACAGGGTGTGAGGAAGTCCTTTGTAGTGTGATGTAATACAGGGTTTGAGGAAGTGCTGTGTATTGTGAAGTAGTACAGGGTGTGAGGAGGAAATGTGTAGTGTGATGTAGAACAGGGTGTGAGGAAGTGCTGTGTATTGTGATGTAGTACAGGGTGTGAGGAAGCGCTGTGTAATGTGATGTAGTACAGAGTGTGAGGAAGTGCTGTTTAGTGTGCTGTAGTACAGGGTGTGAGGAAGTGCTCTGTAGTGTGGTGTAGTACAGGGAGTGAGGAAGAGCTGTGTAGTGTGATGTAGTGCAGGGTGTGAGGAAGAGCTGTGTAGTGAGATGTAGTACAGGGTGAGAAGAAGAGCTGTGTAGTGTGATGTAATTAAGGGTTTGAGGAAGAGCTGTGTAGTGTGATGTAGTACAGGGTGTGAGGAAGCACTGTGCAGTGTGATGTAGTACTGGATATGAGGAAGAGCTGTGTAGTGTGATGTAGTACAGGGTGTGAGGAAACGCTGTGTAAGGTGATATAGTACAGATTGTGAGGAGGAAATATGTAGTGTGATGTAGTACAGGATGTGGGGAAGCGCTGTGTAGTGTGTTGTGGTACAGTATGTGAGGAAGTGCTGTGTAGTGTGATGTAATACAGGGAGTGAGGAAGTGCTGTGTAGTGTGATGTAGTAAAGGGTTTGAGTTAGCGCTGTGTAGCGTGATGTAGTACAGGCTGTGAGGAAGCGCTTTGTAGTGTGATTTGGTAAATGGTGTGTTGAAGTGCTGTGTAGTGTGATGTAGTAGAGGGTGTGAGGAAGCACTATGTAGTGTGATGTTTTACAGTGTGTGAGGAAGAACTGTATAATGTGATGTAGTATAGTGTGTGAGAATGCAATGTGTAGTGTGATGTAGTACAGGGTGTGAGGAAGCGCTGTGTAGTGTGATGTATCACAGGGTGTGTGGAGGCACTGCGTACTGTGATGTAGTAGAGGCTGTGAGGAAGCGCTGTGCAGCGTGATGTAGAACAGGGTGTGAGGAAGCGCTGTATAGTGTGATGTATTAAAGGGTGTGAGGAAGCGCGGTGTAGTGTGATGTAGTATAGGGTGTGAGGAAGCACTGTGTAGTATGATCTAGTAAAGGGTGTAAGGAAGTGCTGTGTAGTGTGATGCAGTACAGAGTGTGAGTAAGGGCTGTTTAATGTGATATAGTACAGCGTGTGAGGAAGCACTGTGTAGTGTGATGTAGTACAGGATGTGGGGAAGAGCTGTGTAGTGTGATATAGTACAGTGTGTGAGGAAGTGCTGTGTAGTGTCATGTAGTACAGGGTTTGTGGAAGCGCTGTGTAGTGTGATGTAGTACAGGGTGTGAGGAAGCGCTGTGTAGTGTGATGTAGTACAGGCTGTGAGAAAGCGCTGTGTAGTGTGATGTAGTACCGGGTGTGTGGAAGTGCTGAGTAGTGTGATGTAGTACAGGGTGTGAGGAGGAAATGTGTAGTGTGACATAGTGGGTGTGAGGATGCACTGTGCTGTGTGATGTAGTTCAGGGTGTGAATAAGAGCTGTGTAGTGTGATGTAGTACAGGGTGTGAGGAAGCGCTGTATAGTGTGATATAGTATAGGATGTGAGGAAGCGCTGTGTAGTGTGATATAGTACAGGGTGTGAGGAGGAAATGTGTAGTGTGATGTAGTACAGGGTGTGAGGTCACTCTGTGTAATGTGATGTAGTACAGGGTATGATGAAACGCTACGTAGTTTAATGTAGTACAGGGTGTGTCAAAGCGCTGTGTAGTGTGATGTTGTACATGGTGTGAGGAAGTGCTGTGTAGTGTGATGTAGTACAGGGTGTGAGGAAGCGCTGTGTAATGTGATGTTGTACAGGGTGTGCGGAACCCCTGTGCAGTGTGATATAGCACAGGCTGTGAGGAAGCATTGTGTAGTGTTATGAAGTACAGGGTGTGAGGAAGCGCTGTGTAGTGTGATGTAGTACAGGGTGTGAGAAGTGCTGTGTAGAGTGATGTAGTACAGGGTGTGAGAAAGCACTGTGTAGTGTGATGTAGTACAAGGTGTGCGGAACCCCTGTGTAGTGTGATATAGCACAGGGTGGGAGGAAGCATTGTGTAGTGTTATGAAGTACAGGGTGTGAGGAAGCGCTGTGTAGTGTGATGTAGTACAGGGTGTGAGGAAGCGCTGTGTAGTGTGATGTAGTGCAGGATGTGGGGAAGTGCTGTGTAGTGTGATATAGTACAGTGTGTGAGGAAGTGCTGTGTAGTGTGATGTAGTACAGGGTGTGTGGAAGCGCTGTGTAGTGTGATATAGTACAGGGTGTGAGGAAGCACTGTACAGTGTGATATAGTACAGGGTGTGAGGAGGAAATGTGTAGTGTGACATAGTACAGGGTGTGAGGATGCGCTCTGCAGTGTGACATAGTTCAGGGTGTGAGGAAGCGCTGTGCAGTGTGATGTAGTACAGGGTGTGAGGAAGCGCTGTGTAGAGTGATATAGTACAGGATGTGAGGAAGCGCTGTGTAGTGTGATGTAGTACATGGTGTGAGGAAGTTCTGTGTAGTGTGATGTAGTACATGTATGAGGAAGCGCTATGTAGTGTAATGTAGTACAGGGTGTGACGAAGTGCTGTGTAGTGTGATGTAGTACAGGGTGAGAGGAAGTGCTGTGTAGAGTGATGTAGTACTGGGTGTGAGGAACCGCTGTGTAGGGTGATATAGTACAGGGTGTGAGGAGGAAATGTGTAGTGTGATGTAGTACAGGTTGTGAGGATGCGCTGTGCAGTGTGATGTAGTAGAGGGTGTGAGGAAGCGTTGTGTAGTGTGATGAATCACAGGGTGTGAGGAAGCGCTGTGTACTGTGATGTAGTACAGGGTGTGAAGAAGCGCTGTATAGTGTGATGTGTTAAAGGGTGTGAGGAAGCGCGGAGCAGTGTGATGTAGTATAGGGTGTGAGTAAGCACTGTGTAGTATGATCTAGTACGGGATGTGAGGAAGTGCTGTGTAGTGTGATGTAGTACAGGGTATGAGAAATCACTGTGTAGTAAGTTCTATTACAGGGTACGAGGAAGTGCTGTATAGTTTGATGTAGTACCGGTTGTGAGGAAGCACTGTGTAGTGTGATGTAGTACATAGTGTGAGGAAGCGAATTGTAGTGTGATGTAGTGCAGGGTGTGAGGAAGCACTGAGTATTGTGATGTAACACAGGGTGTGAGGAAGTGCTGTGTAGTGTGATGTAGTACAGGGTGTGAGGAAGCGTTGTGTTGTGTAACTTAGTACAGTGTGTGAGGAAGCACTGTGTAGTTTAACATAGTACAGTGTGTGAGGAAGCACTGAGTATTGTGATGTAGTACAGGGTGTGAGGAAACACTGTGTAGTGTGATGTAGTACAGGGTGTGAGGAGGAAATGTGTAGTGTGATGTAGTACAGGGTGTGAGGTCACTCTGTGTAATGTGATGTAGTACAGGGTATGATGAAACGCTACGTAGTTTAATGTAGTACAGGGTGTGTCAAAGCGCTGTGTAGTGTGATGTTGTACATGGTGTGAGGAAGTGCTGTGTAGTGTGATGTAGTACAGGGTGTGAGGAAGCGCTGTGTAATGTGATGTTGTACAGGGTGTGCGGAACCCCTGTGCAGTGTGATATAGCACAGGCTGTGAGGAAGCATTGTGTAGTGTTATGAAGTACAGGGTGTGAGGAAGCGCTGTGTAGTGTGATGTAGTACAGGGTGTGAGAAGTGCTGTGTAGAGTGATGTAGTACAGGGTGTGAGAAAGCACTGTGTAGTGTGATGTAGTACAAGGTGTGCGGAACCCCTGTGTAGTGTGATATAGCACAGGGTGGGAGGAAGCATTGTGTAGTGTTATGAAGTACAGGGTGTGAGGAAGCGCTGTGTAGTGTGATGTAGTACAGGGTGTGAGGAAGCGCTGTGTAGTGTGATGTAGTGCAGGATGTGGGGAAGTGCTGTGTAGTGTGATATAGTACAGTGTGTGAGGAAGTGCTGTGTAGTGTGATGTAGTACAGGGTGTGTGGAAGCGCTGTGTAGTGTGATATAGTACAGGGTGTGAGGAAGCACTGTACAGTGTGATATAGTACAGGGTGTGAGGAGGAAATGTGTAGTGTGACATAGTACAGGGTGTGAGGATGCGCTCTGCAGTGTGACATAGTTCAGGGTGTGAGGAAGCGCTGTGCAGTGTGATGTAGTACAGGGTGTGAGGAAGCGCTGTGTAGAGTGATATAGTACAGGATGTGAGGAAGCGCTGTGTAGTGTGATGTAGTACATGGTGTGAGGAAGTTCTGTGTAGTGTGATGTAGTACATGTATGAGGAAGCGCTATGTAGTGTAATGTAGTACAGGGTGTGACGAAGTGCTGTGTAGTGTGATGTAGTACAGGGTGAGAGGAAGTGCTGTGTAGAGTGATGTAGTACTGGGTGTGAGGAACCGCTGTGTAGGGTGATATAGTACAGGGTGTGAGGAGGAAATGTGTAGTGTGATGTAGTACAGGTTGTGAGGATGCGCTGTGCAGTGTGATGTAGTAGAGGGTGTGAGGAAGCGTTGTGTAGTGTGATGAATCACAGGGTGTGAGGAAGCGCTGTGTACTGTGATGTAGTACAGGGTGTGAAGAAGCGCTGTATAGTGTGATGTGTTAAAGGGTGTGAGGAAGCGCGGAGCAGTGTGATGTAGTATAGGGTGTGAGTAAGCACTGTGTAGTATGATCTAGTACGGGATGTGAGGAAGTGCTGTGTAGTGTGATGTAGTACAGGGTATGAGAAATCACTGTGTAGTAAGTTCTATTACAGGGTACGAGGAAGTGCTGTATAGTTTGATGTAGTACCGGTTGTGAGGAAGCACTGTGTAGTGTGATGTAGTACATAGTGTGAGGAAGCGAATTGTAGTGTGATGTAGTGCAGGGTGTGAGGAAGCACTGAGTATTGTGATGTAACACAGGGTGTGAGGAAGTGCTGTGTAGTGTGATGTAGTACAGGGTGTGAGGAAGCGTTGTGTTGTGTAACTTAGTACAGTGTGTGAGGAAGCACTGTGTAGTTTAACATAGTACAGTGTGTGAGGAAGCACTGAGTATTGTGATGTAGTACAGGGTGTGAGGAAACACTGTGTAGTGTGATGTAGTACAGGGCGTGAGGAAGTCCTGTGTAGTGTGATGAAGCACAGGCTACGAGGAAGTGCTATGTAGTGTGATATAGTACAGGGTGTGAGGAGGAATTGTGTAGTGTGATGTAGAACAGGGTGTGAGGAAGTGCTGTGTAATGTGATGTAGCACAGGCTGCGAGGAAGTGCTATGTAGTGTGATATAGTACAGGGTGTGAGGAGGAAATGTGTAGTGTGATGTAGAACAGGGTGTGAGGAAGTGCTATGTAATGTGATGTAGCACAGGGTTTGAGGAAGTGCTGTGTAGTGTGGAATACTACAAAGTGTGAGGAAGTGCTGTGTAGTGTGCTGTAGTACAGGGTGTGAGGAAGTGCTCTGTAGTGTGGTGTAGTACAGGATGTGAGGAGGAAATGTATAGTGTGATGTAGTACAGGGTTTTAGGAAGCGCTGTGTAGTGTGATGTAGTACAGGGTGTGAGGTAGAGCTGTGTAGTGTGATGTAGTGCAGGTTGTGAGGATGGGCTGCGTAGACTGATGTAGTACAGGGTGTGAGAAAGTGCTGTGTAGTGTGATGTAGTACAGGGTGTGAGGAATTGCTGTGTAGTGTGATGTAGTACAGGGTGTGAGTATGTGCTGTGTAGTTTGATGTAGTACAAGGTGTGAGGAAGCGCTGTGTAGTGTGATATAGTATAGGATGTGAGGAAGCGCTATGTAGTGTGGAATAGTACAAGTGTGAGGAAGTGCTGTGTAGTGTGCTGTAGTACAGGGTGTGAGGAGGAAATGTGTAGTGTGAAGTAGTACAGGGTGTGAGGAAGCGCTGTGTAATGTGATGTAGTACAGGGTGTGAGGAAGTCCTTTGTAGTGTGATGTAGTACAGGGATTGAGGAAGTGCTGTGTATTGTGAAGTAGTACAGGGTGTGAGGAGGAAATGTGTAGTGTGATGTAGAACAGGGTGTGAGGAAGTGCTGTGTAATGTGATGTAGCACAGGGTTTGAGGAAGTGCTGTGTAGTGTGGAATACTACAAAGTGTGAGGAAGTGCTGTGTAGTGTGCTGTAGTACAGGGTGTGAGGAAGTGCTCTGTAGTGTGGTGTAGTACAGGGTGTGAGGAGGAAATTTGTAGTGTGATGTAGTACAGGGTGTGAGGAAGTGCTGTGTAGAGTGATGTAGTACAGGGTGTGAGGAAGAGCTGTGTAGTGTGATATAGTACAGGGTGTGAGGATGCGCTGTGCAGTGTGATATAGTTCAGGGTGTGAGGAAGCGCTATGTAGTGTGATGTAGTACAGGGTGTGAGGAAGCGCTGTGTAGAGTGATATAGTATAGGATGTGAGGAAGCGCTGTGTAGTGTGATGTAGTACATGGTGTGAGGAAGTTCTGTGTAGTGTGATGTAGTACAGGTATGAGGAAGCGCTATGTAGTGTAATGTAGTACAGGGTGTGATGAAGTGCTGTGTTATGTGATGTAGTACAGGGTGAGAGGAAGTGCTGTGTAGAGTGATGTAGTACTGGGTGTGAGGAAGCGCTGTGTAGGGTGATATAGTACAGGGTGTGAGGAAGCGTTGTGTAGTGTAATGTATCACAGGGTGTGTGGAGGCACTGCATAGTGTGATGTAGTACAGGGTGTGAGGAAGCGCTGTGTACTGTGATGTATTAAAGGGTGTGAGGAAGCACGGAGCAGTGTGATGTAGTATAGGGTGTGAGTAAGCACTGTGTAGTATGATCTAGTATGGGATGTGAGGAAGTGCTGTGTAGTGTGATGTAGTACAGGGTATGAGAAATCACTGTGTAGTAAGTTCTATTACAGGGTACGAGGAAGTGCTGTATAGTTTGAATTATTACCGGGTGTGAGGAAGCACTGTGTAGTGTGATGTAGTACATAGTGTGAGGAAGCGAATTGTAGTGTGATGTAGTACAGGGTGTGAGGAAGCACTGAGTATTGTGATGTAACACAGGGTGTGAGGAAGTGCTGTGTAGTGTGATGTAGTACAGGGTGTGAGGAAGCGTTGTGTTGTGTAACGTAGTACAGTGTGTGAGGAAGCACTGTGTAGTTTAACATAGTACAGTGTGTGAGGAAGCGCTGTGTAGTGTGATGTAGTACAGGGTGTGAGGAAGTGCTGTGTATTGTGATGTTGTACAGGGTGTGAGGAAACACTGTGTAGTGTGATGTAGTACAGGGTGTGAGGAAGTCCTGTGTAGTGTGATGAAGCACAGGCTGCGAGGTAGTGCTATGTAGTGTGATGTAGTTAAGTGTGTGAGGAAGTGCTGTGTAGTGTAACGTAGTACAGTATGTGAGAAAGCGCTGTGTAGTGTGATGTAGTACAGGGTGTGAGGAACCCCTGTGTATTGTGATGTAGTACAGGGTGTGAGGAAGCGCTGTGTAATGTGATGTAGTACAGAGTGTGAGGAAGTGCTGTGTATTGTGATATAGTACAGGGTGTGAGGAAGTGCTGTGTAGTGTGGAATAGTACAGAGAGTGAGGAAGTGCTGTGTAGTGTGCTGTAGTACAGGGTGTGAGGAAGTGCTCTGTAGTGTGGTGTAGTACAAGGTGTGAGGAGGTAATGTGTAGTGTGATGTAGTACAGGGTGTTAGGAAGCGCTGTGTAGTGTGATGTAGTACAGGGTGTGAGGTAGAGCTGTGTAGTGTGATGTAGTGCAGGGTGTGAGGAAGGGCTGCGTAGACTGATGTAGTACAGGGTGTGAGAAAGTGCTGTGTAGTGTGATGTAGTACAGGGTGTGAGGAATTGCTGTGTAGTGTGATGTAGTACAGGGTGTGAGTAAGTGCCGTGTAGTTTGATGTAGTACAAGGTGTGAGGAAGCGCTGTGTAGTGTGATATAGGATAGGATGTGAGGAAGCGGTATGTAGTGTGATATAGTACAGAGTGTGAGGAGGAAATGTGTAGTGTGATGTAGTACAGGGTGTGAGGAGGAAATGTGTAGTGTGACGTAGTAAAGGGTGTGAGGAAGCGCTGTGTAGTGTGATGTAGTACAGGGTGTGAGGAAGTGCTGTGTAGTGTGATTTAGTACAAGGTGTGAGGAAGCGCTGTGTAGTGTGATGTAATACAGGGTGTGAGGATGTGCTGTGTAGTGTGATGTAGCACAGGGTTTGAGGAAGTGCTGTGTAGTGTGGAATACTACAAGTGTGAGGAAGTGCTGTGTAGTGTGCTGTAGTACAGGGTGTGAGGAGGAAATGTGTAGTGTGAAGTAGTACAGGGTGTGAGGAAGCGCTGTGTAATGTGATGTAGTACAGGGTGTGAGGAAGTCCTTTGTAGTGTGATGTAATACAGGGTTTGAGGAAGTGCTGTGTATTGTGAAGTAGTACAGGGTGTGAGGAGGAAATGTGTAGTGTGATGTAGAACAGGGTGTGAGGAAGTGCTGTGTATTGTGATGTAGTACAGGGTGTGAGGAAGCGCTGTGTAATGTGATGTAGTACAGAGTGTGAGGAAGTGCTGTGTATTGTGATATAGTACAGGGTGTGAGGAAGTGCTGTGTAGTGTGGAATAGTACAGAGAGTGAGGAAGTGCTGTGTAGTGTGCTGTAGTACAGGGTGTGAGGAAGTGCTCTGTAGTGTGGTGTAGTACAGGGAGTGAGGAAGAGCTGTGTAGTGTGATGTAGTGCAGGGTGTGAGGAAGAGCTGTGTAGTGAGATGTAGTACAGGGTGAGAAGAAGAGCTGTGTAGTGTGATGTAATTCTGGGTTTGAGGAAGAGCTGTGTAGTGTGATGTAGTACAGGGTGTGAGGAAGCACTGTGCAGTGTGATGTAGTACTGGATATGAGGAAGAGCTGTGTAGTGTGATGTAGTACAGGGTGTGAGGAAACGCTGTGTAAGGTGATATAGCACAGATTGTGAGGAGGAAATCTGTAGTGTGATGTAGTACAGGATGTGGGGAAGCGCTGTGTAGTGTGTTGTGGTACAGTATGTGAGGAAGTGCTGTGTAGTGTGATGTAGTACAGGGAGTGAGGAAGTGCTGTGTAGTGTGATGTAGTAAAGGGTTTGAGTTAGCGCTGTGTAGCGTGATGTAGTACAGGCTGTGAGGAAGCGCTTTGTAGTGTGATTTGGT
The DNA here is from genome assembly GCA_031769625.1 of Taudactylus pleione. Classification (NCBI taxonomy): domain Eukaryota; kingdom Metazoa; phylum Chordata; class Amphibia; order Anura; family Myobatrachidae; genus Taudactylus; species Taudactylus pleione. The sequence continues at coordinate 1,315,742 of JAUIMM010000556.1, forward strand.
AAATGGTGTGTTGAAGTGCTGTGTAGTGTGATGTAGTAGAGGGTGTGAGGAAGCACTATGTAGTGTGATGTTTTACAGTGTGTGAGGAAGAACTGTATAATGTGATGTAGTATAGTGTGTGAGAATGCAATGTGTAGTGTGATGTAGTACAGGGTGTGAGGAAGCGCTGTGTAGTGTGATGTATCACAGGGTGTGTGGAGGCACTGCGTACTGTGATGTAGTAGAGGCTGTGAGGAAGCGCTGTGCAGCGTGATGTAGAACAGGGTGTGAGGAAGCGCTGTATAGTGTGATGTATTAAAGGGTGTGAGGAAGCGCGGTGTAGTGTGATGTAGTATAGGGTGTGAGGAAGCACTGTGTAGTATGATCTAGTAAAGGGTGTAAGGACGTGCTGTGTAGTGTGATGCAGTACAGAGTGTGAGGAAGGGCTGTTTAATGTGATATAGTACAGCGTGTGAGGAAGCACTGTGTAGTGTGATGTAGTACAGGTTGTGAGGAAGTGCTGTGTAGTGTAATGTAGTACAGGGTGTGAGGAAGCACTGTGTAGTGTGATGTAGTATAGGGTGTGTGGAGGCACTGTGTAGTGTGATGTAGTGCAGGGTTTGAGGAAGCTCTTTGTAGTGTGATGTAGTACAGGGTGTGAGGAAGCACTGTGTATTGTGATGTAGTACAGGGTGTGAGGAAGCGCTGTGTAGTGTGATGTATTAAACGGTGAGGAAGTGTGGTGTAGTGTGATGTAGTGTATGGTTTGAGTAAGCACTGTGTAGTATGCTCTAGTACAGGGTTTGAGGAAGTGCTGTGTAGTGTGATGTAGCACAGGGTTTGAGGAAGTGCTGTGTAGTGTGCAATACTACAAAGTGTGAGGAAGTGCTGTGTAGTGTGCTGTAGTACAGGGTGTGAGGAAGTGCTCTGTGGTGTGGTGTAGTACAGGGTGTGAGGAGGAAATGTGTAGTGTGATGTAGTACAGGGTGTGAGGAAGCGCTGTGTAGAGTGATGTAGTACAGGGTGTGAGGAAGAGCTGTGTAGTGTGATGTAGTGCAGGGTGTGAGTAAGAGCGGTGTAGTGTGATGTAGTACAGGGTGAGAAGAAGAGCTGTGTAGTGTGATGTAATTCAGGGTTTGAGGAAGAGCTGTGTAGTGTGATGTAGTACAGGGTGTGAGGAAACGCTGTGTAAGGTGATATAGTACAGATTGTGAGGAGGAAATCTGTAGTGTGAGGTAGTATAGGTTGTGAGGAAGCACTGTGCAGTGTGAGGTAGTACAGGATGTGGGGAAGCGCTGTGTAGTGTGTTGTGGTACAGTATGTGAGGAAGTGCTGTGTAGTGTGATGTAGTACAGGTGAGTGAGGAAGTGCTGTGTAGTGTGATGTAGTAAAGGGTTTGAGTTAGCGCTGTGTAGCGTGATGTAGTACAGAGTGTGAGGAAGCGCTTTGTAGTGTGATTTGGTAAATGGTGTGTTGAAGCGCTGTGTAGTGTGATGTAGTATAGTGTGTGAGAATGCACTGTGTAGTGTGATGTAGTACAGGGTGTGAGGAAGCGCTGTGTAGTGTGATGTATCACAGGGTGTGTGGAGGCACTGCATACAGTGATGTAGTACAGGCTGTGAGGAAGCGCTGTATAGTGTGTTGTATTACAGGGTGTGAGGAAGCGCGGTGTAGTGTGATGTAGTATAGGGTGTGAGGAAGCACTGTGTAGTATGATCTAGTACAGGGTGTAAGGAAGTGCTGTGTAGTGTGATGCAGTACAGAGTGTGAGGAAGGGCTGTTTAATGTGATATAGTACAGCGTGTGAGGAAGAGCTGTGTAGTGTGATGTAGTACAGGTTGTGAGGAAGTGCTGTGTAGTGTAATGTAGTACAGGGTGTGACGAAGCACTGTGTAGTGTGATGTAGTATAGGGTGTGTGGAGGCACTGTGTAGTGTGATGTAGTGCAGGGTTTGAGGAAGCTCTTTGTAGTGTGATGTAGTACAGGGTGTGAGGAAGTGCGGTGTAGTGTGATGTAGTGTATGGTTTGAGTAAGCACTGTGTAGTATGCTCTAGTACAGGGTTTGAGGAAGTGCTGTGTAGTGTGGAATACTACAAAGTGTGAGGAAGTGCTGTGTAGTGTGCTGTAGTGCAGGGTGTGAGGAGGATATGTGTAGTGTGAAGTAGTACAGGGTGTGAGGAAGCGCTGTGTAATGTGATGTAGTACAGGGTGTGAGGAAGTCCTTTGTAGTGTGATGTAGTACAGGGTGTGAGGAAGGGCTGTGTATTGTGATGTAGTACAGGGTGTGAGGAGGAAATGTGTAGTGTGATGTAGTACAGGGTGTGAGGAGGAAATGTGTAGTGTGATGTATTACAGGGTGTGAGGAAGTTCTGTGTAATGTGATGTAGCACAGGGTTTGAGGAAGTGCTGTGTAGTGTGGAAAACTACAAAGTGTGAGGAAGTGCTGTGTTGTGTGCTGTAGTGCAGGGTGTGAGGACGTGCTTTGTAGTGTGATGTATTTCAGGGTGTGAGGAAGCGCTGTATAGTGTGATGTATTAAAGGGTGTGAGGAAGCGCGGTGTAGTGTGATGTAGTATAGGGAGTGAGGAAGCACTGTACAGTATGATCTAGTACAGGGTGTGAGGAAGTGCTGTGTAGTGTGATGCAGTACAGAGAGTGAGGAAGGGCTGAGTAATGTGATATAGTACAGCGTGTGAGGAAGCACTGTGTAGTGTGATGTAGTACAGTTTGTGAGGAAGAGCTGTGTAGTGTGATGTAGTACAGGGTGTGTGGAAGCACTGTGTAGTGATATGTAGTACAGAGTGTGAGGAAGCGCTTTGTAGTGTGATGTAGTATAGAGTGTGTGGAGGCACTGTGTAGTTTAATGTAGTACAGGGTGTGAGGAAGCACTGTGTATTGTGATGTAGTACAGGGTGTGAGGAAGCGCTGTGTAATGTGATGTACTACAGAGTGTGAGGAAGTGCTGTGTATTGTGATATAGAACAGGGTGTGAGGAAGTGCTGTGTAGTGTGGAATAGTACAGAGAGTGAGGAAGTGCTGTGTAGTGTGCTGTAGTACAGGGTGTGAGGAAGTGCTCTGTAGTGTGGTGTAGTACAGGGTGTGAGGAGGAAATGTGTAGTGTGATGTAGTACAGGGTGTTAGGAAGCGCTGTGTAGTGTGATGTAGTACAGGGTGTGAGGAAGGGCTGCATAGACTGATGTAGTACAGGTGTGTGAGAAAGTGCTGTGTAGTGTGATGTAGTACAGGGTGTGAGGAATTACTGTGTAGTGTGATGTAGTACAGGATGTGAGGAAGCGCTATGTAGTGTGATTTAGTACAAGGTGTGAGGAAGCGCTGTGTAGTGTGATGTAATACAGGGTGTGAGGATGTGCTGTGTAGTGTGATGTAGCACAGGGTTTGAGGAAGTGCTGTGTAGTGTGGAATACTACAAGTGTGAGGAAGTGCTGTGTAGTGTGCTGTAGTACAGGGTGTGAGGAGGAAATGTGTAGTGTGAAGTAGTACAGAGTGTGAGGAAGTCCTTTGTAGTGTGAAGTAGTACTGGGTTTGAGGAAGTGCTGTGTATTGTGGAATACTACAAAGTGTGAGGAAGTGCTGTGTAATGTGCTGTAGTACAGGGTGTGACGAAGTGCTCTGTAGTGTGGTGTAGTACAGGGTGTGAGGAGGAAATGTATAGTGTGATGTAGTACAGGGTGTGAGGAAGCTCTGTGTAGAGTGATGTAGTACTGGGTGTGAGGAAGAGCTGTGTAGTGTGATGTAGTGCAGGGTGTGAGGAAGAGCTGTGTAGTGTGATGTAGTACAGGGTGAGAAGAAGAGCTGTGCAGTGTGATGTAGTACTCGATATGAGGAAGAGCTGTGTAGTGTGATGAAGTACAGGGTGTGAGGAAACGCTGTGTAAGGTGATATAGTACAGATTGTGAGGAGGAAATCTGTAGTGTGATGTGGTACAGTATGTGAGGAAGTGCTGTGTAGTGTGATGTAGTACAGGGAGTGAGGAAGTGCTGTGTAGTGTGATGTAGTAAAGGGTTTGAGTTAGCGCTGTGTAGCGTGATGTAGTACAGGGTGTGAGGAAGCGCTTTGTAGTGTGATTTGGTAAATGGTGTGTTGAAGCGCTGTGTAGTGTGATATAGTAGAGGGTGTGAGGAAGCGCTATGTAGTGTGATGTAGTACAGTGTGTGAGGAAGAACTGTATAGTGTGATGTAGTATAGTGTGTGAGAATGCACTGTGTAGTGTGATGTAGTACAGGGTGTGAGGAAGCGCTGTGTAGCGTGATGTATCACAGGGTGTGTGGAGGCACTGCGTACTGTGATGTATTAAAATGGTGTGAGGAAGCGCGGTGTAGTGTGATGTAGTATAGGGTGTGAGGAAGCACTGTGTAGTATGATCTAGTACAGGGTGTAAGGAAGTGCTGTCTAGTGTGATGCAGTACAGAGTGTGATGGGCTGTTTAATGTGATATAGTACAGCGTGTGAGGAAACACTGTGTAGTGTGATGTAGTACAGGTTGTGAGGAAGTGCTGTGTAGTGTAATGTAGTACAGGGTGTGATGAAGCACTGTGTAGTGTGATGTAGTACAGAGTGTGAGGAAGCGCTGTGTAGTGTGATGTAGTATAGGGTGTGTGGAGGCACTGTGTAGTGTGATGTAGTACAGGGTTTGAGGAAGCGCTGTGTAGTGTGATGTAGTACAGGGTGTGAGGAAGCGCTGTGTAGTGTGATGTATTTAACGGTGAGGAAGTGCGGTGTAGTGTGATGTAGTGTATGGTTTGAGTAAGCACTGTGAAGTATGCTCTAGTACAGGGTTTGAGGAAGTGCTGTGTAGTGTGGAATACTACAAAGTGTGAGGAAGTGCTGTGTATTGTGCTGTAGTACAGGGTGTGAGGAGGAAATGTGTAGTTTGAAGTAGTACAGGGTGTGAGGAAGCACGGTGTAATGTGATGTAGTACAGGGTGTGAGGAAATGCTTTGTAGTGTGATGTAGTACAGGGTGTGAGGATGTGCTGTGTATTGTGATGTAGTACCGGGTGTGAGGAGGATATGTGTAGTGTGATGTAGTACAGGTTGTGAGGAGGAAATGTGTAGTGTGATGTAGTACAGGGTGTGAGGAAGTGCTGTGTAGTGTGATGTAGCACAGGGTTTGAGGAAGTGCTGTGTAGTGTGGAATACTACAAAGTGTGAGGAAGTGCTGTGTAGTGTGCTGTAGTACAGGGTGTGAGGACGTGCTCTGTAGTGTGGTGTAGTACAGGGTGTGAGGAGGAAATGTGTAGTGTGATGTAGTACACGGTGTGAGGAAGCGCTGTGTAGTGTGATGTTGTACAGGGTGTGAGGAAGAGCTGTGTAGTGTGATGTAGTGCTGGGTGTGAGGAAAAGCTGTGTAGTGTGATGTAGTACAGGGTGAGAAGAGAAGCTGTGTAGTGTGATGTAGTTCAGGGTTTGAGGAAGAGCTGTGTAGTGTCATGTAGTACAGGGTGTGTGGAGGCACTGAGTATTATGCTCTAGTACAGGGTTTGAGGAAGTGCTGTGTAGTGTGATGTATTAAAGGGGGTGAGGAAGCGCTGTGTAGTGTGATGTAGTACAGGGTGTGATGAAGCGCTGTGTAGTGTGATGTAGTATAGGGTGTGAGGAAGCGCTGTGTAATGTGATGTAGTACAGGGTGTGAGGAAGTGCTGTGTAGTGTGATGTAGTACAGGTGTGAGGAAGCGCTGTGTAATGTGATGTAGTACAGGGTGTGAGGAAGCGCTGTCTAATGTGATGTAGTACAGGGTGTGAGGAAGAGCTGTGTAATGTGATATAGCACAGGGTGTGAGGAAGCATTGTGTAGTGTGATGTAGTACAGGGTGGGAGGAAGCGGTGTGTAGTGTGATGTAGTACAGGGTGTGAGGAAGCGCTGTATAGTGTGATGTAATAAAGGGTGTGAGGAAGCGTGGTGTAGTGTGATGTAGTATATGGTGTGAGGAAGCGCTATGTAGTGTGATGTAGTATAGGGTGTGAGGAAGCGCTATGTAATGTGATGTAGTACAGGGTGTGAGGAAGCGCTGTACAGTCTGATGTATTAATGGGTGTGAGGAAGCGCGGTGTAGTGTGATGTACAGGGAATGAGGAAGTGCTGTGTAGTGTGATGTAGTAAAGGGTGTGAGTTAGCGCTGTGTAGTGTGATGTAGTAGAGGGTGTGAGGAAGCTCTATGTAGTGTGATGTAGTACAGTGTGTGAGGAAGCACTGTATAGTGTGATGTAGTATAGTGTGTGAGAATGCACTGTGTAGTGTGATGTAGTACAGGGTGTGAGGAAGTGCTGTGTAGTGTGATGTAGCACAGGGTTTGAGTAAGTGCTGTGTAGTGTGGAATACTACAAAGTGTGAGGAAGTGCTGTGTAGTGTGCTGTAGTACAGGGTGTGAGGACGTGCTCTGTAGTGTGGTGTAGTACAGGGTGTGAGGAGGAAATGTGTAGTGTGAAGTAGTACAGGGTGTGAGGAAGCACTGTGTAATGTGATGTAGTACAGGGTGTGAGGAAGTCCTTTGTAGTGTGATGTAGTACAGGGTGTGAGGAAGTACTGTGTATTGGGATGTAGTACCGGGTGAGAGGAGGAAATGTGTAGTGTGATGTAGTACAGGGTGTGAGGAGGACATGTGTAGTGTGATGTAGTACAGGGTGTGAGGAAGTGCTGTGTAGTGTGATGTAGCACAGGGTTTGAGGAAGTGCTGTGTAGTGTGGAATACTACAAAGTGTGAGGAAGTGCTGTGTAGTGTGCTGTAGTACAGGGTGTGAGGACGTGCTCTGTAGTGTGGTGTAGTACAGGGTGTGAGGAGGAAATGTGTAGTGTGATGTAGTACACGGTGTGAGGAAGCGCTGTGTAGTGTGATGTTGTACAGGGTGTGAGGAAGAGCTGTGTAGTGTGATGTAGTGCTGGGTGTGAGGAAAAGCTGTGTAGTGTGATGTAGTACAGGGTGAGAAGAAGAGCTGTGTAGTGTGATGTAGTTCAGGGTTTGAGGAAGAGCTGTGTAGTGTCATGTAGTACAGGGTGTGTGGAGGCACTGAGTATTATGCTCTAGTACAGGGTTTGAGGAAGTGCTGTGTAGTGTGATGTATTAAAGGGGGTGAGGAAGCACTGTGTAGTGTGATGTAGTACAGGGTGTGATGAAGCGCTGTGTAGTGTGATGTAGTATAGGGTGTGAGGAAGCGCTGTGTAATGTGATGTAGTACAGGGTGTGAGGAAGTGCTGTGTAGTGTGATGTAGTACAGGTGTGAGGAAGCGCTGTGTAATGTGATGTAGTACAGGGTGTGAGGAAGCGATGTCTAATGTGATGTAGTACAGGGTGTGAGGAAGAGCTGTGTAATGTGATATAGCACAGGGTGTGAGGAAGCATTGTGTAGTGTGATGTAGTACAGGGTGGGAGGAAGCGCTGTGTAGTGTGATGTAGTACAGGGTGTGAGGAAGCGCTGTATAGTGTGATGTAATAAAGGGTGTGAGGAAGCGTGGTGTAGTGTGATGTAGTATATGGTGTGAGGAAGCGCTATGTAGTGTGATGTAGTATAGGATGTGAGGAAGCGCTATGTAATGTGATGTAGTACAGGGTGTGAGGAAGCGCTGTACAGTCTGATGTATTAATGGGTGTGAGGAAGCGCGGTGTAGTGTGATGTACAGGGAATGAGGAAGTGCTGTGTAGTGTGATGTAGTAAAGGGTGTGAGTTAGCGCTGTGTAGTGTGATGTAGTAGAGGGTGTGAGTAAGCTCTATGTAGTGTGATGTAGTACAGTGTGTGAGGAAGCACTGTATAGTGTGATGTAGTATAGTGTGTGAGAATGCACTGTGTAGTGTGATGTAGTACAGGGTGTGAGGAAGCGCTGTGTAGTGTGATGTAGTACAGGGTGTGATGAAGCACTGTGTAGTGTGATGTAGTACAGGGTGTGAGGAAGCGCTGTGTAATGTGATGTAGTACAGGGTGTGAGGATGCGCTGTGTAATGTGATGTAGTACAGGGTGTGAGGAAGTGCTGTGTAGTGTGATGTATTAAAGGGTGTGAGGAAGCGCTGTGTAGTGTGATGTAGTATAGGGTGTGAGGAAGGGCTGTTTAGTGTGATGTAGTACAGGGTGTGAGGAAGGGCTGTTTAGTGTGATGTAGTACAGGGTGTGAGGAAGGGCTGTGTAGTATGATCTAGTACAGATTGTGGGGAAGCGCTGTATAGTGTGATGTATTAAAGGGTGTGAGGAAGCGTGGTGTAGTGTGATGTAGTACAGGGTGTGAGGAAGTGCTGTGTAGTGTGATGTAGTACAGGGTGTGATGAAGCACTGTGTAGTGTGATGTAGTACAGGGTGTGAGGAAGCGCTGTGTAGTGTGATGTAGTACAGGATGTGAGGAAGTACTTTGTAGTGTGATGTAGTACAGTATGTGAGGAAGCGCTGTGTAGTATTATCTAGTACAGGGTGTGAGGAAGGGCTGTGTAATGTGATATAGTACAGGGTGTGAGGAAGCGCTGTGTAGTGTGATGTAGTATAGGGTGTGTGGAGGCACTGTGTAGTATGCTCTAGTACAGGGTTTGAGGAAGTGCTGTGTACTGTGATGTATTAAAGGGTGTGAGGAAGCGCTGTGTAGTGGGATGTAGTAAAGGCGGTGAGGAAGCACTATGTAGTATGCTCTAGAATTGGGAGTGAGGAAGTGCTGTGTAGTGTGATGTAGTACAGGGTATGAGGAAGTGCTGTGTAGTGTGATGCATTAAAGGGTGTGAGGAAGGGCGGTGTAGTGGGATGTAGTAAAAGGGGTGAGGAAGCACTATGTAGTATGCTCTAGTACAGGGAGTGAGGAAGTGCTGTGTAGTGTGATGTAGTACATGGTGTGAGGAAGCGCTGTGTAGTGTGATGTAGTACAGGGTGTGAGGAAGTGCTGTGGAATGTGATGTAGTACAGGGTGTGTTGAAGCGCTGTATAGTGTGATGTAATACAGAGTGTGAGGAAGGGCTGTGTAATGTGATGTAGTACAGGGTGTGAGGAAGCACTGTGTAGTGTGATGTAGTATAGAGTGTGAGGAAGAGCTGTGTAGTGTGATGTAGTACAGGGTGTGAGGAAGCACTGTGTAGTGTGATGTAGTATAGGGTGTGAGGAAGCGCTGTGTAGTGTGATGTAGTACAGGGTGTGAGGAAGCACTGTGTAGTGTGATGTAGTATAGGGTGTGAGGAAGTGCTGTGTAATGTGATGTAGTACATGGTGTGTGGAAGCACTGTGTAGTGTGATGTAGTACAGGGTGTGAGGAAGCGCTGTGTAATGTGATGTAGTATAGGTTGTGAGGAAGCACTGTGTAGTGTGATGTAGTACAGGGTTTGAGGAAGCGCTGTGTAGTGTGATGTAGTACAGGGTGTGAAGAAGCACTGTGTAGTGTGATGTAGTACAGGGTGTGAGGAAGCACTGTGTAGTGTGATGTAGTACAGGGTGTGAGGAAGCGCTGTGTAGTGTGATGATGTACAGGGTGTGTGGAGGCACTGCGTAGTGTGATGTAGTACAGGGTGTGAGGAAGCGCTGTGTAGTGTAATGTAGTACAGGGTGTGAGGAAGCGCTGTATAGTCTGATGTATTAAAGGGTGTGAGGAAGCGCGGTGTAGTGCGATGTAGTATAGTGTGTGAGGAAGCGCTGTGTAGTGTGATGCAGTACAGAGTGTGAGGAAGGGCTGTGTAGTGTGATGCAGTACAGGGTGTGTGGAAGCGCGGTGTAGTGTGATGTAGTATAGGGTGTGAGGAAGGGCTGTTTAGTGTGATGTAGTACAGGGTGTGAGGAAGCGCTGTGTAGTGTGATGAAGTACAGGGTGTGAGGAAGTGCTGTGTAGTGTGATGCAGTACAGAGTGTGAGGAAGTGCTGTGTAGTATGCTCTAGTACAGAGTTTGAGGAAGTGCTGTGTAGTGTGATGTATTAAAGGGGGTGAGGAAGCACTGTGTAGTGAGATGTAGTACAGGGTGTGATGAAGCGCTGTGTAGTGTGATGTAGTACAGTGTGTGATGAAGTGCTGTGTTGTGAGATGTAGTACAGGGTGTGAGGAAGCTCTGTGTAGTGTGATGTAGTACAGGGTGTGATGAAGCGCTGTGTAGTGTGATGTAGTACAGGGTGTGATTAAGCGCTGTGTAATGTGATGTAGTACAGTGTGTGAGGAAGCGCTGTGTAATGTGATGTAGTACAGGGTGTGAGGAAGCGCTGTGTAATGTGATGTAGTACAGGATGTGATGAAGTGCTGTGTAGTGTGATGTATTAAAGGGTGTGAGGAAGCACTGTGTAATGTGATGTAGTACAGGGTGTGAGGAAGCGCTATGTAGTGTGATGTAGTATAGGGTGTGTGGAAGCGCTATGTAGTGTGATGTAGTACAGGGTGTGAGGAAGCGCTGTACAGTGTGATGTATTAAAGGGTGTGAGGAAGCGTGGTGTAGTGTGATGTAGTATAGGGTGTGAGGAAGTGCTGTGTAGTGTGATGTAGTACAGGGTGTGATGAAGCGCTGTGTAGTATGATGTAATACAGGGTGTGAGGAAGCGCTGTGTAGTGTGATGTAGTACAGGGTGTGAGGAAGTACTTTGTAGTGTGATGTAGTACAGTATGTGAGGAAGCGCTGTGTAGTATGATCTAGTACAGGGTGTGAGGAAGGGCTGTGTAATGTGATATAGTACAGGGTGTGAGGAAGCGTTGTGTAGTGTGATGTAGTATAGGGTGTGTGTAGTCACTGTGTAGTATGCTCTAGTACAGGGTTTGAGGAAGTGCTGTGTAGTGTGATGTTTTAAAGGGTGTGTGGAAGCGCTGTGTAGTGGGATGTAGTAAAGGGGGTGAGGAAGCACTATGTAGTATGCTCTAGTACAGGTTGTGAGGAAGTGCTGTGTAGTGTGATGTAGTACAGGGTGTGAGGAAGCGCTGTGTAGTGTGATGTAGTACTGGGTGTGAGGAAGTGCTGTGGAATGTGATGTAGTACAGGGTGTGATGAAGCGCTGTGAAGTGTGATGTAATACAGGGTGTGAGGAAGTGCTGTGTAGTGTGATGTAGTACAGGGTGTGATGAAGCACTCTGTAGTGTGATGTAATACAGGGTGTGAGGAAGTGCTGTGTAATGTGATGTAGTACAGGGTGTGAGGAAGCACTGTGTAGTGTAATGTAGAACAGGGTGTGAGGAAGCACTGTGTAGTGTGATGTAGTATAGAGTGTGAGGAAGAGCTGTGTAGTGTGATGTAGTACAGGGTGTGAGGAAGCGCTTTGTAGTGTGATGTAGTATAGGGTGTGAGGAAGCGCTGTGTAGTGTGATGTAGTACAGGGTGTGAGGAAGCACTGTGTAGTGTGATGTAGTATAGGGTGTGAGGAAGTGCTGTGTAGTGTGATGTAGTACAGGGTGTGAGGAAGCACTGTGTAGTGTGATGTAGTATAGGGTGTGAGGAAGTGCTGTGTAGTGTGATGTAGTACAGGGTGTGAGGAAGCGCTGTGTAATGTGATGTAGTATAGGGTGTGAGGAAGATCTGTGCAGTGTGATGTAGTACAGGGTGTGAGGAAGCGCTGTGTAATGTGATGTAGTACAGGGTGTGAGGAAGTGCTGTGTAGTTTGATGTAGTACAGGGTGTGAGGAAGCGCTGTCTAATGTGATGTAGTAGAGGGTGTGAGGAAGCACTGTGTAATGTGATGTAGTAGAGGCTGTGTGGAAGCACTGTGTAATGTGATGTAGTAGAGGGTTTGAGGAAGCAGTGTGTAGTGTGATGTATTACAGGATGTGAGGGAGCGATGTGTAGTGTGATGTAGTACAGGGTGTGTGGAAGCGCTGTGTAATGTGATGTAGTAGAGGGTGTGAGGAAGCAGTGTGTAGTGTGATGTAGTACAGGATGTGAGGAAGCACTGTGTAATGTGATGTAGTAGAGGGTGTGAGGAAGCAGTGTGTAGTGTGATGTATTACAGGATGTGAGGGAGCGGTGTGTAGTGTGATGTAGTACAGGGTGTGAGGAAGCGCTGTGTAGTGTGATGTAGTAGAGGGTGTGAGGAAGTGCTGTGTAGTGTGATGTAGTACAGGATGTGAGGAAGCGCTGTGTAGTGTGATGTAGTACAGGGTGTGTGGAAGCGCTGTGTAGTGTGATGTAGTACAGGATGTGAGGAAGCGCTGTGTAGTGTGATGTAGTACAGGATGTGAGGAAGCGCTGTGTAGTGTGATGTAGTACAGGATGTGAGGAAGCGCTGTGTAGTGTGATGTAGTACAGGGTTTGAGGAAGTGCTGTGTTGTATGATGTAGTACAGGGTGTGTGGAAGTGCTGTGTAGTGTGATGTAGTACAGGGTGTGTGGAAGTGCTGTGTAGTGTGATGTAGTACAGGATGTGAGGAAGCGCTGTGTAGTGTGATGTAGTACAGGGTGTGTGGAAGCACTGTGTAGTGTGATGTAGTACAGGGTGTGAGGAAGCATTGTGTAGTGTGATGTAGTATAGGTTGTGAGGAAGCACTATGTAGTGTGATGTAGTACAGGGTGTGAGGAAGCACTGTGTAGTGTGATGTAGTACAGGGTGTGAGGAAGCACTGTGTAGTGTGATGTAGTACAGGGTGTGAGGAAGCACTGTGTAGTGTGATGTAGTATAGGGTGTGAGGAAGAGCTGTGTAGTGTGATGTAGTACAGGGTGTGAGGAAGCGCTGTGTAGTGTGATGTAGTACAGGGTGTGAGGAAACACTATGTAGTGTGATGTAGTACAGGGTGTGAGGAAGCACTGTGTAATGTGATGTAGTAGAGGGTGTGAGGAAGTGCTGTGTAGTGTGATGTAGTACAGGATGTGAGGGAGCGATGTGTAGTGTGATGTAGAACAGGGTGTGTGGAAGCGCTGTGTAATGTGATGTAGTAGAGGGTGTGAGGAAGCACTGTGTAATGTGATGTAGTAGAGGGTGTGAGGAAGTGCTGTGTAGTGTGATGTAGTACTGGATGTGAGGAAGTGCTGTGTAGTGTGATGTAGTACAGGTTTTGAGGAAGTGCTGTGTTGTATGATGTAGTACAGGGTGTGTGGAAGTGCTGTGTAGTGTGATGTAGTACAGGATGTGAGGAAGAGCTGTGTAGTGTGATGTAGTACAGGGTGTGTGGATGTGCTGTGTAGTGTGATGTAGTACAGGATGTGAGGAAGCGCTGTGTAGTGTGATGTAGTACAGGATGTGAGGAAGTGCTGTGTAGTGTGATGTAGTACAGGATGTGAGGAAGCGCTGTGTAGTGTGATGTAGTACAGGGTTTGAGGATGTGCTGTGTTGTATGATGTAGTACAGGGTGTGTGGAAGTGCTGTGTAGTGTGATGTAGACCAGGATGTGAGGAAGCGCTGTGTAGTGTGATGTAGTACAGGGTGTGAGGAAGTGCTGTGTAGTGTGATGTAGTACAGGGTGTGTGGAAGTGCAGTGTAGTGTGATTTAGTACAGGATGTGAGGAAGCGCAGTGTAGTGTGATGTAGTACGGGATGTGAGGAAGCGCTGTGTAGTGTGATGTAGTACAGGATGTGAGGAAGCGCTGTGTAGTGTGATGTAGTACAGGATGTGAGGAAGCGCTGTGTAGTGTGATGTAGTACAGGGTGTGTGGAAGCGCTGTGTAGTGTGATGATATAGCACAGGGTGTGTGGAAGCGCTGTGTAGTGTGATGTAGTACAGGGTGTGAGGAAGCGCTGTGTAGTGTGATGTAGTACAGGGTGTGAGGAAGAGCTGTGTAGTGTGATGTTTTACAGGGTGTGAGGAAGCGCTATGTAGTGTGATGTTGTACAGGGTGTGAGGAAGTGCTGTGTTGTGTGATGTAGTACAGGGTGTGAGGAAGCACTGTGTAGTGTGATGTAGTATAGGGTGTGAGGAAGAGCTGTGTAGTGTGATGTAGTACAGGGTGTGAGGAAGCGCTGTGTAATGTGATGTAGTATAGGGTGTGAGGAAGCACTGTGTAGTGTGATGTAGTACAGGGTGTGAGGAAGCACTGTGTAGTGTGATGTAGTACACGGTGTGAGGAAGCACTGTGTAGTGTGATGTAGTACAGGGTGTGAGGAAGCACTGTGTAGTGTGATGTAGTACAGGGTGTGAGGAAGCGCTGTGTAATGTGATGTAGTAGAGGGTGTGAGGAAGCAGTGTGTAGTGTGATGTAGTACAGGATGCGAGGGAGCGATGTGTAGTGTGATGTAGTACAGGGTGTGTGGAAGCGCTGTGTAATGTGATGTAGTATAGTGTGTGTGGAAGCGCTGTGTAGTGTGATGCAGTACAGAGTGTGAGGAAGGGCTGTGTAGTGTGATGCAGTACAGAGTGTGAGGAAGGGCTGTGTAGTGTGATGTAGTACAGGGTGTGTGGAAGCGCGGTGTAGTGTGATGTAGTATAGGGTGTGAGGAAGGGCTGTTTAGTGTGATGTAGTACAGGGTGTGAGGAAGCGCTGTGTAGTGTGATGAAGTACAGGGTGTGAGGAAGTGCTGTGTAGTGTGATGCAGTACAGAGTGTGAGGAAGTGCTGTGTAGTATGCTCTAGTACAGGGTTTGAGGAAGTGCTGTGTAGTGTGATGTATTAAAGGGGGTGAGGAAGCACTGTGTAGTGAGATGTAGTACAGGGTGTGATGAAGCGCTGTGTAGTGTCATGTAGTACAGGGTGTGATGAAGTGCTGTGTAGTGAGATGTAGTACAGGGTGTGAGGAAGCTCTGTGTAGTGTGATGTAGTACAGGGTGTGATGAAGCGCTGTGTAGTGTGATGTAGTACAGGGTGTGAGGAAGCACTGTGTAGTGTGATGTAGTATAGGGTGTGAGAAAGTGCTGTGTAATGTGATGTAGTACATGGTGTGAGGAAGCACTGTGTAGTGTGATGTAGTACAGGGTGTGTGGAAGCACTGTGTAGTGTGATGTAGTACAGGGTGTGAGGAAGCGCTGTGTAATGTGATGTAGTATAGGTTGAGAGGAAGCACTGTGTAGTGTGATGTAGTACAGGGTTTGAGGATGCGCTGTGTAGTGTGATGTAGTACAGGGTGTGAAGAAGCACTGTGTAGTGTGATGTAGTACAGGGTGTGAGGAAGCACTGTGTAGTGTGATGTAGTACAGGGTGTGAGGAAGCGCTGTGTAGTGTGATGATGTACAGGGTGTGTGGAGGCACTGCATAGTGTGATGTAGTACAGGGTGTGAGGAAGCGCTGTGTAGTGTAATGTAGTACAGGGTGTGAGGAAGCGCTGTATAGTCTGATGTATTAAAGGGTGTGAGGAAGCGCGGTATAGTGCGATGTAGTATAGTGTGTGAGGAAGCGCTGTGTAGTGTGATGCAGTACAGAGTGTGAGGAAGGGCTGTGTAGTGTGATGTAGTATAGGGTGTGAGGAAGGGCTGTTTAGTGTGATGTAGTACAGGGTGTGAGGAAGCGCTGTGTAGTGTGATGAAGTACAGGGTGTGAGGAAGTGCTGTGTAGTGTGATGTAGTATAGGGTGTGTGGAAGCGCTATGAAGTGTGATGTAGTACAGGGTGTGAGGAAGCGCTGTACAGTGTGATGCATTAAAGGGTGTGAGGAAGCGCGGTGTAGTGTGATGTAGTACAGGGTGTGAGGAAGTGCTGTGTAGTGTGATGTAGTACAGGGTGTGATGAAGCACTGTGTAGTGTGATGTAGTACAGGGTGTGAGGAAGCACTGTGTAGTGTGATGTAGTATAGGGTGTGAGGAAGAGCTGCGTAGTGTGATGTAGTACAGGGTGTGAGGAAGCGCTGTGTAGTGTGATGTAGTATAGGGTGTCAGGAAGCACGATGTAGTGTGATGTAGTACAGGGTGTGAGGAAGTGCTGTGTAATGTGATGTAGTACAGGGTGTGAGGAAGGGCTGTGTAGTGTGATGTAGTACAGGGTGTGAGGAAGCGCTGTGTAGTGTGATGTAGTACAGGGTGTGTGGATGTGCTGTGTAGTGTGATGTAGTACAGGATGTGAGGAAGCGCTGTGTAGTGTGATGTAGTACAGGATGTGAGGAAGCGCTGTGTAGTGTGATGTAGTACAGGATGTGAGGAAGCGCTGTGTAGTGTGCTGTAGTACAAGGTTTGAGGATGTGCTGTGTTGTATGATGTAGTACAGGGTGTGTGGAAGTGCTGTGTAGTGTGATGTAGACCAGGATGTGAGGAAGCGCTGTGTAGTGTGGTGTAGTACAGGGTGTGAGGAAGTGCTGTGTAGTGTGATGTAGTACAGGGTGTGTGGAAGTGCAGTGTAGTGTGATGTAGTACAGGATGTGAGGAAGCGCAGTGTAGTGTGATGTAGTACAGGGTGTGAGGAAGCGCAGTGTAGTGTGATGTAGTACAGGGTGTGAGGAAGCACTGTGTAGTGTGATGTAGTACAGGGTGTGAGGAAGCACTGTGTAGTGTGATGTAGTATAGGGTGTGAGGAAGATCTGTGCAGTGTGATGTAGTACAGGGTGTGAGGAAGCGCTGTGTAATGTGATGAAGTACAGGGTGTGAGGAAGTGCTGTGTAGTTTGATGTAGTACAGGGTGTGAGGAAGCGCTGTCTAATGTGATGTAGTAGAGGGTGTGAGGAAGCACTGTGTAATGTGATGTAGTAGAGGCTGTGAGGAAGCAGTGTGTAGTGTGATGTATTACAGGATGTGAGGGAGCGATGTGTAGTGTGATGTAGTACAGAGTGTGTGGAAGCGCTGTGTAATGTGATGTAGTACAGGGTGTGAGGAAGTGCTGTGTAATGTGATGTTGTACAGGGTGTGAGGAAGCGCAGTGTAATGTGATGTAGTAGAGGGTGTGAGGAAGCACTGTGTAATGTGATGTAGTAGAGGGTGTGAGTAAGCAGTGTGTAGTGTGATTTAGTACAGGGTGTGAGGAAGCACTGTGTAGTGTGATGTAGTATAGGGTGTGAGGAAGATCTGTGCAGTGTGATGTAGTACAGGGTGTGAGGAAGCGCTGTGTAATGTGATGTAGTACAGGGTGTGAGGAAGTGCTGTGTAGTTTGATGTAGTACAGGGTGTGAGGAAGCGCTGTCTAATGTGATGTAGTAGAGGGTGTGAGGAAGCACTGTGTAATGTGATGTAGTAGAGGCTGTGTGGAAGCACTGTGTAATGTGATGTAGTAGAGGGTGTGAGGAAGCAGTGTGTAGTGTGATGTATTACAGGATGTGAGGGAGCGATGTGTAGTGTGATGTAGTACAGGGTGTGTGGAAGCGCTGTGTAATGTGATGTAGTAGAGGGTCTGAGGAAGCAGTGTGTAGTGTGATGTAGTACAGGATGTGAGGAAGCACTGTGTAATGTGATGTAGTAGAGGGTGTGAGGAAGCAGTGTGTAGTGTGATGTATTACAGGATGTGAGGGAGCGATGTGTAGTGTGATGTAGTACAGGGTGTGTGGAAGCGCTGTGTAATGTGATGTAGTACAGGGTGTGAGGAAGTGCTGTGTAATGTGATGTTGTACAGGGTGTGAGGAAGCGCTGTGTAATGTGATGTAGTAGAGGGTGTGAGGAAGCACTGTGTAATGTGATGTAGTAGAGGGTGTGAGGAAGCAGTGTGTAGTGTGATTTAGTACAGGATGTGAGGGAGCGATGTGTAGTGTGATGTAGTACAGGATGTGAGGAAGCGCTGTGTAGTGTGATGTAGTAGAGGGTGTGAGTAAGTGCTGTGTAGTGTGATGTAGTACAGGATGTGAGGAAGCGCTGTGTAGTGTGATGTAGTACAGGGTGTGTGGAAGCGCTGTGTAGTGTGATGTAGTACAGGATGTGAGGAAGCGCTGTGTAGTGTGATGTAGTACAGGATGTGAGAAAGCGCTGTGTAGTGTGATGTAGTACAGGATGTGAGGAAGCGCAGTGTAGTGTGATGTAGTACAGGGTTTGAGGAAGTGCTGTGTTGTATGATGTAGTACAGGGTGTGTGGAAGTGCTGTGTTGTATGATGTAGTACAGGGTGTGTGGAAGTGCTGTGTAGTGTGATGTAGTACAGGGTGTGTGGAAGTGCTGTGTAGTGTGATGTAGTACAGGATGTGATTTAGCGCTGTGTAGTGTGATGTAGTACAGGGTGTGTGGAAGCACTGTGTAGTGTGATGTAGTAGAGGGTGTGAGGAAGCAGTGTGTAGTGTGATGTATTACAGGATGTGAGGGAGCGATGTGTAGTGTGATGTAGTACAGGGTGTGTGGAAGCGCTGTGTAATGTGATGTAGTAGAGGGTGTGAGGAAGCAGTGTGTAGTGTGATGTAGTACAGGATGTGAGGAAGCACTGTGTAATGTGATGTAGTAGAGGGTGTGAGGAAGCAGTGTGTAGTGTGATGTATTACAGGATGTGAGGGAGCGATGTGTAGTGTGATGTAGTACAGGGTGTGTGGAAGCGCTGTGTAATGTGATGTAGTACAGGGTGTGAGGAAGTGCTGTGTAATGTGATGTTGTACAGGGTGTGAGGAAGCGCTGTGTAATGTGATGTAGTAGAGGGTGTGAGGAAGCACTGTGTAATGTGATGTAGTAGAGGGTGTGAGGAAGCAGTGTGAAGTGTGATTTAGTACAGGATGTGAGGGAGCGATGTGTAGTGTGATGTAGTACAGGATGTGAGGAAGCGCTGTGTAGTGTGATGTAGTAGAGGGTGTGAGTAAGTGCTGTGTAGTGTGATGTAGTACAGGATGTGAGGAAGCGCTGTGTAGTGTGATGTAGTACAGGGTGTGTGGAAGCGCTGTGTAGTGTGATGTAGTACAGGATGTGAGGAAGCGCTGTGTAGTGTGATGTAGTACAGGATGTGAGGAAGCGCTGTGTAGTGTGATGTAGTACAGGATGTGAGGAAGCGCAGTGTAGTGTGATGTAGTACAGGGTTTGAGGAAGTGCTGTGTTGTATGATGTAGTACAGGGTGTGTGGAAGTGCTGTGTTGTATGATGTAGTACAGGGTGTGTGGAAGTGCTGTGTAGTGTGATGTAGTACAGGATGTGAGTTAGCGCTGTGTAGTGTGATGTAGTACAGGGTGTGTGGAAGCACTGTGTAGTGTGATGTAGTACAGGGTGTGAGGAAGCATTGTGTAGTGTGATGTAGTATAGGTTGTGAGGAAGCACTATGTAGTGTGATGTAGTACAGGGTGTGAGGAAGCACTGTGTAGTGTGATGTAGTACAGGGTGTGAGGAAGCACTGTGTAGTGTGATGTAGTACAGGGTGTGAGGAAGCACTGTGTAGTGTGATGTAGTATAGGGTGTGAGGAAGAGCTGTGTAGTGTGATGTAGTACAGAGTGTGAGGAAGCGCTGTGTAGTGTGATGTAGTACAGGGTGTGAGGAAACACTATGTAGTGTGATGTAGTACAGGGTGTGAGGAAGCACTGTGTAATGTGATGTAGTAGAGGGTGTGAGGAAGTGCTGTGTAGTGTGATGTAGTACAGGATGTGAGGGAGCGATGTGTAGTGTGATGTAGAACAGGGTGTGTGGAAGCGCTGTGTAATGTGATGTAGTAGAGGGTGTGAGGAAGCACTGTGTAATGTGATGTAGTAGAGGGTGTGAGGAAGTGCTGTGTAGTGTGATGTAGTACAGGATGTGAGGAAGTGCTGTGTAGTGTGATGTAGTACAGGTTTTGAGGAAGTGCTGTGTTGTATGATGTAGTACAGGGTGTGTGGAAGTGCTGTGTAGTGTGATGTAGTACAGGATGTGAGGAAGAGCTGTGTAGTGTGATGTAGTACAGGGTGTGTGGATGTGCTGTGTAGTGTGATGTAGTACAGGATGTGAGGAAGCGCTGTGTAGTGTGATGTAGTACAGGATGTGAGGAAGTGCTGTGTAGTGTGATGTAGTACAGGATGTGAGGAAGCGCTGTGTAGTGTGATGTAGTACAGGGTTTGAGGATGTGCTGTGTTGTATGATGTAGACCAGGATGTGAGGAAGCGCTGTGTAGTGTGATGTAGTACAGGGTGTGAGGAAGTGCTGTGTAGTGTGATGTAGTACAGGGTGTGTGGAAGTGCAGTGTAGTATGATTTAGTACAGGATGTGAGGAAGCGCAGTGTAGTGTGATGTAGTACGGGATGTGAGGAAGCGCTGTGTAGTGTGATGTAGTACAGGATGTGAGGAAGCGCTGTGTAGTGTGATGTAGTACAGGATGTGAGGAAGCGCTGTGTAGTGTGATGTAGTACAGGGTGTGTGGAAGCGCTGTGTAGTGTCATGTAGTACAGGGTGTGTGGAAGCGCTGTGTAGTGTGATGTAGTACAGGGTGTGAGGAAGCGCTGTGTAGTGTGATGTAGTACAGGGTGTGAGGAAGCGCTGTGTAGTGTGATGTTGTACAGGGTGTGAGGAAGCGCTATGTAGTGTGATGTTGTACAGGGTGTGAGGAAGTGCTGTGTTGTGTGATGTAGTACAGGGTGTGAGGAAGCACTGTGTAGTGTGATGTAGTATAGGGTGTGAGGAAGAGCTGTGTAGTGTGATGTAGTACAGGGTGTGAGGAAGCGCTGTGTAATGTGATGTAGTATAGGGTGTGAGGAAGCACTGTGTAGTGTGATGTAGTACAGGGTGTGAGGAAGCACTGTGTAATGTGATGTAGTATAGGGTGTGAGGAAGCACTGTGTAGTGTGATGTAGTACACGGTGTGAGGAAGCACTGTGTAGTGTGATGTAGTACAGGGTGTGAGGAAGCACTGTGTAGTGTGATGTAGTACAGGGTGTGAGGAAGCGCTGTGTAATGTGATGTAGTAGAGGGTGTGAGGAAGCAGTGTGTAGTGTGATGTAGTACAGGATGCGTGGGAGCGATGTGTAGTGTGATGTAGTACAGGGTGTGTGGAAGCGCTGTGTAATGTGATGTAGTAGAGGGTGTGAGGAAGTAGTGTGTAATGTGATGTAGTACAGGATGCGAGGGAGCGATGTGTAGTGTGATGTAGTACAGGGTGTGTGGAAGCACTGTGTAATGTGATGTAGTAGAGGGTGTGAGGAAGCAGTGTGTAGTGTGATGTAGTACAGGATGCGAGGGAGCGATGTGTAGTGTGATGTAGTACAGGGTGTGTGGAAGCGCTGCGTAATGTGATGTAGTAGAGGGTGTGAGGAAGCAGTGTGTAGTGTGATGTAGTACAGGATGCGAGGGAGCGATGTGTAGTGTGATGTAGTACAGGATGTGAGGAAGCGCTGTGTAATGTGATGTAGTACAGGGTGTGAGGAAACGCTGTGTAATGTGATGTAGTACAGGGTGTGAGGAAGCGCTGTGTAATGTGATGTAGTAGAGGGTGTGAGGAAGTACTGTGTATTGTGATGTAGTAGAGGGTGTGAGGAAGCAGTGTGTAGTGTGATGTAGTACAGGAAGTGAGGGAGCGCTGTGAAGCGTGATGTAGTAGAGGGTGTGAGGAAGTGCAGTGTAGTGTGATGTAGTACAGGGTGTGTGGAAGTGCTGTGTAGTGTGATGTAGTACAGGATGTGAGGAAGTGCTGTGTAGTGTGATGTAGTACAGGTTTTGAGGAAGTGCTGTGTTGTATGATGTAGTACAGGGTGTGTGGAAATGCTGTGTAGTGTGATGTAGTACAGGATGTGAGGAAGCACTGTGTAGTGTGATGTAGTACAGGGTGTGTGGAAGTGCTGTGCAGTGTGATGTAGTACAGGATGTGAGGAAGCGCTGTGTAGTGTGATGTAGTACAGGATGTGAGGAAGCGCTGTGTAGTGTGATGTAGTGTATGGTTTGAGTAAGCACTGTGTAGTATGCTCTAGTACAGGGTTTGAGGAAGTGCTGTGTAGTGTGGAATACTACAAAGTGTGAGGAAGTGCTGTGTAGTGTGCTGTAGTGCAGGGTGTGAGGAGGATATGTGTAGTGTGAAGTAGTACAGGGTGTGAGGAAGCGCTGTGTAATGTGATGTAGTACAGGGTGTGAGGAAGTCCTTTGTAGTGTGATGTAGTACAGGGTGTGAGGAAGCACTGTGTAGTGTGATGTAGTATAGGGTGTGAGGAAGATCTGTGCAGTGTGATGTAGTACAGGGTGTGAGGAAGCGCTGTGTAATGTGATGTAGTACAGGGTGTGAGGAAGTGCTATGTAGTTTGATGTAGTACAGGGTGTGAGGAAGCGCTGTCTAATGTTATGTAGTAGAGGGTGTGAGGAAGCACTGTGTAATGTGATGTAGTAGAGGCTGTGTGGAAGCAGTGTGTAGTGTGATGTATTACAGGATGTGAGGGAGCGATGTGTAGTGTGATGTAGTACAGGGTGTGTGGAAGCGCTGTGTAATGTGATGTAGTACAGGGTGTGAGGAAGTGCTGTGTAATGTGATGTTGTACAGGGTGTGAGGAAGCGCTGTGTAATGTGATATAGTAGAGGGTGTGAGGAAGCACTGTGTAATGTGATGTAGTAGAGGGTGTGAGGAAGCAGTGTGTAGTGTGATTTAGTACAGGATGTGAGGGAGCGATGTGTAGTGTGATGTAGTACAGGATGTGAGGAAGCGCTGTGTAGTGTGATGTAGTAGAGGGTGTGAGGAAGTGCTGTGTAGTGTGATGTAGTACAGGATGTGAGGAAGCGCTGTGTAGTGTGATGTAGTACAGGGTTTGAGGAAGTGCTGTGTTGTATGATGTAGTACAGGGTGTGTGGAAGTGCTGTGTTGTATGATGTAGTACAGGGTGTGTGGAAGTGCTGTGTAGTGTGATGTAGTACAGGGTGTGTGGAAGTGCTGTGTAGTGTGATGTAGTACAGGATGTGAGGAAGCGCTGTGTAGTGTGATGTAGTACAGGGTGTGTGGAAGCATTGTGTAGTGTGATGTAGTATAGGTTGTGAGGAAGCATTGTGTAGTGTGATGTAGTATAGGTTGTGAGGAAGCACTATGTAGTGTGATGTAGTACAGGGTGTGAGGAAGCACTGTGTAGTGTGATGTAGTACAGGGTGTGAGGAAGCACTGTGTAGTGTGATGTAGTACAGGGTGTGAGGAAGCACTGTGTAGTGTGATGTAGTACAGGGTGTGAGTAAGCACTGTGTAGTGTGATGTAGTATAGGGTGTGAGGAAGAGCTGTGTAGTGTGATGTAGTACAGGGTGTGAGGAAGCGCTGTGTAGTGTGATGTAGTACAGGTTGTGAGGAAGCGCTGTGTAGTGTGATGTAGTACACGGTGTGAGGAAGCAGTGTGTAGTGTGATGTAGTACAGGATGTGAGGGAGCGATGTGTTTTGTGATGTAGAACAGGGTGTGAGGAAGCACTGTGTAATGTGATGTAGTAGAGGGTGTGAGGAAGCACTGTGTAATGTGATGTAGTAGAGGGTGTGAGGAAGTGCTGTGTAGTGTGATGTAGTACAGGATGTGAGGAAGTGCTGTGTTGTATGATGTAGTACAGGTTTTGAGGAAGTGCTGTGTTGTATGATGTAGTACAGGGTGTGTGGAAGTGCTGTGTAGTGTGATGTAGTACAGGATGTGAGGAAGAGCTGTGTAGTGTGATGTAGTACAGGGTGTGTGGATGTGCTGTGTAGTGTGATGTAGTACAGGATGTGAGGAAGCGCTGTGTAGTGTGATGTAGTACAGGATGTGAGGAAGCGCTGTGTAGTGTGATGTAGTACAGGATGTGAGGAAGCGCTGTGTAGTGTGATGTAGTACAGGGTTTGAGGATGTGCTGTGTTGTATGATGTAGTACAGGGTGTGTGGAAGTGCTGTGTAGTGTGATGTAGACCAGGATGTGAGGAAGCGCTGTGTAGTGTGATGTAGTACAGGGTGTGAGGAAGTGCTGTGTAGTGTGATGTAGTACAGGGTGTGTGGAAGTGTAGTGTAGTGTGATTTAGTACAGGATGTGAGGAAGCGCAGTGTAGTGTGATGTAGTACGGGATGTGAGGAAGCGCTGTGTAGTGTGATGTAGTACGGGATGTGAGGAAGCGCTGTGTAGTGTGATGTAGTACAGGATGTGAGGAAGCGCTGTGTAGTGTGATGTAGTACAGGGTTTGTGGAAGCGCTGTGTAGTGTGATGTAGTACAGGGTGTGTGGAAGCGCTGTGTAGTGTGATGTAGTACAGGGTGTGAGGAAGCGCTGTGTAGTGTGATGTAGTACAGGGTGTGAGGAAGCGCTGTGTAGTGTGATGTTGTACAGGGTGTGAGGAAGCGCTATGTAGTGTGATGTTGTACAGGGTGTGAGGAAGTGCTGTGTTGTGTGATGTAGTACAGGGTGTGAGGAAGCACTGTGTAGTGTGATGTAGTATAGGGTGTGAGGAAGAGCTGTGTAGTGTGATGTAGT
Organism: Taudactylus pleione; assembly: GCA_031769625.1. Classification (NCBI taxonomy): domain Eukaryota; kingdom Metazoa; phylum Chordata; class Amphibia; order Anura; family Myobatrachidae; genus Taudactylus; species Taudactylus pleione. The sequence continues at coordinate 1,339,745 of JAUIMM010000556.1, forward strand.
ACAGGGTGTGAGGAAGCGCTGTGTAATGTGATGTAGTATAGGGTGTGAGGAAGCACTGTGTAGTGTGATGTAGTACAGGGTGTGAGGAAGCACTGTGTAGTGTGATGTAGTACACGGTGTGAGGAAGCACTGTGTAGTGTGATGTAGTAAAGGGTGTGAGGAAGCACTGTGTAGTGTGATGTAGTATAGGGTGTGAGGAAGAGCTGTGTAGTGTGATGTAGTACAGGGTGTGAGGAAGCGCTGTGTAATGTGATGTAGTAGAGGGTGTGAGGAAGCAGTGTGTAGTGTGATGTAGTACAGGATGCGAGGGAGCGATGTGTAGTGTGATGTAGTACAGGGTGTGTGGAAGCGCTGTGTAATGTGATGTAGTAGAGGGTGTGAGGAAGCAGTGTGTAATGTGATGTAGTACAGGATGCGAGGGAGCGATGTGTAGTGTGATGTAGTACAGGGTGTGTGGAAGCACTGTATAATGTGATGTAGTAGAGGGTGTGAGGAAGCAGTGTGTAGTGTGATGTAGTACAGGATGCGAGGGAGCGATGTGTAGTGTGATGTAGTACAGGGTGTGTGGAAGCGCTGTGTAATGTGATGTAGTAGAGGGTGTGAGGAAGCAGAGTGTAGTGTGATGTAGTACAGGATGCGAGGGAGCGATGTGTAGTGTGATGTAGTACAGGATGTGAGGAAGCGCTGTGTAATGTGATGTAGTACAGGGTGTGAGGAAGTGCTGTGTAGTGTGATGTAGTACAGGGTGTGAGGAAGCGCTGTGTAATGTTATGTAGTAGAGGGTGTGAGGAAGCACTGTGTATTGTGATGTAGTAGAGGGTGTGAGGAAGCAGTGTGTAGTGTGATGTAGTACAGGAAGTGAGGGAGCGCTGTGAAGTGTGATGTAGTAGAGGGTGTGAGGAAGTGCAGTGTAGTGTGATGTAGTACAGGGTGTGTGGAAGTGCTGTGTAGTGTGATGTAGTACAGGATGTGAGGAAGTGCTGTGTAGTGTGATGTAGTACAGGTTTTGAGGAAGTGCTGTGTTGTATGATGTAGTACAGGGTGTGTGGAAATGCTGTGTAGTGTGATGTAGTACAGGATGTGAGGAAGCACTGTGTAGTGTGATGTAGTACAGGGTGTGTGGAAGTGCTGTGCAGTACGATGTAGTACAGGATGTGAGGAAGCGCTGTGTAGTGTGATGTAGTACAGGATGTGAGGAAGCGCTGTGTAGTGTGATGTAGTACAGGATGTGAGGAAGCGCTGTGTAGTGTGATGTAATACTGGGTTGGAGGAAGTGCTGTGTTGTATGATGTAGTACAGGGTGTGTGGAAGCGCTGTGTATTGTGATGTAGTACAGGATGTGAGGAAGCGCTGTGTAGTGTGATGTAGTACAGGGTGTGAGGAAGCGCTGTGTAATGTGATGTAGTATAGGGTGTGAGGAAGCGCTGTGTAGTGTGATGTAGTACAGGGTGTGAGGAAGCACTGTGTATTGTGATGTAGTACAGGATGTGAGGAAGCGCTGTGTAATGTGATGTAGTACAGGGTGTGAGGAAGTGCTGTGTAATGTGATGTAGTACAGGGTGTGAGGAAGCGCTGTGTAATGTGATGTAGTAGAGGGTGTGAGGAAGCACTGTGTATTGTGATGTAGTAGAGGGTGTGATGAAGCAGTGTGTAGTGTGATGTAGTACAGGAAGTGAGGGAGCGCTGTGAAGTGTGATGTAGTAGAGGGTGTGAGGAAGTGCAGTGTAGTGTGATGTAGTACAGGGTGTGTGGAAGTGCTGTGTAGTGTGATGTAGTACAGGAAGTGAGGAAGTGCTGTGTAGTGTGATGTAGTACAGGTTTTGAGGAAGTGCTGTGTTGTATGATGTAGTACAGGGTGTGTGGAAATGCTGTGTAGTGTGATGTAGTACAGGATGTGAGGAAGCACTGTGTAGTGTGATGTAGTACAGGGTGTGTGGAAGTGCTGTGCAGTGTGATGTAGTACAGGATGTGAGGAAGCGCTGTGTAGTGTGATGTAGTACAGGATGTGAGGAAGCGCTGTGTAGTGTGATGTAGTGTATGGTTTGAGTAAGCACTGTGTAGTATGCTCTAGTACAGGGTTTGAGGAAGTGCTGTGTAGTGTGGAATACTACAAAGTGTGAGGAAGTGCTGTGTAGTGTGCTGTAGTGCAGGGTGTGAGGAGGATATGTGTAGTGTGAAGTAGTACAGGGTGTGAGGAAGCTCTGTGTAATGTGATGTAGTACAGGGTGTGAGGAAGTCCTTTGTAGTGTGATGTAGTACAGGGTGTGAGGAAGCACTGTGTAGTGTGATGTAGTATAGGGTGTGAGGAAGATCTGTGCAGTGTGATGTAGTACAAGGTGTGAGGAAGCGCTGTGTAATGTGATGTAGTACAGGGTGTGAGGAAGTGCTGTGTAGTTTGATGTAGTACAGGGTGTGAGGAAGCGCTGTCTTATGTGATGTAGTAGAGGGTGTGAGGAAGCACTGTGTAATGTGATGTAGTAGAGGCTGTGTGGAAGCAGTGTGTAGTGTGATGTATTACAGGATGTGAGGGAGCGATGTGTAGTGTGATGTAGTACAGGGTGTGTGGAAGCGCTGTGTAATGTGATGTAGTACAGGGTGTGAGGAAGTGCTGTGTAATGTGATGTTGTACAGGGTGTGAGGAAGCGCTGTGTAATGTGATATAGTAGAGGGTGTGAGGAAGCACTGTGTAATGTGATGTAGTAGAGGGTGTGAGGAAGCAGTGTGTAGTGTGATTTAGTACAGGATGTGAGGGAGCGATGTGTAGTGTGATGTAGTACAGGATGTGAGGAAGCGCTGTGTAGTGTGATGTAGTAGAGGGTGTGAGGAAGCGCTGTGTAGTGTGATGTAGTACAGGATGTGAGGAAGCGCTGTGTAGTGTGATGTAGTACAGGGTGTGTGGAAGTGCTGTGTAGTGTGATGTAGTACAGGATGTGAGGAAGCGCTGTGTAGTGTGATGTAGTACAGGATGTGAGGAAGCGCTGTGTAGTGTGATGTAGTACAGGGTTTGAGGAAGTGCTGTGTTGTATGATGTAGTACAGGGTGTGTGGAAGTGCTGTGTTGTATGATGTAGTACAGGGTGTGTGGAAGTGCTGTGTAGTGTGATGTAGTACAGGGTGTGAGGAAGCGCTATGTAGTGTGATGTTGTACAGGGTGTGAGGAAGTGCTGTGTTGTGTGATGTAGTACAGGGTGTGTGGAAGCACTGTGTAGTGTGATGTAGTATAGGGTGTGAGGAAGAGCTGTGTAGTGTGATGTAGTACAGGGTGTGAGGAAGCGCTGTGTAATGTGATGTAGTATAGGGTGTGAGGAAGCACTGTGTAGTGTGATGTAGTACAGGGTGTGAGGAAGCACTGTGTAGTGTGATGTAGTACACGGTGTGAGGAAGCACTGTGTAGTGTGATGTAGTACAGGGTGTGAGGAAGCACTGTGTAGTGTGATGTAGTACAGGGTGTGTGGAAGCGCTGTGTAATGTGATGTAGTAGAGGGTGTGAGGAAGCAGTGTGTAGTGTGATGTAGTACAGGATGCGAGGGAGCGATGTGTAGTGTGATGTAGTACAGGGTGTGTGGAAGCGCTGTGTAATGTGATGTAGTAGAGGGTGTGAGGAAGCAGTGTGTAATGTGATGTAGTACAGGATGCGAGGGAGCGATGTGTAGTGTGATGTAGTACAGAGTGTGTGGAAGCACTGTATAATGTGATGTAGTAGAGGGTGTGAGGAAGCAGTGTGTAGTGTGATGTAGTACAGGATGCGAGGGAGCGATGTGTAGTGTGATGTAGTACAGGGTGTGTGGAAGCGCTGTGTAATGTGATGTAGTAGAGGGTGTGAGGAAGCAGTGTGTAGTGTGATGTAGTACAGGATGCGAGGGAGCGATGTGTAGTGTGATGTAGTACAGGATGTGAGGAAGCGCTGTGTAATGTGATGTAGTACAGGGTGTGAGGAAGTGCTGTGTAATGTGATGTAGTACAGGGTGTGAGGAAGCGCTGTGTAATGTGATGTATTAGAGGGTGTGAGGAAGCACTGTGTATTGTGATGTAGTAGAGGGTGTGAGGAAGCAGTGTGTAGTGTGATGTAGTACAGGAAGTGAGGGAGCGCTGTGAAGTGTGATGTAGTAGAGGGTGTGAGGAAGTGCAGTGTAGTGTGATGTAGTACAGGGTGTGTGGAAGTGCTGTGTAGTGTGATGTAGTACAGGATGTGAGGAAGTGCTGTGTAGTGTGATGTAGTACAGGTTTTGAGGAAGTGCTGTGTTGTATGATGTAGTACAGGGTGTGTGGAAATGCTGTGTAGTGTGATGTAGTACAGGATGTGAGGAAGCACTGTGTAGTGTGATGTAGTACAGGGTGTGTGGAAGTGCTGTGCAGTGTGATGTAGTACAGGATGTGAGGAAGCGCTGTGTAGTGTGATGTAGTACAGGATGTGAGGAAGCGCTGTGTAGTGTGATGTAGTGTATGGTTTGAGTAAGCACTGTGTAGTATGCTCTAGTACAGGGTTTGAGGAAGTGCTGTGTAGTGTGGAATACTACAAAGTGTGAGGAAGTGCTGTGTAGTGTGCTGTAGTGCAGGGTGTGAGGAGGATATGTGTAGTGTGAAGTAGTACAGGGTGTGAGGAAGCACTGTGTAATGTGATGTAGTACAGGGTGTGAGGAAGTCCTTTGTAGTGTGATGTAGTACAGGGTGTGAGGAAGCACTGTGTAGTGTGATGTAGTATAGGGTGTGAGGAAGATCTGTGCAGTGTGATGTAGTACAGGGTGTGAGGAAGCGCTGTGTAATGTGATGTAGTACAGGGTGTGAGGAAGTGCTGTGTAGTTTGATGTAGTACAGGGTGTGAGGAAGCGCTGTCTTATGTGATGTAGTAGAGGGTGTGAGGAAGCACTGTGTAATGTGATGTAGTAGAGGCTGTGTGGAAGCAGTGTGTAGTGTGATGTATTACAGGATGTGAGGGAGCGATGTGTAGTGTGATGTAGTACAGGGTGTGTGGAAGCGCTGTGTAATGTGATGTAGTACAGGGTGTGAGGAAGTGCTGTGTAATGTGATATAGTAGAGGGTGTGAGGAAGCACTGTGTAATGTGATGTAGTAGAGGGTGTGAGGAAGCAGTGTGTAGTGTGATTTAGTACAGGATGTGAGGGAGCGATGTGTAGTGTGATGTAGTACAGGATGTGAGGAAGCGCTGTGTAGTGTGATGTAGTAGAGGGTGTGAGGAAGCGCTGTGTAGTGTGATGTAGTACAGGATGTGAGGAAGCGCTGTGTAGTGTGATGTAGTACAGGGTGTGTGGAAGTGCTGTGTAGTGTGATGTAGTACAGGATGTGAGGAAGCGCTGTGTAGTGTGATGTAGTACAGGATGTGAGGAAGCGCTGTGTAGTGTGATGTAGTACAGGGTTTGAGGAAGTGCTGTGTTGTATGATGTAGTACAGGGTGTGTGGAAGTGCTGTGTTGTATGATGTAGTACAGGGTGTGTGGAAGTGCTGTGTAGTGTGATGTAGTACAGGGTGTGAGGAAGCGCTATGTAGTGTGATGTTGTACAGGGTGTGAGGAAGTGCTGTGTTGTGTGATGTAGTACAGGGTGTGTGGAAGCACTGTGTAGTGTGATGTAGTATAGGGTGTGAGGAAGAGCTGTGTAGTGTGATGTAGTACAGGGTGTGAGGAAGCGCTGTGTAATGTGATGTAGTATAGGGTGTGAGGAAGCACTGTGTAGTGTGATGTAGTACAGGGTGTGAGGAAGCACTGTGTAGTGTGATGTAGTACACGGTGTGAGGAAGCACTGTGTAGTGTGATGTAGTACAGGGTGTGAGGAAGCACTGTGTAGTGTGATGTAGTACAGGGTGTGTGGAAGCGCTGTGTAATGTGATGTAGTAGAGGGTGTGAGGAAGCAGTGTGTAGTGTGATGTAGTACAGGATGCGAGGGAGCGATGTGTAGTGTGATGTAGTACAGGGTGTGTGGAAGCGCTGTGTAATGTGATGTAGTAGAGGGTGTGAGGAAGCAGTGTGTAATGTGATGTAGTACAGGATGCGAGGGAGCGATGTGTAGTGTGATGTAGTACAGAGTGTGTGGAAGCACTGTATAATGTGATGTAGTAGAGGGTGTGAGGAAGCAGTGTGTAGTGTGATGTAGTACAGGATGCGAGGGAGCGATGTGTAGTGTGATGTAGTACAGGGTGTGTGGAAGCGCTGTGTAATGTGATGTAGTAGAGGGTGTGAGGAAGCAGTGTGTAGTGTGATGTAGTACAGGATGCGAGGGAGCGATGTGTAGTGTGATGTAGTACAGGATGTGAGGAAGCGCTGTGTAATGTGATGTAGTACAGGGTGTGAGGAAGTGCTGTGTAATGTGATGTAGTACAGGGTGTGAGGAAGCGCTGTGTAATGTGATGTATTAGAGGGTGTGAGGAAGCACTGTGTATTGTGATGTAGTAGAGGGTGTGAGGAAGCAGTGTGTAGTGTGATGTAGTACAGGAAGTGAGGGAGCGCTGTGAAGTGTGATGTAGTAGAGGGTGTGAGGAAGTGCAGTGTAGTGTGATGTAGTACAGGGTGTGTGGAAGTGCTGTGTAGTGTGATGTAGTACAGGATGTGAGGAAGTGCTGTGTAGTGTGATGTAGTACAGGTTTTGAGGAAGTGCTGTGTTGTATGATGTAGTACAGGGTGTGTGGAAATGCTGTGTAGTGTGATGTAGTACAGGATGTGAGGAAGCACTGTGTAGTGTGATGTAGTACAGGGTGTGTGGAAGTGCTGTGCAGTACGATGTAGTACAGGATGTGAGGAAGCGCTGTGTAGTGTGATGTAGTACAGGATGTGAGGAAGCGCTGTGTAGTGTGATGTAGTACAGCATGTGAGGAAGCGCTGTGTAGTGTGATGTAGTACTGGGTTGGAGGAAGTGCTGTGTTGTTTGATGTAGTACAGGGTGTGTGGAAGCGCTGTGTAGTGTGATGTAGTACAGGATGTGAGGAAGCGCTGTGTAGTGTGATGTAGTACAGGGTGTGAGGAAGCGCTGTGTAATGTGATGTAGTATAGGGTGTGAGGAAGCGCTGTGTAGTGTGATGTAGTACAGGGTGTGAGGAAGCACTGTGTAGTGTGATGTAGTACAGGGTGTGAGGAAGCACTGTGTAGTGTGATGTAGTATAGGGTGTGAGGAAGAGCTGTGTAGTGTGATGTAGTACAGGGTGTGAGGAAACGCTGTGTAATGTGATGTAGTATAGGGTGTGAGGAAGCACTGTGTAGTGTGATGTAGTACAGGGTGTGAGGAAGCACTGTGTAGTGTGATGTAGTACAGGGTGTGAGGAAGCACTGTGTAGTGTGATGTAGTACAGGGTGTGAGGAAGCACTGTGTAGTGTGATGTAGTACAGGGTGTGAGGAAGCACTGTGTAGTGTGATGTAGTACAGGGTGTGAGGAAGCACTGTGTAGTGTGATGTAGTACAGGGTGTGAGGAAGCACTGTGTAGTGTGATGTAGTACAGGGTGTGAGGAAGCACTGTGTAGTGTGATGTAGTACAGGGTGTGAGGAAGCACTGTGTAGTGTGATGTATTATAGGGTGTGAGGAAGCACTGTGTAGTGTGATGTATTATAGGGTGTGAGGAAGTGCTGTGTAGTGTGATGTAGTACAGGGTGTGAGGAAGCACTGTGTAATGTGATGTAGTAGAGGGTGTGAGGAAGCACTTTGTAATGTGATGTAGTAGAGGGTGTGAGGAAGCAGTGTGTAGTGTGATGTAGTACAGGATGTGAGGGAGCGATGTGTAGTGTGATGTAGTACAGGGTGTGTGGAAGCGCTGTGTAATGTGATGTAGTAGAGGGTGTGAGGAAGCAGTGTGTAGTGTGATGTAGTACAGGATGCGAGGGAGCGATGTGTAGTGTGATGTAGTACAGGATGTGAGGAAGCGCTGTGTAATGTGATGTAGTACAGGGTGTGAGGAAGCGCTGTGTAGTGTGATGTAGTACAGGATGTGAGGAAGCGCTGTGTAATGTGATGTAGTACAGGGTGTGAGGAAGTGCTGTGTAATGTGATGTAGTACAGGGTGTGAGGAAGCGCTGTGTAATGTGATGTAGTAGAGGGTGTGAGGAAGCACTGTGTATTGTGATGTAGTAGAGGGTGTGAGGAAGCAGTGTGTAGTGTGATGTAGTACAGGAAGTGAGGGAGCGATGTGTAGTGTGATGTAGTACAGGTTTTGAGGAAGTGCTGTGTTGTATGATGTAGTACAGGGTGTGTGGAAATGCTGTGTAGTGTGATGTAGTACTGGATGTGAGGAAGCACTGTGTAGTGTGATTTAGTACAGGATGTGAGGAAGCGCTGTGTAGTGTGATGTAGTACAGGATGTGAGGAAGCGCTGTGTAGTGTGATGTAGTACAGGATGTGAGGAAGCGCTGTGTAGTGTGATGTAGTACTGGGTTGGAGGAAGTGCAGTGTTGTATGATGTAGTACAGGGTGTGTGGAAGTGCTGTGTAGTGTGATGTAGTACAGGATGTGAGGAAGTGCTGTGTAGTGTGATGTAGTACAGGGTGTGAGGAAGCGCTGTGTAATGTGATGTAGTATAGGGTGTGAGGAAGCGCTGTGTAGTGTGATGTAGTACAGGGTGTGAGGAAGCACTGTGTAGTGTGATGTAGTACAGGGTGTGAGGAAGCACTGTGTAGTGTGATGTAGTATAGGGTGTGAGGAAGAGCTGTGTAGTGTGATGTAGTACAGGGTGTGAGGAAATGCTGTGTAATGTGATGTAGTATAGGGTGTGAGGAAGCACTGTGTAGTGTGATGTAGTACAGGGTGTGAGAAAGCACTGTGTAGTGTGATGTAGTACAGGGTGTGAGGAAGCACTGTGTAGTGTGATGTAGTACAGAGTGTGAGGAAGCACTGTGTAGTGTGATGTAGTACAGGGTGTGAGGAAGCACTGTGTAGTGTGATGTAGTATAGGGTGTGAGGAAGAGCTGTGTAGTGTGATGTAGTACAGGGTGTGAGGAAGCGCTGTGTAGTGTGATGTAGTATAGGGTGTCAAGAAGCACGATGTAGTGTGATGTAGTACAGGGTGTGAGGAAGTGCTGTGTAATGTGATGTAGTACAGGGTGTGAGGAAGTGCTGTGTAGTGTGATGTAGTACAGGGTGTGAGGAAGCGCTGTGTAATGTGATGTAGTAGAGGGTGTGAGGAAGCACTTTGTAATGTGATGTAGTAGAGGGTGTGAGGAAGCAGTGTGTAGTGTGATGTAGTACAGGATGTGAGGGAGTGATGTGTAGTGTGATGTAGTACAGGGTGTGTGGAAGCGCTGTGTAATGTGATGTAGAACAGGGTGTGAGGAAGTGCTGTGTAATGTGATGTATTACAGGGTGTGAGGAAGCGCTGTGTAATGTGATGTAGTAGAGGGTGTGAGGAAGCGCTATGTAGTGTGATGTATTACAGGGTGTGAGGAAGCACTGTGTAATGTGATGTAGTAGAGGGTGTGAGGAAGCACTTTGTAATGTGATGTAGTAGAGGGTGTGAGGAAGCAGTGTGTAGTGTGATGTAGTACAGGATGTGAGGGAGTGATGTGTAGTGTGATGTAGTACAGCGTGTGTGGAAGCGCTGTGTAATGTGATGTAGAACAGGGAGTGAGGAAGTGCTGTGTAATGTGATGTATTACAGGGTGTGAGGAAGCGCTGTGTAATGTGATGTAGTAGAGGGTGTGAGGAAGCGCTATGTAGTGTGATGTATTACAGGGTGTGAGGAAGCAGTGTGTAGTGTGATGTAGTACAGGAAGTGAGGGAGCGATGTGTAGTGTGATGTAGTACAGGGTGTGAGGAAGCGCTGTGTAATGTGATGTAGTATAGGGTGTGAGGAAGCGCTGTGTAGTGTGATGTAGTACAGGGTGTGAGGAAGCACTGTGTAGTGTGATGTAGTACAGGGTGTGAGGAAGCACTGTGTAGTGTGATGTAGTATAGGGTGTGAGGAAGAGCTGTGTAGTATGATGTAGTACAGGGTGTGAGGAAACGCTGTGTAATGTGATGTAGTACAGGGTGTGAGGAAGCACTGTGTAGTGTGACGTAGTACAGGGTGTGAGGAAGCACTGTGTAGTGTGATGTAGTACAGGGTGTGAGGAAGCACTGTGTAGTGTGATGTAGTACAGAGTGTGAGGAAGCACTGTGTAGTGTGATGTAGTACAGGGTGTGAGGAAGCACTGTGTAGTGTGATGTAGTATAGGGTGTGAGGAAGAGCTGTGTAGTGTGATGTAGTACAGGGTGTGAGGAAGCGCTGTGTAGTGTGATGTAGTATAGGGTGTCAAGAAGCACGATGTAGTGTGATGTAGTACAGGGTGTGAGGAAGTGCTGTGTAATGTGATGTAGTACAGGGTGTGAGGAAGTGCTGTGTAGTGTGATGTAGTACAGGGTGTGAGGAAGCGCTGTGTAATGTGATGTAGTAGAGGGTGTGAGGAAGCACTTTGTAATGTGATGTAGTAGAGGGTGTGAGGAAGAAGTGTGTAGTGTGATGTAGTACAGGATGTGAGGGAGTGATGTGTAGTGTGATGTAGTACAGGGTGTGTGGAAGCGCTGTGTAATGTGATGTAGAACAGGGTGTGAGGAAGTGCTGTGTAATGTGATGTATTACAGGGTGTGAGGAAGCGCTGTGTAATGTGATGTAGTAGAGGGTGTGAGGAAGCGCTATGTAGTGTGATGTATTACAGGGTGTGAGGAAGCACTGTGTAATGTGATGTAGTAGAGGGTGTGAGGAAGCACTTTGTAATGTGATGTAGTAGAGGGTGTGAGGAAGCAGTGTGTAGTGTGATGTAGTACAGGATGTGAGGGAGTGATGTGTAGTGTGATGTAGTACAGGGTGTGTGGAAGCGCTGTGTAATGTGATGTAGAACAGGGTGTGAGGAAGTGCTGTGTAATGTGATGTAGTAGAGGGTGTGAGGAAGCGCTATATAGTGTGATGTATTACAGGGTGTGAGGAAGCAGTGTGTAGTGTGATGTAGTACAGGAAGTGATGGAGCGATGTGTAGTGTGATGTAGTACAGGGTGTGAGGAAGCGCTGTGTAATGTGATGTAGTATAGGGTGTGAGGAAGCGCTGTGTAGTGTGATGTAGTACAGGGTGTGAGGAAGCACTGTGTAGTGTGATGTAGTACAGGGTGTGAGGAAGCACTGTGTAGTGTGATGTAGTATAGGGTGTGAGGAAGAGCTGTGTAGTATGATGTAGTACAGGGTGTGAGGAAACGCTGTGTAATGTGATGTAGTACAGGGTGTGAGGAAGCACTGTGTAGTGTGACGTAGTACAGGGTGTGAGGAAGCACTGTGTAGTGTGATGTAGTACAGGGTGTGAGGAAGCACTGTGTAGTGTGATGTAGTACAGAGTGTGAGGAAGCACTGTGTAGTGTGATGTAGTACAGGGTGTGAGGAAGCACTGTGTAGTGTGATGTAGTATAGGGTGTGAGGAAGAGCTGTGTAGTGTGATGTAGTACAGGGTGTGAGGAAGCGCTGTGTAGTGTGATGTAGTATAGGGTGTCAAGAAGCACGATGTAGTGTGATGTAGTACAGGGTGTGAGGAAGTGCTGTGTAATGTGATGTAGTACAGGGTGTGAGGAAGTGCTGTGTAGTGTGATGTAGTACAGGGTGTGAGGAAGCGCTGTGTAATGTGATGTAGTAGAGGGTGTGAGGAAGCACTTTGTAATGTGATGTAGTAGAGGGTGTGAGGAAGCAGTGTGTAGTGTGATGTAGTACAGGATGTGAGGGAGTGATGTGTAGTGTGATGTAGTACAGGGTGTGTGGAAGCGCTGTGTAATGTGATGTAGAACAGGGTGTGAGGAAGTGCTGTGTAATGTGATGTATTACAGGGTGTGAGGAAGCGCTGTGTAATGTGATGTAGTAGAGGGTGTGAGGAAGCGCTATGTAGTGTGATGTATTACAGGGTGTGAGGAAGCACTGTGTAATGTGATGTAGTAGAGGGTGTGAGGAAGCACTTTGTAATGTGATGTAGTAGAGGGTGTGAGGAAGCAGTGTGTAGTGTGATGTAGTACAGGATGTGAGGGAGTGATGTGTAGTGTGATGTAGTACAGGGTGTGTGGAAGCGCTGTGTAATGTGATGTAGAACAGGGTGTGAGGAAGTGCTGTGTAATGTGATGTAGTAGAGGGTGTGAGGAAGTGCTATGTAGTGTGATGTATTACAGGGTGTGAGGAAGCGCTGTGTAGTGTGATGTAGTACAGGAAGTGAGGGAGCGATGTGTAGTGTGATGTAGTACAGGTTTTGAGGAAGCGCTGTGTAGTGTGATGTAGTAGAGGGTGTGAGGAAGTGCAGTGTAGTGTGATGTAGTACAGGATGTGTGGAAGTGCTGTGTAGTGTGATGTAGTACAGGATGTGAGGAAGTGCTGTGTAGTGTGATGTAGTACAGGGTGTGAGGAAGCGCTGTGTAATGTGATGTAGTATAGGGGGTGAGGAAGCACTGTGTAGTGTGATGTAGTACAGGGTGTGAGGAAGCACTGTGTAGTGTGATGTAGTACAGGGTGTGAGGAAGCACTGTGTAGTGTGATGTAGTATAGGGTGTGAGGAAGATCTGTGCAGTGTGATGTAGTACAGGGTGTGAGGAAGCGCTGTGTAGTGTGATGTAGTATAGGGTGTCAGGAAGCACGATGTAGTGTGATGTAGTACAGGGTGTGAGGAAGAGCTGTGTAATGTGATGTAGTACAGGGTGTGAGGAAGTGCTGTGTAGTTTGATGTAGTACAGGGTGTGAGGAAGCGCTGTCTAATGTGATGTAGTAGAGGCTGTGAGGAAGTGCTGTGTAGTGTGATGTATTACAGGATGTGAGGGAGCGATGTGTAGTGTGATGTAGTACAGGGTGTGTGGAAGCGCTGTGTAATGTGATGTAGTACAGGGTGTGAGGAAGTGCTGTGTAATGTGATGTTGTACAGGGTGTGAGGAAGCGCTGTGTAATGTGATGTAGTAGAGGGTGTGAGGAAGCACTGTGTAATGTGATGTAGTAGAGGGTGTGAGGAAGCGCTGTGTAGTGTGATGTAGTATAGGGTGTCAGGAAGCACGATGTAGTGTGATGTAGTACAGGGTGTGAGGAAGAGCTGTGTAATGTGATGTAGTACAGGGTGTGAGGAAGTGCTGTGTAGTTTGATGTAGTACAGGGTGTGAGGAAGCGCTGTCTAATGTGATGTAGTAGAGGCTGTGAGGAAGTGCTGTGTAGTGTGATGTATTACAGGATGTGAGGGAGCGATGTGTATTGTGATGTAGTACAGGGTGTGTGGAAGCGCTGTGTAATGTGATGTAGTACAGGGTGTGAGGAAGTGCTGTGTAATGTGATGTTGTACAGGGTGTGAGGAAACACTGTGTAATGTGATGTAGTAGAGGGTGTGAGGAAGTGCAGTGTAGTGTGATGTAGTACAGGGTGTGTGGAAGTGCTGTGTAGTGTGATGTAGTACAGGATGTGAGGAAGTGCTGTGTAGTGTGATGTAGTACAGGTTTTGAGGAAGTGCTGTGTTGTATGATGTAGTACAGGGTGTGTGGAAATGCTGTGTAGTGTGATGTAGTACAGGATGTGAGGAAGCACTGTGTAGTGTGATGTAGTACAGGGTGTGTGGAAGTGCTGTGCAGTACGATGTAGTACAGGATGTGAGGAAGCGCTGTGTAGTGTGATGTAGTACAGGATGTGAGGAAGCGCTGTGTAGTGTGATGTAGTACAGCATGTGAGGAAGCGCTGTGTAGTGTGATGTAGTACTGGGTTGGAGGAAGTGCTGTGTTGTTTGATGTAGTACAGGGTGTGTGGAAGCGCTGTGTAGTGTGATGTAGTACAGGATGTGAGGAAGCGCTGTGTAGTGTGATGTAGTACAGGGTGTGAGGAAGCGCTGTGTAATGTGATGTAGTATAGGGTGTGAGGAAGCGCTGTGTAGTGTGATGTAGTACAGGGTGTGAGGAAGCACTGTGTAGTGTGATGTAGTACAGGGTGTGAGGAAGCACTGTGTAGTGTGATGTAGTATAGGGTGTGAGGAAGAGCTGTGTAGTGTGATGTAGTACAGGGTGTGAGGAAACGCTGTGTAATGTGATGTAGTATAGGGTGTGAGGAAGCACTGTGTAGTGTGATGTAGTACAGGGTGTGAGGAAGCACTGTGTAGTGTGATGTAGTACAGGGTGTGAGGAAGCACTGTGTAGTGTGATGTAGTACAGGGTGTGAGGAAGCACTGTGTAGTGTGATGTAGTACAGGGTGTGAGGAAGCACTGTGTAGTGTGATGTAGTACAGGGTGTGAGGAAGCACTGTGTAGTGTGATGTAGTACAGGGTGTGAGGAAGCACTGTGTAGTGTGATGTAGTACAGGGTGTGAGGAAGCACTGTGTAGTGTGATGTAGTACAGGGTGTGAGGAAGCACTGTGTAGTGTGATGTATTATAGGGTGTGAGGAAGCACTGTGTAGTGTGATGTATTATAGGGTGTGAGGAAGTGCTGTGTAGTGTGATGTAGTACAGGGTGTGAGGAAGCACTGTGTAATGTGATGTAGTAGAGGGTGTGAGGAAGCACTTTGTAATGTGATGTAGTAGAGGGTGTGAGGAAGCAGTGTGTAGTGTGATGTAGTACAGGATGTGAGGGAGCGATGTGTAGTGTGATGTAGTACAGGGTGTGTGGAAGCGCTGTGTAATGTGATGTAGTAGAGGGTGTGAGGAAGCAGTGTGTAGTGTGATGTAGTACAGGATGCGAGGGAGCGATGTGTAGTGTGATGTAGTACAGGATGTGAGGAAGCGCTGTGTAATGTGATGTAGTACAGGGTGTGAGGAAGCGCTGTGTAGTGTGATGTAGTACAGGATGTGAGGAAGCGCTGTGTAATGTGATGTAGTACAGGGTGTGAGGAAGTGCTGTGTAATGTGATGTAGTACAGGGTGTGAGGAAGCGCTGTGTAATGTGATGTAGTAGAGGGTGTGAGGAAGCACTGTGTATTGTGATGTAGTAGAGGGTGTGAGGAAGCAGTGTGTAGTGTGATGTAGTACAGGAAGTGAGGGAGCGATGTGTAGTGTGATGTAGTACAGGTTTTGAGGAAGTGCTGTGTTGTATGATGTAGTACAGGGTGTGTGGAAATGCTGTGTAGTGTGATGTAGTACTGGATGTGAGGAAGCACTGTGTAGTGTGATTTAGTACAGGATGTGAGGAAGCGCTGTGTAGTGTGATGTAGTACAGGATGTGAGGAAGCGCTGTGTAGTGTGATGTAGTACAGGATGTGAGGAAGCGCTGTGTAGTGTGATGTAGTACTGGGTTGGAGGAAGTGCAGTGTTGTATGATGTAGTACAGGGTGTGTGGAAGTGCTGTGTAGTGTGATGTAGTACAGGATGTGAGGAAGTGCTGTGTAGTGTGATGTAGTACAGGGTGTGAGGAAGCGCTGTGTAATGTGATGTAGTATAGGGTGTGAGGAAGCGCTGTGTAGTGTGATGTAGTACAGGGTGTGAGGAAGCACTGTGTAGTGTGATGTAGTACAGGGTGTGAGGAAGCACTGTGTAGTGTGATGTAGTATAGGGTGTGAGGAAGAGCTGTGTAGTGTGATGTAGTACAGGGTGTGAGGAAATGCTGTGTAATGTGATGTAGTATAGGGTGTGAGGAAGCACTGTGTAGTGTGATGTAGTACAGGGTGTGAGAAAGCACTGTGTAGTGTGATGTAGTACAGGGTGTGAGGAAGCACTGTGTAGTGTGATGTAGTACAGAGTGTGAGGAAGCACTGTGTAGTGTGATGTAGTACAGGGTGTGAGGAAGCACTGTGTAGTGTGATGTAGTATAGGGTGTGAGGAAGAGCTGTGTAGTGTGATGTAGTACAGGGTGTGAGGAAGCGCTGTGTAGTGTGATATAGTATAGGGTGTCAAGAAGCACGATGTAGTGTGATGTAGTACAGGGTGTGAGGAAGTGCTGTGTAATGTGATGTAGTACAGGGTGTGAGGAAGTGCTGTGTAGTGTGATGTAGTACAGGGTGTGAGGAAGCGCTGTGTAATGTGATGTAGTAGAGGGTGTGAGGAAGCACTTTGTAATGTGATGTAGTAGAGGGTGTGAGGAAGCAGTGTGTAGTGTGATGTAGTACAGGATGTGAGGGAGTGATGTGTAGTGTGATGTAGTACAGGGTGTGTGGAAGCGCTGTGTAATGTGATGTAGAACAGGGTGTGAGGAAGTGCTGTGTAATGTGATGTATTACAGGGTGTGAGGAAGCGCTGTGTAATGTGATGTAGTAGAGGGTGTGAGGAAGCGCTATGTAGTGTGATGTATTACAGGGTGTGAGGAAGCACTGTGTAATGTGATGTAGTAGAGGGTGTGAGGAAGCACTTTGTAATGTGATGTAGTAGAGGGTGTGAGGAAGCAGTGTGTAGTGTGATGTAGTACAGGATGTGAGGGAGTGATGTGTAGTGTGATGTAGTACAGCGTGTGTGGAAGCGCTGTGTAATGTGATGTAGAACAGGGAGTGAGGAAGTGCTGTGTAATGTGATGTATTACAGGGTGTGAGGAAGCGCTGTGTAATGTGATGTAGTAGAGGGTGTGAGGAAGCGCTATGTAGTGTGATGTATTACAGGGTGTGAGGAAGCAGTGTGTAGTGTGATGTAGTACAGGAAGTGAGGGAGCGATGTGTAGTGTGATGTAGTACAGGGTGTGAGGAAGCGCTGTGTAATGTGATGTAGTATAGGGTGTGAGGAAGCGCTGTGTAGTGTGATGTAGTACAGGGTGTGAGGAAGCACTGTGTAGTGTGATGTAGTACAGGGTGTGAGGAAGCACTGTGTAGTGTGATGTAGTATAGGGTGTGAGGAAGAGCTGTGTAGTATGATGTAGTACAGGGTGTGAGGAAACGCTGTGTAATGTGATGTAGTACAGGGTGTGAGGAAGCACTGTGTAGTGTGACGTAGTACAGGGTGTGAGGAAGCACTGTGTAGTGTGATGTAGTACAGGGTGTGAGGAAGCACTGTGTAGTGTGATGTAGTACAGAGTGTGAGGAAGCACTGTGTAGTGTGATGTAGTACAGGGTGTGAGGAAGCACTGTGTAGTGTGATGTAGTATAGGGTGTGAGGAAGAGCTGTGTAGTGTGATGTAGTACAGGGTGTGAGGAAGCGCTGTGTAGTGTGATGTAGTATAGGGTGTCAAGAAGCACGATGTAGTGTGATGTAGTACAGGGTGTGAGGAAGTGCTGTGTAATGTGATGTAGTACAGGGTGTGAGGAAGTGCTGTGTAGTGTGATGTAGTACAGGGTGTGAGGAAGCGCTGTGTAATGTGATGTAGTAGAGGGTGTGAGGAAGCACTTTGTAATGTGATGTAGTAGAGGGTGTGAGGAAGAAGTGTGTAGTGTGATGTAGTACAGGATGTGAGGGAGTGATGTGTAGTGTGATGTAGTACAGGGTGTGTGGAAGCGCTGTGTAATGTGATGTAGAACAGGGTGTGAGGAAGTGCTGTGTAATGTGATGTATTACAGGGTGTGAGGAAGCGCTGTGTAATGTGATGTAGTAGAGGGTGTGAGGAAGCGCTATGTAGTGTGATGTATTACAGGGTGTGAGGAAGCACTGTGTAATGTGATGTAGTAGAGGGTGTGAGGAAGCACTTTGTAATGTGATGTAGTAGAGGGTGTGAGGAAGCAGTGTGTAGTGTGATGTAGTACAGGATGTGAGGGAGTGATGTGTAGTGTGATGTAGTACAGGGTGTGTGGAAGCGCTGTGTAATGTGATGTAGAACAGGGTGTGAGGAAGTGCTGTGTAATGTGATGTAGTAGAGGGTGTGAGGAAGCGCTATATAGTGTGATGTATTACAGGGTGTGAGGAAGCAGTGTGTAGTGTGATGTAGTACAGGAAGTGATGGAGCGATGTGTAGTGTGATGTAGTACAGGGTGTGAGGAAGCGCTGTGTAATGTGATGTAGTATAGGGTGTGAGGAAGCGCTGTGTAGTGTGATGTAGTACAGGGTGTGAGGAAGCACTGTGTAATGTGATGTAGTACAGGGTGTGAGGAAGCACTGTGTAGTGTGATGTAGTATAGGGTGTGAGGAAGAGCTGTGTAGTATGATGTAGTACAGGGTGTGAGGAAACGCTGTGTAATGTGATGTAGTACAGGGTGTGAGGAAGCACTGTGTAGTGTGACGTAGTACAGGGTGTGAGGAAGCACTGTGTAGTGTGATGTAGTACAGGGTGTGAGGAAGCACTGTGTAGTGTGATGTAGTACAGAGTGTGAGGAAGCACTGTGTAGTGTGATGTAGTACAGGGTGTGAGGAAGCACTGTGTAGTGTGATGTAGTATAGGGTGTGAGGAAGAGCTGTGTAGTGTGATGTAGTACAGGGTGTGAGGAAGCGCTGTGTAGTGTGATGTAGTATAGGGTGTCAAGAAGCACGATGTAGTGTGATGTAGTACAGGGTGTGAGGAAGTGCTGTGTAATGTGATGTAGTACAGGGTGTGAGGAAGTGCTGTGTAGTGTGATGTAGTACAGGGTGTGAGGAAGCGCTGTGTAATGTGATGTAGTAGAGGGTGTGAGGAAGCACTTTGTAATGTGATGTAGTAGAGGGTGTGAGGAAGCAGTGTGTAGTGTGATGTAGTACAGGATGTGAGGGAGTGATGTGTAGTGTGATGTAGTACAGGGTGTGTGGAAGCGCTGTGTAATGTGATGTAGAACAGGGTGTGAGGAAGTGCTGTGTAATGTGATGTATTACAGGGTGTGAGGAAGCGCTGTGTAATGTGATGTAGTAGAGGGTGTGAGGAAGCGCTATGTAGTGTGATGTATTACAGGGTGTGAGGAAGCACTGTGTAATGTGATGTAGTAGAGGGTGTGAGGAAGCACTTTGTAATGTGATGTAGTAGAGGGTGTGAGGAAGCAGTGTGTAGTGTGATGTAGTACAGGATGTGAGGGAGTGATGTGTAGTGTGATGTAGTACAGGGTGTGTGGAAGCGCTGTGTAATGTGATGTAGAACAGGGTGTGAGGAAGTGCTGTGTAATGTGATGTAGTAGAGGGTGTGAGGAAGCGCTATGTAGTGTGATGTATTACAGGGTGTGAGGAAGCGCTGTGTAGTGTGATGTAGTACAGGAAGTGAGGGAGCGATGTGTAGTGTGATGTAGTACAGGTTTTGAGGAAGCGCTGTGTAGTGTGATGTAGTAGAGGGTGTGAGGAAGTGCAGTGTAGTGTGATGTAGTACAGGATGTGTGGAAGTGCTGTGTAGTGTGATGTAGTACAGGATGTGAGGAAGTGCTGTGTAGTGTGATGTAGTACAGGGTGTGAGGAAGCGCTGTGTAATGTGATGTAGTATAGGGGGTGAGGAAGCACTGTGTAGTGTGATGTAGTACAGGGTGTGAGGAAGCACTGTGTAGTGTGATGTAGTACAGGGTGTGAGGAAGCACTGTGTAGTGTGATGTAGTATAGGGTGTGAGGAAGATCTGTGCAGTGTGATGTAGTACAGGGTGTGAGGAAGCGCTGTGTAGTGTGATGTAGTATAGGGTGTCAGGAAGCACGATGTAGTGTGATGTAGTACAGGGTGTGAGGAAGAGCTGTGTAATGTGATGTAGTACAGGGTGTGAGGAAGTGCTGTGTAGTTTGATGTAGTACAGGGTGTGAGGAAGCGCTGTCTAATGTGATGTAGTAGAGGCTGTGAGGAAGTGCTGTGTAGTGTGATGTATTACAGGATGTGAGGGAGCGATGTGTAGTGTGATGTAGTACAGGGTGTGTGGAAGCGCTGTGTAATGTGATGTAGTACAGGGTGTGAGGAAGTGCTGTGTAATGTGATGTTGTACAGGGTGTGAGGAAGCGCTGTGTAATGTGATGTAGTAGAGGGTGTGAGGAAGCACTGTGTAATGTGATGTAGTAGAGGGTGTGAGGAAGCGCTGTGTAGTGTGATGTAGTATAGGGTGTCAGGAAGCACGATGTAGTGTGATGTAGTACAGGGTGTGAGGAAGAGCTGTGTAATGTGATGTAGTACAGGGTGTGAGGAAGTGCTGTGTAGTTTGATGTAGTACAGGGTGTGAGGAAGCGCTGTCTAATGTGATGTAGTAGAGGCTGTGAGGAAGTGCTGTGTAGTGTGATGTATTACAGGATGTGAGGGAGCGATGTGTATTGTGATGTAGTACAGGGTGTGTGGAAGCGCTGTGTAATGTGATGTAGTACAGGGTGTGAGGAAGTGCTGTGTAATGTGATGTTGTACAGGGTGTGAGGAAACACTGTGTAATGTGATGTAGTAGAGGGTGTGAGGAAGCAGTGTGTAGTGTGATTTAGTACAGGATGTGAGGGAGCGATGTGTAGTGTGATGTAGTACAGGATGTGAGGAAGCGCTGTGTAGTGTGATGTAGTAGAGGGTGTGAGGAAGTGCTGTGTAGTGTGATGTAGTACAGGGTGTGTGGAAGTGCTGTGTAGTGTGATGTAGTACAGGATGTGAGGAAGCGCTGTGTAGTGTGATGTAGTACAGGGTGTGTGGAAGTGCTGTGTAGTGTGATGTAGTACAGGATGTGAGGAAGCGCTGTGTAGTGTGATGTAGTACAGGGTGTGAGGAAGCGCTGTCTAATGTGATGTAGTAGAGGCTGTGAGGAAGTGCTGTGTAGTGTGATGTATTACAGGATGTGAGGGAGCGATGTGTAGTGTGATGTAGTACAGGGTGTGTGGAAGCGCTGTGTAATGTGATGTAGTACAGGGTGTGAGGAAGTGCTGTGTAATGTTATGTTGTACAGGGTGTGAGGAAGCGCTGTGTAATGTGATGTAGTAGAGGGTGTGAGGAAGCACTGTGTAATGTGATGTAGTAGAGGGTGTGAGGAAGCGCTGTGTAGTGTGATGTAGTATAGGGTGTCAGGAAGCACGATGTAGTGTGATGTAGTACAGGGTGTGAGGAAGAGCTGTGTAATGTGATGTAGTACAGGGTGTGAGGAAGTGCTGTGTAGTTTGATGTAGTACAGGGTGTGAGGAAGCGCTGTCTAATGTGATGTAGTAGAGGCTGTGAGGAAGTGCTTTGTAGTGTGATGTATTACAGGATGTGAGGGAGCGATGTGTAGTGTGATGTAGTACAGGGTGTGTGGAAGCGCTGTGTAATGTGATGTAGTACAGGGTGTGAGGAAGTGCTGTGTAATGTGATGTTGTACAGGGTGTGAGGAAACACTGTGTAATGTGATGTAGTAGAGGGTGTGAGGAAGCAGTGTGTAGTGTGATTTAGTACAGGATGTGAGGGAGCGATGTGTAGTGTGATGTAGTACAGGATGTGAGGAAGCGCTGTGTAGTGTGATGTAGTAGAGGGTGTGAGGAAGTGCTGTGTAGTGTGATGTAGTACAGGGTGTGTGGAAGTGCTGTGTAGTGTGATGTAGTACAGGATGTGAGGAAGCGCTGTGTAGTGTGATGTAGTACAGGGTGTGTGGAAGTGCTGTGTAGTGTGATGTAGTACAGGATGTGAGGAAGCGCTGTGTAGTGTGATGTAGTACAGGATGTGAGGAAGCGCTGTGTAGTGTGATGTAGTACAGGGTGTGTGGAAGTGCTGTGTAGTGTGATGTAGTACAGGATGTGAGGAAGCGCTGTGTAGTGTGATGTAGTACAGGATGTGTGGAAGCGCTGTGTAGTGTGATGTAGTATAGGATGTGAGGAAGCGCTGTGTAGTGTGATGTAGTACAGGGTGTGAGGAAGCGCTGTGTAGTGTGATGTAGTACAGGGTGTGAGGAAGCGCTATGTAGTGTGATGTTGTACAGGGTGTGAGGAAGTGCTGTGTTGTGTGATGTAGTACAGGGTGTGTGGAAGTTTTGTGCTCTTTGCTTTACTACTTGGCTGAGAAATCATCTTCTTTTATAAAACATTGGCAGACGAGTGTATAAGTCAGTAACTGTAATTCCTCTTTGTCTTTTTTGATCCTTTAAGCTTTTTATAATGCAGAATAAAGTGACATGAAATGACTTTATGGTCTATGACACATGTAACTGCTGAGGACTATCTCGCAGAAGAGCGTCTCCGGATGTGCGCTCTCTATACCTCCACCGTGTGCTCAGTGCAGCTTTATTAGTTTTCTTGTTTGTAGTGATTCTTGTCCCTGCCGGCTGTCACTTTTATTATGGAAAGAAACTTCTCTTATTAGGATGCTGTATCCCCACTGGAGCCAGGCTGTAACTTTTACTGTTTAATTGAGGAAAAAATTATCTGGATAGAGAAAGAGAACGAATGTGCCGGCCGCGTAGCTGTAACCAGAGACACCGCCAGCACCAGAAACAATATCCGTGTATCCGTCTAAAGTCAGAATTCTACCTCATTATCTCTGTTAATAGCCTGGGAATAAGGAGAGATGTCTGGTGCGTACTAAGTTGTATACATCTGAAGTAGCATAATGCTGTCAACTTCTTATAGTTTTGAAACTTCTTTAATGAATTCTGTTCTTAAATATGATGAAATACAGCGCTACGTACAGATAGTTCCTGTTTCTTATTCCATGTCTGCGTCTATTGGCGCTCGCCTTTCTGTAACTTTATGCAAATGTCTGTACAGAGCCCTTCCCTGCTGTATAGCCGTGTGTACCAATGTGTAAGGACTGAGACACCTATAACCAGGGGTGTGCGACCGGTGTTGCTGCTCAGTAGAGTGGGTGGTACGTCACCACCGCTCAGCCCCTGCTTCTGGCTAGCATGGTGCCTAGAACATCACTCTGCAGCTAGAATCACTGCTGCGCCGGTTGCTAGACGCTCCAGACAGGCACCCGGCAGTGTGTCCAGCAGATCTGAGACGTCCTCAGGATGCTCCAAGTCAGCACCTGCACATACTGGGGCGGGCACTTGGCACATTTAAATCCTGTTACGTCCCTGGCCACCATCAATCGCACCATCGAAAACCTGTACTACCCCTATGGCAGGTACATGGCCTCCTACTGTATGTGAGCGATTGAGCATCACTATGTGTAACTACTATCAGCGTCGCGCCTGCGATGGTCCCATAACACGCCTAAAAGACGGGCCATATCCATGCGTCCACTAAGCCACCTCCCTGTCACTGACCAGGAACACCGAAGACATTTCTGAGACTGCGCATCTCCCATGTGCCTCCATCGCAACGCCAGCTCTGTGCGCACATTATCTAGACAAACGCTCCACTGCACCCGACATCGGCAGTGCGTGCTACTCAGGATCGGGGTCATAAGGACTGACACTCCCCAGATGCTGGAATATATTCTGGTGATACTGTGATATTCCTGTTATCACTCGTTACTAATCTTACATGCTGCTCCAACCAAACAAAAATGGCAGCTGCTCAATCAATCTAGCAGTATTAATCAGGTGCATGAAAGGGAGGGGTCACACTAAGTAGAAAAAGAAGGAGGATTTAACCCCCTATTGTACCTCAGCACACTGAATAATACCTGCAACAATATATGAAGACTATATGGTCATAGAAATTCAGAGATATTAGTTGCATGCATTTGCAAATACATGGGAGGCTGCTGGGCCACGTCACGGCTTCTCTGTTACCAGCAGTCCCTAACACTAAGGGGTTCACGTCGGGGCGCAGTGCACCCCAAAAAACGTCCAGCCCAGAACCCCCCCAGGGCATCACACGAAAAATGGAAAAAGAGTGACAGTGCAGTGTAAAGTATAGCTGTGTGCTAGATTGATTGAACAGCTGCCATTTTTGTTTGTTTGTTATGAGTTGCATGAAGGAGCCAGCATTAGTAGGGCATGCTGGTTCTAGTAGTGCTAGTTGGAGTTCCCAGGGGTGACTCCCAGGTAAGCTGGCTCTCAATTTGGATGCATTTATGTATGTGCCTTTATCATGAGGCCTTACATTCGCCAAAATTATATATGTGCCTTTATCATGAGGCCTTATAATTGGTATATTTTACATTTGGGGTGAGTGTTTGGGCGTAGGGCCCCCGGGACTGGTCTGGCTGGGCCTCCTCAGGGCATCACCACTTAATACACATAGTTGCTTTTCACATCACCTTTTATGTTTGTTTATTATTCATGTATTTTTCCACATATATTTTAACCTCTCATTCCACACTTAATGATTACTCACACACAGCTATACTTTACACTGCACTGTCACTCTTTTTCCATTTTTCGTGTGATGCCCTGGGGGGGTTCTGGACTGGACGTTTTTTGGGGTGCACTGCACCCCGACGTGAACCCCTTAGTGTTAGGGACTGCTGGTAACAGAGAAGCCGTGACGTGGCCCAGCAGCCTCCCATGTATTTGCAAATGCATGCAACTAATATCTCTGAATTTCTATGACCATATAGTCTTCATATATTGTTGCAGGTATTATTCAGTGTGCTGAGGTACAATAGGGGGTTAAATCCTCCTTCTTTTTCTACTATGCTGCTCCAACCAATCAGCTCCTAACTGTCATTTTTCAAACACAATGTAAAATGACAGTTAGGAGCTGATTGGTTAGATCACCGTTTAATATTAGTAACAAGTGATAACAAGAATAATACTTGTTGATAAATGAGGACCTCAGTTTCTCCTAAAAGAGCGATCCACCTTTTGACAAGTCCCCCTTCTAATGCCCTGCTCCACTCACAGAGTAAATACAGTATGTTGGGGTCCCTGCACTGTGTCATTACCTGAAACTACTGTAGGGGTCACACATTACTTCTCATATGAAGGTAGAAATGAACATTAGCCCTGGCCGTGATGTACTGTACCAACTGTGTGGTGTACATCCTGCCAGTCACCACAAAAATACTAATGGCATGTGTACTAACATATGCGATTAGAATCGCAGAGGACAGCTCTTGCGATAAGAGCTGTCCTTAGCGAAGCTGCCGGTGAGGGGTCTCCATGGATCTCCTCCCCCTCCTAGCGTCGAGCGCTTCCTGCTGGTGACCTCTGCAGGAAGTCCCGGGCTCCTTCTCCTCCTACTTGCATCCAGAAGGAGGAGATGGGGGACACAGGAGGAGAACGGGGCCGGCAGGGAGGAGGCTGAGGTAAGGGGGTTCCGGCAGTGAGAGGTGCGGGGCGACAACAAGGAGGCGGGGAGCAGGATGCACTAAGAAACCCATAGGCTTATATAGGGTAATGCCAGAAAAACCTGGCGTTACCCTCCGCATTGAAAATCTGGCGGCCGGGGCTTAGTACGTAGAAAATGCGATAAAAACCCTGACAACAGGGTTTTTACTGCATTTTCCCCTTAGCACATCCCGGCTGCATTTTCCCCTTAATTTTATGTGATGTTCCTATGTACTAATAGCACAATGCAGGAGATTTCACAGAAATCTCCGGCAAAGTGCTAGTTAGCTCTGCAGATCGCAGTCCCCATTATTATCAATGGGGACTATGATCTGACCCCCTATGTACTAAACTCCAATAAGCAAAGCTTTTCTGAGTTTAGCACTTGTAGTTTATACTAGGGGTGAGCGGGTTCGGATTTCTGAAATCCGAACCCCCCTGAGCCCCCCCGATCCGAGTCCGATCCGAGTCAGGCTCGACTTTTCCCGCCAGACTCGGATCTGAAATCGAGGCAAAACGTCATCATCCCGCCTTCCGGGTCTCGCGGGTTTTGGATCCTATATAAGGTGGGTTTTGGATCCTATATAAGGTACCTGCGTCGGCACCATTTTCTCACTCGGCTGTGGACAGTGAAGAGGGAGGGAGGGAGTTAGGGCTGGCTGGGCTGCGTAGTGCAGTGTAGTGTAGTGCAGAGTAGTGTTGTGCTGTGCTGTGCTGTGCTTCGTTGTGCTGCTGTTGTCCACTACTTCAAAGTCCATAGGGGCTGGCTGTGTTGTGCTGTGCTGCTGTTGTTAATAGGGGCTGTGTCCACTACTTCAAAGTCCATAGGGGCTGGCTGGACTGTGTTATGCAGTCAGTTCTCCATAGGGGCTGTGACCACTCCAAAATCCTGTGCAGTGTCCCAGTCCTAAAGGGGTGCTGTAGTGTTGTCCAGGGGGTGCTCTGTCCATCAGGGGTGCTCCCCCCAAGTGCTAAAAAAATAATATTTTTTGTGTGTTTGTGAATTGTGTGCGCAGTAGCCGCACGTGGATCAACAAAGTAGTGCCAAGCGTGTGCCTGTGTCATAAGTAAAGGGCCGGCTGGCTTGACCGTTAAAGGGTGCTGTAACCCCCGAAAGTACACTCCAGTCCAAACCAAAAAAATATTTATTTTCTGTGTTTGTGAATTGTGTGCGCAGTAGCCGCACGTGCATCAACAAAGTAGTGCCAAGCGTGCGCCTGTGTCATAAGTAAAGCGCCGGCTGGCTTGACCGTTAAAGGGTGCTGTAACCCCCAAAGTACACTCCAGTCCAAACCAAAAAAAAAATTATTTTCTGTGTTTGTGAATTGTGTGCGCAGTAGCCGCACGTGCATCAACAAAGTAGTGCCAAGCGTGTGCCTGTGTCATAAGTAAAGGGCCGGCTGGCTTGACCGTTAAAGGGTGCTGTAACCCCCAAAGTACACTCCAGTCCAAACCAAAAAAAAAATAATTTTCTGTGTTTGTGAATTGTGTGCGCAGTAGCCGCACGTGCATCAACAAAGTAGTGCCAAGCGTGCGCCTGTGTCATAAGTAAAGGGCCGGCTTGCTTGACCGTTAAATGGTGCTGTAACCCCCAAAATACACTCCAGTCCAAACAAAAAAAAAATATATTTTCTGTGTTTGTGAATTGTGTGCGCAGTAGCCGCACGTGCATCAACAAAGTAGTGCCAAGCGTGCGCCTGTGTCATAAGTAAAGGGCCGGCTGGCTTGACCGTTAAAGGGTGCTGTAACCCCCAAAGTACACTCCAGTCCAAACCAAAAAAAAAATTATTTTCTGTGTTTGTGACTTGTGTGCACTGTGGCTGCACGTGCATCAACAAAGGAGCAGCGCCAAGCGTGCGCCTGTGTCCCATAAGTAAAGAGCCGGCTGGCTCATTTCTTAAAGGGTGGTGTAACCCACAAAGTGCACTACTCTCCAGCAAAAATAAAAAAATATTTTCTGTGTTTGTGTGCGCTTTAGCCGGACGTATATATCAATATAACATAAATGGAGGACCAAACTTTCTCCGATAAAAATAAAATAGGGATAGATCAAGAACCACTTCCTCCTAGTGCTGTTGCTGCTGCTGGGAGTTGTTCATCATCCCAGAGAGGAAGTAGGAACATCACTACTTTTACTAAACAATTGACCCTCCAACAGTCCCTAGCAATGAGGATGAAGTACGACAGCAGTCATCCTGAAGCAAAACGTATAACTGAGGCCTTGACTGCTATGTTGGTGTTAGACGTGCGTCCGGTATCCGCCATTAGTGCAGTGGGATATAGACAATTGATGGAGGTAGTGTGTCCCCGGTTCCAAATCTCGTCTAGATTCCACCTGCATCCTCAAAGCAGCAGCGACAAGCATGCATCTGTCTGTTAAAGGGTGGTGACACCCTCAAAGTGTGCTACACAAACAATAAAAATATTGTTCTTTTTTTTTCAGTCTTTGTGAAATGTGTGGGCTGTAGCCGCACCTGCATCCTTAAAGCAGCAGCGACAAGCGTACGTCTGTCTGTTAAAGGGTGGTGACACCCTCAAAGTGTGCTACACAAACAATAAAAATATTGTTCTTTTTTTTCCGGTCTTTGTGAATTGTGTGGGCTGTAGCCGCACTTGCATCCTCAAAGCAGCAGCGACAAGCGTGCATCTGTCTGTTAAAGGGTGGTGTAACCCTCAAAGTGCTCCAAAAAATAAAAAACTATTTTTTTAATGTGTTTGTGACTTGTGTGCGATGTAGCCGCACGTGCATCAACATAGTAGCAGCGCCAAGCGTGCACCTCTTTCATAAGTCAAGGGCTGGTTTGGACATCTGGTCCGGACTGAAGGACGTGCCATCAATTTCTGACAAGTCTACTGTCACTGCATATGATACTGTCCTCAAAGCAGCAGCGACAAGCGTGCGTCTGTCTGTTAAAGGGTGGTGTAACCCCCAAAGTGCGCTCCAACCAAAACAAAAAAATCTTTTTTTCTGTGTTTGTGTGTGAAATGTATGTGCAGTAGCTGCACCTGCATCCTCAAAGCAGCAGCGACAAGCGTGCGTCTGTCTGTTAAACGGTGGTGTAACCCTCAAAGCGCGCTCCACTTAAAATAAAAAATTCTTTTTTTTTCTGTCTTTGTGAATTGTGTGGGCTGTAGCCGCACTTGCATCCTCAAAGCAGCAGCGACAAGCGTGCGTCTGTCTGTTAAAGGATTACATCGGTGACAGCATCCAAGTAGGCATGTCAGACAGTCCGTACCTGTACTGGCAGGAAGAAGAAGCAATTTGGAGGTCCCTGTACAAACTGGCTCTATTTTACCTGAGTTGCCCCCCCCTCCAGTGTGTACTCCGAAAGAGTGTTTAGTGCAGCCGGGAACCTTGTCAGCGAAAGGCGTAGGAGGTTGCTTCCACAAAATGTGGAGAAGATGATGATCATAAAATTAATTATCAACTTTTCCAGGGAGACCAGCCTCCAGAACGTACAGAGGGACCTGTGGTTGTGGATTCCAGTGGGGACGAATTAATTCTCTGTGAGGATGAGGATGTACACAACACTGAAGAGGGTGAGGAATCGGTGGATGAGGAGGATGAGGACGACATCTTGCCTCCGTAGAGCCAGTTTGTGCAGGGACAGATTAATTGCTAGCTTGTTTTGTGGGGGCCCAAACGAACCAATCATTTCAGCCACAGTCGTGTGGCAGACCCTGGCGCTGAAATGATTGGTTTGTTAAAGTGTGCATGTCCTGTTTTTACAACATAAGGGTGGGTGGGAGGGCCCAAGGACAATTCCATCTTGCACCTCTTTTTTTTTCTTTGCATTATGTACTGTTTGGGGCCTAGTTTTTCAAACTGCCATCCTGTCTGCCACTACAGTGTCACTCCTAGATGGGTCACGTGTTTGTGCCGCCCACTCGTGTCGCTTAGCATAGTCATCCAGCTACCTCGGTGCAACCTTTTGGACATAAAAACACTATTGTGAGGTGTGTGGTGTTCAGAATAGACTGGAAATGAGTGGAAATTAAGGTTATTGAGGTTAATAGTAGCATAGGAGCAGAAAAACCCACAAATTCTGTGATTTTAGCTGTTTTTATGCTTTTTTTCAAAAAAATACAGATTCAAAACACAAAACCCAGAACCCAAAACACGGAAGGGTGGTTTTGGCAAAACCAATCCAGATCCAAAACACGAAGAAAGATCCAGATCCAAAACCAAAACACAAAACACGAAAAGTGGCCGGTGCACACCCCTAGTTTATACCATCTTAAGATGGTGTAAACTACCGTAAGCCTAGCTCCTGACTAGTTCTGGAAGCTGATGCTGTGCGCATGTGCAGCATCAGCTTCCCCCAGGTAATTGTAAAAGACGTCCCCTAAATGCCAGGGATATAACTCACGGGGGCATCAGTTTCGCTGTCCCTGGGAGTTCCCCGTAGTACATAGCCGGGTTATTTTTATTAAGAATTAAAATATCCCCGGCGAGTTAGGTACATAATATTCTCGACAGTAACGCGATTATTAGTACCTAGACCCCCTAAGAGCACTATTTATATATATATTTTTCAGTAGGTAGTGGTGGGCGCCATGTGCCTTCATGGCGAAAATTTAATTTCCCCGGTGAAAATCTGAAAAGACCTCTGTTGGACTTAGTAGGTCCCGGACTTTGTCTCAGTAGAGCCCATGTGCGGGCAGGAGAGTTTGCTAATGTGCACTTAACTGAGACACATGTTCCACGTTGGGCATATGCAATCCGATAAGGCCACGTATGTCCAGCAAACATTTCAGTTTTCATTGCGCATGTGCAAAATGGAAAGCGTACATGTGCAGTACGCGGATCGCGGACGGGTAAGTAGAGCATTATACCATGCTCAAATGGCATTATACTTTCACCTACATCTGCGGTAAGCAAAGCCGTGTACTTGTGTCGGGATAAGTGACCTTTGATGAAAATTGGGATATTGCAGAGGTATCTCACTACATGAATAGTGCACAGCTGTGAGAAAGCCTTTCTCTCACTGACAGAGGTCTTTTCACAGCTTTTCACCAGAGCCCTGAGTGGTGATGTGCACAGTTACATTGTCATAGAGCCAGGGGCATATGTATCAAAGCTTGATGTGAGATAAAATTGTGAAATATATATCACCAACCAATAAGCTTCTAACTTACATTTCTTAAACACAGCCTGCAAAATGTAAGTTAGAAGCTGATTGATTGGTGATATATATTTCACAATTTTATCACACATCAAGCTTTGATACATATGCCCCTTAGAGGGTTTCTAGCTATCTAGCGAATAAGTCCTTTGCATTTTTGAAGGGTGCTATAAGGAGTATGTCCTCTCTCTGAACTGTAATAAGTAATATTCCATCTACACCAACTCCCTTAATGTATTAATCTATTTTTAAATTGAGATTTTAATGGTCTTTATAAGAAATGTCTTCATTTACACTCTTCCATAACATGTTCGGGGGTTATTAGAACAAAGTCAAGTGAACTGGAAAATTATGAGCTGATACTTTAATTTAAAATGCTATCTATAATATCCACAAAACGTTCCATTTAACTACATCTATCTACCAATGGGCACGTGGTTCCCCTTTGTATCTACTGCAGATTTGCGGTGCCCCCTGTGTCATTGTCTACTGCTCAGAAACTGCCGGCTGGGACACAGTATTGTGCATAAGTCTGATGCCCCTGTCATAGTACACGTCTCTCCGATTCTCTAAGGGAAGAGAAGTGACCGTAACCTCTGCAGGGTACAAACCTAAAAATAACACATCTCTGCTCCTAATAATAATACACAACTTCTACACAGTTGTTGAATTTAACAGACGGAGAGTGAATGTGTGCACTGTAGAATCTATATACAGAAGAAAACTGTTAATAAATAGATAAATGTAGACTGTCAGCTCCCAAAATGTCATGGACCTGGTTCTAAGAGATATCAATCCTGTCCTTATAAGCAATCAATTAAACCTGCGTGAGTGTGATACAGAATGAATAAAAAAACACCTACTCTGAAGTGATTACACTCCCTGTTACAGTATCTCACATACTCACTTTACTTCCCAATCTTTGCCACCACTAAGGTTGTTTCTTAAGCTATTCACTTCGGGGAAATTATGGAGAATAGGGAGATTTAACTGCTTCTTGCAAAACTGCAATTAGACCTAATGGTCTTTAATGGTATTTAATGTGTGGGTTTATAAAAGTGGAGTTGTTGCGCTAAACAACCAATCAGATTTTGCTTATCATTTATCTAGCACCTTCTAGAAGATAGTAGCTAGAATCTGATTGGTTGCTATGGGCAACAACTCCACTTCTATAAACCCGCACTTCAGTGAATATACCCCTGTTAGTCCCAGTTATCAATACCCAAATCATAATAATAATAATAATAATAATAATAATAATAACAACAATTACCTGTAGTACAGATATATAGTGTTGATTAGCAGAATCCACAGTCACAGTGGATCTGATAAGAATCACAGATAACAAACTTTTTAAATGAAGTTTAATATAAGAAAATACATTGCTTTAGGTATATATATATATATATATATATATATATATATATACACACACACACACACACATATATATATATATATATATATATATATATATTCACACACACACCAAAAAAATTACATACAAGGATAGTTGTTAAGGGATACTTATATTCCCTTTAATTCCTTATACTGTTCCTTGCTTTATAAAACCTAGTCCCCACTATGTAAGTCCTATCACCACATGAAATTATGTAAAACACCTACAGTTCTCTGTATAATATTAGTTTATCAAAGTAGGATTACACAGTACATACATAACCATGTTACAATTAACTACAAAACAATATATTCAATTACACACATAAAAATACAATATAAGGATTAATACTCATGTTCTTGGAGATCATAGGCCTGGCTTAGATGTTGTTCAGGCAGTAGTCTCAACACATGTGTGCTCACAGCCTTTGTTCTTTACTTAAATGATTCTGGCTGTAACCTGATCCAGTCTATGGGGGAAGTAATCTCTATTCAAAAGCTGATAGTGTGTGAGAGTGGCTAGTCTTAATGGACACAAGTAAAACTGGTTTCTATTCACAAAATGACCAGTATCTGAGAGTCCTAAATGGTGAATAATATATTTCTCCTATAACAAGTCCCCCTGATGGCAGTTGCCTGTTCTCAACAGATAAACTGACATATGTATATTATGTCACCATCTTAGTGTTTATATAAACATATGATGAAAGAAGGTATATTATGACAATGTACTTTTTACAGATCAGAGTAAGAAGTAATGAAAGCGTTGAAAATCAGCGTTTCTCTCCTATGACATAGGTAGATGGATAAAAAAAACTTATCTTTTGTGTTTATGCAAGGACAAAAAAAATCTTCCTATGTAAGCAGCAGGCCCATTCCTAGTTTCCATCAACCTTTGAAACTAAGAATCTATAGCTGTTTCTTTGATGTCATAATCTTCATCAAATGAGGTGGGGGGAACTTCTGAGCAGGAGTGCTGAGAGGGGGGGCACTGATTACCCGGGCCCGGGCATGACAGGGGGCCAGGGCTGCAGCATACCAGTGGCCTTTTTCCCATGTTTTTTTTTCCAATAATGCTTACTACAACTCCACGGGCGGCTAGCAGCAGTCAGGAGGTGAGGTTCTCGGTTACCTCACTAAAGTTACCACACAGACACAGTGTGAGCATGTTGCAGACTGCACAGCTGCCGGCCGCTGCGGAGCTAATAGTCTTGCGAGATGATGACATCATCTTGTGAGGCTCACTGTCTGGCGATGGTCAGAGACTGGGAGGGACAACTGAACAGGAAGGCAGGCTGGGTTACCACGGGTGTGGGCAGGTTACTGAGAAGAAGGGAGTCAGTGACAGTGAGGAACAGTGAAGACTGAGGGAAGAGACGAGTGAACCAATGACTGCTGTAACTGTGAGTCTTTTACACTGTGGGGCTGAGCTGATTTCTGAAATCTGAACCCCCCCGAGCCCCCCCAATCTGGGGCCGATCCGAGTCAAGCTCAACTTTTCCCGCCTGACTCGAATCTGAAATCGAGGCAAAACGTCATCATCCCGCCTTCCGGGTCTCGCGGGTTTTGGATTCTATATAAGGTACCCGCGTTGGCCCCATTTTCTCACTCGGCTGAAGACAGTGAAGAGAGAGGGTGGGAGTTAGGGCTGGCTGGGCTGTGTAGTGCAGAGTAGTGTTGTGCTGTGCTGCTGTTGTCCATAGGGGC
This sequence comes from Taudactylus pleione, assembly GCA_031769625.1. Lineage (NCBI taxonomy): Eukaryota > Metazoa > Chordata > Amphibia > Anura > Myobatrachidae > Taudactylus > Taudactylus pleione. The sequence continues at coordinate 1,372,791 of JAUIMM010000556.1, forward strand.
TGTGTCCACTCCTCCAAAGTCCATAGGGGCTGGCTGTGTTGTGCTGTGCTGCTGTTGTCCATAGGGGCTGTGTCCACTCCTCCAAAGTCCATAGGGGCTGGCTGGACTGTGTTGTGCAGTCAGTTGTCCATTGTCCACTCCAAAGTCCTGTGCAGTGTCCCAGTCCTAAAGGGATGCTGTGGTGTTGTCCAGGGGGTGCTCTGTCCATCAGGAATGCTCCCCCAAGTGCAAAAAAATGAATATTTTTTCTGTGTTTGTGAATTGTGTACGCAGTAGCCGCACGTGCATCAACAAAGTAGTGCCAAGCGTGCGCCTGTGTCATAGGTAAAGGGCCGGCTGGCTTGACCGTTAAAGGGTGCTGTAACCCCCAAAGTGCACTACAAACCAAATAAAAAAATATTTTCTGTTTGTGAATTGTGTGCACTGTGGCTGCACGTGCATCAACAAAGGAGCAGCGCCAAGCATGCGCCTGTGTCCCATAAGTAAAGGGCCAGCTGGCTTATCTGTTAAAGGGTGCTGTTAACCCCAAAGGGCACTCCAAACAAAATAAAAAAATATTTTCTGTCTTTGTGAATTGTGTGCACTGTAGCCGCACGTGCATCAACAAAGGAGCAGCACCAAGCGTGCGCCTGTGTCCCATAAGTAAAGGGTCGGCTGGCTCATTTCTTAAAGGGTGGTGTAACCCACAAAGTGCACTAGTCTCCAACAAAAATAAAAAATAATTTTCTGTGTTTGTGTGTGCCTTAGCCGCACGTATATATCAATATATCATAAATGGAGGACCAAACTTTCTCCGATAAAAATAAAATAGGGAAAGATCAAGAACCACTTCCTTCTAGTGCTGAAGCTGCTGCCACTAGTCATGACATAGACGATAACATGCCATCAACGTCGTCTGCCAAGGCCGATGCCCAATGTCATAGTAGAGGGCACATACAATCCCAAATGACAAAGTTCAGGAGAATTACCTTAAAAAAAACATTTAAAGCATCTGAGGAGAAACGTAAACTTGCCAATATGTCATTTACGATACGGAGTGGCAAGGAATGGCTAAGGTCTATCCCTATGTTCATGACTAGTGGTTCAGCTTCACATGACGATGGAAGCCCTCATCCCACTAAAAAAATCAAACGAGTTAAGTTGGCAAAAGCATAGCGAAGAACTGTGCGTTCTAAGAAGATATCACAACTCCCCAAGGAGAGTCCAAGTGTGGTGGCGGTTGCGATGCCTGACCTTCCCAGCACTGGATGGGATGAGGAGGCTCCACCATTTGCACGCACTCTGCAAGTGCTGAAAGGAGCACCCACAGTCCACTTGCTGATATGCAAATTGAAGATGTCACTGTTGAAGTACAACAGGATGAGGATACTGGTGTAGCTGGCACTGAGAAGGAAGTTGGCAAGGAGGATTCTGATGGTGATGTGGTTTGTTTAAATCAGGCTCCGGGGGAGACAGTTGTTGTCCGTGGGATGAAAAAGCCCATCACAGTCATGCCTGGGCAGAAGACCAAACATTCCACCTCTTTGGTCTGGCAATATTTCTATCCAAAGCCGGACAACAACTGTCTTGCCATGTGTACCATATGTAAAGGTGAAATAAGTAGGGGTAGGGACATTAACCACCGAGGAACATCCTCCCTTAAACGTCACCTGCAGCGCGTTCATAAAAAGTTACTGTCAAGTTCAGAAACTTTGGCTAAAACCGTAAGCAGTCCAGGGATACCTAAATCCCTTTTTCCTGTTGTATCCAAGCACCTGCAAACCACACCATCAACTCCCTCCTCATCAATTTCCTCCTTAGCCAGGATCGGAAGTAGTCCTGCAGGCCATGTCACTGGCATGACTGACTCTCCTATCCGGGATTCCTCCGGAGGATCCTGCATTGCTACGCCTACTGCTGCCGCTGCTGCTGTTGCTGCTGGGAGTCGTTCATCATCCCAGAGAGGAAGTAGGAACACCACTACTTTTACTAAACAATTGACCCTCCAACAGTCCTTAACGAGGAAGGATGAAGTATGACAGCAGTCATCCTGAAGCAAAACGTATAACTGAGACCTTGACTGCTATGTTGGTGTTAGACGTGCGTCCGGTATCCGCCATTAGTGCAGTGGGATTTAGATGTAGGTTTGATGTAGGTAGTGTGTCCCCAGTTCCAAATCCCGTCTAGATTCCACTTCACTAGGCAGGCGATACCGAGACTGTACAGAAACGTCAGAAAAAGTGTCCTCAGTGTCCTGAAAAATGCCGTTGTACCCAATGTCCACTTAACCACGGACATGTGGACAAGTGGAACAGGGCAGACTAAGGACTATATAACTGTGACAGCCCACTGGGTAGATGTATCACCTTACGCAGCAACAGCAGCAGCGTCACCAGTAGCAGCATCTCAGAAACGCCAGCTCGTTCCAAGGCAGGCTACGCTGTGTATCACCGGTTTCAGTAAGAGGCACACCACCGACAACCTCTTAGAGAAACTGAGGGAAATCATCGCCCTGTGGCTTACCCCACTTAGACTCTCCTGGGGATTTGTGATATCTGACAACGCCACCAATATTGTGCGGGCATTACATCTGGGCAAATTCCAGCATGTCCCATGTTTTGCTCACACAATAAACTTGGTGGTGCAGAATTTTCTGAAAAGCGACAGGGGTGTGCAGGAGACGCTTTGGGTGGCCTGAAAAATTTCTGGCCACTTTCGCCATTCAGCGACAGCGTGCCGAAGACTGGAGCGGCAGCAAACACTCTGGAACCTGCCCTGCATTCACCTGAAGCAAGAGGTTGTGACTGGAACTCAACCCTCTATAGGCTTCAGAGGATGAAGGAGCAGCAAAAGGCCATTCAAGCCTATACATCCACCTATGACATAAGCAAAGGAGGGGGTATGCACCTTACTCAAGTGCAGTGGAGAATGATTTCCGTGTTGTGCAAGGTTCTCCAGCCCTTCGAACTTGCCACACGTGAAGTCAGTTCAGATACTGCCAGTTTGAGTCAGGTCATTACCCTCATCAGGCTTTTGCAGAAGCAGCTGGAGAAAGTGAAGGAGGAGCTACGATGGAGCGATTCTGCTCGGCATGTGGGACTTGTGGATGAAGCCCTTCATTCGCTTTGCCAGGATTCCAGGGTGGTCAATCTGTTGAAATTAGACCACTACATTTTGGCCACCGTGCTCAATCCTAGGTTTAAAGCCTATGTGGTGTCTCTCTTTCTGGCCAACACAAGCCTGCAAAGGTGCAAAGACCTGCTGGTGAAAACACTGTCAGCTGAAGCGGAACGTGACACGTCAACAGCTCCTTCTTCATTTTCTCCCACAACTGGGGCTGCCAGGAAAAAACTTAGGTATCCTAAGCAACCCGCTGGCGGTGATGCAGGGCAGGCAAGACCAAGTTTGGACATCTGGTCTGGACTGAAGGACCTGGCAACAATTTCTGACATGTCTACTGTCACTGCATATGATACTGTCACCATTGACAGAATGGTGGAGGATTACATCGGTGACAGGATCCAAGTAGGCATGTCAGACAGTCCCTACCTGTACTGGCAGGAAAAAGATGCAATTTGGACGCACCTTACATACTGGCTCTATTTTACCTGAGTTGCCCCCCCTCCAGTGTGTACTCCGAAAGAGTGTTTAGTGCAGCCGGGAACCTTGTCAGTGAAAGGCGTAGGAGGTTGCTTCCACAAAATGTAGAGAAGATGATGTTCATAAAAATGAATTATCAACTCTTCCAGGGAGACCAGCCTCCAGAACATACAGAGGGACCTGTGGTGGTGGATTCCAGCAGGGACAAGTTAATACTCTGTGAGGATGAGGATGTACACAACACTGAAGAGGGTGAGGAATCGGCGGATGAGGAGGATGAGGACGACATCTTGCCTCCGTAGAGCCAGTTTGTGCAGGGACAGATTAATTGCCAGCTTGTTTTGTGGGGGTCCAAACGAACAAATCATTTTAGCTGCAAGTGTGCATGTCCTGTTTATACAACATAAGTGTGGGTGGGAGGGCCCAAGTACAATTCCATCTTGCACCTCTTTTTTTTCTTTGCATTATGTACTGTTTGGGGGCCTAGTTTTTCAAACTGCCATCCTGTCTGCCACTGCAGTGTCACTCCTAGATGGGCCACGTGTTTGTGCCGCCCACTCGTATCTCTTAGCATAGTCATCCAGCTACCTTGGTGCAACCTTTTTGACATAAAAACACTATTGTGAGGTGTGAGGTGTTCAGAATAGACTGGAAATGAGTGGAAATTAAGGTTATTGAGGTTAATAATAGCATAGGAGCAGAAAAACCCACAAATTCTGTGATTTTAGCTGTTTTTATGCTTTTTTAAAAAAAAAATACAGATCCAAAACACAAAACCCAGAACCCAAAACATGGAAGGGTGGTTTTGGGTTCTGGGCGCACACCCCTAATATATAGTATATGTATGTGTGTCATACATATATATATATATAGATATCTGTATATGTCTATATATATATGTATTTATATTTTGGCAGTATGGAATAGTCATACAAGATATCTTCTGAAAGACCGTGCAGCAAGGCCAACCTGAAGATTTCACATGCGACCACAGGACTGCACAAATCGGTCCTACACACTGCATGATATGCCCAATTTGTCGTTCTAATTTGGCCTTATCTGGCCAATATTGTGTAGATGTGTACCCAGCGTATTAATGAATACTTTTGGCCCAGCTGCTGGGAGCTATGTCATGCTCCTGTCCTGTAAGTGGGTGCTACTCACATACAAGACATGCCCCCAACATGCTGTGGCCACACCCCCTCCAGGGGGGCCCTAGGACATTCCTGTACCGGGGCCCAGGATTTCTCTTGGCAGCCCTGCTTCTGGGGTGTATTCATCTTGGACATCTGTTTTGGATCATCTATGTCTTGATCCTTCCTATCTGTGTTCTGTCCGATCATCTTAGGGTCCATGCAGTCATCTGCCATCTGCTATCTCATCTGTCTACAGCTGGGCCTCATCAGCATCTAAATAAGAAATTAGGAGATATTAGTACTTTTGAATGTCTCCACCTTTCCTATCAAATCCGGCGTCTTGTCTTCCATCTGATCCACCTGCAGCCTTCAAATATCCTGTTGTTGGCTTGATTTCCCTATATGGACGAAAAACAAATACTCCGAGCATTAGCTGTCCCTACCCACCCACAATGATAATTTATAACTGTCCGCTCCATATTAGAGTTACCAAAAATCACACATCATTAACCTTTGCGAGAGTTACAGACTGAACTTTACATTGTTTTCTCCACTGGGTGGCATTCAAGCTCTTACAATGCCTTTGCACTTCTAATTTTTTTACATTTCCAATAGAAAATCTCCAAATTATCCATAATCTGGGAAGATCTAAATTTTTGTCATTCAAATAGTCATATAACCCCCCCCCTTTTTCTCCTGTCAACAATCTGTGTACTAATTGGCAAGGAGAATCAGACGTCTTGGGCTCTTTGATCTACTTTAGCCTGCTTTTCGATGTATTGTGAAAATAGAAAAAAATGTTAGCATACATCAAACTAGGTGTACCCAATCAATTAGTCATCCTGTGCAACCTCTTTAAATATTAGACCATTTTTAAACAACCTGCTCTCATTGGCCTGTAGGAGAGAAAAAAAACCCCGAAAATATGATTATACAGATTTCTTTCAAAAACTTATATACAACAAAATAGCCCAAAAAAATGTTTCCTTGTTTTTTTTTCAATAAGGTATGTGAACTCTATTGAGTGGAAACAGCACATGTACCCAGAATACCTTGCACCTAATTCAAAATTATTTTTTTGTTGTCAATGGTCTTTGTACTTTTGGCATATTCTCACCCATGACTTCAAGAACTTGATATAGCCCTTCCTAGTTTGCATCCCAAGGACCTGCTTTATGGAAAACTGTAACCATTGCTAAATCACCTACAGAGGGCATAGGTGTCTCCCCCTGTAGATAGGGTTTATGCAGCCGCATACCTGCATAAGGGAAAAGTCCCTTGAGATTATCTTGCACCTGTTGCAGGAACATATCTCTCACAAAAGCATCTTTAATTGTATTTGACAATTGTGGCTCATAAGGGAAACAAAGTGGCATTTTATGACCTGTTATGAGCTCAAACGGAGTGATCCCTGTGGCGGATGCTTCCATAGCCCTAATACCCATGAGTATTGCGGGTAAGGCTGTTACCCAAGAAGAGCCCTTCTGTAAGAGTGCCTTGGCTAACCAGGCCTTGATGGTCCAATTAATTAATTCCACAATCCCTGCTGATTGGGGATGATAAGAAACATGGAAGCGCTGCTTTATGTCCAGATGTTCACAAAGGGCTTTCATGACATTGCCAGTGAAATGGCTCCCTCGATCAGATTCTATGATCCTAGGGATACCCCAGCATGACAAAATCTGTTCCCATAGAACCCGTGCTGTAGTGGCTGCTGAGTCATTCACTGTAGGAATGGCTTCTACCCACTTTGAGAAAACGTCAACTACTACCAAGGCATAGCTACAATTTCGGTTGCCAGCTGATAGTGGTCCTATGAAGTCTATTTGTAAGGTTGACCAGGGCCCCTCTGCAGGAGGCACATGCTGTAACATTGGCTTAAGAGTTGGTGCCCGAGGGTTGATTTGGGCATACACCAAACACTGTTAGGTGACATTTTCTACTGTTTTGAACATTCCTGGCCCGTATAATTTGCTGTTTAAAAGAGAGAAAATTTGATCCCGGCCAGGATGTCCAAGGAGCTGATGATTGAGCTTCGTCAATTCCACCTGAAGATGTGAGGGTACTGCAGAGAGAGGTTCTAATCCTTCTCCTGGTGAGTGGCACAGTATACCCTGTCTGATAGACCAGGGATCTTGTGGTGAATTTCTGTGAGTCATAAGAACAGAGGACCTCATTCAGAGTTGGTCGTTGCAGCCGCACGGTCGTAAGGGAAGAGGGGCTGGATATGCAAATGATGCACTCGCAAGTTGCGTCCTTAAGATCGGATCATTAGCTGGCCGACCAAGGGGAGGATGCGGCCATAAGACAAAAAATATGCCCCCTTCTCGTACGCATTACACGTCATCTCCGGCCACATAAGGATTAATCGAGACCATTGGTAACCATCGGAACTGGTCGTAGAGCTTAAGGTAGACCATACCCTCTCTTAAGGACTACGATCAGGTCAGTGTACAAACCACCCATGTCATGTGTGCCATGACACTACTTTGTTAATTATGCACTCGCATAAAACGCCGTTCACATAATTAGGCACGCCTGTGTTTGGATCTCCACTCCCCCGTTTTCAAGCACCTTCCCCTGTAACCACCCACAAATGCCTCATTCTGTCACTCAAACTACCAATCTGGCTGTGTTCAAGGAGAGAGAAATTTCTGATCGTAGCAGCTAGTTTGTGCACGCGCATTGCGAACTTTACACATGCGCAGTTTAGCGAACATCGGTGGCGTACGACCGTGCGGCCACAATGACCGACTCTGAATGAGGTCCAGAGTCTTTTGCCTGTTCCTCTTCACATGACACCGATCCTTCTTCAAGGCCTTTTCTACGTACTGCCACCTGGACTGAGGACAAAGTTTTAGCATCCAGATCCTGAAAGATCCAAGATACTGCTCCCATTGTTGCTGCTTCATCTGCTGCATTGTTACCCAAGATTAGGGGATCACTCCCTTTTTGGTATGCAGGCACTTTGATGATAGCTGCATCATCAGGATGGGTCTTACCCATTCCCAAAGTTCCTTTAAAACTGAAATATGCACCAGAGGTTTATTCTGGCTGTCCATGAATCCACATTTTTGCCATGTCTCATATAATGTGGGAGACCGTACTACATATGAGCTGTCACTATATATAGTGCGTCTCCCTGGGGGATGGAGGAAGAGTGCTTCCTTCACTGCCTCCAATTCAGCATGTGGGGCTGACCGGTGACCTGGGAGTCTAACCAGACTCTGAATTCCTATGGTCTCATCCAAGACCACATATCCTGTCACATATGACCCATCCAGATGAAAGCATGACCAATCAACAATGATGATTTTGTCATCAGGGTGCACTACCTGTCTAAAGAGTGTTATAAAGGAATGTGTTACCTGACCACAATCATGCTCTGTTGTGTTTAACAACTGGAAAAGGACATACTTAGCCTTGTGACAGATTTTGATATTCCATCCAATAAGGTCCATTATCCATCTCCCAAACCTCTGTTGAGAGACTCCAGGAAGCGTGTCCCGGAGTATGAGGGTTAAAGAAGAGTGAGGTGTTTGCACATTGAGCTGCCTGAACCCTACAATTTGCTCAATCACTTTGACAGCATAATGAATGGCTGCAAGTTGCATTGCACACTCATCAAGACCTCTTTAAACTGGTGAAATACCCTAGTGGTCTACTCACAGATCCTACTTGTTGTAGCAGGTCTGCTGATATAGACTCTGGGCCAGTATGGGCCTGAAGCCATTTCACCTTCTGGGTGTGGAGTGGCTACCACTGGGGCAGTAACCACAGTCATTTTTTCTTTGGGCCCATAGTTCTGGGTATTGGTATCTATTGTGAGAGATCTCTGGCCATTTGTGTACTAACATATTAGCAGTATCATCAATTGCATTTATGGGTGGTGCTAGGTGATGTTGCTTTATCACACAGACCTTTGAGCTTCTCGGGCCTCTCCATAACGCAATTGCTAAATGCATAATGCAATTCACTAAATCTAAGATCCATCCATTCTGTGTCATTACATCAGTTCCAATGATGTTATCAGAACCAGAGTAATACCACAGTGGGTTTATTAATGTGAGGTCATTGCTGATTTCTAAAGTGACTTCATCAATTCTATGGGCTCTCACCCCCCTTTGTTGGTGATCAAATCCAATCACCACACACTGAGGGCTGTCTGGATGTAAATCAAGTTCAACATTGGTGATTGAAATTTCTGCTCCAGTGTCAAGCATCAATTTCATTAATTTGTTTTTTATTCTGGCCATTATATGGGGTCTCACTGAGGAATCCAATATGAGATCACATATTGGAGTCAGATCCTTAGGGACCCCTAACCATCAATCTGGTTGCACCAGACTTCCAGTAGGGACATCTGATTTGCGAACTGCTATTGTTGCCTTTTGTACTGTGCAGTTATTCACATGCTTTAGGAATTTCTGTTTGTTCTTGTAGAGGTCCCGATGTATGTGGCTGCACACAGGTCAGTTGTTCTACTTGTCCTGTGTGCACACCCACCAGTGCAATGCATTTTTGCATCTGGTCTATGAGCTGCATCTGTGTTTGAGTATGTGGGTTAACATAAGTTTGGTCTTCTACCTGTCTGTTATAAAAAGGCTTCTGTTTTAATCCATTATTATTGCCCAGGTTGTTTACATACTCTCTGTGTGCCCCTTGTGGACAATTACATTGTATATGTCCATACTTTAAACATGCATGGCAACGAACCTTATCCCATTTCTCCTGAGGTGGAGCTGTAGGAGTAGGATGTGTTTGCCTGTATGTGTTACCATAAGTTGTGTATCGGCCATCTTCTGATCTGCCATTTACCACAACATGGTCCCTGATTTTCAGTGATCTTTTGTTTTTCAATAAATCTTGCCTGTATTCTTCTATAACCATTGCTGCATCTGCAAGCGTTAATTCTTTTACCGCACTTAAGCAAATTGCTGTGTCAATGTATGTAAATCTTTCCACAAACATGTGTATCATGCCTTGTGGGACTTCCGTACTGTGATCTTTTGTCACCCTTCTATACATGGCTTTAAACCTACCACATAGAGACAAAGGCTCATCATGTATGGTAGATTTAAAGTTAGATAGAATATCTGCGGTTACTTCCCAATGACCTGTTGCCAATTTCATGAGAGCAGAAAGTCCCTCTTCTTTATCATGAAATATACCATTTTTGGGAGTAGTGTTCCCAGTTGTGGCATACCTCTGGTTAAGGTGAGTGGGTAACCATAACTCCATGCAATATTCTGGGGCAACGTTAAATGTTTCGCAGTGTCCCTCAAAAATAGTGGTAAAGGGGTTTATGCTGGGGTCATACTTTGTGATTTCCTTATGAATTTTTAACAGGAAGTGCGTCTTCTCCATACTATAATTTCTATAGGGAGTGTGCAATCCAGTTCCGTTGCTATGACCTGTTTGGAGAATAGGAGCAGACTGTACCATTTGCCATCCATTTGAGTCTAAAAACAGGGTCATCAACATGTGCATGAACATTAGATCCACTCCCAGTGGGTGAAGGAGAATAATTTAATGTATGTGCTACAGGGAACCTGGGGTCACCCACTGGGGGTATTACAACCTCAGGGGTAAGTATGGGCATAGTATATCCCATGCTTCCCATCTCACTGCCTCTATTTTCAGTTACACAGACTAGTTTTGTAGACACCATGTTAGATAAATCATTTATAGTTTTGTGCATATTTGTTATCATTTGGGTTTTGTTGCTTAAATTATTCTTTAACTCCACTATTAAAGCTTCATTGGATTCTGCTTTATCTTTGAATTCATTAATCTCTGTATATAATACTGCTAACTCTTTACCAACATCCGCATAATATCTCTCTTTTTCTAACAATTGAGATTCGAGCATACAAATTTCCCATCCTCTATCAATATTGATCAAATCTTTCTCTTGTAACTGTGATTCTAGGGTACATACCTATTTCATTTTCTCAATACAGCACTATCAATGAGAATTTGCATCATTTATCTGTTTATTAGCCAACATCTCAACATGTTCTGGTCTCCAAATTGTGTCCTCAAATCCATGTACCAGTTTGGCTAACATCCCAAAATGTTTTTTTTTTTATATTGAACACACTGCGCTTATTTATACATAAAGTATCATGTGTAAAAACCTGCTCTAGCAGTGTGTTCCATAGCATCTCAGCTGAGGTGTATTTGTTGGGAATTACAGGGTTATGAAATTTTGCATAATTTCTCAATATTAAAAAAATTCATACTTACCTGTTTATTTGTAGAACTCATTGACTGTCTGTGATCTGCGTTATCTCCCACCATGGTAAATCTGACCCCCTTTAGTCACCAAGACTTAACTTGCTGCATGCAGAGATCTTCTTTAAATTTGGGAGGACAAAGAAATAAACAAGTATCCAAGGAATTCTTATCTAGGTTCGCTGTAATTAATTCTATTTCTTTCTAGTATTCAAGCAAAAGCTTGTTATCTGTCCAAATTTCTAGAAAAGACACTAGTAACATTTCCTTCTGTGTACTGTGTTACCTATCCTTTTCTACCAAATCTTTGGCCTAAAGATCAACCCTGTTTCACCACTGTATCCTAGTATAAAATAAAAATTTCAACAGTAGGACTGGCTCACCAATGTTAAGGGATACTTATATTCCCTTTACTTCCTTATACTACTTATTACTTACTTTTTGCAGTACACGTGCTACCATTGGGTGAAATAATCAGACGCTATGGCCTGGTTTACCACTGCTATACAGATGATACACAGCTGTACCTGTCCTTTGCTCCAGGTACAAAGGACCCCATAACAACCCTTAATGGCTGCCTAGCTGAGCTTCAGGAGTGGATGAGTGCTAGTTGGCTATGACTGAACCCTGATAAAACAGAGGTCCTTATGATAGGTCACAGGACAGGGCTACAGCATAGCCAACCAACAGGAGTTACGCATGGGGGATCAGAATTACTAAACACTGAACATGTGCGGAATCTTGGTGTTGTCCTGGATAGTGACTTGACACTTAAATATCAGGTATCAGCCACAATCAAAGCCTCATTCTTTCATCTGAGGAACAAGCACTTAATTCCCTCAGAAGATCTGCCTAAAGTCATACATGCATTTATATCATCACGTCTAGACTACTGCAGCGCCCTCTACCTGGGACTTCCAGCAAAAGAATTGCGCTGCTTGCAGATGATACAAAATGCAGTTGCCAGGCTATTAACCAACCAGCCCGTAACAGCCACATAGCACCCATTCTCTACTCCCTTCACTGGCTGCCTGTCAGATGGTGAATTGTTTTCAAGATTGGATACTAACTTACAAAGCCCTTCATGACCATGGCCCAGGGTACCTAAAGCAGCTTCTGATTCCGTACTGTCCCACACGAGTACTGCAATCCGCTGATGAAGGGCTATTAACAGTACCTAGAATCTCCCAGAATTCATCTGGGGGTGGAGCTTTCAGTTTTGGGGCTCCAACCTTATGGAACTCACTTACTCGCACAGTTCGAGAGACTCAAGACTCACCTCTTCACCCAGCATTTCACTAATGTCCCTTGTTTAAGCTTATTTTGTGTTTTGTACTGTAAAAGCAAATGTAAAGCACTTTGAGTCCTTTAGGAGAAAAGCGCTATATAAATAAAATTATTATTTATTATTATTATTATTATTATTATTATTATTATTATACAGGCCTATCTTAGATGTTGTTTGGGCAGTAGTCTCAACACCTGTGTGCTCACAGCCTTTGTTCCTTGACTTATATGATTCTGGCTGTAACCTGACTGAGGAAACGGGGAAAGTAATCTCTATTCAAAAGATGATAGTGTGTGAGAGTGGCTAGTCTTAATGGAAACAAGTAAAACTGGTCTCTATTCACAAAATTACCAGTATCTGAGAGTCCTAAAAGTTGATTAATATATTTCTGCTGTAACAATAGTCTTAGGCAAATAATTTTCTTATAAACAAAAAAGGAAAGAATTAAAAGAAAAGTCTCACTTACTGATGCTGTTTAGGAGGAGACACAAAGAGATATGTTAGATTGGCACCCAAGAATATTGGTTGTTATGGTCACCTCTCCACTTTATCTCTCTCCAATACTTGATACATCCCATCCTCAATGTTTGTTCATGCTTAACTTGTTTTCATGTGGATTTAGAGATGTTCTAAATCATTCATTTTTTGTAGCTGTAGGCACTTCAGGAACACATCTAAGGCATGTTTTGGATTGTTGTGTTGTCCATCTTCGTTTCAGCTTTGGCTAGTTTACTGACATTCTAGAATCTATTGATATTTACTTGAAATCCCCTCCCCCAAAATATATATCCTGTGACTCTATTTGTTTCATCTGTCTGCAGAACATCCAAAAACTTTATCTCTTAATTATTGTTTTACATTTGTTAGTTGACATTTTGGATAAGGTCGTTAGAAATGTCCCCAATTGAGATTTCCACCTTGCATAGTATTTTTGTATAACCAGCTCTTTACTGCGGACTTGTGCACCATTACCCCAGTATCAAATAAGCCTTCCTGCAGATCTTTTACAGTTTCATGTGTCCTTGGACATCTGACTAACTTCCAAGCAGTTCTGTCTGAGCTTGCTCTGGGTCTTCTTGGTCTAGCCTTGACGTCAACGGTTCCCTGTAGCCTCCAATTGCTTGCCACTTGCTGGCAAGGTCACATCCCATGCGACCTCATCCTCCCCCCTCTGACCCCAGGCTGGTGTCAGGCACCCGGTAGCCATATATTTTGTTTAACTAAAATATTATTTACAAAGTTTTTAAATTTACTGTATATTATTATTAACATTATTAATAATATATATATTATTATATTATTTAATGAATCAAAAATTAGTAATTCGAAGATATTTTTGTAAAAAAAAAATATTTGTCTGTTAAGTTAATGATGTTTCTGACAGTGGAGATCTGAGCTTAAAGCATCCAGATGCAATATATTTCATATCCTTTTCTCGCTTTCTTACAGTAATTTCTCTTTATTTTCAAGTGCTCGTCCAGCTGCTTAGAAAAGTCTATTGTTTTCGAGAGGGTGCACTGATTCAGGAGATAAAAGAATAGAAAAATAAAAGGCAACTAATTAGGCATTTAATTTATAACTAGCAAAATATGCTTGGAAAAAAGTGTTAAACTGAGAATCAGAAGGATATAGATATATGATTCACCAGCATTTAAATGCTTCCTGCAAAAAATAGAAAATCCAATCGCTTATAAAGTAGCAATTAAAATTCAAAAGCCTTGTTTGCATATGAGTATGTACAGTAAGCCATCCCCCCACTTTTTCTTATGGGATACATATAAATAGTGAGAATAGCAACACTGAGTCACAATTACAGTATTGATGATTTTTAAACTGAGCGGAGAACTCCCAACAGTCACCAGGAAAACACTATCCCATCAATGCCCATTCTAATGATTACTGGTGATTGTTATTGATGTCAAAAAGCATCGACCTTTACTAGATCCCACCTCCCTTATTTCCTGCACCTCTCAGTTACATATATCCCAATGTTTCAGGATACAGGGACACAAATAGAATACACCTTTAATTCTCTCGGCCACACTTCTAATATGCCCAGTCACACTCACATTTTAATAAAACATAATTTAGACTAACAAAATTTCTTTTTTGTTTTTGGTGGAAGGTTTGTTCTCTAGTATATAATCTAAAACTAAAGCAAAAAAACAGAAATGCAGAACTGACTTGAAATTTTCATTCCAAATTTAAAAAAGTGCTTAATAGAGCAGATAATTTGCGTAGTGCACATATTTTTTATTTTTAAATCAAAAATTCAGGTCAGTTCAGTTTTTTTCTTCCAGATTTTACAAAGAGGAAAATTAGAGAGAGAAACTAAAAAAAATTAATTTAATTTCATTTCATTTCTTGGTACAGGTGTTTTGCTCAGTATTTGGGTGTTGAGATAAGGGTCTCTGTAAAGTCTATTTGGGTTAAAACAAACAAAATGATGCTTTAATATTGTCAGCATACAGCAACAGAAAATAAGAAGCATCTAAGGGCATATTCAATTGGGCGCGAGGTTTAGCAAGGAAAAAACCTTATGCCCAATACCGGGGGTATGCGTGCTCCAGGTACCCACAATATCCATTTAAAATAATATTGGTCACAGGGTTTTCAGCTCTGAAAACCCTGCGCCGTGTAAAAAAAAAAAAAAGCACTCACCTGCCCTGTGGTCTCCGCGGCTCCAGGTGGCCTCGCCTTTATCTTCGAGAAGGGACTGCTGGGAGTCTCAGGGGCTGCTGGGAGGCACCAGGGGCTGATGGGAGGGGCAAGGGCTGCTGGGAGATGTAGTTCTCCCAGCGCCCATTCCGGGGGGGAGCACACAGACACTGGGGAGACACACACCGGGGGCCACACACACACACAACACTCATACACACACACACACTCACTCATACACACACACACACACACACACTTACAAACACACACACTGACATACTCACATTGCAGCAGAGGACCCGGCTTCCGACACTGCAGAAGGGAAGTAATTATTGACTAATTAAGCTAATTGGAAACTTCCAGTTGCTTAATTAGTCCTAAGTGGGGGTGCCGCCGGGGTCCCAGAGCAAGTCCCAGTGATTTTTCCTAAAAACAACGGTCATAGTTAGCAATTCATGAGTGAGGTCTGACCTGCCTTAACTGCTTGTATGGGTCCGATGTTACTCGATGTTACTGATTGTTTAACTATGTTGTCAAAGTATACATATGTGTGTAAGGGGAACTGGGCATCTTTATATCAGGCTGTGATCGCAATGTGAATGCAAATATTTACATATCACCACTGATATTAGCAACTACATTGTGTGTATAAGCAGAATAGCGATCCATATGATATTATCAACTGAATTCGCATTGCGAATTCAGGCAATATCACAGGGATTTACTACAAATCCCTTGCAGGGACAGAGCTTGTGGGAAAGCTCTGTCCCTGCGAATCCCCTCCGCACTCTAGTCACGATATTTTCGCAAAAAAATACTGTTACTAGTGTCCCGCGCATGCGTCGACCGGCTGCCACTGCATACTCCCGGCGCTAAGCCCCACCCCTGAACTAAGCCCCGCCCCATGATCGCGGACCCCCTGCGATCCCCCCTCCCTTAATAACACTTACCTGCAGTCATCGGTGCTCCGGTGATGTCTTCCTTGCTTCCGGTCAGCTGATATCCCATACTGCACTGGGACCCAATCACCTGATGACCGGGCCGCAGTGCAGCATGGGAGACCAGCTGACCAGAGGGGAGTCATCACTGGAGCCCCGACCACCGGTCCCTGTAGTCAGGTAAGTTAATTTTTTTTTGTCTATTCTTTTGCAGTGTATCAGCTTGCGGTCTGTTTAGACCACACAGCTGATCACTGGAACCGGCTTCGGGCTCTGCTCTGCCTTTTAGAGCAGAGTAGGAGTCCAGTAACTGGGGGAGACCCTGGATAACGCCACCTCCAGGTGGTGTTATTATCACAAGGCTTCCCTCTGTATTTTTTTACAATTTATGTTTAGTAACTTTGTTCAGATCACATTTCCCATTTCAATTATGGGAAATGCGATCTGCTTACTGAAAATAAGTGATACTTAGGGGTTGGAGTAGAATTTTGCAAATTCTACTCCAATTGCACTGTAATAACTATAGGTGATACTAAAATAAAGTGAAAAGGGTGTGAAAACACCCTTTCTAACTTGATTTTAGTAAAAATAATGTTAATAAATAGAGCCCAAAGTCTCCTGCAGGTATGTACACTGACTTCCTTAGCCTGCAGCTTAGCTGCTTCAACATCACATGTACAGTCTGAAAGATTTGTGGTCCTACCTGCCTTCTGCAGGTCTGGAGTCAGGTCCATGGCCCTAATAGCTTTGCTTGGCTTCACCAGGCTTTCTGACTGCCAAAGTCCAAATTAGACGGTCTCCTCTGGCAGCCTGACTGTTCTGCTTTCTCATCAGCTGTGTCCACATGGCAGCCCCTAGGTGTGGTCAAACTTAGTTTTTCTAACCTGTGCGGGTGGATTCCTCCAGCCCCACACAGAATCTATGGTTCACTATCGCCAACTTTGGTGCTGATCTTTATATTAAAGCACTGAAACGTTGACGAACATAGTGCCAGACTTAGCGTGAGTTCATTTACCTGGAGTGCTGCACCATTTATATATATATATATATATATATATATATTCTACAACAGGTACAGCGGCACTCAGGAGACTTCACAACCAACATGTATTTATTTCGACGTTTCGGGGTACGGAGAACCCGTCTTCAGGAACATACAGATCAAACCGTTGTAATTCCTACACCGTTCACCTGATTTGGATGTAATTACCCTCAAATTAAATGTGAAAGTCTGCAGGTAAAGCACATCTTGTTTGTTTCATTTCAAAGCCATTGTGGTGGTGAATAGAGGCCAAAATATGAAAATTCTGTCAATGTCCCAATATTTATGGACCTGACTGTATATCTATCTATCTATCTATCTATCTATCTATCTATCTATCTATCTATCTATCTATCTCTCTATATATACACCTCAAAAAAAAGGACACAACCTTCAGAGGACACAATTCACAATGCCAAAATTGTAAGTGTATTGGTCAACATTTTAGGGTACCAGCCCTTTTGTCAGGACACACTTTAATACAAAAATGAACAAAAGAGCACACTTACCCGCTCTAAATACCACACACCATACACTGTCCACCGCTGTCTTCCTCCAGCGCTTCCCAGACCGGATGTCAGTCGGCAACACACTTTAGAGAATCTGGAGACCAGCATTGCCTAGCAAACATTGCCATGAAATGTTGACCAATACACTTTAACTTTTGGCATTGTGGATTGTGCCCTCTGAATGCTATGTCCTTTTTGGGTTAAATATTGTTATTGATTGATTCAGGCATCGGGGCCAAGAGTATATGTGTTATTGAGTGCCAGCAAATTTTATATATATCTATATATATACTTCACCGAAAGATGCAGCACTCCTGGCACGGAATAATCACAAATGCGTCAATGTAATAGACAACGTTTTAGTGCCTTTTTATTAATATTTGTGGCACTTTCATCAGGCCACAAATATTAATAAAAAGGCACTGAAATGTTGTCTATTACGTTGACGCATTTGTGATTATTCTGTGCCAGGAGTGCTGCATATTTCGGTGAAGTATATTATTTATTTACTTGCGGGCACCCGGCCTATTCACGCTGTGAAAGGAGAGCCGGACCTCTGCATATGGTTTCTATCTATATATATATATATATATATTAGGGGTGTGCACCGGCCACTTTTCGTGTTTTGTGTTTTGGTTTTGGATCTGGATCTTTCTTCGTGTTTTGGATCTGGATTGGTTTTGCCAAAACCACCCTTCCGTGTTTTGGGTTCTGGGTTTTGTGTTTTGGATCTGTATTTTTTTGAAAAAAAGCATAAAAACAGCTAAAATCACAGAATTTGTAGGTTTTTCTGCTCCTATGCTATTATTAACCTCAATAACCTTAATTTCCACTCATTTCCAGTCTATTCTGAACACCTCACACCTCACAATAGTGTTTTTATGTCCAAAAGGTTGCACCGAGGTAGCTGGATGACTATGCTAAGCGACACGAGTGGGCGGCACAAACACGTGACCCATCTAGGAGTGACACTGCAGTGGCAGACAGGATGGCAGTTAGAAAAACTAGGCCCCAAACTGTACATAATGCAAAGAAAAAAAGAGGTGCAAGATGGAATTGTCCTTGGGCCCTCCCACCCACCCTTATGTTGTATAAACAGGACATGCACACTTTAACAAATCAATCATTTCAGCGCCAGGGTCTGCCACACAACTGTGGCTGAAATGATTGGTTCGTTTGGGCCCCCACAAAACAAGCTGGCAATTAATGTGTCCCTGCACAAACTGGCTCTACGGAGGCAAGATGTCATCCTCATCCTCCTCATCCACCGATTCCTCACCCTCTTCAGTGTGTACATCCTCATCCTCACAAAGTATTAACTCGTCCCCACTTGAATCCACCACCACAGGTCCCTCTGTACGTTCTGGAGGCTGGTCTCCCTGGAAGAGCTGATAATTCATTTTGATGAACATCATCTTCTCCACATTCTGTGGAAGCAACCTCCTACGCCTTTCGCTGACAAGGTTCCCGGCTGCACTAAACACTCTTTCGGAGTACACACTGGAGGGGGGGCAACTCAGGTAAAATAGAGCCAGTTTGTACAGGGGCCTCCAAATTGCCTCTTTTTCCTGCCAGTACAGGTATGGACTGTCTGACATGCCTACTTGGATGCTGTCACCGATGTAATCCTCCACCATTCTGTCAATGGTGACAGTATCATATGCAGTGACAGTAGACATGTCAGAAATTGTTGCCAGGTCCTTCAGTCCGGACCAGATGTCCAAACTTGGTCCTGCCTGCCCTGCATCACCGCCAGCGGGTTGCTTAGGATACCTAAGTTTTTTCCTGGCAGCCCCAGTTGCGGGAGAAAATGAAGAAGGAGCCGTTGACGTGTCACGTTCCGCTTCAGCTGACAGTGTGTTCACCAGCAGGTCTTTGCACCTCTGCAGGCTTGTGTCGGCCGGAAAGAGAGACACCACATAGGCTTTAAACCTAGGATCGAGCACGGTGGCCAAAATGTAGTGGTCTGATTTCAACAGATTGACCACCCTGGAATCCTGGCAAAGCGAATGAAGGGCTTCATCCACAAGTCCCACATGCCGAGCGGAATCGCTCCGTCTTAGCTCCTCCTTCACTTTCTCCAGCTGCTTCTGCAAAAGCCTGATGAGGGGAATGACCTGACTCAAGCTGGCAGTGTCTGAACTGACTTCACGTGTGGCAAGTTCGAAGGGCTGAAGAACCTTGCACAACACGGAAATCATTCTCCACTGCGCTTGAGTCAGGTGCATACCCCCTCCTTTGCCTATGTCATAGGTGGATGTATAGGCTTGTATGGCCTTTTGCTGCTCCTCCATCCTCTGAAGCATATAGAGGGTTGAGTTCCACCGCGTCACAACCTCTTGCTTCAGGTGATGCCGGGGCAGGTTCAAGAGTGTTTGCTGGCGCTCCAGTCTTCGGCACGCAGTCGCTGAATGGCGAAAGTGGCCAGAAATTTTTCGGGCCACCCAAAGCGTCTCCTGCACGCCCCTGTCGCTTTTCAGAAAATTCTGCACCACCAAGTTTATTGTGTGAGCAAAACATGGGACGTGCTGGAATTTGCCCAGATGTAATGCCCGCACAATATTGGTGGCGTTGTCAGATATCACAAATCCCCAGGAGAGTCTAAGTGGGGTAAGCCACTGGGCGATGATTTCCCTCAGTTTCTCTAAGAGGTTGTCGGCGGTGTGCCTCTTACTGAAACCGGTGATACACAGCGTAGCCTGCCTTGTAACGAGCTGGCGTTTCTGAGATGCTGCTACTGGTGACGCTGCTGCTGTTGCTGCGTAAGGTGATACATCTACCCAGTGGGCTGTCACAGTCATATAGTCCTTAGTCTGCCCTGTTCCACTTGTCCACATGTCCGTGGTTAAGTGGACATTGTGTACAACGGCATTTTTCAGGACACTGAGGACACTTTTTCTGACGTTTCTGTACAGTCTCGGTATCGCCTGCCTAGTGAAGTGGAATCTAGACGGGATTTGGAACCGGGGACACACTACCTCCATCAATTGTCTAAATCCCACTGCACTAATGGCGGATACCGGACGCACGTCTAACACCAACATAGCAGTCAAGGCCTCAGTTATACGTTTTGCTTCAGGATGACTGCTGTCGTACTTCATCCTCCTCGCTAAGGACTGTTGGAGGGTCAATTGTTTAGTAAAAGTAGTGGTGTTCCTACTTCCTCTCTGGGATGATGAACGACTCCCAGCAGCAGCAGCAACAGCAGCAGCGGCAGCAGTAGGCGTAGCAATGCAGGATCCTCCGGAGGAATCCCGGATAGGAGAGTCAGTCATGCCAGTGATATGGCCTGCAGGACTACTTCCGATCCTGACTAAGGAGGAAATTGACGAGGAGGGAGTTGACGGTGTGGTTTGCAGGCGCTTGGATACAACAGGACAACGGGATTTAGGTGTCCCTGGACTGCTTACGGTCTGAGCCAAAGTTTCTGAACTTGACAGTAACTTTTTATGAACGCGCTGCAGGTGCCGTATAAGGGAGGATGTTCCTAGGTGGTTGACGTCCCTACCCCTACTTATTTCACCTTTACATATGGTACATATGGCAAGACAGTTGTTGTCCGGATTTGGATAGAAATATTGCCAGACCAAAGAGGTGGAATGTTTGGTCTTCTGCCCAGGCATGACCGTGATGGGCTTTTTCATCCCACGGACAACAACTGTCTCCCCCGGAGCCTGATTTAAACAAACCACATCACCATCAGAATCCTCCTCGCCAACTTCCTCCTCAGCGCCAGCTACACCAGTATCCTCATCCTGTTGTACTTCAACAGTGACATCTTCAATTTGCATATCAGCAAGTGGACTGTGGGTGCTCCTTTCAGCACTTGCAGGGGGCGTGCAAATGGTGGAAAGAGCCACCTCTTCCCGTCCAGTGCTGGGAAGGTCAGGCATCGCAACCACCACCACACTTGGACTCTCTTTGGGGATTTGTGATATCTTCTTAGAAAGCACAGTTCTTCGCTGTGCTTTTGCCAGCTTAACTCTTTTGATTTTTTTAGTGGGAGGAGTGCTTCCATCGTCATGTGAAGCTGAACCACTAGTCATGAACATACTAGGGATCGACCTTAGCCGTTCCTTGCCACTCCGTGTCGTAAATGGCATATTGGCAAGTTTACGTTTCTCTTCAGCTGATTTAAATGTCTTTTTCAAGGTCATTTTCCTGAACTTTGCCATTTGGGATTGTATGTGCCCTCTACTATGACATTGGGCATCGGCCTTGGCAGACGACGTTGATGGCATGTTATCGTCTATGTCATGACTAGTGGCAGCAGCTTCAGCACTAGGAGGAAGTGGTTCTTGATCTTTCTCTATTTTATTTTTATCGGAGAAAGTTTGGTCCTCCATTTATGTTATATCGATTTGATATATACGTGCGGCTAAACACAGAAAATTAATTTTTTTTTGGTTCGGACTGGAGTGTACTTTGTGGGTTACAGCACCCTTTAACGGTCAAGCCAGCCAACCCTTTACTTATGACACAGGCGCACTCTTGGCACTACTTTGTTGATGCACGTGCGGCTACTGCGCACACAATTCACAAACACAGAAAATAATTTTTTTTTTGGTTTGGACTGGAGTGTACTTTCGGGGGTTACAGCACCCTTAACGGTCAAGCCAGCCGGCCCTTTACTTATGACACAGGCGCACGCTTGACACTACTTTGTTGATGCACGTGCGGCTACTGCGCACACAATTCACAAACACAGAAAATAATTTTTTTTTGGTTTGGACTGGAGTGTACTTTCAGGGGTTACAGCACCCTTTAACGGTCAAGCCAGCCGGCCCTTTACTTATGACACAGGCGCACGCTTGGCACTACTTTGTTGATGCACGTGCGGCTACTGCGCACACAATTCACAAACACAGAAAATAATTTTTTTTTGGTTTGGACTGGAGTGTACTTTCTGGGGTTACAGCACCCTTTAACGGTCAAGCCAGCCGGCCCTTTACTTATGACACAGGGGCACTCTTGGCACTACTTTGTTGATGCACGTGCGGCTACTGCGCACACAATTCACAAACACAGAAAATAATTTTTTTTTAGGTTTGGACTGGAGTGTACTTTCGGGGGTTACAGCACCCTTAACGGTCAAGCCAGCCGGCCCTTTACTTATGACACAGGCGCACGCTTGGCACTACTTTGTTGATGCACGTGCGGCTACTGCGCACACAATTCACAAACACAGAAAATAATTTTTTTTTGGTTTGGACTGGAGTGTACTTTCGGGGGTTACAGCACCCTTTAACGGTCAAGCCAGCCGGCCCTTTACTTATGACACAGGCGCACGCTTGGCACTACTTTGTTGATGCACGTGCGGCTACTGCGCACACAATTCACAAACACAGAAAATAATTTTTTTTTAGGTTTGGACTGGAGTGTACTTTCGGGGGTTACAGCACCCTTAACGGTCAAGCCAGCCGGCCCTTTACTTATGACACAGGCGCACGCTTGGCACTACTTTGTTGATGCACGTGCGGCTACTGCGCACACAATTCACAAACACAGAAAATAATTTTTTTTTTGGTTTGGACTGGAGTGTACTTTCGGGGGTTACAGCACCCTTAACGGTCAAGCCAGCCGGCCCTTTACTTATGACACAGGCGCACGCTTGGCACTACTTTGTTGATGCACGTGCGGCTACTGCGCACACAATTCACAAACACAGAAAATAATTTTTTTTTTGGTTTGGACTGGAGTGTACTTTCGGGGGTTACAGCACCCTTAACGGTCAAGCCAGCCGGCCCTTTACTTATGACACAGGCGAACGCTTGACACTACTTTGTTGATGCACGTGCGGCTACTGCGCACACAATTCACAAACACAGAAAATAATTTTTTTTTGGTTTGGACTGGAGTGTACTTTCAGGGGTTACAGCACCCTTTAACGGTCAAGCCAGCCGGCCCTTTACTTATGACACAGGCGCACGCTTGGCACTACTTTGTTGATGCACGTGCGGCTACTGCGCACACAATTCACAAACACAGAAAATAATTTTTTTTTGGTTTGGACTGGAGTGTACTTTCGGGGGTTACAGCACCCTTAACGGTCAAGCCAGCCGGCCCTTTACTTATGACACAGGCGCACGCTTGACACTACTTTGTTGATGCACGTGCGGCTACTGCGCACACAATTCACAAACACAGAAAATAATTTTTTTTTGGTTTGGACTGGAGTGTACTTTCAGGGGTTACAGCACCCTTTAACGGTCAAGCCAGCCGGCCCTTTACTTATGACACAGGCGCACGCTTGGCACTACTTTGTTGATGCACGTGCGGCTACTGCGCACACAATTCACAAACACAGAAAATAATTTTTTTTTGGTTTGGACTGGAGTGTACTTTCGGGGGTTACAGCACCCTTTAACGGTCAAGCCAGCCGGCCCTTTACTTATGACACAGGGGCACTCTTGGCACTACTTTGTTGATGCACGTGCGGCTACTGCGCACACAATTCACAAACACAGAAAATAATTTTTTTTTAGGTTTGGACTGGAGTGTACTTTCGGGGGTTACAGCACCCTTAACGGTCAAGCCAGCCGGCCCTTTACTTATGACACAGGCGCACGCTTGGCACTACTTTGTTGATGCACGTGCGGCTACTGCGCACACAATTCACAAACACAGAAAATAATTTTTTTTTGGTTTGGACTGGAGTGTACTTTCGGGGGTTACAGCACCCTTTAACGGTCAAGCCAGCCGGCCCTTTACTTATGACACAGGCGCACGCTTGGCACTACTTTGTTGATGCACGTGCGGCTACTGCGCACACAATTCACAAACACAGAAAATAATTTTTTTTTTGGTTTGGACTGGAGTGTACTTTGGGGGTTACAGCACCCTTTAACGATCAAGCCAGCCGGCCCTTTACTTATGACACAGGCGCACGCTTGGCACTACTTTGTTGATGCACGTGCGGCTACTGCGCACACAATTCACAAACACAGAAAATAATTTTTTTTTTGTTTGGACTGGAGTGTACTTTCGGGGGTTACAGCACCCTTAACGGTCAAGCCAGCCGGCCCTTTACTTATGACACAGGCGCACGCTTGGCACTACTTTGTTGATGCACGTGCGGCTACTGCGCACACAATTCACAAACACAGAAAATAATTTTTTTTTGGTTTGGACTGGATTGTACTTTCGGGGGTTACAGCACCCTTAACGGTCAAGCCAGCCGGCCCTTTACTTATGACACAGGCGCACGCTTGGCACTACTTTGTTGATGCACGTGCGGCTACTGCGCACACAATTCACAAACACAGAAAATAATTTTTTTTTGGTTTGGATTGGAGTGTACTTTCGGGGGTTACAGCACCCTTTAACGGTCAAGCCAGCCGGCCCTTTACTTATGACACAGGCGCACGCTTGGCACTACTTTGTTGATGCACGTGCGGCTACTGCGCACACAATTCACAAACACAGAAAATAATTTTTTTTTTGGTTTGGACTGGAGTGTACTTTCGGGGGTTACAGCACCCTTAACGGTCAAGCCAGCCGGCCCTTTACTTATGACACAGGCGCACGCTTGGCACTACTTTGTTGATGCACGTGCGGCTACTGCGCACACAATTCAGAAACACAGAAAATAATTTTTTTTTTGGTTTGGACTGGAGTGTACTTTCGGGGGTTACAGCACCCTTAACGGTCAAGCCAGCCGGCCCTTTACTTATGACACAGGCGCACGCTTGGCACTACTTTGTTGATGCACGTGCGGCTACTGCGCACACAATTCAGAAACACAGAAAATAATTTTTTTTTGGTTTGGATTGGAGTGTACTTTCGGGGGTTACAGCACCCTTTAACGGTCAAGCCAGCCGGCCCTTTACTTATGACACAGGCGCACGCTTGGCACTACTTTGTTGATGCACGTGCGGCTACTGCGCACACAATTCACAAACACAGAAAATATATTATTTTTTTAGCACTTGGGGGGAGCACCCCTGATCGACAGAGCACCCCCTGGACAACACTACAGCACCCCTTTAGGACTGGGACACTGCACAGGACTTTGGAGTGGACACAGCCCCTATGGAGAACTGACTGCACAACACAGTCCAGCCAGCCCCTATGGACTTTGAAGTAGTGGACACAGCCCCTATTAACAAAAGCAGCACAGCACAACACAGCCAGCCCCTATGGACTTTGAAGTAGTGGACAACAGCAGCACTACACTACACTACACTACACAGCCCTAACTCCCACCCTCCCTCTTCACTGTCCACAGCCGAGTGAGAAAATGGCGCCGACGCGGGTACCTTATATAGGATCCAAAACCCGCGAGACTCGGAAGGCGGGATGATGACGTTTTGCCTCGATTTCAGATCCGAATCAGGCGGGAAAAGTCGAGCCTGATTCGGATCGGACTCGGATTGGGGGGGCTCGGGGGGGTTCGGATTTCAGAAATCCGAACCTGCTCACCCCTAATATATATATATATATATATATATATATATATATTATATTATATACATATACAGTGGTGGCCAAAATTGCGGACACTTTTTGAAATTTGAATGTTTTTCAACTTCGAATGCTTATAAAAACTATTACACTTCACACAGTGCAATGATTCATATATCAAATGAAAGGAAATGTAATTCTGAATTCAACACAGTAAACAGAGGTCAAATATTTGCAATACAAGGAAAGTTATGCCGTGAAAACAACACTTAGGGAGAAAATCCCTGTGTACTTATGAGACAGCAGCACAGCGACGTGGCATTGAGTCAACCAATGTTTGGAGCTCTTCCTTCTTTATTAGGTGGTGCCATGAGACAATTATAGCCTCAATTAATTGTCTTTTATTGGATGGATGCCTCAGATGTACCAGTTTTTTCAAACGGAACCACAAATGTTCTATGGGGTTCAGGTATGGGCTGTCTCCTGGCCATCCCAGCACCTGTATGGCATTCTCCGTGAACCACTGTTGGCATATCCGTGCAGTGTGTCAGGGAGTTTAATCCTGCTGGAAAAAAATGGGGCATTAACTGGAAAAAGATCCCTGATAGAAGGTAGAAGTTTTGGTTGTAGGATGGTGTCAGTGTACTTTCTGCTGTTCAGTGTGCCATCTATGACATAAAGGCGGCCTACAGCATCTTCTGTCATACGTGCCCAGATCATAGCACTTGTAGGATTCTTTGTTGTCGCTTGAATGCAATCTGGATGTACCTCTTCCCCGATGCGACATCTCACATATTTTCTCCCATCACTACCAAATATGGATATCTTAGTTTTGTCACTCCATATCACTTGTTTCCACTGACCTTCTGTCCATGCAATGTGTTCTTTTGCCCACTGTATTTGTTTCAGCGTTAAATTTCCTTTCATTTGATACATGAATCATTGCACTGCATGAAGTGAAAGTTTTTAGAAGCATTCAAAGTTGAAAAACAGTGTAATTTCAAAATGTGTCCGCAATTTTGGCCACCAGTGTATGTATGCATGTATATATATATATATATATATATTAGGGATGTGCAGGCTCGGATAGGTTCGAGTTTGCACGTGGAGTTCGGATTTTTCCCTCCAAAAAAACGGAACTCAGAACGAGGCAAAACGTCATCTTACATGGACGAACATCATCATTCCTGGTCTTTTGTCCAGGAATGATGATGTTCGTCCATGTAAGATGACGTTTTGCCTCGTTCTGAGTTCCGTTTTTTTGGAGGGAAAAATCCGAACTCCACGTGCAAACTCGAACCTATCCGAGCCTGCACATCCCTAATATATATATATATATATATATATATATATATATTAGGTGTGTGCACCGGCCACTTTTCGTGTTTTGTGTTTTGGTTTTGGATCTGGATCTTTCTTCGTGTTTTGGATCTGGATTGGTTTTGCCAAAACCACCCTTCCGTGTTTTGGGTTCTGGGTTTTGTGTTTTGGATCTGTATTTTTTTGAAAAAAAGCATAAAAACAGCTAAAATCACCGAATTTGTGGGTTTTTCTGCTCCTATGCTATTATTAACCTCAATAACCTTAATTTCCACTCATTTCCAGTCTATTCTGAACACCTCACACCTCACAATAGTGTTTTTATGTCCAAAAGGTTGCACCGAGGTAGCTGGATGACTATGCTAAGCGACACGAGTGGGCGGCACAAACACGTGACCCATCTAGGAGTGACACTGTAGTGGCAGACAGGATGGCAGTTTGAAAAACTAGGCCCCAAACAGTACATAATGCAAAGAAAAAAGAGGTGCAAGATGGAATTGTCCTTGGGCCCTCCCACCCACCCTTATGTTGTATAAACAGGACATGCACACTTTAACAAAGCAATCATTTCAGCGCCAGGATCTGCCACACGACTGTGGCTGAAATGATTGCTTCATTTGGGCCCCCACAAAACAAGCTGGCAATTAATCTGTCCCTGCACAAACTGGCTCTACGGAGGCAAGATGTCGTCCTCATCCTCCTCATCCACCGATTCCTCACCCTCTTCAGTGTTGTGTACATCCTCATCCTCACAGAGTATTAACTCGTCCCCACTGGAATCAACCACCACAGGTCCCTCTGTACGTTCTGGAGGCTGGTCTCCCTCGAAGAGTTGATAATTCATTTTGATGAACATCATCTTCTCCACATTTTGTGGAAGCAACCTCCTACGCCTTTCGCTGACAAGGTTCCCGGCTGCACTAAACATTCGTTCGGAGTACACACTGGAGAGGGGGCAACTCAGGTAAAATAGAGCCAGTTTGTACAGGGGCCTCCAAATTGCCTCTTTTTCCTGCCAGTACAGGTATGGACTGTCTGACATGCCTACTTGGATGCTGTCACCAATGTAATCCTACACCATTATGTCAATGGTGACAGTATCATATGTAGTGACAGTAGACATGTCAACAGTAGAAATTGTTGCCAGGTCCTTCAGTCCGGACCAGATGTCCAAACTTGGTCCTGCCTGCCCTGCATCACCGCCAGCGGGTTGCTTAGGATAGCTGTTTTTTCCTGGCAGCCCCAGTTGCGGGAGAAAATGAAGAAGGAGCTGTTGACGTGTCACGTTCCGCTTCAGCTGACAGTGTGTTCACCAGCAGGTCTTTGCACCTCTGCAGGCTTGTGTCAGCCGGAAAGAGAGACACCACATAGGCTTTAAACCTAGGATCGAGCACGGTGGCCAAAATGTAGTGGTCTGATTTCAACAGATTGACCACCCTGGAATCCTGGCAAAGCGAATGAAGGGCTTCATCCACAAGTCCCACATGCCGAGCGGAATCGCTCCGTCTTAGCTCCTCCTTCACTTTCTCCTGCTGCTTCTGCAAATGCCTGATGAGGGGAATGACCTGACTCAAGCTGGCTGTGTCTGAACTGACTTCACGTGTGGCAAGTTCGAAGGGCTGGAGAACCTTGCACAACACGGAAATCATTCTCCACTGTGCTTGAGTCAGGTGCATACCCCCTCCTTTGCCTATGTCATAGGTGGTTGTATAGGCTTGAATGGCCTTTTGCTACTCCTCCATCCTCTGAAGCATATAGAGGGTTGAGTTCCACCGCGTCACAACCTCTTGCTTCAGGTGATGGTGGGGCAGGTTCAAGAGTGTTTGCTGCCGCTCCAGTCTTCGGCACGCAGTTGCTGAATGGCGAAAGTGGCCAGATATTTTTCGGGCCACCCAAAGCGTCTCCTGCACGCCCCTGTCGCTTTTCAGAAAATTCTGCACCACCAAGTTTATTGTGTGAGCAAAACATGGGACATGCTGGAATTTGCCCAGATGTAATGCCCGCACAATATTGGTGGCATTGACAGATATCACAAATCCCCAGGAGAGTCTAAGTGGGGTAAGCCACTGGGCGATGATTTCCCTCAGTTTCTCTAAGAGGTTGTCGGTGGTGTGCCTCTTACTGAAACCAGTGATACACGGTGTAGCCTGCCTTGGAACGAGCTGGCGTTTCTGAGATGCTGCTACTGGTGACGCTGCTGCTGTTGCTGCATAAAGTGATACATCTACCCAGTGGGCTGTCACAGTCATATAGTCCTTAGTCTGCCCTGTTCCACTTGTCCACATGTCCGTGGTTAAGTGGACATTGGGTACAACGGCATTTTTCAGGACACTGAGGACACTTTTTCTGATGTTTCTGTACAGTCTCGGTATCGCCTGCCTAGTGAAGTGGAATCTAGACGGGATTTGGAACCGGGGACACACTACCTCCATCAATTGTCTAAATCCCACTGCACTAATGGCAGATACCGGACGCACGTCTAACACCAACATAGCAGTCAAGGCCTCATTTATATGTTTTGCTTCAGGATGACTGCTGTCGTACTTAAAGGACTGTTGGAGGGTCAATTGTTTAGTAAAAGTAGTGGTGTTCCTACTTCCTCTCTGGGATGATGAACGACTCCCAGCAGCGGCAGCAGGAGGCGTAGCAATGCAGGATCCTCCGGAGGAATCCCGGATAGGAGAGTCAGTCATGCCAGTGACATGGCCTGCAGGACTACTTCCGATCCTGACTAAGGAGGAAATTGACGAGGAGGGAGTTGACGGTGTGGTTTGCAGGCACTGGGATACAACAGGACAACGGGATTTAGGTGTCCCTGGACTGCTTACGGTCTTAGCCAAAGTTTCTGAACTTGACAGTAACTTTTTATGAACGCGCTGCAGGTGCCATATAAGGGAGGATGTTCCTAGGTGGTTATCGTCCCTACCCCTACTTATTTCACCTTTACATATGGTACATATGGCAAGACAGTTGTTGTCAGGATTTGGATAGAAATATTGCCAGACCAAAGAGGTGGAATGTTTGGTCTTCTGCCCAGGCATGACCGTGATGGGCTTTTTCATCCCACGGACAACAACTGTCTCCCCCAGAGCCTGATTTAAACAAACCACATCACCATCAGAATCCTCCTCGCCAACTTCCTCCTCAGCGCCAGCTACACCAGTATCCTCATTCTGTTGTACTTCAACAGTGACATCTTCAATTTGCATATCAGCAAGTGGACTGTCGGTGCTCCTTTCAGCACTTGCAGGGGGCGTGCAAATGGTGGAAAGAGCCACCTCTTCCCCTCCAGTGCTGGGAAGGTCAGGCATCGCAACCACCACCACACTTGGACTCTCCTTGGGGATTTGTGATATCTTCTTAGAAGGCACAGTTCTTCGCTGTGCTTTTGCCAGCTTAACTCTTTTGATTTTTTTAGTGGGAGGAGGGCTTCCATCGTCATGTGAAGCTGAACCACTAGTCATGAACATAGGGAAAGACCTTAGCCATTCCTTTCCACTCCGTGTCGTAAATGGCATATTGGCAAGTTTACATTTCTCTTCAGATGATTTAAATGTTTTTTTCAAGGTCATTTTCCTGAACTTTGCCTTTTGGGATTGTATGTGCCCTCTACTATGACTTTGGGCATCGGCCTTGGCAGACGACGTTGATGGCATGTTATCGTCTATGTCATGACTAGTGGCAGCAGCTTCAGCACTAGGAGGAAGTGATTCTTGATCTTTCTCTATTTTATTTTTATCGGAGAAAGTTTGGTCCTCCATTTATGTTATATCGATTTGATATATACGTGCGGCTAAGGCGCACACAAACACAGAAAATATTTTTTTATTTTTGCTGGAGAGTAGTGCACTTTGTGGGTTACACCACCCTTTAAGAAATGAGCCAGTCGGCTCTTTACTTATGGGACACAGGTGCACGCTTGACGCTGCTCCTTTGCTGATGCACGTGTTGCTACTGCGCACACAATTCACAAACACAGAAAATATTTTTTTATTTGGTTTGGAGTGTACTTTGGGGGTTACAACACCCTTTAATGGTCAAGCCAGCCGGCCCTTTACTTATGACACAGGCGCACGCTTGGCACTACTTTGTTGATGCATGTGCGGCTACTGCGCACACAATTCACAAACACAGAAAATATTTTTTGATTTGGTTTGGAGTGTACTTTGGAGGTTACAGCACCCTTTAACGGTCAAGCCAGCCGGCCCTTTACTTATGACACAGGCGCACGCTTGGCACTACTTTGTTGATGCACGTGCGGCTACTGCGCACACAATTCACAAATACAGAAAATATTTTTTTATTTGGTTTGGAGTGTACTTTGGGGGTTACAGCACCCTTTAACGGTCAAGCCAGCCGGCCCTTTACTTATGACACAGGCGCACGCTTGGCACTACTTTGTTGATGCATGTGCGGCTACTGCGCACACAATTCGCAAACACAGAAAATATTTTTTTATTTGGTTTGTAGTATACCACTAGTCATGAACATAGGGAAAGACCTTAGCCATTCCTTGCCACTCCGTGTCGTAAATGGCATATTGGCAAGTTTACGTTTCTCTTCAGATGATTTAAATGTTTTTTTCAAGGTCATTTTCCTGAACTTTGCCATTTGGGATTGTATGTGCCCTCTGCTATGACATTGGGCATCGGCCTTGGCAGACGACGTTGATGGCATGTTATCGTCTATGTCATGACTTGTGGCAGCAGCTTCAGCACTAGGTGGAAGTGGTTCTTGATCTTTCTCTATTTTATTTTTATCGGAGAAAGTTTTGTCCTCCATTTATGTTATATCAATTTGATATATACGTGTGGCTAAGGCGCACACAAACACAGAAAATATTTTTTTATTTTTGCTGGAGAGTAGTGCACTTTGTGGGTTACACCACCCTTTAAGAAATGAGCCAGCCGGCTCTTTACTTATGGGACACAGGTGCACGCTTGGCGCTGCTCCTTTGCTGATGCACGTGTTGCTACTGCGCACACAATTCACAAACACAGAAAATATTTTTTTATTTGGTTTGGAGTGTACTTTGGGGGTTACAACACCCTTTAATGGTCAAGCCAGCCGGCCCTTTACTTATGACACAGGCGCACGCTTGGCACTACTTTGTTGATGCATGTGCGGCTACTGCGCACACAATTCACAAACACAGAAAATATTTTTTGATTTGGTTTGGAGTGTACTTTGGGGGTTACAGCACCCTTTAACGGTCAAGCCAGCCGGCCCTTTACTTATGACACAGGCGCACGCTTGGCACTACTTTGCTGCTGCACGTGCGGCTACTGCGCACACAATTCACAAACACAGAAAAAAAATTTTTTTTTAGCACTTGTGGGGAGCACCCCTGACGGACAGAGCACTCCCTGGACAACACTACAGCACCCCTTTTGGACTGGGACACTGCACAGGACTTTGGAGTGGACACAGCCCCTATGGACAACTGACTGCACAACACAGTCCAGCCAGCCCCTATGGACTTTGAAGTAGTGGACACAGCCCCTATGGACAACAGCAGCACAGCGCAGCACAGCACAGCACTACACAGCCCACTCTCCCTCTTCACTGTTCACAGCCGAGTGAGAAAATGGCGCCAATGCGGGTACCTTATATAGGATCCAAAACCCGCGAGATCCGGAAGGCGGGATGATGAACTCCGAGTCAGGCGGGAAAATTCGAGCCTGACTCGGATCGGCCTCGGATCGGGGGGGGTTCGGATTTCAGAAATCCGAACCCGCTCACCCCTAATATATATATATATATATATATTTATATATATATATACACACACACATATAATGAGGCTCATCTACAGTTTGGCAGATGAGGGAAAGATGCAAGATGCCTCCAGCTGTACAACACTAGCTAATGTCTGAGGTTTACGCCACTAGTAACAACGATGCATACGTACAGTATACCCAGCAATAACATGAACAGTGTGGAGATGGAACCTGACAGTCTCTGAAATAAAAGTCACAGTTCTGTTACTTTATTTGAACAAATTTTAAGAATGCAATGAAATGTCATATACCCAATGGAGAATAGCATCTTCACATTGCTTATACATGTGAAAGGCACAATTACCATATAAAATCTAATTAAATGCAAACACACATATAAGAAATATGAATAAAATTAAATACTAATACCTGTTGTTTTCCCCTCGGGTATCTTCTTTCCTGCCGCAGTCCAAATGGAAAAAGACAATTGAGTAATAGGAATAGACAGCTGCAGCCTGATATAATATAACCTACTAATGGATGTGCCTGTGTCTAGTCATCATTATGTGATCACGCCCTTACGTACGCGGCCTACACCCGCCTTCCCCTTCCTTCCTGAATTCTGACACTCTGGTCACAAAGAGCCATAGATATAAAATGGAGTAAAATCTGCCCATGAACTTACACAGCTCTACATGAGCCCCAATATTTTCAGAACACTCACTTTTTCATGGAGTTTTAACATTTTTCTGTTGCCTATAATTAGTTTGGCTGAATAGTGCCATGGTATACGGAATAGGCACACCACTATTGGCTGTATAGTGTCATAGCGTACGGAATAGGCACACCAATATTGGTAGAATAGTGTCATGGCATACGGAACAGTCACAACACTATTGGCTGTATAGTGTCATGGTGTACGGAATAGGCACACCACTATTGGCTGAATAGTGTCAAGGCATACGGAATAGTCACACCACTATTGGCTGTATAGTGCCATGGCATACGGAATAGGCACACCACTATTGGCTGAATAGTGTCATGGCGTACGGAATAGTCACACCACTATTGGCTGTATAGTGCCATGGCATACGGAATAGGCACACCACTATTGGCTGAATAGTGTCATGGTGTACGCAATAGTCACACCACTATTGGCTGTATAGTGCCATGGTGTACGGAATAGGCACACCACTATTGGCTGAATAGTGTCATGGTGTACGCAATAGGCACATCACTATTGGCTGAACAGTGTCATGGTGTGCAGAATAGTCACACCACTATTGGCTGAATAGTGTCATGGTGTACAGAATAGGCACACCACTATTGGCTGAATAGTGTCATGGCACACGGAATAGTCACACCACTATCGGCTGAATAGTGTCAAGGCGTATGGAAAAGGCACACCACTTATGGCTGAATAGTGTCATG
This sequence comes from Taudactylus pleione, assembly GCA_031769625.1. Classification (NCBI taxonomy): domain Eukaryota; kingdom Metazoa; phylum Chordata; class Amphibia; order Anura; family Myobatrachidae; genus Taudactylus; species Taudactylus pleione. Next base: position 1,407,055 of record JAUIMM010000556.1, read on the forward strand.
GCGTACGCAATAGGCACACCACTATTGGCTGTATAGTGCCATGGCGTACGGAATAGGCACACCACTATTGGCTGAATAGTGTTATGGCGTACGGAATAAGCACACCACTATTGGCTGTATAGTGCCATGGCGTACGGAATAGGCACACCACTATTGGCGGAATAGTGTCATGGAGTACGGAATAGTCACACCACTATTGGCTGTATAGTGCCATGGTGTACGGAATAGGCACACAACTATTGGCTGAATAGTGTCATGGTGTACGCAATAGTCACACCACTATTGGCTGTATAGTGCCATGGTGTACAGAATAGGCACACCACTATTGGCTGAATAGTGTGATGGCATACGGAATAGGCACACCACTATTGGCTGAATAGTGTCATGGCGTACAGAATAGTCACACCAGTATTGGCTGACTAGTGTCATGGTGTACAGAATAGGCACACCACTATTGGCTGAATAGTGTCATGGCGTACAGAAAAAACACACCGCTATCAGCTGTATAGTGTCATGGTATACGGAAAAGGCACACCACTATCGTCTGTATAGTGTCATGGCGTACTGAATAGGCTCACCAGTATTGGCTGTATATTGTCATGGCATACAGAATAGGCACACCACTATTGGCTGAATAGTGTTATCGCGTACGGAATAGGCACACCACTATTGGCTGAATAGTGTTATCGCGTACGGAATAGGCACACCACTATGGGCTGAATAGTGTCATGGCGTACAGAATAGTCACACCACTATTGGCTGTATAGTGTCATGGTGTACGGAATAGGCACACCACTATTGGCTGAATAGTGTCATGGAATGCGGAATAGTCACACCACTATTGGCTGTATAGTGCCATGGCATACGGAATAGGCACACCACTATTGGCTGAATAGTGTCATGGCATACGGAATATTCACACCACTATTGGCTGTATAGTGCCATGGCATACGGAATAGGCACACCACTCTTGGCTGAAAAGTGTCATGGTGTACGCAATAGTCACACCACTATTGGCTGTATAGTGCCATGGTGTACGGAATAGGCACACCACTATTGGCTGAATAGTGTCATGGTGTACGCAACAGGCACACCACTTTTGGCTGAACAGTGTCATGGCGTACAGAATAGTCACACCACTATTGGCTGAATAGTGTCATGGTGTACAGAATAGGCACACCACTTTTGGCTAAATAGTGTCATGGCGTACGGAATAGGCACACCACTATCGGCTGTATAGTGTCATGGCGTATGGAATAGGCACACCACTATTGGCTGAATAGTGTCATGGCGTACAGAATAAACACACCACTATTGGCTGTATAGTGTTATCGCTTATGGAATAGTCACACCACTATTGGCTGAAAAGTGTCATGGTGTACGCAATAGGCAAACCACTATTGGTTGAATAGTGTCATGGCATAAAGAATAGTCAAACCACTGTTGGCTGAATAGTGTCATGATGTATGGAATAGGCACACCACTATTGGCAGAATAGTGTCATGGCGTACGGAATAGGCACACCACTATTGGCTGAATAGTGTCATGGTGTACGGAATAGGCTCACCACTATTGGCTGAATAGTGTCATGGTGTACAGAAAAGGCACACCACTATCGGCTGAACAGTGTCATGGCGTACGGAATAGGCACACCTCTATCGGCTGTATAGTGTCATGGCGTACGGAATAGGCACACCACTATTGGCTGTATAGTGTCATGGCATACGGAATAAGCACACCACTATTGGCTGAATAGTGTCATGGCGTACAGAATAGTCACACCACTATTGGCTGAATAGTGTCATGGTGTATGGAATAGGCACACCACTATTGACAGAATAGTGTCATGGCACATGGAATAGTCACACCACTATCGGCTGAATAGTGTCATGGCGTATGGAAAAGGCACACCACTTATGGCTGAATAGTGTCATGGCGTACGCAATAGGCACACCACTATCGGCTGTAGAGTGCCATGGCGTACGGAATAGGCACACCACTATTGGCTGTATAGTGCCATGGTGTACGGAATAGGCACACAACTATTGGCTTAATAGTGTCATGGTGTACGCAATAGTCACACCACTATTGGCTGTATAGTGCCATGGTGTACAGAATAGGCACACCACTATTGGCTGAATAGTGTCATGGCATACGGAATAGGCACACCACTATTGGCTGAATAGTGTCATGGCGTACAGAATAGTCACACCAGTATTGGCTGAATAGTGTCATTGTGTACAGTATAGGCACACCACTATTGGCTGAATAGTGTCATGGCATACTTAAAAGGCTCACCACTATTGGCTGTAAATTGTCATGGCGTACGGAATAGGCACACCACTATTGGCTGAATAGTGTTATCGCGTACGGAATAGGCACATCACTATTGGCTGAATAGTGTCATGGCGTACGGAATAGGCACACCACTATTGGCTGTATAGTGTCATGGCGTACTGAATAGGCACACCACTATTGGCTGTATATTGTCATGGCGTACGGAATAGGCACACCACTATTGGCTGAATAGTGTTATCGCGTATGGAATAGGTACACCACTATGGGCTTTATAGTGTCATGGCGTACAGAATAGGCACACCACTATTGGCTGTAAAGTGTCATGGCATACAGAATAGGCACACCACTATTGGCTGAATATTGTCATGGCGTACGGATTAGGCACACCACTATTGGCTGAATAGTGTCATGGTGTACGGAATAAGCACACCACTATTGGCTGAATAGTGTCATGGTGTACGGAATAGGCACACCACTATTGGCTGTATAGTGCCATGGCGTACGGAATAGGCACACCACTATTGGCTGAATAGTGTCATGGCGTACGGAATAGGCACACCACCTTTGGCTGTATAGTGTCATGGTGTACGGAATAGGCACACCACTAATTAGTGTCTCTTTTTGAGTCACATTTCTTGGGTGCAGATTACATTTTTCTGGTATCTGCAGTTGCAGGCAATTTCTCACCTTTACTTCCTTACTGAAGCTCCCTCTAGTAATCAGGGTTTGGCTGCTGTTAAAATAAACAATGGAACTCCTGTGATTGATTAAAGGTCCCCATACATCAATTGATTGCAGCAATCGTGCAATTTGCAATCGATTGTGTATAAAAATCTTTCCCTTTTTCAATCGATTGCAGATTGCAGAATTGCCACAATCGATTGAAAAAGGGAAAGATTTTTATACACAATCGATTGCAAATTGCACGATTGCTGTAATCAATTGCTGATGTATGGGGGCCTTAACACTATAGGCTGCCTCCTGTAGGTTCCTATAACAAGCCATAGCCTAGTCAGTGATATGGGCGCTTCAGTAAGCTGTTTGAGAAATTGTCTGCCTCATGCACATGGTCACAATTTTATACTTGGTCCCACAAATCCCTTTGTGGAGCCAGGTGCTGCGACTCTTGGTCACCCCACACCCTAAACCTAACCCTCCCCCCTTAGTGCCTAATACTAACCCTCCCCCTTGTGCCTAACCCTAACCCTAACTCTCCTGTAACTCCCAATACTTACCTTCGGGATGCCGGCGGTTGGTATACTGGAGTCGGGATCCCGACGCTGTCGGGATTTCAGTGCCGGTATTTAGACCATTGGCATTGCTGACTACATCCTGTCTGGGAGTGCTGGGCACGCAGAGTGATAAAACCGGGGTTGTGTTGTGAGACCATGCCCCTACCTTATGAGACCTTGCACCCTTTCCAGAGGCAGGGAGACTATTTGGCGCACTGGGTGACACCAACCTTAGGGATGCCACTGCTGATAGGCTTTCTCCTATAACCAGAATATACACAATCGAGATAAGCAGCATTTCCTAAACAATTCCTGATATTCTGCCTCACTCCACATTTGGCTGCAAAGTTTTGCATATTTTTTTTTCTTTTATTGAATTTGGCATTATTATTATTAATATTATTATTATTATAGATTCCCACCAAGGCCCAATCTTGTGGAGTTTGTACTGTATGTTATCCCTGTGTTACCTTCTACTATCCAAAAATATATTGGTAGGTTAATTAGATTGTGACATAAAAATAGCGTGTGTGCGTGTTTCCATGTGGTAGGGAATAAAGGGCCTGATTCAGACCCGGTCGCAAGCGCTGAGTGTTCGCAACCGGGTCGATGGTGGCCCACAGCGCATGCGCACGATGGAGCCGCCTCCGTCATGCGCATGCGTGAGACCCGGCTAGCGAATGGCAATCCGTCGCTCCAGGTCTCGCACCAAAGGGGGCGAGCTGTCAATGTTGAGTGACAGCTCACCCCCTTTGGTGGGCGGGCCGTGGGGGTGGCTGCCCAAACGGAGGCGTTCCCATGTGTACGCCTGCTGTTTGGGGTGGCCCCACTGACATCACGAGTGATGTCAGTGGTGAGATTTCAGCTCTGTTAGAGCCGAAATCTCTCTGGGGCTTGCGGCCACGAGACCCTACCACAAGGGTCTCGTCGCAAGCCCGATGGCCACGATGGTCTTGACCGTCGCGACCATCATCATGGCCACTCGCTATAGCTGTGGGTGGTCACCCACAGCTATGTGACCAGCCAGGAGGCCCCTCTAAAAAAAAAAAAAAAACGCCCTGATTCAGAGCGAGCGCTCTTTCAGAGCGTCCGGCTCTGAATCAGGGCCATAGATTGTAAGCTCCACCGGGGCAGGGACTCATGTAAATCACAAATATTCTCTGTGCAGTGCTGCAAGATATATGTGTGTGCTATATAAATAACGGGTAATAATATAAATAATATGTGTATAAAGAGTCAACAAAATGACACAGCACTGTAAATTGTGGGGCTCATTTTACAACTGATTTACAATAACATGAAAGAGAAGGAAAGAAAATGATCTTCTCTTTGAAATAAAAAGTTACAGTAATAAGTGTCTCCCATGATTCCTGCTAATATCCTGCCTGGAATTCATACACAGCAGCATAAAATGAAGCTTAGTTATCCCAAACTGGCATTGACAATAATCTCCTTTTCCAGATCAAACTCTCTGAAAACCTAGGGAATAAATGAGTAATTTCTCCTGACTCATCAGAAACAGCTGCAGCCCAGGATGTGACAGGCTCTGGTGGCTGGCAGCACCCCCCCCCCCATTCAGCCTGGCAGGTATGCAGCATCCCCCAGCCTGGCAGGTATGCAGCATCCACCCCCCACCCCCAGCATGGCAGGCAAGTAGCATCCACCCCCCCCCCCCAGCCTGGCAGGTATGCAGCATAAACCCCCCACCCCACCCCCAGCCTGGCAGGCTTGCAGCACCCCCATCCCCAGCCTGGCAGGCAAGTAGCATCCACCCCCCCCCCCAGCCTGGCAGGTATGCAGCAGCCCAGGCAGCTACAACCCCCTGATTTGCTGCCTTGCATTCTCAATTGCAACCTGGGCTCTCAGGAGATGCTGTGAGCTGGGCTGTGTGTAGATGTCTGTGTAACAGATCTGTGTGTGAGCAGATGGAGCTACTTTCCTCCTGCACTAAGCTGATTTACTTGTTTAAGGTCTGACCTCATCCTCCTGTCAGTATGGGATCCCACCTACACAGTTACAGGAGCAGAGCCCAGGCAGCATGAAACAAGGACTGAAGCTCCAGTGTTAGCGGCTCCCAGAAATCCTGCTGCCAGCTGCCGGGGTGCCAGGGCTCCTTTCCTGCAAGAAGAAGATGTCAGTGTCTGGGAAGAAAGAGTTTGATGTGAAGCAGATTCTCCGGCTGCGCTGGAGGTGGTTCAGTCACCCCTCTCAGGGCTCTCCGGGATCTGGGGGGTACCTACAGGAAGGATATGAGCACAGGGGGACTCCGGTCCACAATAGGCTGAAGAGCCATTCGCGGGACAGGAACGGACTGAAGAAGAACAACAGCCCCGTCCACAATATACTGGCACCAGTGCCAGGTCCCACTCCAGCCTACCAGCGGGCTATCCCTTCCTGGCACCAGCAAAACCTCATCCAGCACCTGCAGGCGGGCGAGGAGCTCCCCAAAGCCAGCACAGAGGAGAAGCTGGGGAAGGAGGAGGACTGCCGGGCACAGGAGGTGCAGATACCCCCCCAGGAGCACCCAGCGGCTGCTACTGACAGGTAAGAGTCTGGCTGGGATCCTGGCTGGGGGCTGATACTTTGTAACCACCGCGGATCTCAACGTTCTGTTTACAGATACAATGCAACACAATGTAACAACAATGCAACACAGTGTAACAACAATGCAACACAATGTAACAGCAATGCAACACAATGTAACAGCAATGCAACACAATGTAACAACAATGCACCACAATGTAACAACAATGTAACAACAATGCAACACAATGTAACACAATGCAACACAGTAACAACTGCAACACAATGTAACAACAATGCAACACAATGTAAAAACAATGTAACACAGTGCAACACAATGTAATGACAAGGACTAATTGTGCTAAATATGGGCGGCTGGGGAATAACTACAACCACATTCCCATGGATCTCTATCCATACCTAATTAATAGCGGGGCCATGACTAGTTACTGGGGGTGGCTACAAAATACAAAGGGGGAAGATGGAGGAGAAGCAGATTGTTTGCAGCGATCTGACCACCCATCATTTATCTAAGGAGCAATTAACCTTGAACCATGTAAATAATGGGAGAATCTCTACTTAATGTTTCTAATTAGGAATTGTGTGTGTGTATGAGAGAGAAAGAGAGACAGAGATGCAGGTCTATTGAAATCCTACTTATACGGTGTATATATATATATATATATATATATATATATATATATATGGTATATATGTGCAGCTGTCTTGATACAAATAGGGAGGTGAATGATAAGACAGGGTTCTGTGTTGAGCACATACAGTAGGTTGAACTTGTGATTCTGTTCCAAGGTTCTATAGAGGAATGAGGACAGTCCCCTCCTGGGCAGGTATACAGGATTTCCCAGTGTACTATGATGCAGGGATATGCTGTGCACAGTGGTTAGACTCTGCTGGGACAATGCTGCAATGTAATGTTTGTGTAGTGCTGGAGTGTACAGGATGCAGGGTCAGCCAGGAAGAGATCGCACAATGCCTTAAGTTATCAATTCTTCATTCCAGCCAGTCCCCCCTCCCTGGATTTCTTCCTGGGGTGATGCCTGACAAGATCCCAAACACCAGATAAGGCTGCAACAATATTTCATGTGAAATAAACAGGGCTGATGGTAAAAATAAGGTTGTGAAGCTGCAGGCAGGACATTTTCACTGTCATTATCACTTGTCTAAGGAACGCTTGGCTATTTGTGATTTTGCCAATATTGGACAATACAACAACCACAGACATTACAAGTGTAATGCATTGACCAAGTTCTCAATAAATAAACAACACAGTATAATTGGGAGCAATGCTATTGCCAATATCATTCCTACTAAAGAAAATACTTCTGCAGTTTATATTGTTTTATTGGACATAAAACCTATTTCTGCAATCAGAACATTATACTGTCATTGTTAACAAAAAGTTGTTGATTTTTGTTTTGTGTTTTTTTTTTTATGTAATGGGAAAATTAATTTTCTTTATAAGCATTATAGGTCAAAAGAGGCCAATGACAGGTGATTTATACTTGTTTTAAGAATAATAACTACATAACATTGTACAAGTGTTAAATACAGGTTCATAGAAAGTGGTACTCATAGTTGTACTGTAAACAGGGTGACATTGTATGGGAGAGCCTAATCTAATTATCACTTGTTCATTAAACAACATGATTGGATACTGTTATTGAACAAGACCAATAGAGTTATATGATCATTGAGGTAATTAGCACGGTACAGAGTGCATTGGGGAATACTTTCATGTGCACCCTGCTCTTCCTAATTGTAAATTATAGTACAGCAAAAGTGAGTGCTCACTCAGCCATACTTAATAGAGCAGGAGTTTCCCAACCACGGTCCTCAAGGCGCATTAACAGCCCAGGTTTTAAGGATAGCCATAATTGAGCACAGGTGATTAATTAGTACTTTAGTTATTTTGATTTAACCATCTGTTCTTAAGCATGGATATGACTAAAACCAGGACTGTTATACCCCTTTTCCTCCGGAGCTAAAACCCGAGTTTTTGAAGGGTTAACCCGGGCAGCTCCCTGGTGTAAAAGGGGAGAGAGTTGGATCGCCGGGTCGAGTGACCCGGCAATCCAACCCAGGTAACTAGCAGGGCTTAACACGGGCGTAGCCCGTGAAACCCTGCTATGAGAACAGCGCACGCCGGGTCACGATGACCTGGAGTGCGCTGCTAGCCGGCCGATTGGTCCGGCTTCAGTGGCACTTGGAGATGACGTCATCTCCAAGCGACCACTTTCACTCCGCAAAAGCCGGGTCTATGCAGACCCCACTGCGATGTGAGCGGCGCTGACTCGGGAATATCCTGAGTCGGCACCGGCAAAATTCCTGGTCTGATCCAGATAGGAACTTTGGGCCTGATTCAGAGCCGTTCGCTATTTGCGGTCGTTCGTTCAAAAACAAGGGGTGGCTATTCAAATGATCAGTTCGCAAATTGCAGTCTGTTCACACCTCTAAGTCTGAATGTGCGAGCAAAACATACGCTCGTTTATTTGTTAAAAACGCCCCCTGGCCGCACGCACCATACGTCATGTCCGCTATTTATTAGATTAATCGAGTACATCGACCAGCGTATGAACTGCTCGCTATTCTTGTGGTTGGTTTTTGCTACCACAATCTTGCGAGCAGTTCTGGCTATAAAATAAACCAGTGACGTGGTCAATGACGCTGCTGTATTAATTATGCACACCCATAAAACACCCGTTTTGACCTTTAAGCACGCCTGCGTTCGGATCTCCACTCCCCATTTTCAAGCTCCTTCCCCTGTTACCACCCACATACGCCTCATTCTGTCACTCAAAATAGCAGGCATTCGCTATATTGCGAGCACATGAATTTCGGCCGCACTGACTGGTTCGCGCATGCGTATAACGATCCGTACGCATGCGCAGATGTGCGAACATCGCTCGGAACGAGCGTACTGCCGCTAGCGAGTGGCTCTGAATGAGGGCCTTTGTTCCAACTCCGGGTCGGACCCGGAATTTAGGTGGAAAAGGGGTACAAGTGTGCCTTGAGGATGGAGGTTTGGAATCACTGTAATAGAGTATAAATAGATCAAATGTTGGGCTTCCTAGAACATTAAGCGGGTCTCTTCAGCCAGAGTTCGGCAACCAGTATCTTGCTGGGACTTTTAGCTACATAACAGCTGTAGACCTGGAAATGTCATTCATTTGATGATATTTTTCTTTCTTTTAGGCTGGCTTGCATCATATTGTTTTCTGTGTATGTGTGTAATAAATATATATATATGTGTGTCACTGTAGTTTTAGCAGTATAAATGTTCCTTAATTTAATTCTCCCTCCTACAAACGCTTTTATCCACCAGCCCATAATAACTGCAGCAGCGCAGCCAGGCTGGCAAGGAGACGAGCGTTCTGAGAATTTCTCATTTCACTAGAGCTGTGTATTTTTTTCGTACACAGGAAGGTGAAAACAGGAAGGGGCTGGTGACATTAAGATTAAAGAGTGAATGCTGCCTTTGCTGATGGGCCTGGGGAATAGAAGTTAGGAGGTCTAGTGATTATGTCAGGGAGGCTGGAGATAGCTTGGATACTGTTATGCTACAGCCAGATAGTAAATGTCTGGTGTGTGTCGATAAGGATGCAGAACATTACAGAGCAGCAGGTTCACATCAGTTAAGATATATACATAGATTCCGTATGTAGTAGGAGCAGGTAACAGAGCAGAGACCGGCGGGTGAATCTCCTCTGTAACACAGGAGATCGGATGACACAGGGCATTCATAGTGGCTTGCTAGGGAAAACAGAGGTCATTTATCTGAGATGGAAAAACATACAGAACAAACATCAGATTATAAATACATTGCGCTTGTCGCATCAATAGGAGGTTACTGAGAAAGGAGATGTGTGATCTAGGGGTCTATTTACTAAGCAGTGTTAGGAGACAGAGTGAAAAGTGACAAGGTGCCAGCCAATCAGCTCCTAACTGCCATCTCACAGGCTGTGTTTGAAAAATGACAGTTGGGAGCTGATTGGCTGGTACCTTATCACTTTTCACTCTGTCTCCTAACACTGCTTAGTAAATAGATCCCATAGTCTGAGACACGTTTTGCACCTTCTGACACATCTGTTCAATGCACATTATGTTGGATTTTTGATATTTTTGTTAACCTAACTCCCAGTGCAGTTCCAAGGCCCCTCAGCAACCTGGACGAGCCCCCACATTAGTGCCCGTGTCGTCACAAGTCCCACATAGAGGAGGAGTAGGAAGCTGGGCTCCTGGCACTTTTAAAGAATATGCTGGTGGTGCCTCTCCAAATCGGCAGGTGCCTGTCACGGCTCCCAACAATATGCACACATGTGCCACTGGGGCATCCCCCACCTCTGCTTTGTACCATGGCACCAGCCACACCATAGTTCAAATGACCCTGATTCATTATGGATTGTAGAGTTCATTTTCCTGTGTGTGCATCTTTTAGTGTGGGAGTTGTCTGAGAGGACTAATCTGTATTTTGGCTTGATACGGGTAAATATCCTATCTGGTGTTATTATGAAATAATTCATCTTCATGTTACTAGGAAATGTTGGGTATATTTCATTATGTTTCTTAATTTTGGCCTAAAGTAACTGTAATAATCCTTACAGGGGTTTAAGAAGCTGTATTCCTGGGACTCTGTCACAAAGTCAAGCGACAGGGTCACAAGTGGGGGGTGGGCAAATGGTTTGAAAGCCAGTAAGGTCGTTTCCAGCATCCCTAAGGGCCTCCTGCCCTGATCGGAAGATTCATGGTCAAGGCCAAAAATGGTTCTATCAATTCCAATCAGATCATTATCTGTCATCACAGTGATAATGGAGACAATTTCTCAATATCCGCTGTAGTCCTTCATAGTTGTGGCCAGCATTAGGTGAGGGTTTTGTCTGACTATAGGTGATTCCATACATTTAGTTGTTCCGCTATGAAGAGGAGGTGGTAATTATATTGTAAAGATCTGGACATTTAAATGAAAGCAGAATGGACGTAGAGACAGCAAATAAGCAGAAATAATAGTGATTATTTGTTCATGGGACTTTGGTCTATTTAGGGAATAAAGACCATTACAAAAGCATTGTCACCAGTCAGTGACCTTCCCTTCTGTCTCCATGACAAATATCAGGAAATAATAAGATTTGCCTCCCCAAAACCGGAATATCTTTATTACTGATACACAGATGAAATTTATTGATTTGTTTGGATTGGGAACAGTTATTTTCATAACTGCCTGCAGCTTGCTGCAATTGTCAGCTGAAGTTCTTGCTCGTTTCTGACCTTGTTAATCTGTATTATCTTTGTCTGCTACCTGCCTTGACCCCTGCTTGTTTACCATCGAGCCTGCAGGCCGCCCCGTCTTGAACTCTACTTGTTTATTGACCATTTTTGTCTGCTGCCCACCCTGAAAGCTGCTTGTATGTCTGCTATTCTTGTTTGCTGCCAGCCTTTGCTTGTTTACTGTCCACCCTGTCTGCCATCTGCCCTGATCTCACTACCGTTTTCAGCCACCTGTCCCCCTGATGTTTGGTCTTGTTGGCTGACCATTAGTTGCAGTCCTGATTCAGCTTCTCTGCTAGTCATCTCCAGCATACCTTCACATATTGTACACTGCTCTGAGGTTAGGCCCCTGGATATCATTTTCTGCACCAGTCCCAATGTAAACCTTTATTACTATACACATGCAACCTGGGTGCACCTTAATTCTGTTGAGTATATTTTGCTCAGTGGGAAAGGGGGAAGGACACTGGTTGCAGGTTCTAAAGGTTTCTTAGGAGGCTTGTATCAGACATTGAAAGATGTTCACTTATTTCTTTCTTTATTTTCTAAAGAAACTTTGCCCCTAACTCAACTTTTCATAATTCCAGTTTCCTCACAGATCCAGCATCTGATGTTTTGAGGATTTCTGTATGTGGGTACAGGGGAGGTAATTACTGTCCCAGCCATGTAGTATAAGTCAGCTGTGCATTACTATAGAAATAATGAAGCTGTTGAGGGTGGTGGAGGACTTGAGAAATACTGCTGTAATTGATGATTGTAATTGAGTTTTTTGCAGCCTTAAGCTGCCCGTAAACCAGACCAACTTTCCTCCAACTATCCAACTAGTTGGTTGGTTGGCATAAAAATCCGGTAATGCGTGGGAGCAAATGACAATCAGCAATTTGCTTCCAAACACCGGAAAATGGACGAAAGCTGTTGTCCAGCCAAGTTGGTTATATCTGTAAATCTGTTTGATTTAAACGACTTGTCTGAACCACAGCTTTCATCCATTCTCTGGTGTTTGGAAGCAAATAGCTGATTGTCATTTGCTCCCACGCATTACCAGATTTCATTCCAACCAACCGACTAGTTGAATAAAATAAGAATGAAACTTGTGGTCATCTCTGCAGCAATAAGGAACCCTATTTGTCAAAGGGGTGAAGAGCCCTCTTAGCGCTAAAGGGGCCAATATCACATTGCCAAACACATGCGAGCGGTTACTGGCACTTGCCTACTTTGTTGATCTGCCTCGCGGGTGATCCTGGAGCGGAGACCCAAGTGGCAAGTGCGACCGGCGGCGTGATTTGCATCACTGTGTCCCTACGTCTCCTGTCAATTGACATGATCCATGGTATCGCGCATGTGGGTTCAGGGCTGTAATGGTGCAATTCACTACATATCACACCAAGCCCCCCCACCTGCCCTATACTAGGGAAGTTGGTGGGTTGTGGAAGGGACCCCTACTCTCCTAGATGTCATGGAAGGCTGTAATATGACCCCGGTATTTGCAGAATAAAGCATTTTTTAAATGTAAACATTTTGTGAGGACATGATGATGTTTTGAGAGCGTGCAGCTGTGCCAGGGTATATAACTCATCCCATTACACATGGTTCCAGCTGGTAATCTGCAATCAGGACACCCATCGCCGCCCAGTGTCAGTGCAGTGTGCTGGAGTCACAGAGCTGGCTTGTTTCCCCGTAATTGCTTTGGCAGAGAGCATGGAGGAAGCAGCAGCTCTAATACAAACCACAGACACGACGTGCAGCGCAGCAATATGACCCTTCCACCGTGACGGCAATCTCTCACTACCCCTGAACCTGTAACTCACTTATAAGTCTGCAGCTCTATAATGTAAGTAGGTCAGGAAACAATCAATACTTATAGAGGAAATACCAAGCTGTGATCATAGAAGTGGATGGATAATATATTTTCTGTGTCTTTGTATTACATTGTTATAGGATCTGCTAATGAACTGGGCTCCTGATCACTAAAGACTGTAAGTCTGAGTCTGACTCAGGGGTGGAGGCTGCTGCATCCGCTCCATAGGCAAATGCAGGGGAGGGGGTTCCGGATGCCAGGAAACGCCCCTCCCCAGCCCACATCATGACCACAATAGAAATAGTCATATAATAGAATATAATTAATGCTGCATGTTCTTCTAGGTATTAAATAATTAGCACCACCTGTGGATCTTTTAACATGTGCCAGCCAGTAATATACACCTGTGCATCAACTAGGAGATCTAGAAAACATGCACTGTTAGGGGTACAATGCTATAGACCATCAATAGAGTTCATTATTAATACCATATAATAATACACTATCCAGTGCATAAGGAGGACTTGCTCCCATGCTCTGGAATGGAGACCAAATCTGAAACAAAAACAATCACCTCTGGCAGGATGGCCCTATTGCCGCATTTAATGGCTTACTGTGATCGCTGGTCCTGTATATGCTGGAATTATGACACACAATACACTATGTATGACACATATAATGGGTTACTGTGATCGCTGGTCCTGTATATGCTGGAATTATGACACACAATACACTATGTATGACACATATAATGGGTTACTGTGATCACTGGTCCTGTATATGCTGGAATTATTACACACAATACACTATGTATGACACATATAATTGGTTACTGTGATCGCTGGTCCTGTATATGCTGGAATGATGACACACAATACACTATGTATGACACATATAATGGGTTACTGTGATCGCTGGTCCTGTATATGCTGGAATTATGTCACACAATACACTATGTATGACACATATAATGGGTTACTGTGATCACTGGTCCTGTATATGCTGGGATTATGACACACAATACACTATGTATGACACATGTAATGGGTTACTGTGATCACTGGTCCTGTATATGCTGGAATTATGACACACAATACACTATGTATGACACATATAATGAGTTACTGTGATCGCTGGTCCTGTATATGCTGGAATTATGACACACAATACAGTATGTATGACACATATAATAGGTTACTGTGATCGCTGGTCCTGTATATGATGGAATGATGACACACAATACACTATGTATGACACATATAATGGGTTACTGTGATCACTGGTCCTGTATATGCTGGAATGATGACACACAATACACTATGTATGACACATATAATGAGTTACTGTGATCGCTGGTCCTGTATATGCTGGAATTATGACACACAATACACTATGTATGACACATATATTGGGTTACTGTGATCACTGGTCCTGTATATGCTGGAATGATGACACACAATACACTATGTATGACACATATAATGAGTTACTGTGATCGCTGGTCCTGTATATGCTGGAATTATGACACACAATACACTATGTATGACACATATAATGAGTTACTGTGATCGCTGGTCCTGTATATGCTGGAATTATGACACACAATACACTATGTATGACACATATATTGGGTTACTGTGATCGCTGCTCCTGTATATGCTGGAATTATGACACACAATACACTACAGTCAGGTGCATAAATATTGGGACATTGACAACATTTTCATATTTTGGCCTCTATTCACCACCACAATGGCTTTGAAATGAAACAAACAAGATGTGCTTTAACTGCAGACTTTCAAATTTAATTTGAGGGTAATTACATCCAAATCGGGTGAACGGTGTAGGAATTACAACGGTTTCTATATGTGCCTCCCACTTTTTAAGGGGCCAAAAGTAATGGGACAATCAACTCAAAAGCTATTTCATGGACAGGTGTGGGCTATTCCCTCGTTATTTCATTATCAATTAAGCAGGTAAAAGGTCTGGAGTCGATTGCATTTGGAATCAGTTGCTGTCGACTCTCGATATGAGATCCAAAGAGCTGTCACTATCAGTGAAGCAAGCCATCATTAGGCTGAGAAATCAAATCAAACCCATCAGAGAGATAGCAAAAACATTAGGTGTGGCCAAATCAACTGTTTGGAACATTCTTAAAAAGAAAGAACGCACCGGAGAGCTCAGCAACACCAAAAGACCTGGAAGACCACGGAAAACAACTGTGGTGGATGACAGAAGAATTATTTCTCTGGTGAAGAAAAACCCCTTCACAACAGTTGGCCAAATCAAGAACACTCTCCAGGAGGTAGGTGTATATGTGTCAAAGTCAACAATAAAGAGAAGACTACACAAGAGTGAATATAGAGAGTTCACCACAAGATGTAAACCATTGGTGAGCCACAAAAACAGGAAGACCAGATTACAGTTTGCCAAACAACATCTAAAAAAGCCATTACAGTTCTGGAACAACATCCTATGGATAGATGAGACAAAGATCAACTTGTACCAGAGTGATGGGAAGAGAAGAGTATGGAGAAGGAAGGGAACTGCTCATGATCCAAAACATACCACCTCATCAGTGAAGCATGGTGGTGGTAGTGTCATGGCGTGGGCATGTATGGCTGCCAGTGGAACTGGTTCCCTTGTATTTATTGATGATGTGACTGCTGACAAAAGCAGCAGAATGAATTCTGAAGTCTTTCGGGCAATATTATATGCTCATATTCAGTCAAATGCTTCAGAACTCATTGGACTTCGCTTCACAGTGCAGATGGACAATGACCCGAAGCATACTGCAAAAGCAACCAAAGAGTTTTTTTTAAGGCTAAAAAGTGGAATGTTATGCAATGGCCAAGTCAATCCCCTGACCTGAATCCGATTGAGCATTTCACTTGATGAAGGCAAAACTGAAGGGAAAATGCCCCAAGAACAAGCAGGAACTGAAGACATTTGCAGTAGAGGCCTGGCAGAGCATCACCAGGGATGAAACCCAGCGTCTGGTGATGTCTATGTGTTCCAGACTTCAGGCTGTAATTGCCTGCAAAGGATTTGCAACAAAGTATTCAAAAGTGAAAGTTAGATTTAGGATTGTTTAGTTTGTCCCATTACTTTTGGCCCCTTAAAAAGTGGGAGGCACATATAGAAACCGTTGTAATTCCTACACCGTTCACCTGATTTGGATGTAATTACCCTCAAATTAAATCTGAAAGTCTGCAGTTAAAGCACATCTTGTTTGTTTCTGGTCCTGTATATTCTGGAATAATTACACACAATACACTATGTATGACACATATAATGGGTTACTGTGATCACTGGTCCTGTATATGCTGGAATTATGACACACAATACACTATGTATGACACATATAATGGGTTACTGTGATCACTGGTCCTGTATATGCTGGAATTATGACACACAATACACTATGTATGACACATATAATGGGTTACTGTGATCGCTGGTCCTGTATATGCTGGAATTATGACACTCAAAAGTTCAAAAGACTTTGTATGATGCATAATAAAGCTGGATAAGTGGTAATTATACCCTCTTCATGGACTGGCCACACTCGTAAAATCAAGCCTTTGGAAACCCCCCTTTAGAAACCCTGCATTTGCCATTGCGTTCTTCAGGGCCGGATTATAGAGAGGGCGACAGGGGCGGTTGTCCCGGGGTCCCCACAGATAAGCCCCCCCCCACTCTGTCCTCAGCACCATCACCAAGCTTATTTTTTTTTTTTAAATCTTTTAACGGAGCCGCAGCCCGCTATTAAGGTCCGCCCCCTGCATTTGGCTCTGCCCCTTATTCTGCTGCTAGCCTGCTGCCACTGAAGTAAACAGCAGTAATGTATACATCTAACGTATATATGTACAAATGTAATGTTTGTATCTGCGTCTGTCTGTAAATATATATATATATATAATGACACACACATCAGGCAGCCCGATGTATGTTTGCGTGTGTGTATGTATATATGCACGTGTGTATGTATGCAAGAGTTGTCTGTGTGTGTGTGTATGTATATATATATATATATATATATATATATATATATATGAATGAATGATAAACTTTTATCGATAGGGGCCCCCACACATTTTTTGCCCAGGGGCCCCCACAGTCCTTAATCCGGCCCTGGCGCTCTTGCATCTGGAGCCGGTAGATATGCGGCTGTGATAATATGCTAATAGCGGCCTTCCCCTGGTATAGTAATCGATCAAAAACCCACAGATAAAACCTATCTGTATTAGGCGCAAAAATATGTAGAAAGCAGATGTTATCTGTACTGCAGCTCCCAATTAATATCCTGGAAATACTAATTATTATCAATCAAAGAAACCCAATATAAGTACAAATAAAGCACTTAGGGAATCCTTACATATTCATTTAATAAGGTATAATTAAACATACATATAGATATATAACACTATAATGAGAAAGCCACTTAATCAGGATAAATAGTTGAAACAAATACATAAATAGATAAATGTCTTAAATCGCAGAATAATGTCCACTTTAGCTACTGTGCTCCGTTACGATAGAGATAATCCTCTGTGCATTGAAGTACTGTATAAATGAATCCCAGTGTTTGAGCACTAATACCAATATATGCCTCCAAGTACTAGTGTTATGCTCTGGGTACTTTTGCAGAGAAAGAGCCTCTTTAAATGAACTGATAGAAAAGTTCCAACAGTAGAAAAATATATCAAAAATGCGTCTAAGTAAAGATGTTATACTTAGCCCCCCACCATCAATTTAGCTCAGCGACAGAGTAAAAAGTCAATCACACGTTCCAATCCTGGTGTAACAGCGATAGGATGGTAGTTCCTCAGTGAATTACACTCCCCGTAGATATAGTACGCACCCACCTGATGTGATAATGGGGCAACGTCCTTGGGAGCAACACTGCATTCAATCCCAGTTTAGTGGCAGTGAAATGGCCGTTCCACAGTGAATTACGCTCCTCGTGGATATAGTAAGCGCCCACTTGGTGTAATGGTAGAGCGGCGTCTGTGGGAGCAACACTGTATTTAGACGGGGGAAGTAGGAAGATTCGAGCTGGTGCTTGATTGTAAAGCTTAGTATTTAGATCCCAAGATCTGAACCAATCGCCAGGAGCTTGTAGCAATTTGTGGAAAAACCTGTCAGAGGTCCTGTAACGCGTTTCTCCATTGTAGCAGTGTAACGGTTTCATCAGAATAGTAGGCTGCATCTGAAGGTGCAGCACAGAGATGCCCGTTGTCAGTACTCTGCACACTTTAACGCTGCCAATGGTTCTTGCCAGTGTTGGACTGGAGCATGGAGGGCCCACCAGGGGATTGCAGTGGTAGGGGCCCATGCTTTGGGGTGTGGTCAGTTACCACAGGGGATGAGGCCAGCCCCCACAGAGGGTTGGGTAGCCATTAGAGACCATGTAACTGACCCTCTAATACAGTAACAATGTATAATTCAAGTGCAAACTCTGGAACCTGACATTAGAGCAAATGTTGGGGCCCTCTAACAGTGGGGCCCACCGGGGATTTCCCCTGTACCCCTGTGGGCCAGTCCAACCCTGGTTCTTGCCACCTCACCACAGGCGCACCAATGACACTTGCACCAGCGTTATGGCAGGTGTCATTTATCTGTCTGAACATGGTCTCTGTGGTTGCGGATCTGTTACACCAATGACTCCTTTTTTTCCATTCACTTCAGACCGCCTACCAGTCACCATCCAGAAACGTCCATCAATTTGCCGCCCATTTCTCGTACCGTCTGTCCCAAGTGCAACAGAATCATTTATGAGCACACTCTATATAACGCGTGCGTGGTAGGGGTTTTCAGGACTCTTGGCGCATGCGCAGTACAATATAATTGCTCAACTATGGAAACATTGACAGTGCGTTCGATTTGCGTGCCCTTTTAAATCAGGCCCAGTAAATGCTGTGGTAATTTGGGGTGCCATTTGCTAACACTTGGACACATGCATTCTGCACCCCACAAGTTGCTTGTCATTAGGCTTCTTGACTTATTAGAGTGACTTTTCCATCAACTTCTCAGTTATAGTAATACATTTTATATTCTGGCCCCAGTACCCACTAAATACCAGCAATATGACATCAGGGGGTCTATTTACTAAGCAGTGTTAGGAGACAGGGTGGAATTCAATTGTATTCGCGGCCCGCATCTCCCGTCTAAAGTGACAGGAGTTTGCGGGCCGCTATGCAATTGTTCCAGATTTACGTGCTGATCGCACCCCGTAAAGCAGCTAAACCCGACCAAAGTCCAGGGTGCGATCGCGAAAAGTGATGTTTGGGCGCCCAAACATGTAACTTTTCGCACATTTCAGCTCTCACCCCCCTGGGGCTGCGAGCTGAAATGTAGCGCTGTCAGCTGATCGTGCCCGACAGGAGCAAGAATTGAATAGCTCCGTTGGGTGCGATGGGGGCAGGAATCAATTGAATTCCACCCACAGAGTGAAAAGTGATAAGGTACCAGCCAATCAGCTCCCAACTGTCAACTCACAGGCTGTGTTTGAAAAATGACAGTTGGGAGCTGGTTGGCTGGCACCTTATCACAGACGTATCACTTTTCGCTCTGTCTCCTAACACTGCTTAGTACATAGACCCCCAGGTCTCTAAGCTGCAATATATAGTATAGCCTGACCAAATAGGTGAGGATACAATCATCCACCGTCACTTGCTGGTCACACGTGTTATTGCAGCAATTGAGTTGAGTTTCTGTACCAGGGTTATGATTCTGTTCACCTGTTACTTTCCACTTTAAACTGGAATTATTGGAACCATGGAGGGTGTTAGTGATCCCACAAAGCTGTTTCCGCATCAACATTAATCTTCTTTTGTATTTTACTGTGGAATTTTCCATGTTTCTTTCTGGAAGAATTTGTCCCCAAGCACGATGCATGGTATTCCCGATGTAGGTGCTATTCTGCTCGGAATTAACACCCCCCCCCCCCCACCCCCCCCAGCCAGCAAATCACTAAAAACATAGACAAACACACACCTGTGTTCCAAAAACAATTAAAAATAAAATAAATGATATATAAAATATGATAGATATATAAAAATCAGAATTAATTGTCATAGTCATCGCCCCAGCTTTAGTTATAAGCAATAAATTCAGCCAGATGTGGAATGTCCAAAACTTTGTGCAGAAAGGTGAATTGGAGGCTCAGAGACTAAGGCCCTCATTCAGAGCCACTCGCTAGCGGCAGTACA
Organism: Taudactylus pleione; assembly: GCA_031769625.1. Taxonomy (NCBI): domain Eukaryota; kingdom Metazoa; phylum Chordata; class Amphibia; order Anura; family Myobatrachidae; genus Taudactylus; species Taudactylus pleione. Next base: position 1,427,403 of record JAUIMM010000556.1, read on the forward strand.
CTCGTTCCGAGCGATGTTCGCACATCTGCGCATGCGTACGGTTTTTAGTACGCATGCGCGAACCCGCCAGTGCGGCCGAAAATCATTTGTACGCAATATAGCGAGTGCCTGCTATTTTGAGTGACAGAATGAGGCGTATGTGGGTGGTAACAGGGGAAGGTGCTTGAAAACGGGGAGTGGAGATCCGTTCGCAGGCGTGCTTAAAGGTCAAAACGGGCGTTTTATGGGTGTGCATAATTAATACAGCAGCGTCAATGACCACGTCACTTGGTTTTTTTTAACTCAGAACTGCTCGCAAAATAGCGGTTGAAAAAACCAACCACAAGAATAGCGAGCAGTTCTTATCCTGTTCGATGTACTCGATTAATCTAATAAATAGCGGACATGACGTATGGTGCGAGCGGCCAGGGGGCGTTTTTATCAAATAAACGAGCGTATGTTTTGCTCGCTCGTTCAGACTTAGAGGTGTGAACAGACTGCAATGTGCGAACGGATCATTTGCATAGCCACCCCTTGTTTTTGAACGAACGAACGCAAATAGCAAACGGCTCTGAATGAGGGCCTAAGGCCGGAGCTTTACACCAATACAACATGGTCTGTCTGGGTGACAAATTAAATCTGCGCAAAATCTTTTCTGTAATATTAGGGAACGTTTCCTGCAAGCGTATAATTCCCCTGTATTGTAAAAAAGAATAAAAACATATATTATTCTTGGTGAAGGCTGAATATTCCTCACATACTGTCTCACAGTTTTGTAATGTGCAAGTGCTGCAGATTAGGAGTAGCTGAATAAATACCTGGAGGCCCAACACATTACACCGTGCTCTGTGCCCTGTGCCCTGTGCCCTGTGCCCTGTGCTCTGTGCTCTGTACTATTGTAATAGAAATGCGGAATCAACATTTATTATCTGACAAATTTCTACCTAGAGCATTAGTCAGTCTGTGAGAATTAGGTAGATGTTTTTTGCCATCATTAATCTATCTATCTATCTATCTATCTATCTATCTATCTATCTGTCTGTCTATTTCATATCTATCTATCTATCTATCTATCTATCTCATATCTATCTATCTATCTATGGGCCTGATTCAGAGCCGCTCGTAAGCGGCCGCTCGTTCGCTCCGAGCGATGTTTGCCCAACTGCGCATGCGTACGGATCATTATACGCATGCGCGAACCAGTCAGTACGGCCGAAATTCATGTACTTGCAAAATAGCGAATGCCTGATAATTTGAGTGACAGAAAGAGGCATATGTGGGTGGTGACAGGGGAAGGTGCTTGAAAACGGGGAGTGGAGATCCGATCGCAGGCGTGCTTAAAGGTCAAAACGAGCGTTTTATGGGTGTGCATAATTAAAACAGCAGCGTCATTGAGCACGCCACTGGGTTATTTTATAGCCAGAACTGCTCGCAAAATTGTGGTAGCAAAAACCAACCACAAGAATAGCGAGCAGTTCATACCCTGGTCGATGTACTCGATTAATCTAATAAATAGCGGACATGACGTAGGATGCGAGCGGCCAGGGGGCGTAGTTTCCCAAAAAATAACCGCAAGTTTTGTTCGCTCGTTCAGACCTAGAGGCGTGAACAGACCGCAAAGAGCGAACGGTTCATTTGAATAGCCACCCCTTTTTTTTTGAACGAACGACCGTAAATAGCGACCGGCTCTGAATCAGGCCCTATATGCCTTTATTGTACAAGTTGGTATTGTTTCAGGCACAAATGTTACTGTATATGTAGGAACACTTGAACAGGCAGCACTCAAGATCAAGTCCAAATGTGGAGTGCATGGGACATAAGAAATGATCAAGTTCACCAAAAACCCAGCACTCTGATAAATGCAATCCGTCACTGGTATGTGCCATCAGGGGGGGCAACTCACTGTATAAATAAGTTAAGCCCAATTATCTATGGACTGATTTAGATTTGAAAGTAGAGTTAAGGTTGGTACACACTAGACGATGTCAGGAGCGACGGCGCGACTGCGGGGGTCATGCTGTACGGCCCCCACTGACGATATATATGACTTCATACATAAAGTCATACATAGCTGATGGCGGCGTCTTCCTCTTGTAAACAAATAGACACAGTAGACACCTTGTCAAATCCAACATTTCAGTTGTTTAATAGAAATTTCATCAGGGACAATAAATGTAAAAGACAGTTCTTTCCCCTAAATACCAACACCCAGATTCATACATTGGGTGATGGTATTTACTCTCCAAGACCACGGGTACCACCAGCAGCTTTGTATGGTATTTTAGCAGTTATTTGGAGGGCAGCTTGGTGATTTGCAACCTTTCTATGTGGCGGTCAGGCAGTTGGTGTATTTGTGTGTGTATTATGTTATGATTTGGTCTTTAACACATCTGTGGCTGTTTTGCTTTTGTGTTGGAAGAACATTAAATATTCCTCACAAACCTCTATCCAGCCCTGTAAATACTGTACAGCTTAGAGGCCCTGTATATACTATATATACTGAATACACTGTACAGCTTAGAGGCCCTGTATATACTATATATACTGTACAGCTTAGAGGCCCTGTATATACTGTACAGCTTAGTGGTGCTGTATATACTGTACAGCTTAGAGGCCCTG